>JAOWBP010002052.1:6085253-6163322 GCA_028571105.1 Tragopan temminckii | reverse complement strand
CAGGGATGGGGCATCCACAGCCTCCTTGGGCAACCTGTTCCAGTGCCTCACCACCCTCTGTGTGAAAAACTTCCTCCCAGTATCTAACCTAACCTCCCCTGTCTCAGTTTAAAACCATTTCCCCCTTGCCCTATCACTACCCACCCTCGTAAACATGTAACACAAACACGTAGTTTCTGACACCTGTCTTTACATGTCCTAATTTCACAGCTTAGTTTATGTCTTCTATGATCTGACTCCATTATCTCAATACTCCTGTTATATTTTTGAAATCTTTTATGATGATTCTTTTTCCCCAAGGACCTGTTTCTTTCTGATGGTTTTGCACACTTACATTCTTTAGGTAGTTACTTTATTTTTAAGGCAGAAACCCTAGTTGTGGGCAATAACTGAATGCTGTGTTGAACAATGTCGAAACAGATTTTTATATGGTATTGAAGACATTTTGTAATGGGTGGAGTACTTCAAAAATCTCTAGGGCACGAGAAATGAAGCGCTTGCAAATATTTCTCTAATAAAGTTTGATAAATACCTGGAACACTAAATAGGAATTTTACGCAGGTGCTGTCAGTTCTGTCATTCTGTTACTGATTTTTTTTTGTAAAGTGGGGAGGCATTGTTATGTGCTAGGCCCACACCTGACCTTAAGCCTAACCCCAAACCTTTTTGTGATCCCACCATGTACGTGCACATCCACCCTTGGGAACTGGCTTATGGCAAGCCTGGCATAGATGTCAGGGCTCTTACCCTGTCTCATCAACTGGGCTTGGGCACACAGCAGCCTGAAAAACATATAAAGGACCCTTTTTGTCCTGTGAATATTTCCTGCAGCAGCTTGTTCATTTTGGTACTTTCCTTGGCTTCCTTTAAACTCAGCATTGAGCTAAAAGCATAGAGCTCTGCTAACTTCAGCAGAATTGTTTGTAAACACAAGGCTTGAAGGAGCTTCTCTAAGAACTCTTGTTGTTATTGGATACAGCATGTGAAAAATGAAAGGGTGATTTATGGCACTGAATATAATCCATTCATTCTTCTCCAGCACCAGTGTGGAAACCTTTCATGATTTTGCATGATGTTTCTAAGTGGCAAAAGTCACACCCAGACATATTTTTTCAGCTAAATAGTGACTTGATTGCAGGCACACAGATAATGTCCTAATGTAGCAGTTTAGGAGACTGCCTAGCCTGCTTGTGCCATCACTTACACAGAGTAACTTTTGTTTTTCCAGACTGGTAATCTTTGAGGCAGCTGGGCAGACTTACATGAGCCTTTGTACAACTGTCACAGGAACGTTACCTTACAGGGCACGCTCACAAGGAAACTTCCTACCTTGGGGTTGCAGACTGTACTCGGGGAAAATTAGTTTATTGCCAATTAAAATAGATTTGGGTGGTGAGAAACAAAACCAAAACTTACCACACCACTTTCTCCCTACCCTCCTTTTTTTCCCAAGGAAAAGGCTTGCTTTCACTCCTTCATCCCCAAGTTCTCTGCCTCCCCCCAGAAAGTGGCACAGGGGCTGAGGGGATTTTCATCACGAGCTGTAACAGCTCTTCTCTGCACCTCCAGTTTGACCAGTTTGAGTCAGTTTATTTGTGCTGGTGCACAATTTAGTCTAGTATGTTCCTCTGTTTTAGTGCATCCCTGAGATGTGTTTTTCTTTGCTCCACAAGATTTCATGCAGCCTCTGTTGTTGTTGTTCAGTGGAGTTTTTTTTCTGTTGTTTTCTGTTTTTTTGTTTTTGTTTTTGTTTTTTTTTTTAATTCCAGTGTTATTTCTTGCTTCATTTTGGATTCTATTCTAAGTGGTTTATGTGTGTGTGTGAACATGAAAGGGAAGACCTAGAAGGTCTATGGTCTAAAATGGACTATGAAGGTCCATTTTATTTTTTTCAGAGACTTTCCACTTTTATTTCTGGTCATTTTTATTAATATAATATAATAGAAAATATATATATTTTTAGTAATATAACCACATATGGAATGCTCTTTTTCAACTTTGTCCTCAGCTGACTCCCTCTTCCTCTGCAGGACAACGTGCATTCAAGATGTTTTGTTTTCAACCTAAATTCTTTGCAACTTATAGTGGATTAAAATTCCTACTGTAATAACAAGGAGCGCTAATGGATGTATAATAAACTAATGACAGTCTATGGAACTGGGCCTAGCAAAGTAAAAGCTGTAAAAATTTGGAGGAACTGAGCCGGAACTTCAGAGCTTCTCCACAGTGGATGGAAAAGTCAGTTCTCACAGTGGTGCTAAAGCTGAGGAGGTGGTTTGAGGGCTTGGGAGAGGACGATGCATCCTGAAGTGTTGGAAAAGGAGGAGTAAAGGGTGAGAACAAGAGGAAGACAAGTTATTTTTTTCTCCCCATCATTTCCACCGACTATTCTGATCGTGGGAACGAACTACCTCACCAGGCCTGGTTTCTCTTCAGAGCCCAGTTGCCGCTGCATGGGCTGTCCTTCTTTGTGACCTTCCTTTCTGCATTCTTTTTGTGGCAGCAGTAGCAAAAGTAGCAGTTCTGGTGGGCAGAAGCAAACTGATTAATTACGTTGCTCGGGGAAGAGGAGCAGGTTGTGTACATACTCTCACTTCACTGGACATGTTTTCAGATACTAACAGGGTAGCTTTGCCTGTGCCAGCCTGACCTGGAGAAGAGCTTGTGGAGGGAGAGCAGCTGCTGGTGGCTGTGGTGCCTTCCCCAGATGTCCTGTAAGCAGGCTGCATGGTTGTGCTCATGGCTGCAGTTCTGGCTGTTTCACTTGCTGAACTGTGCTGGGGTTAATGAGGTTGTGGTGAGGTGAGCCAGGGTTGTGCTGGGGGCTGGATGCTCTGATCCTCCAGGTTTGCTTTCTGTCATTTACTGGAGCTTTCCACAGGGTGCTCTGCGTGTGGAGATGACTAGCTTACCTTTATGGATGCAGTTGCATAAATGTGTTACAATTCTCCCAAACACTGAGATAACGTCTAACACGTAGTTCTAAATAACAGGTAGTTCTTGATCTGCCGTAGCGTTTCCAGTGACTCACTGCTTCTTTTTTTTCCCTCCTGTTGCAGTAATTACAGAAGAGTGTTGCAGTTTCTGACTCAGAAGGGAAGCTTCATTCCAAGGCTTCTGGCCATGCTGGAGTTCCAGCTCTGCAGCTGTGTGGGGTGTGTTGTGGGGACTGCATGGTAGAGACTGCAGGTGGAGACTGAGCCGAAAATAATGCAGGCGCAGCGCATATCTTGAACAGTGATAGCAAGACATTAAAAGGAGGATTTTCTTTGGATTAGCAGACAGAAACTTGGTTGCCAGAATCTTGGCTATGACTCTTGTGTCTCTCAGACTGGCTGCTTACAGGAAAGATATCCCAAGGGACACATTTGATAGCTTCTCTTCCAGGCTGGACTAGGAAACTAAAGAGTGAAATAGTGTGCTCCACCCAGATCTATTGTGGTTGCATAGCTTTTGAAGGGAAATGGTCTTCCTGCAGACTCATAGGAACTTTGGACATGAGCCTCATGGGGCAGGCATGGGAATGGGTCTCAAACGTGTGCCATATTGTGGGATAGGAGTTGTGGGGCAAGGTTTCACTTGTGTTGCCTCCTCTAGCTCCATGAGTACCATCGTTTCTCCTTCTGGGGAGAAATTCAGCAGATATTGCAAGCTAGTGCACTGTGTACACATGGACCAACTGCAGCTGGCATGACCGCTTGGGGTGCAGCAGCACAGCAGCAGTGACATGCTGCCAAATGTGACCTGACAGCCCTGCCATGGGGACACATGAGGCTGCAGGGGAGGGAAGCACAAGTGGACCACAGGGCTCGAGTCTCCTCTTTGCCTTGTGAGATGTCAATGCTGACAGGCACACGGACAAGTCTTGGTCCCCTGTTGTTTTCATGTTCACACAGCCTCTATTTGTAAAGTGACCTCCTAGGTTTGGTGGTGCTGCATTTTCACTTTGTGCTGGTGTAAGTGGCTGTGTGCAGCTGGCCACCAGGCCTCTGCTTGTCAGAAACGTGTGTGAAGGTCTTCTTGCCATCAGATAAGTGTATTCAGAGACAAGTCTGTGGAATTCGGGCCGTGTTTCTTGGATGGTGGCAATAAGTGCTCCTCACAGAAATACCATGCTTATGAAACAAGTTTCATTATATTTAAGCATTGGTGCTTCTCTAAGGATAGAAATTTCTTCCCCAAGCTCTGAGGACATGGTTATTCTGAGCATCTCCATGTGAACGTGCACTTAGTTTAAGGCTCACAAACCTCATTTAGATGCCTAGGAGTCCTGCAGAGTTAAGTGGAAGAGTTGCGCAGTCGTGGGTTGGATACAAAAATACTGTTGCGTGCAATATAAGTAACATCTAATCTATGTGATTTGTGTTCGAATTTGATGATAAGTGCCCTGACTGATATGTTTAATGCCAGCAAGGTAAATCTTCTCTGAGAATGCAGGTCTTTTGGGTCTTTTGGGGTCCTGGGCTCTCAGGCACCTTCTTGGTAAAATGTCTTGAAGCACGAGACTGGCACCAAGATGAGAGTAGTACATTTAGGTATGTAGGGGCTTTCATAAGCTGTAAGCTCTCTGATCGATGAGAAGTAACTACGTGGCCTGTGGGATGCTTCAGCTCTTGATTTCTCTTTTCAGGCAGAGAGGACAACTGATGAGAGAATGGGCTCTGCTGGGAAGCCTAGCCCTGACACCATGACAGCTGACAAGTCAGAAGCTGGAGACTTAGCTCTGGAGCCCCTGCTCACTTGCAAGTTATGTCTCTGTGAATATTCCCTGGACAAGATGACCACTCTGCAGGAATGCCGCTGCATCTTTTGTACATCGGTAAGATTTAGCAGCACCTTTAAGTGACAAGAGCAGAGTAATGGAAGATAAGCAGTTCCATCTTGAAGTTCTGTCTATGTCCTGCTAGAAGTGTTACCTCTGCTGATAGGGGATGCTTTCCTAAAGAGCATTTGGTATTAGTCTCTCTTGCTTTATCTAGAAGATTTCTCTGTTATTCTGCTTTTAATAATATGCAGCTCTAACAGATGTTCCCATAGCATACAATAATAATAAACCCCAGTAGTAAATAGGAACAAAAGATGCATTTTAAGACTGTTAGAGAACATACGCCATCTATATGCAGTGTCGGTATTCATTTCTTCTGAAGCAAAAGTCATCCTATGACTGTGGTTTTGTTTCCCTGTTATTTTCTGGGTAGTCATAGGCCTTTTTTTTCCTTTAAGTCTTGAATGTATTTTTTTAAGGGCAATCAGAAAACCTAAACAAAAATTAACCTTGGCCTATTGAACCTTTGCCTCTGCAGTCTGTGCTGCAGAGAAATTGCTGAGGTCATGCATTGCCTATAGTTGTCAGTGAGGATTTTGCACCCTGCAAATTCAGATCAAATAAAGCTGGTGGAAGTGATAAAGGCTGAGGTTGAGTAAGCTCATAAAAGCCTTGCAGATAGTAGTGCTCTTCTGGTTTTTTTGTCAGGATGGGAAAATGAACCCAGTTTCTCTGGCAGTAGTGACTTTGATGTACCTGACTAATGAATACTGGAAGCAGGTCAGAAGTCACAGTACAGAAGGTTTTTTGGTTTTTTTTTATTATCTTCAGAATAAAAGCATTTATTTTTGACAACAAATTGCGGGTAAGCCTCAAACAAGTACTTCTGAATTTTGTACTTGATTGTTTGAACTCAGGAAAGAAATGTAATATTTGTCAAGCCTGCTTGAGTCAGAGCATCTTCATTTACACTGAATTAAGATCAGCTGAAGCAGGATAAAAATAATAGAATGGCTTATTTTGGAGGGGACCTTAAAAATCATCGAGCTCCAACCCTCTGCCATGGGCAGAGTTGCCACCCACCAGACCAGGCTACCCAGGGCCCCATCCAACCTGGCCTTGAGCGTCTCCAGGGATGGGGCATCCACAGCTTCTCTGGGCAACGTGTGCCAGTGCCTCACCATCCTCAGACCAGCCTCCACCTGGACATAGAGCTGTTGAGAACAACTCTCTGCCTACAACCATCCAGCCAATTCTTTGTCTATCTGATAGTCCAGCCTTTAAATCCGTATGTTTCAAGAAATCAGGATAAGAGTGGTTAATTGCATTTTCAACCTGAAATTCATGTAGTGTCTCTTCTACGTTGACTTCCACAAAACATTTCTATTCTTTAGTTTGTAACATAAGTTTTAAGAGGACGTGCCTAACAGGTAGATATGAAGGAAGATAGAACTTTAAAACTTGGAAGCGTTGATATTTATAAAGCAGTCTCGCTCTTCTCTGAGAATTCTGATTCATTTACTAACATTAATAGCAGATGACTCTAACCTGAGTATTAGCCGAGCGGAGTAATCCTCTGGCCCTAGGAAAGGGAGGACTGCTGAATACTGTACCAGGCAGAGCTGAGTTCTCCACTCTTCTTAAGGGAGAAATCAGTGACAGCTGGGTAGGGCTGCTGTTCCTACCTGTCCTTTGTTGATGCCGAACCTGCCACCTTGCATGTGTACCTTATACCTGGATGGTAGCATGAAGCATGTCTGCCCTGAACTTGGCTTTAGTACTACCATTACAGAGTGCAATCATGGTTGTTTTGCATCTGTGCTGACTTTGTATAAGGCTAGAGTCAGCCTTGGGTGAGTTTTGAATGCAGCTGGGTGAAGCCTTTAGACAAGCTCTGTTTATATGAGTTGGCTTAATATGCCTTTGTTGTGCTTATGCTCTGTGTCTACCCTTTGGCTGTTGTTGCCTGTTCACCTCTGTCTTTCACAGTCACTTCTCACTTGTCCTGTGATCACCTTGTCTGGCTGTGATACCAGGTACGGGTAGAGAAGGAGCATATTTTTTGTGCTCAAGCGTTCTGTGATGAGTTGCTGCTCTCTCCTTATTTCTGCAACTGACAGTGCAAAAGATTGGACAGGAGCTGTGTCACTGCCTGCAGAGTGCTCTGTGCTTTCCTGATGCCTTTCCTGTTGCTCACCACATTTGCTGAGATGGAAACAAATACAAGCAAATACCAGCATATCTTTGCTCCCAGAGATTCCTGTGTGCCCACAAAGAAATGCCATGATATGTAATGCAAGGAGGTACACTGAAATGTTCCTATAGAGATCAAGGGTTTCAAAAAGCACTGAAAGATTTTGTATTGGTTATTAGGAGAAAGGAAGTTACAAGGCACTTATATAGAAGCAAGATGTGTAACAGGAAGGCTGTTTGATACCTGTAGCACAGATCTACAATCTCTGTGGAGGGCTAAGAAGGGAAGCAACAAGTTATGTTTTCTCTGCAAAACTTTTGACGTCCTTTATATTATTCAGATAACTTCCTATGCCCATTAAAGCTTTGTGGAGTGCCGTGCTGCAAACACGCGTTATTGTAAATGAATATACATATATATAATATTTTGCAATATACATATTGCTTATGCCACATAGTTTTATACTGTATGTCCCATTTAGAAAAGAGAGCATCTCATCAGTTCTCAGTACTGCTTGTCTTTTTATCTGTTTTACCTTATCAGTCATCCTTCTTGTGTGTTTGCAGGATATCCTTCCTGCCTGCAGCATCTTGTACTTGTCTTGAAGCCTTTTATTCCTTGGAAGCAACCAGCTACACAGGTCTTTGCTCCTTTGGTCCCACTGCTCACATATCTACATAAAATGATTATTCACTGTGCCAGGCTTTGCCATCAGACTGTTATGAAATACAGTATTTTACTGCACTTCTGTCTGAATCCAAAGCAAAGTAATATTTTTTTATATCCTGGTTAACTTATAAAACTATACATTGCTGTACTTGGACAAGTGTCAGAAGTGCTCTCACAGCTTGGTTGCTCTTAACAGCATTGCTGTTACGGAGAGTGTGGTTCTGAAGGGGTCTGTTAATGTGTTAGCTTCCTCTGTCCTCAGTTCTGTTTGGTTTTGTCTTTCCTCTTTTTCCCCTCTCTTTCTGAAAACTACAGGTTTCTTATATGAGCAAGGTGAGCAATTCCACACTATAGCTTCACTGCTATTTACATCAAGCAGTGGCTTATATCCATCCTGTGTGTTATTTACTAGATCAGGTTTTGAGATGCATAAAACAATGTATAACAAACTCTGAAAGCAAAAGATAGTCTTCAGTGTTGACAGTACATGTTCTGCAGGTCTAGCATGATTCACCATTCTTTCTCATCCAAGCAAATTCTTTGTTAGGTCTTGTATTTCCGAGAAGTGTGTGAAGTAACTGAATTACAAAATATGCAAAACAAATGCCATGGTGATCACCTATTTGATGTTTTGGTGCACGCAATCCAGTCTAATCCAGGATTAAACTTCCTCCAACCTTAAAAGGAAAAGTCAACATGCAGTGTTGAACAGAAGCACAGGTAACTTCTATCTTGAATATTCCACAAAGTATCGAGCAGCCTTTGGGAGAACCCAATTTTCTGCTGTGTGACAGCAAGGCCAGGGCTCAGGAGAGGTAAAAAAAGACTCTTTACTGCTATTGATAGCCTGGTGCCCTGGGCAAGCTGCCTGCCTGCCTGATGAGTCAGGGCCATGGGATTCTGCAGTCTCTGAGAGAGGAGCTGGCATGCTGCTGCCAGCTACATTTTCAAGGGGAGGAAGGGAAAACCCTTCCAGAAAGAGAATTTTCACCATTGTACTTCAACAGCAGGACACTCTTTTCCTGTGCCTTCTAAGGCAGCTGTGTGCTGCCCTGCCGCCTTGTTCTTCAGTTGGCCTTATACTGACCTTTTGTCCTTACTGCTGCAAGCCTTAGACTGCTTTTCCAGGGAAGGACTGGTGAGCTGTAGACAAACTGATGTGAAGGATCAGCATGAACAGCCAAAAGCACAGGAAGAAAACTTTGGAGCAGAGGAGATTGATTCAACCAAAGTCAAGGGAGAAGCAAATGACAAAGAGCATGGGTTGTCTGCTAAATTATGCGTTATACACTCTAGTGAAGGACTACTTAGTAAAATTTATGAGTAAGGGAAAATGTGAATTGCCTTAATCTAGCAAACATTGGGTTTTAATGTTTCTTATCTTTCTCTGTGCTAACTTTCAAGAGGGGACTTCTCGATTCCCTCTTCTTTCACTTCTTTTCCTCATCCTAGGAGACGTCTGCATGTGGTCATGGCTGCACTAGAACACTCTGTTCTCCTGTTCCTAAATAGCCCTTGTGCTGCAATGCCCCACTTACTTTATATAAAACTCACCTCAGATTGTTTTCTGTTTCCACCCACAGGTAAAAGCTGCCAAATTTTGACATTTCAGATTTTTTTTTTTCCCAGCTTGACATTTGAAATGTTTCAGAATAGCTTTTTTTTTAAAGTTATAAAAGAGAAAATTCCCACGCCTGCTAATATTGGCACTGAACACTTAGCATTTCTATCATGATTTAGATGGTTTAAGAACTTCTTGCATGTATTTCTGGATAGAGTATCAGAAAGGCACAAATGTACCCTTTTGGTGGATGCCTCCATTCAGGAAAGTGGGCAACATGTTCCTGAAGTCAGCAGGAATGGTAGCACCATGACAGTGGCCAAGAGGAGATTGGGGAGGACAGATGAGGAAGAGAGAACCACAGTATTTAATCACAGCACTGTGTCAGCGAAGTTTGTTATCTCTGTTTAACAAATGAAGGAACAGATATGAAGTAAGCTGTCAGTGCCTTAGAATAGTGGAGTATCTGAGCCAGCCTGTGACATAAGCCTCATGGCCACATCTGTTTTGTAGCTGTTGGTAAGACAGTATTTGGTTTGACACAGATTTGTTTGCAAACGGTGTTCACAGCTGGTTGAGGCTTACAGTGGTGAGTTTTTCTAGTCCTGTTCTCTGGTCATTTTTTGTTTTGTAGTGCTGCTTTGTGTCAAAAATTACCAGGTAGCTATCCTGATTTTAATGAAGTGCTTCCACTTTGTGGAAGGCTGTGTGTAAATTTGTTTTGGACTGTGTATCTGAGCAGAATCCAGCACCATTGGCAGTAGACTACAGCAGATCCCTCAGACAGACTTGGAAGAGCCCTTGGAAAACCAGGTTTGAGGAGCAGCAGGAGACAATTATCTGCTGGTCCATTGTCATCTTTCCTTACTGATGTTTTCACTTAGTTATGACAAAATAAGATGCTTGTCAAATCATATTTTTCCTCTGCTTCCACTAAGCCACAAGATAATACGCCATTAGGGGCTGAAAGGGATTTTTTTTTTTCCGCTTTCCTTCAAGCATCTTTCTCAATAAACCTTTTTGTGACCTGATTTATCCATTTAATTATATCCATTTAAAGGTAAATTCATTTATTGCTGCATCTGGTCCTAAGCTAAAATACAGATTGAGCAATAAAATAACTTGTTTTCTTGGTACACTGTTATTGTACTTTTTAACAAACTCTTTTTGATTGGAAAAGCCCTGTTTTTTTTCCAAGCAAAGTGCAGATGCATCCACACAGAATCACAGAATGGCTTGGGTTGGAAGGGACCTCAAGGATCATGAATCTCCAACCCCCCTGCTACATGCACGGCCACCAACCTCCCCATTTAATACTAGACCAGGCTGCCCAGGGCCCCATCCAACCTGGCCTTGAACACCTCCAGGGACGGGGCATCCACAACTTCTTTGGGCAGCTGTTCCAGCACCTCACCACTCTCTCTGTAAAGAACTTCCCCCTGACATCTAACCTAAATCTTCCTTCCCATCCAAGCTAAATGACAACAGGATTAATTCATCTGGCTTTAAGACCTGTTTAGAAGTGCTTGACAGATTCCAGGAGTTTGATCGCATTGGAAGTGAGTGGTTCAGTCTTACAGATTGAATGTGCAGAGGTGCATGTCGTGACAGTTATGAATGTACTGTTAATCTGTTAGAGTTCTGACAAGTCAATAATACATATAAGCTATGTGACTACAACATTGTCATGTGTATGCACTGAAAAACAGGTAACATACATAAATAAGAAAGAAATGAGAGCTATGTCTTGTTAAGTGGCTTATGCCCTTGGAAAGTGCATGAACACTGCATAGAACTGAAGTGGCTGTTATCATAAGATAAAGATACTCATGGCCTCTGGAATGCCAATCAAAAAGTTATGTCCTCTTTCCGTATATAGTCTTTTTATTTCACCCTTCCAATTTTGAGTGTGAAAAAAGACCACAGCTAAAAAACCCAAACTCAGTATGGTTGGGGGGACTTAAATCTAGGAAGGAGATATAACATTTTAGATCAGTCTTGTGGATTGGAACCTGAAGGTTGATTAAATTTTCTGAAATTGAAATTGTCTTTCAGTTATACATTAGTAGGAAAGACTTCCTTCTTTTTGCAGAATATTTTAAATAATTTTTTTTTCATGTTCAAGTTTAACATAACTCATACTCTAGGAGTGGTTGTGAAACACTCTAGATCTGCTTCTCCCCTCATTTCCACTGTTATTGTGATGTTTAATAAAAGAAAAATACTCTTACTTATTCAAAATCAACTGCTGCTTCCTTGACAGGAAAATAGGCCAGTCGACTGTTCAATGGAGGGGGAACTGGTTGCAAGATCATACCCAGACAGCAGTGGTCAGTGGCCAAATGTCCAGATGGAGATTAGTGATGAGTGGTGGCCCTCAGGGGTCTGTATTGGGACCAATGCTCTTTAATATCTTCATCAAAGACATCAGCAGGGGGACTGAGTGCACCCTCAGCAAGTTTGCTGATGACACCAAGCTGTGGGGTGTAGACAGCATGCTCAAGGGATGGGATGCCATCCAGAGAAACCTAGACAAGCTCAAGCAGTAGGCCGAGGAGAACCTCATGAGGTTTAACAATACCAAGTGCAGGGTCTTGCACCTTGGTCACCACAGCCCACACTATCAGTACAAGCCAGGGGATGAAGTGATTGAGCACAGCTCTGCTGAAAAGGACTTGGAGGTTCTGGTGGATGGCAAGCTGGACATGAGCCAGCAATGTGCCCTCGCGGCCCAGGAAGCCAACCGTACCCTGGGCTGCATCAAAAGATGCGTGACCAGCAGGTCGAGGGAGGTGATCCTGCCCCTCTGCTGTGCGCTGCTGAGGCCTCACCCTGGAATACTGTGTCTGGATGTGGAATACTCACTACAGGAGATACACAGACCTGTTGGAGCGCATCCAAGGGAGGGCCGCAAAAATGATGCAAGGGATGGAACCCTTGCCCCTGTGAAAACAGGCTGTGAGAGCTGGTGGTGTTCAGCCTGGAGAAGAGAAGGCTCTTGGAAGACCTGAGAGCAGCCTTTCAGTATCTAAAGGGCGAGTATAAGACAGAAGGGGATAGATTCTTAAGCAGGGTCTGTGGTGGTAAGACAAGGGGAAATAATTTCAAACTAGAGGAGGAAGATTTAGATTTGACATAGGGAAGAAGTTTTTTACAGTGAGGGTGGTGAGGCACTAGAACTGGTTGCCCAGAGATATGGTGGATTGGACACATTCAAGGTCAGGCTGGACCAGGCTCTGAGCAACCTATTGTGGATGTCCCTGTTCATTGCAGGGGAGTTGGACTATATGACTTTTAAAGATCCCTTCCAACTTAATGTGATTTTCTTATTCAGTTTTTCTTCTTCGTGGCCATCCCTCCAACTTTCATAAGGCTACCTGTTCAATTTTGCCATATCACATACACAGTTTCCTTTTATCCTTTAACATCCAAACCAATGATGCTGCATTTAGGCAGCTGGATTGCTGTGTGCAGATGGGAGAAGAGCAAGGTAATAGAACGTCAGGGTACTTGAAAAAGTAGTATGTAGGAATGACTGAGATCTGTCTTTTGTCTCTGGTAGAGATATTATCTGAAAATGGCTTTGAATAGAAACGTAACATTTTGCAGTGAGAAGGATATAATGCCTTTGGCACATCATTACCTAGAAATGTAATACTGAAATTACGCTTTCAACTCATTCTTAAGTTAAAATGTAGAAGTGTTATAGAAGTAAATGCATATATGTTGCACGTACTATAATTTGATCTAAGTACTTTACAGGCCTTAACCTACTAGATGTATATCTCATGTGAATCACTTTTTCAGAGTAGGTAAATAGACATTGACCTTATTTTATTAAATGACAGAAGGTGATAGCCTGAAAAACAAAAACAAATTATTTGAAAACATATTATGAGTATCAGGCAGGAAAAAAAAAAAGATTTCTTGAACTATTTCCACTAAAGTTGACAGTAGTCTAGCAGGAGCAAAACTTGATTGGTCAAGTTTGATCAGCACAAAACCTTCTGTTTGGGTGTACTGATTTTTATTAGCGGAGTGATATTACATTTGAATCAGTCACTCTTCCTTGATTGCATCCTGACTTTATAATGTGTCCCAGAACACAAAGGTGCTTGGTGAGCAAAATCTTAGTGAAGATGAGCTTAAACCAATCAGGGTACAGTTGCAAGTACAGGAGTTAAAATTCCTTTGATTGCTGTCTACCATTTATTTGATGGAGCAAATGCAATGGAGCCAGATCTCAGATTTCATCTGTAGGCAGCAGGCTGTAAACCTGTTCTGCAAGAGACCTCAGTGGGTTTTTAATCCTGTTGCCTTAACCATTTTGCCTTGACTATGTGAGGCGTTTGTGGAAACCTCACTTGCTAGTGGGAAGGCTGCTGAAGGTGACTTGGTTGGGCCACAAAGAGCATAGCTCTCTACATCAAAAATTCTCACCAAAAGCCACAGATTCTCAACCACTGACTGCTCTCTATGCTTGTACATCACTACACAGTGGTAAGTTGGTGAGGGTGTAAGCCCAAGGGTGTTAAGGCCTTGGAGTCCTCGAGGTGATTTCTTGGATGTCAAGATGAAGATCCTTTCAAGGAACGCTGGTATCACAGAGTACCTTCATCCTACCTGCATTTTGTAGAGCGATTAAATAGCATATGTAATATGCACAGTTTTTTAAACAAAAAGCTTGGAAAAAATAGTCTTATCATTTTGCACCTATGTAATGAATTCTTCGTAGTGTAGGAAAACATACTGTGAGAAAACGAATCCCGGTTCATTGTAGAAACTGGAATCCTCTTTTCATCACATATACAGTTGGTATGTCAATTCAGATGCTGTTTGCCATTTTTCAACTAAGTAGCTAAATTAGTAGGACTGTAAATAACGTAAAACCTTTCTAAAAAACAGTCTTGATGTTAATGTGGAGATGTATTTTAAAATTTTAGTTATTTTCCACTGTCTGATCTTTTTGTTTTTGTCTTCTGCTAAGTTATGAAAGAGGGAACAGGAAGTTCAAATCTTCATATACAGATTTAGGTAAAAAGCGTAATCTTTCAGTGCTAAATGTTAAAACCTTCCTATAAGTCCTTCCATCACCTTTTTGAATTGCTTCCAGAATACATTCTTCAAGCTCAGAAAATTGAGGCAAAAGATATAATAGCTATAAAACTATTTAAGATGGAGGTTTTGGGTGAAACATTTGAAGTTTCCTGGCACTGCACAGATTTGTTATGAAATCTATCCAAATCACCCTCTTTTAGCACAGCACCCTCTAAAAGTATTGCAAGAAGGCTTAACTTGTTATCCTCACCTACAGTCAAGTGGTGAGTGAGAGAAGGAGAATCCCCATGCATTAACAGTCTCCAGAAACCTCTGTTCTCCTGGCTTGGTGTCCCTAGTGGCTCAGATAGAGGGCACAGAAGCTGAATTCAAACCCCATGCTGTTGTTGGAAGCTCCTTAAGCATTTCCTGCCCATGATGGCAGGAGAGGTTAAATGTCAGTGTGCTGAGCTTCTGTCCTGGAAGTCTAAATTAAGAACAAGCCTCTGGGCTGCTGCTAGGCCTGCAGGAACTTCTCAGCCTTTGTCCCCGCTCTGTACCCGGCTGACCTGAGCTGCCCCCGAAATACAAATCCACCGCACCATGCTGTCAAAACAAATTACTCAATATCAGGCAGCACCATAGAGGAGACAGAAGGCAGGATCTCAGTGAAAGTAAAAGGCTGTTCTCTCGTGCTTGCTAAGGAACTAAGGCAGACTAAATGCTTTGACAGGAGGGGAACTTTTCCCCTTCCCCAAATGTTGCCATAGGACTTGATGCAGAAGGTAATCAAGTCTCCTATGAGGAGAGAGAGCGAGACATGAAGAGTCCAGGTACCTAAAGAGCCCTGTTCTTAAGGTTGGCAGATCTTAAGAACCTTACACTTCGATGTATTTCTTAAAAATGGTCAGGTATTTAACCAGGAAAGCCCAGATTAGAAGCCGTAATGACCCATTAGGTCAGAGGCATCCAGTACTGCAGCTGGCCTCAGTGGACAGGAGCAGGGAGGGAGAAAAGGAGCAAAGCAACAGAGGGAAGAAGCCAGCAGGACTGATGAGGAGGACAGGATTACCATGTGAGCATGTAATAGATCTGTGGAGAACAAAGCTTCCTTAGACCTGCACTCATAAAACAAGTTGGTTTTTGTTTACAATAAACCATGCAAGCTGATACCAAAATATGCCAGAAATCCACATTTTGTAATTTTGTTAGCAGTGATTTGCAACTTACTGCGTGCTCTTTGATTTTGTTCGAGGAGGTGGTTGTTCTGTTTTCTTTAGAAGCGAGTTCACTTACTTGCCTGTATACTTTGGAGATAAAATTAGAGCACTGTGCGTCAGTCCATTGCCCCAGTTTTGTTTCATGACTTCGCTGAAGGTGGTCTAATATGCGTTAAATAGACAAAAGAGTTGTGGAGCCCTAAGGTCCAAATTACATGTATTTGAAACTGGCATGCCAAATAAAAGGTGGGGAAGCTGACATTGGAGTGGAGAAGTCTGCCATTCTTGTGTCATCGAACAGTTTGAAACGTTCCTAAGAAGGTGTCTGTGCTGAAAACAGACTTAGAACTCTTTCTGAACAGACCGGAGGCTGATAAATCACAGTAAATCATGGAAGCTACCTGATCTCAGTGGAGCCTTGAGAGGGAGGAGAGAACTGATAACTGCACATCTTGTCCGGCAGATTATAACCTCCTGTAACCTTCTAAGCCTCCCCCTTTTATGGAGCTGAGAACAGTAGCCTCTTTCTTGTAAATGAGATCTCTACAATGGAGACTGCTGACTGAGAGTCTGAATTACGAATGCAGGAGGAAAGACAAAGGAATGAAGCTTGTTTAATTAGTATGAAGGATCCCCCTGCATAATCTAGCAAACTCGATTGAGCAGAGTGTAGGTGTTAGTGCTGAAGGGTCTGACTTGCTGATTTGGATAAACGCAATGCTCAGCAGATGAAGTCACACGTAATTAATTGTTCTGTGTTGCATTCTTTCCAATGTAATGACTTGTAGCATTCACACTTACAATAATTGATGTTTTCTGTGTGCTGGAGCTTCAGGACAGCCAATTAAGGCAGTGAAAGTGGTAGTTGTGTGGAAGTTCTAGCATTGCTATGCTACCAACGTATGGGCTCTAACTTCTTTTTCTTTCGTTATTTCTAGTGCCTGAAACAGTACATGCAGCTGGCCATTCAAGAAGGTTGTGGTTCTCCTATCACTTGTCCAGACATGCTCTGTGTGAACCATGGGACCCTACAAGAAGCCGAGGTATTAACACTTCTTTCTCCTTTTTTAAGCATAAAAACCCCAAAGTTCTTTTCTTCATCTACGTAATAAATATGATCATGTACTTTTTCCTCCCTTTAATTACCTTTAATGAGCTTTTGGCAAGAAGCCTGACTGACACGAACTCCTAGAAACAAACAGATGTTTTTCAAGGGTTTTGCTCCTTTTTCCCTCTGTGCCTTGAGGAAAGGCTTAATTGGCATCCAGACAACCTCTGAATTATCCGTGCAGGTGACTTAACCAGAATACCTTGTATCCTAGAATTGCTGAGCCTCCATTAGTGCTGTCAGTTAAATTAGATTTGATATGACTACAGACACTACAATTCCAGCACCTCTTTAAACCTAAGAGCAAGAACACAAACTGATTATACACAAAGCCAGAACATTTTCTTCTGTGTTTATGTTGAGCTGCTACAACCAATTTGTGGCCCAGTATAAATACATGGGACGGTAAAACTGCATCGAAGGAAAGGTATCTGCACAGCACTGGGTGGAGACTTTTCTCTTAGGTCTTAAGAGAAAAGTCTCTTGTTTCCCAAGGCAGAGATGGTAGAAATTGAGAGCTCAAAAGCTAAATGAGGTTTGGGCACAGCTGTTTGCACATCTGGCACATGCACAATCCCTCGAGTGACATGAAGGTTCAGTTTGGAAGTTGGAGGCAGAAAAGTGGAGGGAAAATGTAGCTTTAGACCTTGCATTCCTTGGGGCAAAGGGATTCAAGGGGCTGTAAATGGCCCCTAGAAGGCTTCCTAATGGCCTCCTAGCAGCACTCAAACAGCCTTCTGGCTGACTTAGAGCTTGTGTGAAGTTTCTGAATTGGGCTTAGTGCCAGACCTGTAACATGGGGAGGAGCTGCTGATTGTGTGGCTGGAACCACGCATGCCAGCTATTCTGCTCATCTAGAAAGCAGTATAGAACTGGGTAAATCTGATGCTGACCTGCAGCTATTCTTGCTTGCTCTGTGAGCCAGGTAAACCGCTGCTGGGCAGAGGAATACAAACAGAAAAGAAAGACTAAAGCCTTTTGGCTTGTTTGGTGCATTCTCTCTGCAGTTGTGCACAGGAACAAAATCAAGAAGAATCAGGCCTCCATCTTGGAACTAAAGAAAGGCAGTTTATTATCTTCTGCATTTCTTTAAGCTCTGTTTGTACAGGTGGCATAACTGTGCTAGAGATGTATAATTCTGTTCAAATGCAATCAGTGACAGCACAGTTCCTTGATAAATTTGACCTGTGGTCTTTTCTTTCAAAAATTTTTGTGCTGTGCAGTAAAAGCTGCAAGATCAGATCATAGTAGCTAAGGCTATTTCTCACAAATATTTGAGACATGGTTATTTTCTGATGGGAATGTGACATTAAGTAGCAAACTCAATTCCATTAACTATGGGATGAGATTTTCCTTTGGCCAAACGCAGCTACTGTGGAAAGAAATCAGCAGTTTCCATTCCTCCTGTCCAGTAGCCTATGCTTTGAAGCTACTTACAGTTGTGCATTTCAAAGTTTCTCTTTTGGTAAATGTTAGTGTATGGAAGTAGGCATTGTAGCTTCTTCTGAAATTGTTGTAGCTGTTGCCTGTACTAGCAGGTGCTGCTACAGTGTAAGGAAAAAATAGATTATCCTTTTAACAGACGTTGTTAAATTGGTTCCATACTTTGGGCTAAACTGTGTCTGATTATGTTAGTCAACACAGTTGTCTTGTTTGTTTTTCAAATGCCTTTTGCCCTATCCTGCATAAGGGAGATAAGGTGAACTTAGGCATAATTTTAAGTGAAGAAAAGCCTTTCCATTGATATCAATGGGCTGAGTCCTCTTCACTAAGAAAGCTGAACAATTTGTAATAAAGCTTATAAGCAACTTATAATATGTAATAGTTATGGAAGATTATTTACTACTTTCTGTCAAGGTCTTTATTCAAGGTGTGTAGTGTTTCTTTAGTGCTTTCTGTCTAGCTACTTAAATGCCTTCACTGTGAATTAAGTATATTTTGTCTTCTCAGCAAAATTCTTCCATTTCTGTTGTTCAGTACTAAATTATTTGAGCCTTTTGTCTGCTCTGGACTTGATTCTGACACACATGCTTGTGTTGCTTTTGACTGGTGAGGGCAAAAACTCTGGGTAACATTTTAAATGTTTAAATACAATTTCTTCCCATATTTGTCATGAAGAAATGAGCAAGTCTGAAGAATCAGAATGTGACTTTGTAGAACAGCTAAATACTTCATCAGTGTTTAGGGAGTAAACTACTCATTTGCAGAATATGAGATGTTGGGAGTTAAGGCTCAGCTTTTGGTGAACGAGAGCATTGTGTCTCTGGATCTCAGAAGAAAACGGTTCAGGTTTTTTATTCTTAAAAAACTTAAGTCATTTGAACTAGAGAATTGTACCGTTAGGTACTTAAAAAATATGTTTTCTGAACCCCCTGATTTATTTTGTGTTTATAATAACAAAATCTAGCTGAATCTGGTATGTTCCCTGCCAGTTTTTTTGTTCTGACAAACAACACGTTCAAATAGAAGGAACTGTTCCATGGGAGTGCTTGAAATCAAGTCTAATCTTAGATCGTATCTTGGCCTGTTACATTAAGGTAGCAGCTGCTTGTAGTATAGCTTGTTTTGAAGTAGAAATAAATGGGTGTTAATGGTGGGAAGGCAGTGGTTTTGGCACTAGACTCTTTCAACTAGCTGGTTACACAAAAAAAAGTAAGTTTAAAAGCAATCTTGTTAGACAAGGTGTTTGTCCTTTTGCACTGTAAGAAGTACAATAAACGAAACTGTTTTAGATTTGTTCCCAGAAGTAGGAGGTAGAAGGAGCATCTGATGCTGATGCAGTCCTCTTCAACTGTGCACCCTTCTTCCATCTAGAATACTCCTGACTCTCTTGGGAATTCACTCAGTTGATTTAATTAGAACAGTTAATATCCCTAATCTAAAGAAAGGGTAATTTATCACAATTTGAAATGGTTTTACTTGGTACAAATGCAATCACCAGTGTAAGCTGTGAATCAGGTCTTGAGTGCATTTGACAGCTTCCAGTGTAGTACTCACTGGGATAATTTCTAGTGCTTTGCTGTTTCTGATGCCTGTACTGTTTTGCAGCTCATAGGGCTGATGCCAGCGACCCATGTATATATAATCTAATTGGATTAATATTGTGAAGCAGGCAGTTGGGTTTTCCTCTTGCCTCGTGAGATCAGTGGGGAGAATAGTACCTTTGCAGTTAGTACAATTTCTATTTCTTGTCCCTCCATCTGTGTGAATACCTGGTCTACACCAGTGCTAATCTGGCAGAGGGTTGTCAGCAGTCTGCAGAGATACAGAAATGGGATGGTGACCCAAATCTTAGAATTCTTTACTGCTGTATTCCATACACAGCTGAGCAAAAATGCCATCGAGTGTCAGTTTAAAATACTGGTTTTATTTTTAATTTGAAAATTGGTTTGCATTTTGAAAGAGGTGGTTGAAATGGTAAAATGAGGAGGAAGGTGAGAAAATGTTGACCTGTCTTTTTCAGGGTCAAAATTAAAATTGTTGTATGTGTTATTTACTTATATCAATCCAAGAGGAGTAAATGGGAGAGTCATTTTGTGTGTATGCACCATTAAATGAGCTCCTTGATGGAGAACATAAATTAATATTTCACAATTAAACTATTGAGTATGGTAGCTGATGAAGAAAGGAGTGAGCATAATTTCTAGCAATGTGGTTGAACCTCCATACGATCTCCCTGTAAACCACAGCCCAGCTTAGAACTGTTTTGCACTCGTAGCAAAATTAGATGCTGCCTCTGTGAGTGCAGCTTCAGCAGAGATGGGCAGTGCAGCCCTTTGCAAGTGGCTCTTGGTGCTGCTGGTTCAGGATCTCTCCTTGCTGTGTGTCCGCTAACGTGGAAAAGGGAGAAGCACTTGTCCTGATGAACTCTCCTCTTGTGGCGTTACCAAGGCTTGATTCATATGGGTGTGAAAGGAAGTAAGATCTTTAAAGTTCTCTTTATTGCCTCCTTGCGTATCCTTTGAAAGCCTGAGAATAGACGCAGGGAATTCTGTTTACCACTGTGATAACCAGCGTTCAAAAGCAGGGAACTTGTTCTGCCTTGGCTCTTGCTTGTAGCATTGCCCAAGTTACAAGGAGCAGTCTGCCCCTGTGTAAACGGAACTCAACTCCAGTGCTTTCATTTTCCTTCCTTTGCTCTTTTGTCTTGCATAGTAATAGCACCTCTCGTTATTGTACCATACTGGGCAGTCTTTTAGGACACTGGGCAAGGGTCCAACTGGAGCCTTTAGTGGTAGTGAGCCTTCCAAGTTTTCCTTTTTACCATGGATGTTCTTATTTCAGGTGGGAGCTGCCATTCCTCATGAGAACTGTCAGTATTCTGATGCTCTGACAAGAGAATTTTATCTGTTGCTTACAAAGTATAGGCAAACAGTGTATTTCAACTCCTGCCATTCTGATAAGTGTCACATCAAGATCTTTTCACGAGAAGAGTCCTAGCTTCTCATTTTCTTCATAGGTTTTTATTGTAACTTTAGCTTAGCTTTAAAAAAAAAGATTGTTGTAAAACCTGTCATGTAGCATTTCTTGCTCCAATGAATAATTGATTAATTTCTTAGTCTGGAAGAGGAGATGTCTTGATGCGTTCACATTCTTTCAGCACTTTGCCACCTGCTGTGTGGGCAGTTTGCTTCTTCTCAAGTTCCTTATCTGTTGAACCTAGTACGTGAGGCAGGGCAGGGGAGGGGGTGTTTGAATGGACTCCTGGTTAGGGCTGAGACTGTTTCTGAGGCTGGTCTGACCCCTCCCATAAAGACTGGGAGACATGCATGAGCAGCCATTCATTTGGCCTGTGTTCTTGTCCATGAATAACAGTTTTTGATTTCCAAGGCTGGCTGATTGTCACCTTCAAATACATTAAACATGAAATAAAACTTTATAGTAAATATAGAATCCATCCACAAAGAAGGCTTTCTGTGCATGGTTAGAAGGACATGGGTGAACTACTGGGCTATGTGACTGAAGTAGGAGAGATCAAGAACTCCTTTACACTTTGGAGAAGGAAATCTAGGTACAGACGAGTGTGGTAAGAAGCAAGAAGAAAAAGAAGGTGAATTTGAGAGCTGACTCAGGAGAGCAGAGAAGTAGAACAGGGTGTTTATTTTTCTCAAGTCTCTATTTGTTCCTAATGCTTTTTCTTTGTTTCTCATTTCAGATTGCCTATTTGGTACCAGTTGACCAGTTTCAGCTATTCAAGAGGCTGAAATTTGAACGTGGTATGAAACTTTTCAGTTTCTGTTACCTTGGTTTTTAAAATGTCAGTGGAAGCGGCAGTATAACAAACTGTAAAGCACTGTGCCTTAAGACAAAGCCCACTGGATCAATTAAGGAAGAGGTGGAGAAAATATCATTATTTTGAAATTGTTTAACTGCAATCATAAAGTCCGCAGACCAATTTGAAATGATTTTGGTAAAACAAAATCAACAGTGGCACCTTACTGAAATATCATCCTTTTACTCAAACTTGTGGGCAGCGCTCACAGATTGTGTGCCTGAAACACCGTCACCCTTCCTGCAATATGTTCAGCCTGTGTCCTTGAGGCAGTGGTTGTACAGGGAGAAAAGTGATGGTAGAGTTAGACAAGGTGCCAGAAGCTGATGCTCTGGTGCAGAGCACACATGATCCTTTACTAGGGGATCTTCCAGTTTGGGGATCTTCAAAACTATGAGAGACAGACCCTGTTGTCTGATAGGAACTTCTGCAAACACCCCTAGAAGAGAATTTTTTTTCACAGAGAAGCCTTGTGCGTGTTCCTCTAGTATTTTTAAATTTTTCCTGATGGATTATTGGTCCCCTCATTACTGAGTAATGGCATATTAATAACACAGTTTGAAATTGAAGGTCAGAGATATGCCAGAGGTCAGCATTTTGATTCAGGAGGCAGGTCCTAGCAAAGGCTGAAAAAGATGCTTGCCAGTCAGAAAGATGAAGTCCCACAATGATTTTAAAGGCTGACTCCAACTGGAAAGCCCCAGTTGGAAGTTGCGGTATTTTTCTAAGTACTCACGCCATTGTAGCTTGCAGAGTAGTGTATCTGGGACTGGTCTGCCCTGACTCTGCTTGTCTTTCCTCTAAAGACTTTATTTTTATCATCGTATATGTGCATGCTTAGATGCAGATTAATTGGGAATATCTATGAAATGGAAGAGTTTTACATTAATGTACATTAGTGCACTTTAAAAGATGGTCACATAGAAGAATGCATGGGTTTTTACTGAATCTCGTCTTGCCTGAAGTTCAGTGAGATGACCATGAAGCACAAAACCAGCAAAACGAGTACACCCAAAGGTACCCCGGAGTTCATGGGCAGATGCAGGTTGTAGCTGTGGTTTGAACGTACTTAGAATGAATATTTTTTTAAAAAATCCCAAGAGCAGCTTTCATTTTTTAATTCTATCTCAAATTCTACCTTCTTCTTTTTTACTCTTAATTCCTTAGGAAGTTCCACCTGTTCATAAGCAAAGCACTGACTTGCCTACAGACCTGAACAGAAAAATTCAGAGCTTGTTACATCATCATATTAAAGAAAGAGAGGCATTCTTGAAATGCATTTATCTGTTTTATATAAAACCTTTTGTGCTAAGAGACTGAAGACTGTGAAACTAAGGATTTCCTGGTATCTCTTCCTCAACAACCAGACAAAGTTGAACTCATGATCTTTTGCCCAATTCCCTGTTACATCTTGTTTTTGTTTCTTTTTTTTTTCATTGCCTCCCACTCATAGAAACCTGAAACTTGCCTATTTTTTAAATCCTCCTTCCCTTTTCTTTCTTGCCTAAGTCTTACAAATCTCCTCTACACCTCTACTTCCTCTCTTCATGATATTTCTAAGATCTGTCCTTTCTCTTCTATGATGAGTAAAACTCATCAGCAGGTTTAAACTGAGCCTTTTAGCCTTGTGTGTTCTTAGCAATGAAGCCAGCTTGCTGATAACTTAAACTGTAACCTGGCCACCAGCATTAATGCCACCCCAGCAAGGTCCTTTTGTGCGTCCCAGGTTTAGCACTGCCCCTAGGGCTGGCCTTTCTAGAGTCATCAGTTGAGCCTGGCTGATTTGCTTCTGCTTGCCTGAAGCCGTCTTCTCAGACTTGACCCCAGCTCAATAATGCTGGCCTGATTATCTTTTTCTGAATCTAGCAATAAGCATTGCTGATGGCACTGCTGGCACTGATTTCTGACTCTGGGAATCCTGACAGATGAGATCTGATCTGTGGCTTGTGTTTTCATCAGCGCTTGTACAACCTAGCCATTTTCAAATCTCATGATATGCAAAAGCTGGGTTGCTGCTGTCTAGCCCTAATCTCTCTCATGGTCTCCTACCAGCCACAACCATTACGTACCTTTGTGAGCCATTCTGACACCAGGCCTAAGGCAAACTCAGTGTGGCT
Source organism: Tragopan temminckii (assembly GCA_028571105.1). Classification (NCBI taxonomy): domain Eukaryota; kingdom Metazoa; phylum Chordata; class Aves; order Galliformes; family Phasianidae; genus Tragopan; species Tragopan temminckii. The sequence goes on along the minus strand of JAOWBP010002052.1, from coordinate 6,139,379 downwards.
CCTTGAACTGACAGCAAAAGTAGTCCCTTGATACTTGTGTTCAGCCATAGGCTTTCATGAACTTCAGTCAGGATGCAGCCAGATGGCCAGAGCTGATGTCAGCCAGAAGCCAAGCCAAGTATGTCTTCAGAGGTCCATTAAATCATTGGAATTGCTTAATGACAGAGAACATTTCAAAGAGCTGCAAGATGGTGTAATAGTAGCATTGCTCTAATCAGCCTTTGGGGGTTTCTTAAATAAAGAGAAAATTTACATGTGAAATATTTTGAGCTCCCTTTTCTTCCTAGTTTTCAGTTTTTCTTCAGACCAGGCACTGCAAACAGCTAGTTTGAGTCGAGGCCGCACCTCGAGTACTGTGTTCAGTTTTGGATCCCTCACAACAAGAAAGACATTGAGAACCTGGAGCGTGTCCAGAAAAGAGCAACGAAGCTTGTGAGGGATCTGAAGCGACTGAGGGAACTGGGGTTGTTTAGTCTGGAGAAGAGGAGGCTCAGGGGAGACCTTATTGCTCTCTTCAACTACCTGAAAGGAGATTGTGGTGAGGTGGTAGTCAGCCTTTTCTCTCGCATAACTAGCAATAGAAATAGAAGGAATGACCTCAAGTTACATCAGGAAAGATTGAGGTTGGATATTATGAGAATTTTTTCTCCAAAAGAGTGATCAGGCATTGGAATGAGGTGGTTGAGTCACCATCTCTGGAGGTGTTGAAGAAATGTTTAGACATTGTGCTGAGGGGCATGGTTTAGTGTGGAAGTATTGGTGATAGGTGGATAGTTGGACTAGATGGTCTTGGAGCTATTTGCTGAACTTGACGGTTCTATGATTCCATTAAATTAGTGGGCAAGTGTTTCTTCTCTTGACCTGTATTTTTTTCTCATCAATGTTTTCTAACAATTGATAAGCTTTTCATTGTTATAGACATCTACACCTACAGTCAAGCTCTGTGACCAACAAAAGAACCTTAGCAGTGCTTAACCATGTAGAAAGGATGAGAATGCCACTATGAAACATCTCCAAACTCTCCTGTTGATTTTGTCATACCCCTCCTGCCTATTGCCTCTGGAAACCCCAACTCTGTTCCACAAAGAAAGGCCTTTCCTTCATAAACAGTCTGCTCTCTGAATATGATTCTCAGTTCCAAACATTTGACACGCTCACAGAGTGGACATAAAAATAACCCAGGGCTGAAAATGAGCCTTAAGGTGGAAAGTTTAGAAATTTCAATCCTTTCAGTTTGTCATGGAGAGTGGCTTCTGTGGTTCAGTGTAGGCTCTTAAATATGAAAAAAGAGTAAAGTTCTGAGGAACAAGGATTGTTTTAAAGGGAAGTTGCAATGGCTGGGATGCTGATGTGAAGCTATATCTCGATGGAGCTTCCAATAACTAAGGCAAATTTAAGCATTGTTAGCAACTGTCAGCAAGGGAGCTGACTCTTCTGAGAGACTGAGTTTCTTAGAGGAGATGAGCTAGCTTCTTAGAAAAGCTTCAGTCCACTTCCTGGGTGAGAGCCTGCAGACCCTGCTTTAGCAGGAGGTTGGAAGCGATGATCCGTAGAGGTCCCTTACAACCCCTATGATTCTGTGGTTCTGAGATGAATTTTGAGGAAAATTTTGATGACCTGAAGAACTTACGCATCCCAAAGCTGTTTTACTCACCTCCCATATTTGCTACCTATTTTAATGTATCTTTCCTCTCTATTACCTTATTTATAATAGGCAGATAATATTGGGTTAAAAGTTTGTGGGAAGTAATTGGTATACAATTATATACCTATGTGCCCTTTCTTCATCTGATAATGAATGTACTGAAAGTATCCAGTCTTCTTGTGCTGTGTTCTTAGAACATAGATGTTTTCAGGTTTAAATCAAACTTGCTTACATGTCCTTAACTTACATGCTGGCAGTCATGACCTTGCCACAGGGCTTCCATGTAATTTATCTTAATAGACAAAACCAGGAATTAGTGCATGTGTGTTTATGATGGAGTTGATGTGGCCATCAGAAATAATAGAAGAATAGGATGTGGTTAGAACATATGCATCATATTTCTATGACAGTTGCCCAATAGTGAAAGATGATGTGAAACTCCACTTTATGCCTAATGGAAAAACAGTCCATCAAAAGGGAAATATTCCTAATATTCTGTGGAAGGCATGGGCTCATCTTTTCAGTAAGCACGTCTTGGAAGCCAGATATTCTCTCTTCTTCAGGATGCTACATTTTCCACCTTTGCCTCCCACATCTTGCTTGCTTGCTTATATGTTTTGTGAAAACTGTCCAGATCTCTGCCTGTCACAGGCACTGTTTGGGAAAACGTTCTTTCTGAATTTGGAGTAAGTGTGGCTGAAATGACTGTGGGGAAACAGAGAAAAGGCTTAAGAGAGAAATAGCCTTAACCAAAAGATTGAACGTCTCATCAGAGTAAAATAATAACTTCTTTCCTTATTTTGACTGCTCCTATTTATTTATTTATTTATTTTTCTGGTTTCACTTGTACTCCATGGTAAAGCAAACAGCATGAGACAGCATGGATTGCAAAATACCATCTGTAGGTTCTTTGTGAAGATGGAGGAAGTGGGAGAGGAGGGAATTTCATTTCATGCATCACACATCTTGCTGCAACTAATTTGTAAAAATCAGTAAGATTTACAACCCTTCTTCCAATGAATGTCAAAACCAGACATCCTGTCTTTCATCCAAAAACAGGATAGGTGAATTTATGTTTCCAAAATTGAGCATACTGCAGGCACTGGAGTTTTTCTTCCTTCAACTGCTGTTTATCAGCAGAAATAGTGTGGAACATATTGTATGAAGGCTGAAATGCAACAATCAGTAGTAGGGCATGGTCTTACCCAGTTCAGAGCATCATCTCTGAAAGAAGCTTGGATGGCTTGCCCATCACTGTCTCTCTTTTCTCCCCACAAATGAAAGTACAAGCTGTTTTTGGCAAAATATTTGTTTGCTTTTGAGAGTAGAGGAAGCATGTGTATGAGAATAAGGAGAAAGAAGAGAATTCATGAAGTGGCTTAAAAATAAGGTAGTACGGGTGTGTTTTTGCTGGCACATTCTAAATTATAGGTTAAAGCCTTTGCTGTGGCTATGTGAAGTCTCCACATCTGTCAGAGGACAGACTAAAATATTACCTTTAGTTGCAGTAAGTACTTGTGTGCCCTTCAGCCAGCAGATCAACTGGTTATCTTTACTAGGTTCCTCAGTAAGTGTCATACAGGAGAGATGGAAGATAAGTGAGCACAGCAAAGCTGTGTTATCCCATACCACAGGGACCCATCATGCCAACTTTAAATATGGGAGACTGAGCGCTAGTTTTGTTGGAACAGGTTCAAAATTTTGTCTCCCTCATTTCATGTTAAAGTTTTGGAATAACCTGAATTAGGTCTTCCTGCAGAGCCCTTTTGGAAATATTCCATGTTCTGCACAGGAGAGTGAGGTAGGTTTTAAGATAGAAACGGTCAGTGACTGCTTTGCTGGTAGTCACCTCATCTCCCAGGTGCTCTCCTTGCCACTGCTATGCATATAGGTTGGAGTAGCATCCATGGAAATGAAAATCCAAACATGGGACTGTCTGATATCCTCACCCAGAGGACACCTTCAGAAAAGAATGAGGCTCAGCTTGCCTTGAGCAGAGGAACTCTCTCCTACGTTTTTGCTCTCAACTATTAGAACTATTAGTGCTTTGTGGTTTTGCTAGTATGATTGTTGAAAACTTACTCTCCATTTGTCAAAAATCACCCCAAATATTTGAATAGTTTTGCAGACGATAGTTTTGTCTGTTTCTTTTGTTTCTGAGCTACTAATGGATTAATTTGAAGTTGACTTGTTTCAGTTAGGGAGAGAGATTGCCTGTTAGAGGGTTGTTTTTTCTTCCTAGCTTTAAAGAAGCAGAACACAGATGTTTGATATACTAGAAGATAACTCAGTTTCAGTGGATTATGAAGGCTGTGGGATGTCCTTCTCCCAGGTGTTTATGCATATGTATCTACTTTTATCTATCTACTGAGAATCTCTCTATCTACTGTTCGTGTATCTACTGTTTTCCTTATTTGAACACATTTCTAGCTGTACAATTTCTACTTTGGGGTTATCTGGATCTGAATTGATATCATTGTTTATCATGCCAACTGGAACTTGTGCTAGATATCCATCCACCAGCCCCTTTCAGTGTGAGTTGCCAGCAATGTCCTGCAGAGGAGCAGTGCAGAAAGGGGTGTGCATAGAAGGAAATGCCTTCAACTGTTTCAGCAAAATTTGCCAAAGAACATATTTCAGAGGTCCTTGTGTAGCCTATTGTTACAAGTGGGACAGTATTTTATCTGCTGAAAGTACAGAATAATTCTGTAATGGCTATTGACATCTCACAGTCAGGTATTTCTATGCATTGCTGAGACATCTCCTCTAGCTGTTTTCAAGGCTGTTATCAGAGAGCTTCCAGGGTGAGAGGAGATGCAGGTAGCTCCTTACAGCATGATAGCCCTTTTCCAGGTAGGCTCTGTGGGGTGGGAGGATTTGCTTTCACTGCAGGGACTTGAGCGGTGTAAAGCAGTACATAGTAGACAACCCTAGCAGTGAATGTGATTTGTCTGGGTTTCTCTTGCAAGCCCAATTCCTTTACTAAAGGTTGGAAACTGAGAGAAATAATTGGCACTTATTATTCACTGCCATGTGCCACTGTATGTAACTCATGGTTTCTACCCACTATCTTACCTTGACTATTGTTGTAATCTGAGACCTGACCAATAATGCTCATATTAATCAGTTTGTAGATGGTGGGGGGGAAGTAAGTCACAGAAGGAGACCTGACATTAATTTAATGACAGTCCTTCTGCTATGAACATGAGAGAGATGGCATGGCTTGCACATGTGAAAGACATAATGGCCTAGCATTACAAAAGACGCGTGCTTTTCAGAAAGCAGCAGTTACCTTCATCGTTTTTGTCTCCCTATAAGAGCAACAAAAAGTCCTGTGCAGTCTGTTGCCATTATTATGATGCATTCAGTGCAGCAGCTGTTGAAGAACTCACTTCTGCACCTGCATGAGGAAGAGAAGTAGCCTCAAACATCCACAGACACTCATTCAGAAGGCTTCAGTTTCCCTGCGCACATTCAGAACCGGGTCATGCATACCTCAACATGCCACCAGAATGAGAACAGGGCCGTATAAGTAGTTTTATGTCTGTTTCTTTTGTTTCAGAAGTCCATTTGGACCCTCAGAGAACATGGTGTCCTGCAGCAGACTGCCAAACGGTGTGCTGCATTGGACCAAATGAGTCGGGAGCGCCGGTGCCGGTGGAATGCCCAGCCTGCCACGTGATGTTCTGCTCCTCTTGCAAAGAGGCATGGCACCCACAGCGCCTGTGCCCAGAAAACCAAGCTCTGGTAACAGCAGAGCAGGGGTAAGAGTGAAACCCACAATGGTTGTGCTAGTTCTTCTTGGCATAGGGTGCTTCTTCTGTGTCTAACTTTAGTTTCATGAAGCTGTTTTCTTAATGGCATCACTTATTCTGTCCATCTCTGTTGGCATTTCCTAAATAGAATTCCAGTCTAATTTCTATTTTAAATTATGCGTGTTGGTTTTATATAGCATTAAAGACCACAAGAATGGAGTTTCACTTTCATATGATGTAAAATCCTACATCTAGTAGTGGATATACTTCAGTGTATTCTATTGAATATAATAAGCTTCACACGTTAAGTGCGTTAAGACAATAACTTTAGATGCTCCAGAAAATAAGTAGAATCCACATTAAGAGCTGAGTATCAGCAGTAATTATATTTACATTTCACTTTAATGTTTCCTTACTCTTCTAGATCACTTATCGGAACAGAGACAGAAGCACCGATTAAGCAGTGCCCAGTTTGTCGGATCTATATTGAGAGAAATGAGGGCTGTGCTCAGATGATGTGCAAGAACTGCAAGCACACATTTTGCTGGTACTGCCTACAGAACTTGGATGTAAGTGCCACAGAGAAAAAAATGTCTAGATGAAGGCTAACTGGGGGCTGAGGTTAGTCTGAAGCTCCACGCAAAGTTGTCCACCAACCTAGGAATTGTAGTTCTAGGAATAACTTGGCTTATTTCAGATGCTAATTTCATTCCTTTTTTTCATCCAGTGCTTTTATTTATTTCAACATTCTTTTTTTCATAAAGGATTATAGCCATATCCAGAGGTCCCATGGTAGTTCTTTGAGGGAAATGAGATGTACTGGTTACTTTCTGGAAGCTGATTACAGCATTACCTTTCTCCAGTGTCTCCTTTCAGTGCAGTAGCTACAAATGGTTCGGTTGAGAGTAAGAGAGATGAATTCTTCTCCAACCACATGGATCACAGCCTGTCCAAAAAGAGCGTGGTACCGGGAAAAAACATTTTCATGGGAAGATTATTAAGCTTATATAAATTAGGTCTTCTTTACAAGTCCATCTCTAGTGCTGTGTTCATTGAAGAGAATGATAGATCAGTTGATATGACGATAAAGCTGTTGGATTATGGATGTGGATTATGAAATGCAAGTAGCTAGTTGTTTCTCAAATGATACCAGCTAGTCTCAGCTTTTGTGGACCTCAGTCTTTCTAACAGGATTAAGAGTACAAGAAGTAATGAACTCTGGTACATGAGTTCATCTTTCTTGCACAATCATTAGTAACAAATGTGGGAGTGTGAAAATAATGTTTCCAGCAGTTGAAATAAAATATTATAAGATGCACAGCTTTTCTTTTTCTTTCTTGTACTCCACAGCCAGTAAACAATGAGACTTCCTCATTCTTCAATCTTTGTTTTCTCAGAATGCATGTTTAACTTAACATCATGCCCTATTTTTGGATGGGGGAGTGCACTTTTTCAACATCTGTCTTCTGGCTTGTCTCAGAGTACATACAGTACACAGTGATTGCTTAACACCATGCTGAGCTGGAAGACCATCACATTCACAGTTTTGGTAGACGTGTCCTCACTGAGTTTCAGCCTGTTGTGGAGGAAAAGGAAAAAAATAAACTGTAGCTATGTGGTTCAAATACAGTTTTTCTAAATGAGCAAGGTTACAGGAGCACCAGGTTTAGATGTAGCTAACAGCTGCAGAGCTGAAGAATAAGGCTGAAGAATGAAAGAGGAGGCAGCATCATGTTACAATGCAGCTGGCAGGGGGAGAGTAATGTGGAGCATTTGTCACATTCTGAATTAAAAATGGATAATCCAGTATTGCTGGGAAAAGAAAAAAGAAACTGTCTTTTCCTTTTTTTTCTTTTTATAATTATTTTCTTGTTAAGTCTGTGAAGAAAATGCAGGGATAGCAGAACAGAAGGTAGAAGTACCTCAGAAGATAATACCTGAGATTGCAAATTTCCTGAAATATCTTCTTCAGAAGCCCCTTTAGCATCATCAAATAACAGACTAAATAACTATGCAGTAAGTGCAATGCATATACTTAACATTTTTTAACAGCATGTGAGGGAAGAAGCTATACAATAACTTGGATCCTAAATATACTGCACTGTTTGGGACTGTTTCTCTGGATGAATATTTGGAAGAAGACAGATGAGTTTGCCTGTCAGCAGCTGGTGGTTTTATGGCATTGTCAGGAAAGTTGTATTTCCAGTCCAGTTCCCAGACTGTAACCTCCTCTTACAGCTTCTTCTTTTTTTTTTTTAGAATGACATCTTCTTAAGGCATTACGACAAAGGCCCTTGCAGAAACAAGCTTGGCCACTCGCGTGCTTCGGTGATGTGGAACAGGACGCAGGTGTGTTCCTAGTCAGCTAAGCAGAACAATCATGCATGTGTGAAGCAAAGAGATTTTACCCTTCAGCAGAGAACCAAGATTGTTTTTCATGCTTTCATTTTTTAGCTTATTCCGTGCTTATGCATGCACATGCATTTTATTTTTCATGTTAGCTAAATATGTATTTTTCCCCACTGTGTCTTGCAGGTTGTAGGGATCCTCGTTGGACTAGGTATCATAGCACTGGTGACTTCTCCCTTGTTGCTTGTGGCATCTCCATGCATCATCTGCTGCATTTGCAAATCTTGCCGAAGCAAAAAGAAAAAGCACAGCCTACCTACAACCTAAAAGTCTGTGTCTGTTTGAGCCTGTATCTGTACAGTATACATTTGTGAGAAAGCACAATGGTTGGATTTTGGTGCCATACCTATCAAATAATGCTCCTCTTTTTTCCTTTTTTTTTTTTTTTGGCCAATTTTTGGCATAAGTGCCTATTCTCTACAGGCTTCTCTAGTGGTAACAAGTGACAGGGTGGAAGAAGTCTAGATAATTGTACAGTACATACAGTATGTTTTTGCTTTCTGACAGAAAAACGTAACGCCATTCAGTAGTTCATACCCTCAAGTGTGAATCACCTCTTGAGACTGCTAGAACTTTACCGTCTTCTATCAGCCACACATGAATCAATTCTGCAGTATTAATCTACTTCTGCAGGCCCAGTTGTTACTGTCATGCTTTCCATTGGTTCTTGGTGAAAGTCTTCAAAATTTTTGAGTACATTTTAGAAGGGGAAGAGAGGAGGCTTGATGTTTTTCTGTCTGCCAGCTCATCCCATTAGAGGTAACAAAATGTTAAAAAATGTATTTGACAGTTTTCTGTCAACTGGCAACCATGGCATTTCTTTCAGCACTGAAATCAGTGGGTTTTATATTGCTGATTCCAATGACAATTAAAAACCAACAAAACTATTTATAAGACAGAGCTGCCTTTTAAGAGACTGGACTAGCTTGAGAAAGCTGCATTTTTTACTGATCAGACATGCTGTATCTACTTTGAAATATAAGGAGTTTGTATATCTCCCTGCCATTGGGCATACCTTTTGTCAGTAGCATGGGTATAAATTCACCATGAATCTAATAATTTAGGAAAGGCAGCGATACAGCTCTTATTCTGTTCAGTATTGGGATCTTGGTTGTGTGTGTATCCAGTGACCTCATCTCTGTGGGTGTACCGAGTGCATAATGCACGATTTATTTTCTAGGTAGTCAGTATATTTTTTCAATAGTTTACATGGGATAGCAGCAAGAACCCTGTAACGTTACTCAGAACAGAATAAGGAAAACCCTCTCTTGGACCTTCTGAACCTGCTGATGTAAATACTTGAGAAATGCTGTGTAACCATCAGTCCACGGGTTCTTCTGTCCTGCTCAAGGTGAACAAACTGTTACATCTCATTTTTAGTTTTTCTGGATCTGTCATTTAATACAGCCTTCATTTTCATTTGGTGCCTCACCGTCAAACTGATTCAGACCCTACTATCAGTTACACCTATATAAATTCACTGAAACCTCCCTGAAGAGCTGAAGTTACTTCAGGCTCACTCAGGAGTAGCTGAGATCAGACTCTGCTCCCCCGAGTTTATTTCCTTTAATGGCTGGTGCTCCTCATAACCCTGGCAAGCAGCGGCTTTTGTTCTGGGCTCCCAGTGCATTTTATATCTGTGGGAACTGATACGAGTTGCACTATGTAATCAGTTGTAATTCCAAACCCCTTGTGATAAGGGCTGCAATATTTAAATGAGATGCTTGGCCTGAGCATTGTCTCAGGCTCTTCCTCCTCTTGTCTACCCTCCTGCGTGCGCATGGTGCAAGGCACCAGAAGAATGTTGTGAAGAGCATCTCTTCTGTTGCATTTGGCTGAACCTCAGGAACTTTGCCTTCTTGGCAGTCATAAATGTGACCTTTCTTTGTTTAACGTCGCCCTCTGGTTCCTGTAACAGAAGTGGTAGATGTTCTTATTTTAAGAAAGTGCAGTCTGTTGAGCAGACTAGCATGGACAAAGGCCTTAAATGATACTGTCTGTTTTACTTTTACATTGATTTATTTTATAAATGCTGTCTGATTTTGTTACCAGTGGTGGTGCTCGCCAGTTGGAAAGGCTGTATTTATTCTTCATCCATAGCCTCTAGAGGAAGCAGAAAAATAGTCAGTACATTTTAAATGTAAAGTGCAATGCAGGCAACTACGATTTATAATAAGTGGAGAATGTGTTCTGTATGTATTTTTTTTTATTATTAAGAATAGTAATGGTTGTGCTTGGGGGCAGTCATGGCATATTAAAGTATCCAGCCCTTGGCTTTGCACTATTTTTCTACCGATGTTTTTATGGCACTACTGTCATTTTCAGCTTATTTATGAACTTGCAGTTAAGAGTCTTACTATAAGAAAGCCTCAAGAACAAAGGTATAAGAGCTGTACAGTCTCACTGACCATAACCAGCATTGTGAAGTACTGAGAGTCTTTGCGTGTTGAACTTAGTTGTTTTTTCATGTTTTATGATCATATTTCTGCTAGCCAATTTCTTTCTTTGCCTACTTCTTCTTTCCCTTGCAGATGCTCAGTGGAATGTTTCTCCTGATTTTTCATTAATACTGCCATGTTAATGAAATTATCAAGTTCTTCCCTCTGTTAAAGGAATGCAACTGAAGGCAGTATCTCGCCTGAAATACACTAGTAGACATTAGTTGGCTGTTTACAGGTTCTGCCTCTTTTAGCTCTTTAAAAGTTGTCTAAAGGTAATACAGCTGTGTCCATAAAGTGGCAATTTGTTTTAATGATGTATGGGACAGTATCTTATAAAAGCAGCACACACGTGCATAGCTATAAAGTCTAGGAAAGCAAGACTATTCTGTTTATTTTTATTAACTTCTCAACCTGAGTGCAGGGTAACATCTTTCAGAGACTCATACTAAATAGCAAAGGTAAAATGTTCCTTTTCCACGTTCAGTTTTTATTGCTTGTACCAGTTCAGATGTCTAGTGGGGTTACCAAAAGAAATTCAGTGTCCAGGTGTTAGGGCAACCTGAGAGCAAGAATGCAAATCTGAGCACCAAAGTAACTGGCAATGGCCAGACTTTAGCAAATATCCACAAAAACTGGAATAAGAAACACAAACTACAGGTACACCTTCCTTTGACTGTGTAGATGGAACAAATTGACAAAGAACAAAGCTCTAGAAATACTTCAGAGCTTAAGCTAGAAATCTTGGGAGGATTATTTTACTTAAAAGGCTTTGCACAGTGCACTGCATATCCTGACTTTTCATTGCATAGGGATTCTTGAGTATGTGCTTTAAGTAGACTGTGACCTTGCTAGCTCATAAGGCTGAACTAACTCATCTGTGCAGAAGTTCTGGGAGCAGTAGGGCCCTATCCCTTGTTTTCCAGTAGACAAATATTTTGCACCAACTCATCACACTTACAAGGTTTCCAAAGAACTGTATGAACAAGAGACTTTTTACAGTGTTTCTTTCTTTCAAAAAACAAAAATTATAAGAGAAATAATAGAATCATAGAATGGTTTTTGTTAGAGGGGACCTTAAAGATCTTCTAGTTCCAACTCCTTGACCACAGGCAGGGTTATCAGCCACCAACTCAGGATGCTGAGGACCCATCCAACCTGGTCTTGAATGCCTCGAGGGATGAGTTACCCACGGCTTCTCTGGGCAGCCTGTGCCAGTGCCTCACCACCCTCTGAGTAAAGAATTTCTTTCTAACATCTAACCTAAATCTCCCCTCTTTTAGTTAAAAGTCATTCCCCCCTGTTTTATCACTGTCAAACCATCTAAAAAGTTGGTCCCCCTCCTGCTTGTAAGTTCCCTCCAAGTACTGGAAAGCTGCAGTGATGTCTCCCTGGAGCTTTCTCTTCTCCAAGCTAAGCAAGCCCAACTCTTTCAACCTTTCTTCATAGGAGAGGTTCTCCAGCCCCTCTGATCATCTTCATGGTCCTCCTCTGGGCTTGCTCCAACAGCTCTATGTCTTTCTTGTGCTGGGAGCCTCAGGCTTGAACACAGTACTCGAGGTGGGGCCTCAAAAGGGCCAAGTAGAGGTGAGACAATCACCTCCCTCTCCCTTCTTCCACCGCTCTTCTGATGCAGCCCAGGATGCAGCTGGCCTTCTGAGCTGCAAGAGCACTGCTGGCTCATGTCCACCTTTGTGATGTTTCCCCTTTTCCAATCACCAGGGACTTTGCCAGACAGCCACGATTTTTTAAATATATATGGAGATTGACTTGGCAACCCCATCAGCTAATTCCTTCGGAACCCTGGGATGCATGTCATCAGGCCCCATTGATTTGTACACATTCTGCCTCATGAAATGGTCTCAGACTTGCCCTGCTCTTACACTGGGATTGATTTTACTCCCTCGATCCCCACTTAGAATTTTCAGGACACAAGCGGTGTGAGGAGCCTGACTGACTGTAAAGACTGAGGCAAAGAACTCATTAAGTACCTCAGCCTTCTCCGTGTCTGAGGAGGCCAAAAATAAAATAAAGAAATGATCATCATTTTATAAAAAACTTATTGCAAACATGGCGAATAGTAATTAAAAAATTTGAATAGAGGGGGAAAGGCTCTATCTGCTTTTAGCTCTGCTAAATCAATGTAAGTCCACCCTCTTGAGCTCTATCTATCAGATGTGGTGCACGTTACTGCCAGCCTTCCCACTCGCTATCCTTACCATCCATCCTTCTTCCTTCTGGCTTGGGGCTGGGGTGTGGGTAACACACAGGGGAGAGAGCTCAGAGCTGGGTGCAGTGTAGGAGCTGGGATCTATGGTATTTGACCTGGCCTGGCTCCATCACCTAAAGCAAACGCTTCCCATGCTATAGCATAAGCACTTCTCCGCAGTATTTGTTATATTTTTGTAGACCTATGAGAGATGGTCAGCGTGGACATTCAATAGTTGATTATTTTTCAGTGGTGCATGAGGTTACTTAACTCTAAGAAGACATGAGGGCTTGCAGTAACTGGTGTTTATATGGTGTTTTTATGATGTGAAGTGCTAGGTACTGTTACCTGTCCAGTAACATAGCATAAAGTATAGGTCCAAAGAAAAGTTTAAAATATACGTAATTTTTACTTGAATAAACTAAGGGAAACTGGATACTATCTTCATATTTGCTTGGAGATATGCAAGTGGACAGCAATCAACTCCATTTCCACAAACTAACAGCAAAAGAAGCTTTTAGCTGCTCTGTCTGTGGTACTGCAGCAGGCAGTTGTGTTGCAGTGCCTGCCGCTTTAAAGGTCTGAAATCTGTTTTGCACTGTGTTTTCCTTTTCACAGTCACTTTTTTCTTCCTCAGACCGGATTCCCTTTAAGATCCTATTTTTCATCCCCAGTCTCAGGCCAAAGATTTTTAGAGTGAAATTAGTAGATTTCCTTATGTGAAAATAAAAGCCTTCTGACAATTTTCTCACAGGTTTTATTAAGAAATTTGATGCTGAGGTAATGACCAAAGATAGAAAATTCCAGCTTGGCTTGTTTAGAAAAATTTCATTTGAATTTGAGAGGTGGTCTTGGAATATGTAAATAAGGACTGCTTTGTTAGAGCCCTACAACTTTTAAGCCTCACGTTTCTAGAAAATATGCTGTGAAAAAAAAATCACAGCCTATATACATGTTTCGATGGTATACATCTAAAAAGATTCTCTTGTAGGCATTCAGCACCCCTCCCCATCCCCCTGGAATCTTTCTAGAGTGAACTTCTACAATAAGATAATTAGAAATGTACAATAGAACAGATTAACTGTTCTAGCCATACAGCAGTGGTAAGATACCTCTCTCACATGTAAGACCAGGCCCTAATTTTTGTGGGTTGCAATAAAAACACGAAGATGTATCTTTCCGGGAATAAAAAGAATTGATTCTTCTGCATTCTGCTGAAATTACTGCTAGAATTACCGCTAAGATTATGAAAACCTTCCATCACTTTTTTTCTTTGTCCTCTTGTTAGGTAAGTAATGTAGCAAGAACATAATGCTTTTGCAGAACAAGAATCCCAAAGGTCTGTTTTGTCACTACATTCAGTTACGCAGATCCAGTGCATTTTTGAAAATTCATTATTTATATAATTCATACATAATTTATGTTTTGTAATTATAAAATACAGATTTTGAGGGCTGTGATACATTTTACTGTATGATACATTTATTTTAGTCGCATTCCGATTGGAAATCTTTCCTCTTCTTCCTGGGGAGAAAGTTGTCGTGTTCCTGGCAGGGTGAATTCCTATGGTTTGCTGCAGTCCACAGTAAATGTTTTGTGCTGTGTTTTACTTGTGCTTTGTTATGTCTTGTTACGATCTCTCAAGTTAGTTCTCTGTGTCAAGCAAATACTATGGTTAGGGAAAGTATTTTCCTGGTATTTTGGTGACTGCCACAATTTGGACTGTACAAGATGATGATGGTTGACAAGATCCACCAGCTTTTTAGAGGACATGACCTCATTCTTTCCCTTTCTCTTACCCTTTCTGCCCAAGGAGGTTTTTCTTTTCCTAGCTGAGAATTAGGGACTTCTGTCATTAGTCTGTGCCTTCTGGATGTCCAGGCTGGGGCACCTGCTTCTCGTGGCTACGTGCTGGGAGATCCCAGACAGGTTGAATGTGCAATGCTGCAGCGTATGTGCAGTGAATTTCTTACATTTCAGGAAGGCGCCTGGTGGCTTACAGTTTGCTGGGACACGTGCAGCATATGTTGGTGGAAGAGGGACTTTGTCTAAGTGGCTTCATGAGTGCCAGCAGCTGTAGGGCGACCAGCTGCAGGACACATGTGTGGTGCTGAGCCGCTGCAGCTGTGATGCTGGGCCATGTCACCATGCATGCATGTCTCCTGCAGTGTTGTCAGGGCCACCGTCATCTCTACCTTACCCAGATTCCACAGCAAACCTCAGTTCCTTCAGTTTTCCAGTATCTGCTACTTGCCTGTTTCTATTTCAGAGAAACCTCAGACCAGATGAGTTATTTGGGGCTGGTCTGGTCTAGGCGTTCGTTTTGCCTAAGGTCTAGAAAGAAAAGTGAAGTGCCATATACCCTGCTGATACTAGCACCAGGGGCACCAAGTGTCAACTCGTGAGAACTCTTCATCTCCCACAGCGCTGCTTATCTTTGAGGAAAAAAAAAAAAAGTGCTTTTTTTTGTTTTGTTTTTAAGGTGTACTTTGAGGTGTCTGAGCCCAGCACCAAGACGTGGTCCTGAGTGCAGCGTGGACTGGCAGCAGTCACAGACCCTGCTGGGTGGCAGCGCTGGGCTCAGCCCAGCCGTGGTCTCCCAGCTCTTGCAGGCAGGAGCAGGACGCAGGGCTTCTATTGCTGTGCTGGGCAAATGGTGTGGAAGGGAATGATTAAATTGCAACAGGAGGAAGCAAGTCCCTCTGCAGAAAGCCAGCCCCTGCTGTTCAGAGGGACTTGGCCCTCCTGCACTGTGCTGCACAAGGGTGAAATCCTCTTCAGTGTTCAGAGGTCGTTTACCTGGTACTTGGTTAAACTTACGTTTTATTTATCTGGGTTTCTTCCTTTCTTCCAGGTAATACACTTTCTTCACCACTCTTATCCTGGTGAAGGGCAAAAGGGTTTGATCTTTGTAAGATTTGTTAAAATATTTTTGTGTTTATAAGAAAACTGACGTATAAAGAAATAAGCGCTTTTGTAAGATCTGGTTGTATGATTCAGCATTTAAACATTTTACAGATGCAATTTTTTGCACTCTCTCTGCGTACATTCATAAAAGTATATATTTATTTTCTGTCTTTGAGGTTTACTTTGTTTTTTTTTTTTTTTTCTTCTAATGTTACAAAATGCCATATGTGCGACATTAAATAATAGTGAAAACATCACATTTTGTTGTAATTCTCTACTAAACTGTCTTCAAAAAGATGAAGATTTGGTTAAAAAAAAGAACTATGGGAATAATTCAAATGTATCTGGGGTGCTTACTGGAAATGTAGAGGATAAAAGGGGCTGGAACAGTTGGAAGTAAAATCTTGACTCTTATCTACTTTCTGAAAAATGAATGAAATCAAACTGCATGCAGTACCTCCCTTGGGTTCCTTAACAACCTTTGAGATTTGTGCTCATGCATTTACAGAGAGTGGGACGAGCTCTGGCATAGCTCCCACATGCTGTTGTCAGTTTTCCCTCTGCAGATGGGGTGAGGACCCCAGTAAACCCGGCCCTGTGCACACCGGTGGGGACCACATATAGAAGGCTGCAGGAAGCCAAGTCTGCTGCTTTCAAACCCTTTCTCGTCCTTGTCCTCCCTCAGTCCGGCCTGTCCTTGTGGCAGATCTAGGTTTTGTGTTTTGCGTTGCCGAAGGATATAATGAAGCATTACACAGCCATGTAATTCCAGATAAACACGCTCCTCAGTTTTCTCACACACACGTATCCTACAGTGTTCGTAAGGGACAATCACAGCTATGTTCTTGAGCATCAAATGTTAAAGCTGTGTTTACTGTTAAGTATTTCTAGCTTAGCTACAATTATTCAGCATCCAGAGACAGGATTTTCCAGCTGAGTGACACACCCTTGAAAACCCGACCTGCCGCATGGGGAGCTTTTCACCTCAACAGATTATCTGATAGATCTGGAGAGTTTGGGCTTTGGGGACACATTTCTTTGAGTATGAGGGTTGAGGGGAATGATGGAGAAAGCTATTTTCCCCTGTCATTGCCTTCATAACCATGTCACCATTGTCACCTCCTGCTTAAAGTTTCAGTCACGCCCAGGCATTTTTTCCCACCAGTTTGCTCAGAGTAAATTCAGCGCCAATATTATTCTGCTTAAATGCACTCATTTTTATCGACTTATTTTTTCAGGCTCTAGTTTTTTTCTGTCAGTGTGCAGCAATGCAATGGCAGCACATCAGTCCATACAGTAACGTAACTGACACGTTGCAGCAGAGCGAATACTTCCAGCACAGCAGTTTTCCATCAGAGGAGCCTGCTGATGATAGAAGAACCAATATTGTGGTGGAGATGTATAAATTCCATCAAACTCAGGTTAGAAACCAGCCGTTGGCAGCCCGTGTGCCTGGTGCCCTGCCAGCTACCAGCTGCCGATGGTGGGCAAGCTGCCTGGCTCCCCACCTGGTGGACAAGTGAGCTGCTGGCTCCTCACCTGCCAGCTTGGGGCAAAAAACATTTTCCATGAAAAATTCAACATTTCTAAATTTTTCTCCTATTGTTAAAATTCCGGTTTGAATCAGCACGAGCAATTTTCAGCTGAGAAGAAATTGCAGACGCCTCGATGTGGTCACACCTTCTTCCATGCACGCGTGTTCTTCAGTAGAAACAAGAACTAATTACCACATTCAGTTCACTTACAGTTCATTCACTTAGCGTGCGCACAGAGAACTGGCACTCACCATTTACTCCTTCCAACCCAAATATCTGGCCAGCTTTGGAAAGAAAAGAAAAAAAGAAAGTTTATGTCCTGAAATTTGGTTTGCTCCCTATTTCAACATGTCATTCTCCCCAGTTCCTTGTCACGAAGGCTAATATTCTTCAACTAACAGAGGTTTATCTCAGGGTTATTTATGAATAAGCCCCTGGATTTTAAACTCCTTGTGTTTGTTAAGGTTCCAAAAGATGTCATTTTCTTAACTTGTCTGTCTGTACATAGCAGCTATCTGCTTCCCATGCCCACACTCCCTTCTTCACAGGGATGAGGGCTGACTTCAGCACTACCTTCAGCTTTATTTTTTCCCTCTGCTGTGACAGACGTTACCCACATCGTCCTTGTAAAATCTGATCTCCCAATGAGCAAGTTGATGTTTGCTCTTGTGTGAGCCTCTGGACAACTCCTGCAGTAGCTCTGTCATGCTCCTTTGCATGGCCCACGACCTTCATGCGGATGTTTCCTCCTCAGCAGCTGTCAATGACATCCAAGAAGGCCTCCAGGAAGGCCTCCAGAGCTGTGTCCAAAAGATACCTTCAATGGTTGCACCGTGAGGTGACCAAGCTCAGCTCCACGTTGAGTTGTCCACCCCTGAGAGGTGACCCAGAGGTGACAGGACCTTTGGAGGTGCCTCCTCCTCCCTTACACAGAGGACACCCCCAGTGTCTGCTCCCATTCCCCATGTCTCAGCAGTGCTGCAGTCAATTGTGGCCAGTGTGTGGATACACAATGAGTCTCACAGGTGTCCTGCAAGCAAACTCAAGACAGCGAGTCTGGACTGTGATTTTCAACAACAAAATTTTTTCTTGTTATTCTTTTCCCTAAATTGAGCTTTCGCAGCCTTGCAATTAGAGCAGCTGTGCTTTAAATTTAAGTGGGAATGCTGGAATAGTTGCTGTGTATCAGAGCTTCTGAGGAACAGCCTGGTGTTTACACCTGCCCAAAAATGTGCCTGGGTTTTATCAAAAAGGGAAAACTGCCAGAACCACGGCTTCTCAAACTGAGGCTGTGGAAAGTTTACCCAGAAGGGTAGTAGTGAGGCCACCAAGCAGGAAAATCCCTAGTTGTCTTAAGGTTGAAATTGACTTGTTTCTTTTTCCTTAGTACTATCATGTATTATAGAAACAAAAAAAATTGTTCCTGATACTGAGCTCCTGTTAGAATGGTTAAGTACCATCTTGCCTTACCAAGAGCTTTGTCAGTGTCAAAATATCAAAGTTCCCAAAAACTTCCAGTGGGTCATTGCCCCCTGGCTCCTCCAGATGGCTGCTGATGAAATCCCCCTGGGTCATAGGGAGAAAAGAAAGAACTCTGGCCCTGGAGCTGTCTGGGCTCATTGATAGGGCTTTAAGCTAGGTTTGAAGGGGGAAAAGGGTGATAGCAAGCCTGCTGACTACAAGGTGTGGGATAGTATAGCCAAGTCAGAGGGACAGGGTGCTAGTGGGGGCCCTCAGCCTGCTGTATCTTGTGCGGAATATATTAGGCAGCAAGCTGTCAGGGTTCATCTCCAGGGCTTTAAACTAGATTTGATGGGCAAAGGGGATGTACTGCTGAGGAATAGAGAAGAGCCAGGGAACTCTGTTGCTTTAGGAAGTGGTGAGGGAAAACCTCAGATTTGTCCCAGACGTTTTTGGGAGGGCTCCTCCAAGGAGGTAATGCAGCCCAGCTGATGTGCCTCTATACTGATACACACAGCAAGGGGAATAAGTAGGAGGGGATGGAAACTGTGGTGCAGTTGGAAAAGTATGATCTTACTGCTATCACAGAAATGCACTGGGATGATTCATGTAACTGGAATACCATTATTGAGGGCTATGAGCTCTTTAAAAGGAATTGGCAAGGTAGGAGGGGTTGAGGTGTTGCCCTCTTATGTTAAGAAGTGGATAGACCATGAAGAGCTCTCTGAGAAACAGCCATGAACAGGTTGAGAGCTTGTGGTTTAAAATTAGGGGCTAGGCCAATAAAGCACACCTGGTGGTCAGCATCTACCACAGGTCATCTGATAAAGGGAAGCCTGTTAGGGCTTTCTTGCTGTAGCTGCAAGAGGCATCATGTTTGCAGGCTGTCATCCTGGTAGGGGGCAGTTTCAATACGTGAACATCTGCTGGGAAAACAACATGGTGACCTGCAAGCAATCCAGGAGACTCCTGGAGTCCATTGACAATAACTTTCCAGTTCAGTTACAGGATAGACCTGCAAGAAATGAAGTGTTGCTGGACCTAGTGCTGACCAACATGGAAGAGGTCATAAAAGAGATTAAGATCAGAAGCAGCCTGGGCTGAAGCAGCCATGCTCTGGTTATGTTCATGATCTCAAGGAATGTGGACCTAGCAAAGACTGGAGTCAGGACCCTAAAATTCAGGAGAGCAAACTTTAGGCTGTCTGAAGTATTGTTGGACGAGATCCCTTGGGAAACTGTCCCTAGGGACAGAGGGCAGAGGAGATTTCCATCCCTCAGAATAAGAAATCAGGCAGACAAGGCAGGAAACCAGCACGGCTGAGCAAGGACCTGTTGTTCAGGCTGAGGGGAAAAAAGGAAAGGCATAAGCAGTGGAAGTGGGGGTGGGTGACCTGGGAAGAATATAGGGATGCTGTCCAGATGTACAGGAACGGGATCAGGAAAGCCAAGGTGCAGATGGAATTGAACTAGGCGAGGGATGTGAAAAACAACAAGAAGGATTTTTTTAGATGCACTTGGCACAGAAGAACCTAATGAGGTTTAACAAGGCTGAGTGAAAAATGTCGCACTTGGATCAAGGCACACCCAGATACGAGTCCAGACTGGGAGAAGAACTCACTGACAGCAGCTCTGAGGAGAAGGATTTGGGGTTCCTGATGGATGATAAGCTGGATGTGAGCCAGCAGTGTGCTCTTGCAGCCTGGAAGACCAACTGTGTCCTGGGCTGCATCAAAAAAGGGGGAGCAAGAGGGAGAGGGTGATTGTACCCCTCTACTCTGCCCTTGTGAGGCCCCATCAGGAGCACTGTGTTCAAGCCTGGGACCCTCACTACAGAGAGTTGGAGTGGCCACAGAGATAATCAAAGGGCTAAAGCACCTCTCCTCTGAAGAAAGGTTGAGGGAGCTGGGCTTGTTTAGCTTGGAGAAGGCACTGGGGAGACCTCACTGTGGCCTTCCAGTACTTGAAGGGAACTCACAGAGAGGAGGAGGACTGACTTTTTACATGGTTTGATAGTGATAGGACGAGGGGGAGTGATTTTAAACCATTAAGAGGGGAGAATTAGATTAGATGTTAGGAAGAAATTCTTTTCTCAGAGGGTGGTCACCATCATCATTTATGACAAATTTAAATTACAGAATCATAGAATCAAAGATTTGAAGGGGCTGGAAAGGACCTCCAGAGATCATCAAATCCAGTCTGCCTGCAAAGCAGGCCCCATATAGCAGGCATTACAATTGTGCAAGCCTTTGCAATGGATCATCATTTGACCTTTGCCTCTTGTTTGCAAAGTATGGGAACTGTCAAACTCATTGCGATTTTCATATTTTAGACTGTTCTAAGTTGTTTTGTTTAAATACACCATTCTCCTTGGATTCTACTTTAGTTATTTCATACAAGATGAAAACAATCTGGCAACCAATCATATCCTGTTTCACAGGGGTAAAATAGGTACTTTTGAAATCTGCCTTACCTTACTTGTTTCATCTCAATTCTTACCTAATCAAACCTTCTCTATGCAACTAAATAGCAACATTTAAAACCCGTTTGGATCATGTAAATATAAGTTGATATGGCAAGCAGCTGAGCATTTGTGAGGCACTGGAACAGATTACCCAGGGAAGCTGTGAATGCCCCATCCCTGGAGGTGCTCAAGGTCAGGTTGGATGGGGCCCTGAGCAGCCTGATCTGGTGGCTGGCAGTCCTGCCCATGGCAAAGGGGTTGGAACGAGATAATCTTTAAGGTCTCCTTCAATATAAGCTATTCTATGACTCCGTGTATGTAAACAACAGGGTAATTCATCAAGAAATAAGCTTGTGTCAACTAATTAAAAGCAGTCTCCTCCCTCCAGCAGCTGATGCCACCCAAGGCAGTGGGCTGGTGGTGCCCCTCCCTTCCCGTGCACTGCATGTCTTCTTTTGGTCCCATGCTGGTGTCTTCTGGACACCTCTGATGTATGGCCAGGCCCAGCCTTATGGTCTAAAGAGGATGCTGATGCTGGCTTTGCCGTCTCTGTGTCCTGAGATCCCACTTCACCTCCTCTGGGAAGGCAACTGTCCGAGGCTCAGGGATTTGTATGGGTGTGTATCTGTGCTTTTCATTAAGCTGATATCACACGGGCAGTGTTGGCGCCAGGGGCGGTCAGAACTACTTAGCTTTGGCACTGAGGTATTATTATAAAACCCATTATTCACAAACTATCATTATGCAATCACAGATAATGACTGTTATATAAATGATACTGTATTATCTATCTATTTATTTATGTGCTCATTGTGACCTGAAAGCACCTGAGATCATACAATCTTAGGGGTTGGAAAGGACCTCTGGAGACCATCAAGTCCAGCCCCTCTGCTTAAGCAGCTTCCCTGCAGAAAATCATACAGGAAAGTGTCCAGACAGGATGACCAGTTTCTTCCCAGAAATGATTACTTTTCAGCACGTGCCAAACTAAAATACAGAGCAGCCATCCATGGTGTAGGGAAGTAAAGTGATGGTGAGGTGCTGGGCTGCTGGGGGCATTGCTTTGCTTGCTTGGGGAAGATGAAGGCTGCCATTTTATTAAGAGGCTCTGGGGCCGAGGCTCAGTGGTGCTCAATCTGGGGTCTTCTTGTGCAGGGATCTTGCTGCTGGTGCAAAGACATCCTTACAGCATCTGGAGTGCATAAAAAAACAATGTCAGAGATTTGACTGGTACCTCTGAGTCTGCTAGTCTGTCTCAAGCCCCATCAGTGTTGGTGCAAGTGGTGCTCCATCACTTCTGCTTCCCAGAAGCGATGAAATCATCTGATTTGCTGTGCAATGAGAGATATTTGGCTGCTGGCTTGGCTCACTGCTCTGCTTCTACAGGAAGGATTCCTTGGGTGGACAGACAGAGCAGGAACCAGGAATTAAAGAGCAGATTATGGTAATTGTCTGATTCATAAAAGAAAAACAAAAAGAAAAAAAAAAAAAAGAAGTGTGGAATAGTGTCCAGCTGATTTCACAAAGTGCTGTGGCTGTTTTTCCTTGAATGTTGCCCAGTCTCTGCTGGGACAGAGTTGTGTGGGCTCACTGATGGGCTCTGCCTCTGCTCGTGGACCTGGAGGAATTTCTGGATTTTGGAGGAGGGTGTTTGTGCCTCACTTTAGGGTCTGGCAGACCGCGTTCACCACAGCATTACCCCCTGATTGTCACCAAATGGGACAGGCGTGAGACAGGCACAACACCCCTGCAGGTGTGCCTGTTGTTCCCCACTGCCACAGGCAACCTCCAAGGACTGTGCCATGTGAGCCTCTCCCTCCTGCCCTGTGGATCCAGCGCAAGAGTTGGGTGAAGAGCCCTGCTCTGATACCTTGGATGTCAGTGTCCAACCTTTTCTCCCTTCTCCAGCATCTTAAGGGAATTTTAGAGCCTATATCAAGGTGCCAGGTGGGTGCATCTTCCCTAAGCTGACATTCTAGAGAGGGGTCCTGGTTGCTGAACGCCTTCTGATAAGTCAGATTTGTAGACTCCTGGCTTGGGCATCACTAGTGATTTCTTGAGGGATTGTGGGAAGCCATCCTCATCCCTCCCTGTTTGCATCCTCCTCTCCAAAAAACCTCTCATACGTGGTCTTAGAAGAGGGTGATGCCGAGCTAATTCCCTCCCCAGAAAGTAGGGCTCTTGTCCTCAATGATGGGATGCCCTGTACCACGCTGTCAGTCACCTCTGGAAACCGTCAGCAGTGAGTGTGGAGGGCCTGCCAGAGGACTGAGGCACGCAGGTGCAGGGCAGGGCAGTGCAGCCCTGGCAGCAAAGCAGCTGGTTACAGGTGGGTTACATTCTCCAGATGCCTTACCTCCTGACGTGTTCAAACATGGCTGAGGTTGCTGGGGTGATGCAATGGCGCATTAGCTGAAATAAAAAGGCTTTCGCCATAGATTGCTGGTGTGTGAAGTTCTGTGGGAGAAAAGCAGGGGTCATGCTTTTTCACTGTAGTTTAAGGAAGTCTCTGAAATATTTCAGGCATCGCTGCATGGGCACTTTCACTATTACTTGCAGAAACAGAACCTTTACAAGCTTGGAAATAACCTCGCTGTCCTTTGTGTACTCAGGGGCTTTGTGGGGACTTTCCTCAGCTCCTTTCCCCTTCTCTGCGGGCACAGCCCAGGGTGAGGAGCAGGCTGGGAGAACTGCCTGCCGGGCATATGCCTTCCATGCAGGGCAGAGGATTTCAGCCAAGAACCATGCTAAACCAAAGCCTCACCTTGTGTCCTGTAGCTGGGGGAGCGGCCATTGTGGTGAGGGCTGGGGGTTGACATTCCTGCAGATGCTGAGCAGAACTGATGGGGCAAACAGCACTTTCAGAAATGTATTACCAATTGATCTCTGACAAGACATCAAAAAACTGAAGTTACATCTTTATTTCTGAAAGTGTGAATAACTTTCCTGTTGATGTGGGCTGTGAGGGGTCTGGAAATGCTGATGACTTTCTCCTACAGCCCCGTGGCTGCCATTGGATGGAGCTGGACAGCTTGGTGTGGGGGAAAGCAGCTCGTTACCTGAACATCAATATGGCTGTTCTGGGGCAGGTGGGATTAAATGTTAGGAAGAGGTCAGATGAGTGAAATCATGGACCCTGAAAGAAACGAAGTGCCCTGAACAAAATCATCTGATAATATCAGATAAGGAGTATGAACAGCAGGCCAGCTGGGGCTGGAGGAACCAGAAACATCACCAGGGCATGTTTTGAAGTAGAGTCTTTACCAGAGAGAAAGCAACCTTAACGAGGAAGACGAAACACGTGTAGACTGCATGATGAAAGAACTGCCCATTTCCACTTAACTATGTAATTTTTTTCCCCCTCATCTGCTCCTATAAATGCAGTGATTAAAAGGAGCTGGGAAGTCTGAACAAAGGAGGGAGAAGAGAGCTGGGGCAGTCAGACACGGCTGTGCATCTTTACAGCACAAAGTATGGGTCTGGCTAGATGATGTCTGAATGTTTTAGCCTCTCCTGCTGTTGGTCAGAGATTTGAGAAGTGGGCTTTACAGTTATGAGACAGAGAAAATAGCATTTGTGTATTTCTGTTCACTTTCTGTGGCTGAGTGCAGTAAGGATATGAGATCAGTGCTAGCAGGTTTCAGGCCCTGTGCAGTTATCTGAGCCAAGGCTGGTGTGGGGAAAAGGATAATCAGCTTTCCTGGAGCTGAGACCAGCTCTCTGCCTCTGGGAGGTGATGGCAATGTGATGGGGTGGGCCTGGTAGAGCACCTGGAGCTCATGTTGTGGAGAACACAGCCTTTCAGGTGTTGTTGAGCAGTGCTGGCAGAGCTTTGGAGATGTGGGAGAGCTCTCATAGAGATGGCTTGGTGATAAAAGGGATCAAGGACACAGAGCGTCCTGAGATTTGGAGAAGGATTTGGAAATGGATAGGATGGCGTGTAGCAGTAACCTTGGATGGCAGTGGTTTACTCTGGAACAAATATCTTACTGTCAGGTAGGACCAAAACAGACTGATGTTAGTAAGCCAGGATCTGGGTCTGCTGATGGCACACGTAAATGCAGTAAAACTAGGGCAAGTAATTTCAGCCTCCCAACTCCAGACAAATGAGGTTGTTCTGCAGTGGTTTAAAGCAGAAGCATTCAGGGCTCCCTCAAGCTGT
Source organism: Tragopan temminckii (assembly GCA_028571105.1). Classification (NCBI taxonomy): domain Eukaryota; kingdom Metazoa; phylum Chordata; class Aves; order Galliformes; family Phasianidae; genus Tragopan; species Tragopan temminckii. The sequence continues at coordinate 6,114,395 of JAOWBP010002052.1, read as the reverse complement.
CAATGAAACTATATTAGATACCTTCACAGACTGCAAGAGGGTGCAGGGCTTGTACTGGAGCTGTGCTTGGCCATAGGTTGGGTGCAGGCTGCCAGAAGAGGGGTTTATGTTTTGGTATGGCTAAGTCTATCAATTTTAAGTGTTAGAGTACATGATGATTATTTTTTCTAATGTCTCTGCTCAGGAGGTATGCAGTCACATATGGTATCTTCATTTAGGGGAAAAAAAAAGTGTATCTTTAGCTCTTGGCATGCAGTAGTGTAATTTGACTCGAGAAGATCAAAAACAAAGGTTTAAACAAAGGTTTTAACAAAGGTTAAAGGCGAGGAAACACCTCTAAAAATCCCAGGAGTGCAAAGCCAGTCTCCTTGCCCAGGGGGGCCTGACTCTGAGCCATCTGCGTGTATGGAGTAAGCACCATTGCTCTGTGCAAAGCACCTCACATGTTCTTCCTTCTGCATGCACGTATTTTGTCCTCCCTCTTCTAAGCACCATCAAAATTATTTGCCTCTCCTTCCCTATCACTTTCATTGTTTTCATTACCAGGCCACGTGTCATCTACTCATTTACACAGCCTCCTGCCTTTCTCTTTCCCTACGACTGCTCTGTGCACACAAGGTGTAACCCTGTGCCACACCTGTGCATGTTCCTGTTCTCTTCTTGCTTGGCCTCTCTGCCCTAGCTCTTGTAGGCACAAAGAAATGATAGGGAGGAGGTAGGCAGCTTGGAGAGATGAATAGAGGGAATTGATGTTTTATATTTTATGGCATGAATAAAAGAACCGTGTTGCTGTAGGGCAAGGGTTCACCTCAATCTTGTCCTGTCATGATTACTTAAAGGCAGAGCATAAGAAGTAGAGAGTGACAGGAGAGAAGGAACTGGTGCCATTCAAAGGGACCTGGACAAGCTTGAAAAGTGCGACCATGGGAATCTAATGAAGCTCAATGAGGACAAGTGTTGCACTTGGGTCAAGGCAAACCCAGATATGAGTATAGCCTGGGAGAAGTACTGACAGCAGCTCTGCAGAGAAGGACTTGAGGCTTCTGATGAACAAAAAGCTGGACATGAGCCAGCAGTGTGCTCTTGCAGCTCAGAAGGCCAACTGTGTCCTGAGCTGCATCAAAAGAGGTGGGGGCAGCAAGGAGAGAGAGGTGATCATCCCCCTCTACTCTGCTCTTGTGAGGCCCCATCTGGAGAACTGCGTCCAGGCCTGGGGCCTCTAGCACAAGAAATGTTGGAGCGAGTCCAGAGCAGGGCCGCAGAGATGATCAAAGGGCTGGAACACCTCTCTTATAAAGAAAGGCTGAGCGAGCCGGGCTTGTTCAGCCTGTAGAAGGGAAGGCTCTGAGGAGACCTTTAAGACTTTTTACAAACAAGAGAGACATCAACTTTGTTAAAAAAAAATCTGATAGTGTTAGGACAAGGGGGAGTGGTTTTAAACAGTTACGAGAAGAGTTTTAGATCAGATGTTAGAAGGATTTTTTTTATTCAGGATGGTGAGGCACTGGAATAGACTGTCCAGAGAAGCTGTGGATGCCCCATCCTTGGAGGCATTCAAGGCCAGGTTGGATGGGGCCCTGGGCAGCCTGTGGGCAGACCTGGGCAGCCTGTGGGTATATATGGGGAAAGAGGTGGTTATAAAAATGGGTAAGTAAATAAGTACTTACTGCAGGGGGTTGGAACTGGGTGATCTTTAAGGTCTGTTCTAACCCAAGCCATTCTATGATACTAAGACAGATGATGCTGTATCCCAGTATAACTGCCTTGGCTTCAGGGGCTTGAGAGCCTCAGATTATCTCTCCAGTTAGCCATTACTTTGTCATTAGTTTGAGTGGCAAGGGTGCAAGATTTGGTGTGGGCAGCACAGCTTGTGCAGGGAACAGGGCTGGGGAAAGCAAAACTTTGAGCGGCCTAATTGCACCTCACACTTATGCTACAAGGTATTGTTCAGCCTGTTGCTATACATTTTAAACACCCTAGTCCTTGTTGCTATTTCTGCACCAAATACATCAGCAACAGTGGGATATGTGGGAGGGCTTGCTGTGCTGCGGTCATCCTCCTGGGAAGCAATCTGTCACGGGATATTGTATGGGGAAATGCTGCATAATGCATGGCCTGTTGAGTGACAAAAGGCATCCATGGCCTGTAAGCAAATACTGAAAACAGAATGAAATGAAAGGAACTGTCTGTCTGTCTGTGTGTTCTACATTGGCATTCCACCATCCAACAGTCGTTCAGGTGGGGACCCCTCTCCGTATGCAGGTGAAGATGGAGCTTGACAGGAGCCAGTGGAGAGCAGGAGGCAGCTCTGTATGCGAATCAATATATGTATATATGGGGAAAGAGGTGGTTATAAAAATGAGTAAGTAAATAAATAAAGGCTGGTGGAAGAAATAGAAGCCTCTGAACTGATGGAGACATGACTGCATGAGGGAAACCCCCCTGAAAGGCTGCCTGTGATTAGTGCTGGGAGAGAGCAGTCTAGGTGATTAGTGCTGGGAGAGAGCAGTCTAGGTGGAGTGGAAGAGGTTGAGACAGTGGTTCATGGCTGGGGACGAGGGGAGGCTGAGGTCTTGGGCTGAGTAGGCAGCAAAGCTCTTGTTGGTAACTGCGGCAGTTTGCAGAGAGCCCAGGCCAGAGCATTCTTCCATCTTACACCAAATATGTGTGACTCTGATGTTCTACTTGCAGCTGAGAAAACCAGCTGCTAAAGAAACCATGGGCTGATGGTGCAGAGATGATCCGAGAAGGTATTTCCTGCAGGAGAAACTGATTTGAGATGGGCTGGAAGTTCTTTCAGCAGAGTCCTTCCCAGCACCTGGCTTTGTGTCTTCCCCCTCTGGGAATACAAGAGGGGACAGTGGACTTCAAGGGTCTCAGGTTGAAAGTGGCCGTCAGGCTTTGAAGTGCGGGTTCTTGCTGCCATCTAGTGACTCGAGGAGGTAACTAAAAATGTCAAAATGACGGACTGTCGACAGAGCCGCTAAATTTGCAGCAGTGGGAAAATAATCCTGAAATATCGTCGCCTTTGTGTTCTTTGTCTCCTGCAAAACATCCGTGGGAAGCTTTGGCACTCTAAGGAAAATTTCAATGGGTAATTAGTCGTGAAGCATATTTGTCACAGAATAAGGTTATTCCCAAATTAGAGACAAAATTAGAGCTGTTTTCCCCTCTGTAGCAATGCTGCTCCAGGTCAGAGCTGGCTTGCTTCACCTCTGTTTGCTGCTTTCCTCTGTAGGTGTCCTTGCAGTGGCCATACAAACACGGTGAGAAGCGTATGCTAAAAACTGCCTAAGCCAGTTATCCCTTTAGAAAGAAAAAAAGGCCTTTTTATTCTGAAACTTTCAGGTCCTTGAAGCTGACCTAATAACGATGGAACATGACCCGTAGGATTATTTTTCTTCTCTGTGTGTGTGTGTAGAGAAGACCTAACAGTGAAAATAAATGGGGCATGATCAACTGTGTGTGTGTCTGTCATTGTGATCAGAGACTTCGTGGCCCTTCTGACTCTAGGAATCTTACAGGGTCGCAGTTCATCTTAGGTTCTCAACTTGTACTCTTTTGACACTTTCAGGTAGAAGTGGGTGAGGATTTTCTGCAGAAAAATATATGAATTGTGATTAGGCCAAGACTTCACCATAATACTGGGTCGTCTGTTTACTATCTCTGAAATAATAACACAGAGAACGTTTTTACCTTAAAAACAAGTTTGGGAAAGTTTCCTGGAGCTTCTTCACTTGTGCTGCAGCCGTGACCTGTTCTTCCCAGAACGTGTTGTAGGTATGCAAATGTTTCTTCTATCTCTGTAAATATCCTTGGCAGGAACAAACACCTTTGCATCCTGCTAGCACCAGCAAGCTTCTTCCCTCTGCCTCTGAACAGCAGCCTGTGAAAGCAGTGATGGAAGTGGGGTATCACAAAATAACGACTCTTGCTCCCTCTCTCTCTGAGCCTTCCTCTAGCCTGAAGCTTCCCAGAGAACACTGTGAAAAGGGCTATTGCTGCTGAGAGCAGGAGGCCTAGAAATACTGCAGGTATCCCATTAGCATTACTTCAGCCTTCCTTGCTCTCTGGCACCTCGGGAGGCTGTGATGCCAATGGTGATAAATCATGTTAGCTGCTCGTGTCCTTGGGGGCAGCTGCCGTAATTACTTGGAGTGACCCCTGCTTTTAGCCATCATAAAAACCTTGCCATAATCCCAGCAGAGCTTAAATCCTTGATAGGATGCAAACTGCTGGCATCAAGGGCAGTGTGTGTAGCCAAACAGGAATACAGTGCTCAAACAACTGCCCTCCAACCTGTGCATTTTTTAAAACAAGGTTAATGATCTCTTGTTAGAAAGAGAACAAAGGTGCAGTGGTCTTAAAAAGGTGGGGGCTGTCTGTACATCCATCTGAAGTCTTTTGAAGACTGGGAAACAGCAATGATGGTCCTCTTCATTGGATTCTGTAGGCCTGCTTCACACTGGTAACTGCGTGGGATCAAGGGGAGCTGACGCTCTGTGTGGGTGGGATGGAGTGATGACTTTGTGACAGACAACCTAATGAGAATGTGGTGGTGTAATTCTTCTCTCTGAAAGTCAGTCTGTCTTTGCCATAAGACTGCAGCCTTTTTAAACACTGGGGAGACGCGAAATCAGTGGGAGGCAAAGTCAAGAAGCTCCTGGAGCTTTGCAGACCACTCTCAGATGGTAACAAGACACAGCAAGGAGAGCCATCAGTATATGCTCAGGGATGTGATTTAGTGGAGGGTTGTTAGGTAGTATGGTTAGGTCATGGTTGGACTCAATGATCTTTAAAGTCTTTTCCAACCTGAGCGATTCTATGATTAGTGGGCTCTCTCCAATAAACAGTGCACATCCATAGAGTTGAATGACTTTCCCACCCTGCAGCAACCACCTAGCTGGGGAACACAATGAATTCTCCACCCCTGGAGTGGAGGTAGATGCCTAAAATCATGGTGTAACTAAGCCATGAGTAGTTGGAGTTAGGGCATAGCAAGAGCACTAGTATCTGCTTCAGGCTTACTAGCCAGTGGTTCACAACTCTCAGATGTTGATGATGTTAAATCTCAGTTTTTGCAATATCTTCCTCAGATAGAAAAGTGTTCAGATGTTTTACATTTCCAAGGAAGATTTATGTTACTTCTTACCCTTCCCTAAAATAGGGGCTGGGAAGCAGATTCTAGCAGAGGTCCTTGCCTTTAATCTCCATTGATATGTCCGAGAATATCAAATTGATCAACTGGTTTCAAAGATTTCCCCAAAAGAATCAAAAGCTGACTCCAGCGAAGTTATGTCTGAGGCAGAGAAAGGCTGGAAGGAAGGAAAAAAAAAGAATAATTATTTACGTACGAACTTTCACTCACAGCTTTTCCTTCTGCTAGGAACCAAACATGACAAACGTGTGGATTAGCTTCCTAGCCAGCTGTGGCAGGGCCAAAACAGGGACTTTGAAACTCCATGTAAAACCAATCCAAAACATCTCAGAAAACACTTTGCTTCACTTGTATGACAAGCGGAAGACTCTGTGTATCCTTCAGTGTTTGGGCATGTTCATTTAAGTACACAGGTAAATTACAGTCCATTGAAATTGCTTGAATTAAATGGATAGTTTAAAAAAAAAAAAAAAAGAAAGAAAAAGCCTGGCTTTGTCTTGAAAAGATGCCAGGAGATAAGCTGGATGAGAAAACTAAGCTAGATTGCTGAAGGGAACATCTTTGTGTATAAATCCTAAAGCCCCAGGCTATATGTTGGATGCTAAGAAAAGAAAAATCACAAGCTTAAAGTTTCCGTCAGTCGCCTCTTATCAGTCATTCAGGTTGGAACTCCTCAAGCAGAGAGTCTGATTTAAAAGGATATCGTATTTTTTTGTTGTGCTCAGCAACCAGGGTTTAACTGAGGGCAACCTTCCCTGGAGTTGGAAATAGGCTTTGACCTCTAGCGGTGGGTACATATGGAAACAGATACAGCTGTGCTGGGTGTTGGCATTGTAATAGATTTATTCCTTGCACAAAAGACAGCCACCAGCATCTGCAAATGCTTGTGTGCAGTGGCTGGGTTGTGGTGGAGGTGGTGGGTGCAGCCCTGACTAAACAGTGCTGCATGGTGCACGTGTGTGCTGGGGCTGGATGTAGAACCAGGCTGGCATTTCTTCTTTTGGCCATGGCGCCATTCAGGCGTGCTCTGAGCACAAAGGTTGGAAAAGGCAGAGCTAACCCAAATTGTTGTGAGTTTGGGCTGCAACAGGGATTTGGTTCAAATTCATCAGAGTGGGAGTATCAGCTTATTGTGGGTTATCTTTGTCCTGCTTGAAATGGCATTTTAGAGTTTATTATCTGATACCTGTGGGATCTACCCGAGCAGGCAGATCAGGATCAATTGATCAAAAGATGTCTGTAGAAAATGTTCATATTCCAAGGCTCCTTATTTTGCAGAGTTTAAACTTTGAAGCCTATTCTCACTGAAATCTTATTTTATTTATTTATATTGTAGTTAATATTGCATGTATTCAGATTAAATATATAAATATTCATTGTCAATTAAGTTTACCTTTTTAATTTATTACTAAAATGCTTGAGAAATACTGCTTTCATCTGCACCTTGATTCCCAACCAAGCTTTCTGGTGTGGAAGTATTCCGAGTCCCATTACACTTTTGATTGATGCACAGCTGAATGAGGGTCTCATGCATCTTGTGTCATCTCACTGTCACACCAGAGATCTCTGCTGTGCTGGCCTCTGCTGGTTGGAACAAAACCTCCTCTGTGAAACCAGACTTCCCTTGTTCTCCCTTCTGGACAAATACACCTCCTTCCATTTCCTTGCCAGCACTTGGTGTGCTGAAGGTGACAAACATAGGTCATTACACCCTTGGCTCATTCTACTGACCTAGTGGTCTTGGCTGCCCTGACAGTCAGTAGGAATCTAATCTCTGTGTTCAGCAGTGTTCAATTCATCCACAGCCATGTCCTCAGGACAACATGAGTCTCCCCCTAACCTTCCCTGACTGTGCTGATGTTGCCTTCTTCAGCTGACGATGCCTACAGTGTAGACACCTGTGCTTCATCATGCTAATCCCATCCCTGTTGTTTTACCTGTTCTTCCCCTCAGTAAAGCAGTGTTGAAGGACATCTGTTCCTTTTCTTCAGCATGAACACCAGGTTTTCTTAGACAAAAAAAAATTTCATTCTCAAAAAGTCTTTTTCTTTCTTCTGTTTCTTCCCCTCTGAAAAAACTGGCATTATTTAACGTGATGTTTCTCAAAGCAATCCCTTCTAGATCTCTGATTGTTCACGTGGTGTCCTGCTAAATACTTTCCTGTTAGTCCTCATCTTCCTTGAAGTGCAGTGCCTGAAACTGGAGGCAGCACTCCAGCTGAGGCTTTACTCATGCTGAGCAGAAGCAACAGATCTTCTCACAGATCTTCTCCTCAAAAACCACATGGAAACTTCAGTAAATCCATGGGTTTTTTTTTTTTTTTTTTTTTTTGCATTAAATCGTGACTGCTCCCCCTATTCTGCCTATTTGATGCAGAATGGCATATCCTGTGAGTGGTGTTTATGTGTGTAATTACTGCATATGCTGGAGCATTCTGCTGGAACAGTGCACAGGAAGCTGCCCAGCCTTCCCATTGCCATTCCCCTCTACCAGAGCACCCCTTCCCACCTGTGCCTCTCCTTAAAGCCTGACGCAGCCTGGGCCCAGCTCCCCTGAGGAAGTATTTGTCTGCCTGCCTCTTTGTGATCGTTCATAGAGATTCTTGAACTCATTACTAACGGAGTATTTTCTGGGATGTGAACTTCTGAGCCGTTTTTCTGTTCTATACAACCTTTGCTGACGACTCCTTGGGAATAATTTCTTGACTTCTCAAGGGCTTCAGAGCAAGGCTCTTGTTTGATGTGGGCTAGAACAAACTTTGGAGGACATTCATAGGATTATTGATTAACTTGCTGTTATGCAGAGATAAATTGTTGTTATGTAACATACACGTTTCCTGATATTTTAACTCACTACTGACAGAACTGAGAATTTCTAAAGGAACCCAGGGTCTGGTTTTACCTCAGCTTGGCACATGTGTCCTCTATGGAGTGGAGGGTAACAGATGCCTCGGGGAGAGGCATCTTGGTGTGTAAACACCTGAGCATCACTTCCATGCATGTCTGTTCACATTCTGTACTACCCAAGCACAGGGCTCATAGTACTGAAAATCTCTGAGCAGTGTCTACTTGCAGATTTGATTCTGCACAGGAGAAATAGATGGAGATAAACCAGAAGTAGAAGGTAATTTGAGTGAAAGCAACCATGAAACAACAGAATCACTGTTCTGAGAAAATTAAGGAATGAAAGAAGCAGAAAAAGGGTAATGAACTTCAAAAAGCAGACATCAACAAGCCTGGGAAACAAGTAAATGTGTGTCTTCTGGGAAGATAATCCGAAAGATAAATGAACTGTCAGTTACTGAAACTGCCATGAACAAAAGAGGAATGGTAAGCTATCCTGATGTGAAAGAATGAGGAACCCGAGCAGGAGATCAGAATCCAACTGCAGCAGGAGCCAAAACCCTGAAATCAAAGGGAATTATGTGATAGGTAGAAGCAGGGACTCAGAACTGACAGTGACTGTAAGAAAGCAGCACAGGCAAGCTGGGGTGCAAGCAGAAAAAAATTTAACATACAAAACCAATTAGGAAGAAATTGAAAATGTCACTTTTCTATAAATACATTGAGGAAAACAAACATCTTTAACTTAATGAAAAGAAATGTATGCAGCAGATGAGGCACAGGGGTGTTTGACTCAGAGATCTTAGAGGTCTGAAGATAAACCAGGATCATTCCTGTCTTAAATAAATATCAGAGAAAGTATAGCTTGGAAATATTTCACCACACTGCCTAACTTCGAGAACTGCAGAGATACCCAACAAGTTAACTGTCCTTCTTGTAATGCAAAACAGGATTTTAAATGTTATTAAAAACTCAACCAGCATGGCTTTGTCACAAGCAAATCATGCTGAATGGGTCTAATTCTCTTTCTTTATGGGACAGTCATACAAATGGGTAAGAAGAAAGCTGTGAGTGTGGCGCATCTTGGCCTGAACAATGCTCTGGAGACTCTCATGTAAGCAGCTGGCCAAGTGTGGTCCAGATGGAACAACTGCTTCTCAGGTCTGTACCTATCCCTATTCAGAATGGAGTGGCTTGTGTTTCTGTGCCACGCTACTGGAGCCTTACTGCACTTTGTCAGATGTTTCTTCTCAATCTGTATATCTAATAATGTCCTTAATTCACTGATGCATCAACAAATTGTGTTCCTATAAAGAAAGATATGATGATAATGTGGGGCTAGCTCTGCTCTGGCCTCAGGCTGCTGTCATTGAAAAAAAAAAAGAGCATTTTTCACTCCACTTTTCATTCTGGTAGCACATGAGAGAAGTATTTCTCTTTATCTGATAGTGCCAAGTCCTCTTTGGTGTAAATAGGGCAGTACTGGAGACCACTATCTAAGATGCACAGAGGCAAAGAAGAGCAATACAGTGGGGCTCAGAAGTTGAAGTATTGTTCAGAAAACATGATCCAAGAGATGGAGGTCCCTCCAGCATGGAACCACTGGAGGAAAGGTAGTAGTAATGGATTTTCTGTGCATGGAATTTTCACAAAATGCAAGGAATGCTGGTGTCCATGTGCCCTGAGGCAGAACAGGAAGAAACTCATTGCAGCAATGTCAGGGAAGACTCAGAATTGAGCCTGTGTCCCCTGTCCACCTCAGAGCAGCTGTAGTTTCTGTCCCTGGTGAGGCTTTGCGCTCCTGGTGTTCACACCAGGAAGGCACAACCACATCAGCAGCTCAGGGAGTGACGTAGCATTGCCACAGAGCCAAGTCAGGAAAGCACGTGATGTGGATCAGATGTAAAAACTTGGAAGGTATTGTGTATAATGGCTCCTGCCACAACTGTGGTCAGCTTTATGTCTCTTATCACTGGGCTTTTCCGAGGAATGAAAGCATAATTCCTCAATCTCATGCAGGAAGGATCTCATTATTCCTTATTAATTAGGTCTTCAGTCACTAATCTGTTACGTACCTTTCCAGCAACTGTTTACAGAGAAGTGTTGTAGGATCTAATTGATGGAGGATAATTAGCTCCTCCCTAATTAGAGTGAAGTGTGCTTCTTTTCACTCTGTGGATGTTCGCTTATGAATGAAAGGCCACAAATGGAAAGCTCAAGATGTGGAATGTGTCAGGAACTAATTTGCTTAAACTATATCTGAAAGCTTAGTTAATTAATACCCAAATAGTAGGCTTATGTGTGAGCGTGTGCAACTGACTTCTGTTGTAGGCAGGCAAGTGGTTGTTGCAGACTTCAGCATTAGCATCGTAATCTGTCTCTGGAGGCTGCACAGACACCGTGAGCAGCAGGTTTGTGAGCATCAGCCAAAATGATACATGCAACGTTTGGAAAGGAAACTAATCTGGAAGTTCTGTCCGCAGCTTCATAATTCCACAAAATTTTCTCAAGAATGACAGAGAATGTGTTTGTGACCTGCTGCAGACAAGTGTTCAGCACATTTTGGGATGTCTGTGTTTTTTTGGTGCCTAGCCTCTGAAATTTGGAGGGAGGTATCTTGTTGCCAGAGAACAGGTATTCACTGGGAATCAGGCACTTATATCCAACTGCAAACCAAAATTACAGAATCACAGAATCACAGAATGGCCCGAGTTGGAAGGGACCTCAAGGATCACGAATCTCCAACCTCCCTGCCGCATGCAGGGCCACCAACCTCCACATTTAATACTAGACCAGGCTGCCCAGGGCCCCATCCAATCTGGCCTTGAACACCTCCAGGGACGGGGCATCCACAGCCTCTCTGGGCAGCTGTTCCAGCGTGTCACCACTCTCATAGTAAAGAACTTCCCCCTGACATCCAACCTATATCTTCCCTCCTTCAACTTAAAACCATTTCCCCTCATCCTGCTATTATCCACCTTTTCAATTGAAAGCTATTTTCAAAGAAAGGTCTCTACAATACCTTCAGATTGTTCTTTCTGTAACATAATAATAATTGGTTATTGTCATAATTGGTCTCAGTTACAACACTACTAATACTCTGCAAAATAAGATTGCTTCTGCATCTGGCTGTCTGTCTTCTCCTGGCTGCAAAAAGAAACTCTGTGTGTCACCGCAGGGTCTGTGAGCCACTTTGTGGGTGGATATCTGCTATGAAACACAAGCATTGGGTCTTGGAATTCTTAGACAAACCCACAGCCAAACCTTCTACAGGTTGCTCACTGCTAACTTTGATGTGTTAAGGTATCAAAAAACTTGCAAGAGGGGATGTGGAATTCATATAATTAAAAATGATGTGGATTCATTACACAGCCTATATGTAGCAGCTTCAGCCTTGTAAGCAGATAGGCTTTTATCTGGATGAAACTAGTGCTGGCTGTTTGACCACAAGTCTACCAGGCTGATCAGAGCGCACCGGGAAGCAAATAAATTTCATTGTATTTCTTTGGATGAGATATGTCTCTCTTGGTAGTGCAAGGGTACAGCTAGGAAATATCAAAAGAGAATAAGTAAGCCTCCTCTCCTGGACATGAAGAAAATCTTCAAATTGTGACCCTTCAGGATTCAAAACGCCAGAAAATAAAACCACAAATCTCAAGCTCTTGTTTTCTCCCCAAGATCTTGTGAGGTTTAAATCAGTTTAATGATTTAGGAAGTTGTTCTCCTCCAGTGCTTACTAAAATACTAAGGGAGAGGGAGATAATACTGAGGAAGGGGAGAGGACACCAGCAAGGTTAGCATTACCTGTGAATTTCTAATGTTCACTGAGAGTAGAGAATTGCTTCAGTGGAGGTGGCAGCATTCCCTGGAAGCCTAATGCTGTTAATCAGCGAAGAAAGATTTCACTGTTTCATTACTTGCTACAGCTGAAACTCAAGGAAATTACTTGAGTCTCATTATCAGATAAAGTTAAGATGCCAGTATGAAAGAAAACTTTTTCACACTCAGGTCGAGAGTAATTTATTTTTCCTAGCTTAGATTTTAAAAATAGAGAGCCAGCACAGGAGAATACAATAGAACTGCACAAAATCTGGATACCACAGATCTGCTTTGATACAACAACAGTTTCCAGCCTGTCTTTTATCTTTATAACTGCTCCTGCGTATGGTGGGAAGAGATTAGAGTGGCAGGCTGAGCAGCGCATCCATCCACTGCAAGGCACTCGTCAGCTCCGTGAAATAATGGCATGGGACAGCCTTGGAAGGAGCCACTGCCATCACTGCCTGCACTACAGCGTGCCGAGGGGGTGAGGTGGTATTTTGGGGAACAGAGTGAAACTGCAAATTCATGCAGGAGCAGACTTATACAGGAGCGGGCTGCAACTCAATCCGCTCCCTCCTTTTCCCATGCAGGGAGGCACCCTGCATAAGTCCTGTCCATCCTCTATGTTGCCTGCTTCTGCATGGGAAGGGATGCTCAGGGTAGATGGATTGCCAGCTCCAGGGCCCAAGCTCTTGGGCACCCGTGGCTTGTGGGGAGGCTGGGAGCAGCAGTGCTCTCCCTGCTTGGATGGCGTCAAGCTGCAGATGGTGTCGAGCAGGATGAGTGGTGTGTGTGTTTCAGAGCTGCAGAAACCTGGTCTCCGAGATAGTAGAAAACTCCTTGCTCTCAGTCCTGGAAGCACTTTCTCTTGGGAAACCTTGCTGTAATGAAACTTGAGTAGCAGAGCTCGGTTACGTTCTAGGCAATGGCCAGTTTCCAGTGGGTTTTGATGCCAAAGTTCAGATGTTTTTCCTTCCCCTGAAAAAAAACAGTGCTGACTAGCTTAGGTTAGTTACAGCACATGAGAGTGCAGAAACTGGATATGCCAGTGAGGATGGCAGCGTGACTGTCCCTTCTCCCCTGTGCCATTACAGAGAGAGGGGTAGCTGCCAGCTCAGGTGCCGCAGCCCAGAGCAGGGCTGACACAAAGGAGAAGCCCAGCTGGGTTCTTGTTTTCCTTCTGAATAACTTACGAAGTACTTGGCAAAACCTCTGGGAGCCGCAGTGGTGAAATGTAAAACTTTCCTGCCCCTTTGTGTATCCAGCCACCTCTGAGCAAGGGTATGTGACTTTCCAAAGTGAGCTGAAACATGCTAATTGGGAAGTGCCACCAGCTTCGCTCTGCCACTCTCTGCAAATGTCCACTTTTTTTTTTTTTTTTTTTCCCAAGGTGGGAGTGTGGAGCGACTCGGTTGGGGAAGAAAGGAGATTCAGTGTTAATTAAAGGAAGGACATGATGGCTTCCTTGGTGGAGGTCTTGAAGCTGGATATTCAGCTCGGGGTTTTTATTCAGCTTTCCTTGAGGTTGTTTAATGTTGGGGGTGCTCTAGATGCTGTTTGACAGAAGCCTGCTGGTGCTAGAGAAATGCTAATGAAAGGGGGTGTGGGAAGATGCTCCTTGTACCTTCTCATATCAGTATACCAAGGTCTTGGCACAGAGGGCTCAAGTGCAGGACCCTCGTGGGGAGGATGCTTGAGGAGAAAGGTGCAATGGATGTGTGACGGGTGCCCATGCACACAGCCCATGATGTACAGGGCGTGGGCACAGAAGGGAGAAAAACCATCAAACTAATGTTTCTACAACTTTATAATCCTGGTTTTAAAACCAGCCAGAAGTTAGTCTTACTGTAAATATAGTTTTAGTTTTAAGGAATGTGGAAGTTTACATATGAAAATACATAGATCAGTCCTACTAGACCAGTCATCTCCTCAAAATAAGGCTCATGTTGCTCCCAGCACAATTTGTCCTTGGCAAAACTGTTATGGATGCTCCCAGATGTCACCTTGTGCTTTGTGTGCTTCACCAGGATCTTCTGGCAGGTGTATTAGGAGTACAAGAATTTCTCCCAGTGAGCTGAGAAAGTCTGTCATCAACACAAGAGAAAAGGGCAAGAGTGAACTTGAAATGGAACCACTCTCCTCTCACCTTCAAGACCTGAAGACAAGGAATAGCGAGGCCCTCTCCTCCATTCCATTGAGCATAGAGGGCTGCACTGCTTGCTGGGTGCTGGTTTACTGGGGGGAGGTTATAGAGGAGCCCCGACCCTCCGGGAGCACTCCTGCCACCATCTCATGCAGGGAAACTCAGGCATGGGATGAGGATGGAGTCTGGAGACCTGGCTGTACGAGGGCAGGTGTCCAAGGGATGACTTTTCTCTCTGTCTAGAAAAATGGTACAGGGATGCCCTCTCCAGGAAAGTTCTGTTGATTCCCCATCTGATAGTGCATATTGAGGACCCATGGAGTTGGATCCACCAGTATATGCCTTGACACCCAGTGGTATCCAGTGGATATAGAATGGCATGGAACTGTTGATCTCCTGTCCAGCAATGCATGTTGAGGAACCCATGAAAGTGCATCTCCTAACAGAATGCCAAAAGGACCAGACATGCCGGACATCTGCTGAATAATGGGAGACACAGGCACGACCACTTATCAGAGAACTACAGGAGGCACAGACACAGCCAATAGACAACAGCATGAAACAAAGCTATTCCAACTGTGCAGAGAACAAAAGGCCAAGATGTTACTGTTCTTAAGAAAATAAAATTGTACAGTGAAAGTTGCTTTGGTTTGTGCAGTTTTAACTTTAGAGCATAGGGGGCAGGTAGAGATGAGCTTTTCTCATGTGTGTAAAAGCAACAATTTGACTGTAGACCAATGTTTGGCAGGTGATTCAGCTTAGCAAATGACAATACAGCGGTCTTCTATAGTGTCTGATCTCAAAAAAGAGCACAATCCTGTGGGTCTTTCTGTGAAAGTGCAGCTATGCAAGAAAAAGCAGACCATGAATTTCTGCTGATTTTGGTTTCAGAGATGTTTCCTCCAGCAATGGCTCTAGAGCATCCACTGTTGTGCCAAATATAGGTTCACAGGCCACAGGGTAGGCTAGGTTGGAAGGGACCTGAGGAGCTCATCCAGATGAAACCTTGGGCTAAAACACAGTCAACTATGAACCTGTGGGTTTTTGAAAAACCCTCCAACTCTTTTAGTTTTTACCTAACACCATTTACAATTAGAAAGCTTTAAAAAACAGTTACAGGTTTTTCCCTTTTTTTTTTTACAGCAACAGAACCTGAGGAAACGGCATAGGGCTGCGTCAGGGGAGATTTGGCCTGTGCATCAGGGAAAGGTTCTACATGGACAGGCTCCCCAGGGCAGTGGTCACAGTCCCAAGCTGCTGGAGTTCCAGAAGCATTTGTACAACGGTCTCCGAAAGATTGCTGAACTTTCCAGTAGTGCTGTGTGAAGCCAGGAACTGGACTCGGTGATCCTTGAGAGTCCCTTCCAACTCAGGCTGTTCTATGATTCTGTCACTGTCACTAGCCTCTCCATAACTGAAGGCTCTCTTTTTAATTGTGATTAGATATAACCTAAACTAAAACACCTAATTTGCAGAAAAATTGGACATCTGTGGCTCTCCTTCAGCAGTGCCCTGAATAAGGGCTGTGTCCTTTGTTCTTCTCCCCATGTTCCCCTTCCGCTCATTGTTGCCCCTTGAGTGCAAGCCTGCAAATAAATGTCCAGGTCCAGAAACTGAGGAAACAAACCACAAAAGCAGGCTTTTGACCAGGCTGCTTACTCCTTTCTCTGGCAGTAGCATATAACTAAGGTGTCTCTGAGGCTTTGTTTCATGTATTTATTTTCAGCACATGAGGTGCAAATGAAAGGCAAACAATATGAATCAGGTGTGATAGTCCTGGATAATTAACAGCTGGAAATAATAACCTGCTACCAGGAAGAAGAATGATGGATGGAGGCAGGGAGCAGCTGTGTGGCATCTTCAGCTGGCTGTTGTACAGGTGAGTATGAGAAATGCCCAGAGAAATTGCCTGAAGGGGCTGTGGGAAAGTGTGCAGCAGCTAGAGCTAGTAGCAGGTTCTACAGTGTTCTGTGGGGGAAACTCTTCCAGGGACCTTGTTTTAACATCCTTGTGCTTCCTTCTGGAAAATCTAATATTAGACTTGGATTCCCACAAGATAGATATTTCCCCAGTGGGCTGTGGGAAACTGCCACCCCACTCTTTTCATCCCAGGACTATGAGCAGAGGTGCTGTACTGCCTTGTGACATGACACAACACAGGAGCAAAGCCTTGTGAAGAGAAATGTGTGCTCCCAGCAGAGGGATGTGGCCAGCCCCAGTCCTCACCTGGGATCAGAGTGAGCAGTTGTGTGGTGCTGTGTCTGGAGGATGGAATGCCATGGAGAGCCCATGATCTCACTGTGCTCCAGCAGCATCTCTCATGGGCTGGTATACGTCTGGGATGCACCCATAGGGGCCAACTTGTTCCCATCTCATATCCTACATCTGGGGTTTGGGAGAGGGTCCGGGGGAATTGTCTTCATCAAGATGCACAGGAGCCTCCTCCATAGCCAGGAGACCAAAGAGGAGCCCAGGAAACCATTCCCCTTAAATAGTTAAACGGCTGCCTCTCGACTAGCACAATGTCACATTGAATTTGAAACAGGGAACTTTTTATATTTTCCTCCTGATTGTGCTGGCACCTGGCAGATGCCTATTTACCACAGGCATCAATACACATAGTAATCAAAGGAAATCAGAGGCACAGATTAGCAACAGCTGCAAGTCATTAGTGGCAGCCATGGGAAAGCACAGCTCTGCACCCAACTTCGAAATAACCAATATGAGTATTTCAGAGCACGAGGGTTACCGCAGGGCACAAGAGAGAAAGCAAACAATTGCCTCACTTGTCTCTCGAGATGGCTTCTTCCCTTCCCAAAGGCAGCCCTGTGTACTCTGTTATCAATGAATCCATCGCACTTTTCTGGTCAATTGAATGTAACTCTTTGGAAGGCTGATTCTGTCAATTGGAAATGGCCAGAGCTGGAAAACAGAGTCTATATCTGTACAGATTTCTAGTGATTCTTCGTTTTCCATGAACCGCCTGCTGCTTGATTGCTGGTATCTCTGATGTAATCTTGAAAAAAATGAGAGGTTGGAATCTCTGAGAATCATTGCTCATCTTAAAATAATGATAGGTTCTACTTGGGGGTGCTCTAGAGCAGTTGACCAAAAGACTCATTTATATTTCTGATTTCTATAATCGATTCATTTTGAGCCAGAATAGAGTCCAAATTTTATTTTAAAACTTGATGTTGATTGAGATTTCCATTGCAGATTTAGGCTGCTTGGATTTCTATTTTGATCAGCCTCCGGAAAAGCCGATTTTACTTCAAAGCATCTCTGAGTCTTACAGGCGCAGGAAGCTGATGCCCTATTAATAGAAAGAGCAGAATCCAGCATCAGTGTTGTATGGCCACTCCCCAGCAGCACTTCCGCACCAACTGGTACCTGTCCTCCTCCCTTGCCCAGCAAAGCCATTGCTGCTGCAGAAGCAGCATCCAAGCTGCGATCATGATCCCTGGATCTGAGCCCAGCCCCCAAACCTTCAGCTTAGCTACTCTCAGCTCTCCTCCTGAATCTCAGAATAACAAAAGGGATGGCAGGGTCCATTTGGTCCATTTGCTCAAGCAGGAACACCCAGAGCAGGGTGCCCAGGACCTTGTCTCCAACCACAGACATTAATGTAGTTTCTTATCTGCAATCCCAAACCTCACTTATTAGTCCCAGCTTTCTCAAAACTCCTTCCCCTCATGTTCTTTCTGTTGTTATTGGAAAAGTTGAATTTGCTTTCCCCGGGGATAAAAGAAAATGTTTATGGAAAGACAAAAGTGAAATTTAGCCTTCTTTCCCAAGGCTTCTAGAGCTGGATCTGTAAACAATATGGAATGTGCAAACAGAGTATTGAAGGTAACAAAGAAAAATATGGTTTAAAGTAAAATAAAAGTAAACAGCATCAAAAGTTACAGCACACTAAGTGCTCACATCTCTTAATGCTAAGATGAGAACAAAGAGAAAGGAGCAGTGGATGGATGTTAATTCTACCACACCCTCACTGCTGCTCCTATTTCCACTTGTAAATGAGTGATTTTAGGATCACAGATATCTGTAGTGAACAAGACAGGTATTTGTGATGGGACTCTCGGTCTTGCCAGCTGCATGTAGTGGGGTGGCTTTGGGCTCAATGGCTAGGGAAAACAGAAAGTCTTTTCAGAAAATTCCTGGTTAAGTGCTTGATGTCAAAGTATTTTTCGATTTACTGTAGGGCTAGTGAGAGAGAATAGTACCTTGCTTTCTTTGCTCTTCTGCAGAAAATTATGTGTAAGGGAAACATTTCAGGAAGAACGTTTGTTGTGTGTAGGGTCAAGTGGCGAAGAGCACTTTGTAGAGTTGGGTGCTCTCTCTCCAAACAAGGAGCTACAAGCACCCATGGTGGTTAGCCTGTACGTAGAGAAGAACGGGCAGCTCCTGCAGGGTTTGTAAATACCACACATGAGGAGCCCACAGAAAATTTTTTCACCTTTTTAATTTTGAAGCACTTTCTCTCAAACTGCATCTATGAATAGATGCAAAAGAATGGTAGGTACAGGTTGCACAAGCCTTATAAGGAAACTGAGAACTGGTTTAGTGCCAAGCGATTTTGATCAGTTCTCCCTTAAAAAATAAAAGCTAACGTTTATCATTGCAATTCTTTCTTCACAGATGTATGCAGGAAAGGAGCTACGTGATGCTTTGGCCATTTTATCCTGTATTGTGCTTCCAAAGTTATCTAAAGCACTTGCTTGTAATCTCGTTAGCTGGGAATGAAATCCACCTTGAAGTCTTCAAACTGGTTTACTGGTGTGTGGTCAGTTGCGTGGAGGTCACTCATTTATTCCTCCAGAAAAGCTTGATGAGGAGCAGTGGTTTCACCCAGCTCCACTGGCACAGGCAGGGAGAGCAGCGCTTGGTCACTCTTTTGAGCTCCAAGAACTACGGAGGAAACTTGGGTTTCTGAGTTCAGCAGCTGTGAAAAATGTCCAAATTGGATGGCTGAAATTGCTCTGAGAGGATTCTATGAATACCCGTCTTTATGTAGCTCTGTTCGGGGGGGCCTTGAATGCAGCATCTATACTGACTTAACTGCTGTTCCCGTTTGCCAGAGGGTGTATGTATGTATATACCCTTTCAGGTCAAGAAAAATGATTTTGTAGAAACCTCACTTTTAAAACGACTACCTGTTCAGGATTAAAAAACAGAGTGATTCCATTTTCCACTCCCGACAAGGATCTCTAAGTCTCCACGAGCAGAAATACTCAGAAAAGACTATCTTGTTCCTTCCAGGGGATCTGTAGTGTCTTTGACAAATCACAGTTTTCCCTTTAAATAAAACCCTGGGGTGCTTTGCAAGATGCTCACGGTTCTGATTCACTGTGTGAGTGTGTTTGTACGTGCAGGGGGAATGCGGCTGTGTTGCACGTAGCCCTAGAGGCCTCATTAAATTGTGATGTGTGGTGTCACATTTCAAACCCGCAGTGCTTGCTGTTCCTAGTTTAAAACTTGATGCAAATGATGAGTAACTGTGGTCCAGACGCTGTCTTGACAAATAACTTGTGCAGACAATGGCTGAAGTGATCTGAAATGCCCACTTGCTTTACATCCTTGGGTTTGTCTGTTGCGCAGCTCCAAGACCATCATACTTGAATTTTCAGAGGTGTGACGCACCTCTTATCACCCCCAAAATGTGGAGTGTCAGAACTCAGCATGCACTTTGGAAAACGCTCTTGGTGACTAACGTGTGACTGGCTGTGATGTGTTCGGTCATGTCTTTGCGTTCGTTTCCTCAGGAAATGTATCGATGCTGTTCTGATGAAGGTCAGCATCTGTCTGTACTCATTTAACTAAAAGAAATGTATCGAGAAGGTCAGCAGCATTCTTAGACCTGAGAGAATAATTAGCAATGAATTATTCTACTATGCAATTGTATTTTTCCCTATTTGTTAATTATCTGCAGGCAACTTATAAAATGTGTCAGCACTAAAAGAATTATTTGCAAATAAATACTCAGCAAATAGTTTGCAAGTGTGCTGACAGGTGGTATGGAGGTGGTGCCTGGAGGGAGGCCAGCAGGGCCAGGCCATGGCAGAGGACGAGCAGGACGTGCGGTCTTGGGCTGACTGTGGTGTAAGGTTGAGGCTCCTCCGGGCTGCCCCCTGCCACGTGGGGTTGCTTTTCCTTTCTGCTCTTGGGGTCACCAAAAATCTCTAGCGTGGCAGCAGCAGGCTGGTCCTGAGGTTTAGAGAAAACAAGCTGCCATTCATTTGTTCACCAGAAATAATTTTGTGAGGTGTGTTAAGCTATCGAGCCAAAATGACCAGCAAATGGAAACAAACCATCCCTGTGACAGGAAGAAGCTGTCCTTATTTCACAAGTCTCGTGGTGCTATGAAACGGCTCAACCTTACTGCATGTGGAAAAAGCTGTAACAGTTCCATGGCTATGATAAGTTATGTTTTGAAACTTGGAGTGAAAAACCACACCTGAAGTCTACTGACTTGGCCAGGATGCACTCCATTTTTGGACACTAGTGATTCTTGTGACTTTCAAGGTTCTAAGCATCCAAAAGATGACTCAACTTGAAGATTTTTATTATTATTATTTATCAGAAGAGTTCCGTATGGTCTTTTACTTCAACCCTTTTAGTTCTGAGATGAAAACTATTCAAGAAGAAGATGAAAGAACAACATATTGGTGGTGTTTGGGCAAAGGGCTGTCTTCTGGAGCCATAGTGTAGGTTTTGAACAGAACATTGAATTATCTCTGTCACTTTGAGCATGTAGGCAGCTCTTCTTATGAAAGTGAAATATCAAAGGTATCTGTCTACATCAGGTTCAGGTCCAAGTCTGTCCTCATACAGAACCGTACGATAAAACAAAGATGTTATACTTGCTGATCTACGTACTTGGTAATATGCTATTCCTAAATAATGACAAGCAAGCTGTTTTTACAGTGACTCAATAGATTCAACTGATGTAATTTCTCACTTAGCAATATTTCATAGGAAAAAATAAGTCTGTACCAAAACAGAAAGTTTTCTTTAGAAGGAATAAATCACTCCTTTATGCCAGAGTCATAATTGTTAACATGAAACATATTATTTTCTGCTTAACGAGACTTGCAAGCAATGTCCTTGTGAGCTGTATCTACCTCATTGTTTTTATTCTCCCAAATTTCTGTGATTGGTTACAGTAACTTGTTAACTTTTGCTGTTCTTGCCTCTGTCCTTCTTTTTGGAGTATGTAAAAACAATGACATGAAGGATACTTTCAGTAGAGGCAGGAGATAAGCCTGGCCCTATCTAGATTAGACTTCAGACTTTCACAGCATAATTCAAGGAGGACGAGGGTGAAACATTAATGAAATGAGCTCAAGTACTAGCAATCAAGTTAATTTCTCAGGATACATGTGATCAAGTATTACACTGGCTAGTAAATAACCCTCCACCTGCACTGATTTATTTTAAATGTTGTTTGCATAGTCCACGCTTAAGTGGATTTAAGATATCTTCAGAATAATCTTGATGTGAAGAGGCTGCCAGAGGATAAGAACAGTCTTTCCTCATTGGTTTACTCTTTCCACAGCTCAGAGAATCACAGTTAATTGATACTGTTTCCATTTTAATTACATATAATTTTTCTGTTTTGATACCCAGGGAGCCAGGAGAAGAAAACAATACTCTGACTACATGCAAATCTTCCAATCAACAATTTAAAACCTTTATGCTCCCAAATTTGTTCTTATTTCAGAATGAAAATGTACGTGCTTGGGCAGATCCTTACAAGTGTGTGAGTATACCGACACTGAGGTTCAAACCTGAAGCCTTTCCCCTTCCTTTTCCCTGTGCACTGAATGGGGTTCAAGGTTGATGTCAGTGCTCCCAGCTCCTGTGATTTTTGAAATAGGATTCTCCCATGGAAAATCCTGTGATCCTCGCGTTTCTTTTGTTTTAGCATAGAGCTTCCCAGCTCCACCTTCAGCCCTGTGCAGGAAGGGCTGTGGTTATGCTTTGGTGATGCAGATACGAGAAGATATGTTGCTTGCACCATCTGGGCAAAAGATGCTAAAGGAAAGAGTGAAATCTGGACATAGAAGTACACAAAAAAGTGGCTTCAGAGGAGGAATGTGGGAACTGATTATCGGAGGTGGAGGCCAGTGGGAATACTCCTGTGGGCTTGGATGGAGCTCTTGAATGGACAAGACACTTTTGGGTGGCGTTGCTGGAGCTAGATGTATGCATAGCAGAGATGTCTTCTCCCTGTAGGCAGAGACCTCTGCAAAAAGGCAGCTTTTGGAGAGAAACTGGGACATACTGTAGAGAGAAGGAAAGTGGAGAAGGTAAAAAATATTTTTAGTAGAGAAGTGCCTGCGTTTCCATGAGTGATGGCAAAACTTGCAGGCTCTGGTTTGGAAAAATAAATATTGACTGTGAGAACGGTGCTCCGGATGTGATGAGTCTCCTTTCCTAACGTTGGTGGGCTCAACCCTGTGGACATCAAGTTGACATTTGGCCAATCTGGAGGGCAGGAAAGCAAAGGTGCTTTGATGCCTTGCCATGACTTTTCTGATCAGCAAGGCACCAGACATGCTCCCTGAATGAAAATGGGCAACGTGAGTCCCAAACAAGCCTTGCTGACTTGACCAGCAGTTTCATGATGAAGACCTGAAATATACAATCCTTCAGTGAGTAAGAAATGCTCGATTTTTAAAGAAAACTGCACATCACCTCTGCTTTTCCTTTTCATGACAGGCTTTTCCAGCATGAGATGCAGAATCTGATTGTTTGGAAGAAGGATAAGGTCTTCTGGCACCCTCAGTGCATGGAGGCAGAAAGCCACCATTCCACGAAAACCAGGATGCTGTAGGCCTGATGTGCGCACCGGGATGCTGTGTGTGGTGGGGACCCAGCCTCTCTGTCCCTTGGCAGCAGAGATGCCCTTTTGCCCTGGGGTCTGTAGCATCTCTCATCTCTCTTCTTTCCTCCTTCAGTACTTAAAATTCTTGCAAATCCATCTGTTCGTGCCAAGGCTGGTGACTAATGCAGCAACTCTTATTAGGTCAAAATAGCTGAAATCATATGGCAATTACACATGCACACAGAAGGGTTGTTTCCCCCCCGCACCCCCCTTTTCCCATCCCTGGAACAAAACATTCCCTTACTGCTCAGAGGGCCAGAGCAGCTGCCCAGCTGGCAGGAGCAGGGATGTTAGCACTGTCAGTGAAAGGATGAGTCACTTTGTAAAAGTTATTTAGGAGGATCACCCTTCTCTTCCCCTTTCCCCTCCAGCCACTGATCCTCTCGGGTTCATCTCATTAGAGTTCTGTGGCTTCAGAAAGCACAATGAAGGCTTTTCAGGGCATGAAGGCTCCTGGGAATCAGAGGAACGACAAGTCCTGTGGGTGACTGATCTGTTGGTCTCCTGAAAAAAGCTTCTGCCTGTCTTGAAAAC
Source organism: Tragopan temminckii (assembly GCA_028571105.1). NCBI lineage: Eukaryota > Metazoa > Chordata > Aves > Galliformes > Phasianidae > Tragopan > Tragopan temminckii. The sequence goes on along the minus strand of JAOWBP010002052.1, from coordinate 6,091,005 downwards.
ATGTGATGCTAGCTCCAAGACAGCCTTTTTTTCTTTTTTTTTTTAATTATTAATAATCAGCGTATGAAGGTAAACGAGAAGTGAGAGATATAATGTGGTGGAGTCACCATGCTTGGAGGTGTTTAAGGAAAAGGTAGATGTAGTACTGAGGGACATGGCTCAGTGGGCAATATTGGTAGTAGGTTGATGGTTGGACTAGATGATCTTAGAGATCTTTCCCAACCTTAAAAATTCTATGATTGATTCTATGATAAGGGTAACAGAAAATGACACTGTTACTTCTATTTTTTTATGTTTTGGTAAAAAGTCACAAAAGAAATGCCTTCCTCCCAGGCAGAGCTCTCCCTAGATCCTTCTCTAGCTGAACCCTCTCCTCCCAAACGTGAGATTAAATATCTCCTTCATAAAATAGAATAGAGGTCTGTCTATGCTGACTGCTTGTTATGCTTTTAAATCATCTCTCAAAACCTGCAGCTGCTGAATGTTTGCTGTGTGTGTACAAGTGCATGATGGCGTGCATGCTGTGAAGAAGACCAAGCTCCATAGTTTCCTATCTGCAGATAAAGACCCATCAGGTTTAAAGGGGCTTCCCTGTTTTATGATCAGAACCATCTCAGCATGTTCTCTCCAGGGCTCAGCCTGTTAAAGTTCAGCTATGTAAGGACCACAGTGAGGTTGTTCTGGTCCGTTCTGTGGGCTGCAATGTGTAAAGTGGCTGTACGTACATACATACATGCATGTAGCATCTTGTGAATCCTTCTCACAAGTCTTCAACTACAATGAGAGGCTACTGAAGACCTACTATTGCTTTGTAATGAAAGAGTGACCACCCCTCCCAGTGTGTGTCATCAAGCCCACTGGAAGTTTTTTGGCTGTTACGATGGGCTGCGTTTCCAGCATTCGTAGAATTCTTTTTATTTTTTATTTTTTTTAAATTTAGTAGAGGAAAAAAAGACTGAAAAAATTCTCTTATGTGAAGTTTCAGGCATCATTGATGAGAATAGCTCTGGCTGGGCAGGGAAGGAAAATTCAAAATGAATCTTTTGTTACTTTTACTGCTTAAAATGTTTTGACATTCTTCATCATTGCTTTAGAAATGTTTCTTATCACTTTTTAAGTGACTTGCTCATGACAGACAGGAATGCAGTCCCTTCCAGAGAAGCACTGGCTCACAGCACAGTGATGGCAGAGGCTTGCACTGATACCCAGTTGCCTGTTCCTTTCTGAGCACCCTGCATGGAAGAGCTAAATGTAGCTTATCCCAAAATAAACTTTTTTCTTTTCCTAAACGATTTGATGTTCACTCAAATAAAAATAAAAATAAAAATCCATGCCAGAAAAGCATGTGAGGGTTCCTCTCTCCTCTTATCCCTTCCAATTTACCTACAATACAAAGGTAATTGTTTAATATTGGTATATAACTTGAAATTCTGAAGTTTGAAAGGGGCAAGTGACCTAGTTAAGCATTTTTGAGTATGTCAGTGGAAAGAGGGTCTCTTGATAATATTTCAGCTGTCTTCTCTTTAAGATGTCCCCTCTCTTGCTGCTCCCTGGAAAGATATACATACACTGATGGTGAAATAACAAGTGACTAAGTGCACTGACAGAAGAATTACAAACCCCAAACGCTTACTGATGGCAAAGCAGTCTTTGTCATTTTGTGGGTGTCTAATTGGCCCGGTGCAAAATACCAAATTAAGCCTTGAATATTCAGATTAGAAGACTAAAATAGCCTCTCCCTGAAGTTTATTCTGTTCTCTGATATTTTTGTCCTATTTTCAACCTTTATAGAGGTGACACATCCCCGCTCAGCGTTACTGGCTGCGTATTGTCAGTCTGGAGTACTGGCGCTCCATCTGTGAGCTCCAGCTAGCAGCAGGTACTGTAAATCATAGAGATTCATGACAAGGCTGTGAAGTTTTCTGAAGGACAAATCACGGTATCTGCGTAGAACATTACTGAATCTAGTAACCATAACCAGCTCCTTGGTTTGTGAAATGCTGCTGTGATAACACTGTTGGGTGATGCTTTAAACCGTTGTGAAGTAAATATGTAGAAAGCCCAACACACATTTTTATATACTTCGCAGCTCATCTTCCCCATGCATTTACTCTCACAGTAACAAGTATTCTTGTTGCCTCCAGAAGAACTGAAATGAAGCACATAGTTTTGCATACACTCTTCTAATGTTTCCTCTCTCTTTCTTAAGAGAAAACAAGCAGACCCGTGCTGCTGCAGGCTGCCACTGGTTCAGAGCAGAGGGATGAGACCCATTTTGGGTCTGGCACCTAACCAACCATGGCCCAGAGGGTTTCCAGGCAGATTTTCTTTGTGTTGATACGCTAGGACATTCTTTGAGATTCATTTTGCATAGTTCAGAGGTGGGTGCAAATGTGCGTTTGGATGTGTCAATTATCCATGGGCTATTGATTTGTCATGGCTAATTCAAATATACTGGGTGTCCTTTGGCCTCCCAGTGGCTTTTGGAGTTCGAGCTCAAGGCTGAGGTTAAGGCTGACAGTCTGGATGAAAAAGGTTTAGCAAAGGGAATTGCCCATCAGGATGGGTGGCCACTAGCCCAAAGCATTGTCATAATAGGGTGTAATGGAACAGGGCTTATGGCAGATCATTGCTTGGGAATTAAGCCCAGTGAGATCCAGTTCAGTTGACAAGAGCACTACAATGATGATGGTCAGAGCTTCCTCCATGTACTGCCTATGAGCCTTTGGCCTCCCTGTACAGCCACTGCTGATGCAAGCCTGAGTATGTCCTTAACACACCTATACATGCTTAGCTTCATCCTCTGTGTTTGTAGTTCTTTAAATGGAGTCTTGACGGAGAGGAGCAGTGAAGTTATTCCTAGAAATCCTGCTGCAGTCACGCTCTTTTCCCCTTAGCTGGCAGACTCATCCTCACATCTTCTTGGTGCCAATGTTAACATATCTTTTGACTGTTAAAGGGAGTTTTTAGGTTTGTTTGGAGAATCCCCCCTGCACTGCATGCTGCTCTCTGTGCTCTGAACAAACCTACTGCTACTGAGGGCCTCCCCGTAGAGGCTTTCCAACTGACACACCTCAGTCCCAACAGGAGCCTGGCCTCAGCCCAGGGCAGCACAGCAGGGCAGGGGAGAACAAATATAAAGCGAAGCGTTTCTGGGCAGTCCCTGGAGCCTGTGTAACATAGGGTACTCTCTGAAATGAAGCAACTTTTTTTTTCAGGGCCTGCTAAAATGGTATTGGTTTGTAGCCTGGGACAAGAGACATGACAGGAGGCACATGTGTGTCCTCATGCATCAGATTTTTCTTGCTTGGGCTGCAGTGACTTATTGCGAAAGACTTAAATGCGAAGTATGTTTTTGTCCTTGGCATGCCTGCTGTGGCACTTCTGGAAAGAGGAGATGAGAATCTTTTGTGGACGGCCCCACTGCAGATGTTCTGGAGTGTCAGCTGTGCCCCACAGATCAGCCTCACCACCACAGCGTGGCTGTTCACACTTCTGGCACCAAAATGCAGGTGGTGACTATTGCTGCTTCCTCCCTCCTGCCCCCATACACTGGAGAACCTTTCTCCCACCAGCTCTGACTGCAGCCAACCAGCTCACCACCACACTCCATCAGAGGGGCTGTTTTCACTGGTGTCACCTTTGGTGCCATGCCTGAGGGCATCTGCTCCCTTTGGTTTGCTGCTCTTACAAGGTACTTCAGGAAAACCATGTTTCTGAGCCCAGTTCAGAAGAGCGTTTCCACTTAGGACAGCAGTTAATTGCATGGTGGAGTCAAACTGTGATTGAGTGGGACTTGAGTGATGCTTTAAGAGGGGGAACACACAGCCTGAGACCTGGATCTCGTTTACAGGCTGTATCTGCTCTGTTATACCAAGAACAGCCTGCAGCTGAAGGCCTTATCTCTCTCTAACTTTGAGGGATGGATGCAAGGAGTGAAAATAAGGCTGACCACCTGCTCAGAGCAGCAGTTTGGATTTTGTTTGTTCTGTGCATTGGTGCCTTTGTGAGGTAGTGAGCCCAGAAGGGAGGGGTGACCATAATTGTTCAGCTGCACAGGGCCAGTGCCTGCCCCAGGACCTCATCCCAGCTGAGGTGCTGGCTCTTGGCCCACAGGCATAATGCTTGAGGGGCAGAGATGTGCCTTTTGAGGAATGTTGAACAGGATGGGAGTCCCAAAAGAGGATGGTATTTAGGTTACTGCAGGGGAGGGCAATACAGAGTAACCCTTTTCCTCGTTCCTGTTTCCACAGAGCTTTCACAGAGGATTTATGTTGTTGACTTCCTTTCCCTATTAGTGGGGACTTCACACTCCTTGGGGTTTGGTGTGTATGACAGGGACCAAAGTCATGGCATGGGAAATGGGGTCTTCCCTACAGATCCTTGCTGGGAGACAGCCAAAGTCTGTCTGGCTCCCTTGTCAGCCCAGTCCATAAGTAATAAATGTGTTTTCCTCCAGTTTGAGTTGTTTCAAGTTGTTTAGGATCGACCTCTGGCAACAGGTGAGGCTCTAGTTTAGTCCATGTTATCTTGAAATTGTGGTTTTCAGTTTCGGCATCCGGTATCAGAAATGTGATATGGTCTAAACTGAAATATTTTCCTCTACAGAGAGGAGAGCCCAAAACAGTTTTCCAGTTAGCCTGTTCACTTCTAAGGGTTTTTGTTCTTAGTTTCAGCAGGCAAACTGAACAAAAGTGACTAAGGATCAGAGACTTCACACATCTTCAGTTGGAGAAAGCGTGCAGTTCCACCTCTGAAGCAACGTTTCCTAAAATAACAGCCTCTGGAACCTCTGCAATCTGTTTCCCTGTCTCCCAGAACTGAGAAGTCTTTCAGCATTGTGAAGCAAGCTGCAAAATAACAGCCAGAACAAGAGAGCTTCAGTCTCTAGCACGCTATCTGGGGACCTATTGGGCTATTATTAGCAGGGGATACCAAATTCATTTTGTAAATATTTGAAAAGCCTTGCCAAGCAGCGTTGCAAAGACACATGGTTTTCTATGAGCCCTGCAGTCATTCAGCCTGGACAAAACACAAGGAAAAAGAGCAGTTTGCGCACACCATCCTGTTTTGTTCTCCTCTACCTGAGGAGATGCGCTTATGCACTTCTTGGGGCAAAGCTGAAAATCTTGCCCCAAACTTTTAACAGAGGGGATTCTTGCTTGGGTGGAAAGGGGGTTGAGCGGCTCCCGAGCCCCCAGTCCGGGACGTGCTGGTCCCAGCACACGTCCTGCCCGAGCTGCGGAGCTGCCCTCAGGCAGTGCCACGCGGGATTCCCCGCAGCCTCCTCTCGTCCCCTCCAAGCACAAGGGACTTGCAATCTCCGTTTGCACCGCTAGAGGGAGGGAAACTACACGGAATTAGAACCTCCCCCGTCCGTCTGTCCGACCCTCCGCCGTAGGCGTGACAGTAAATATTCTACCAGTATTGTTTTTAACGAGGGATTGCTTAAAAAATGGGTAAGGTGGGTTGTTAATCGCAGCTCCTCCTGGGTAACGTCTGTGGGAAGTGCAGCGCGGTGGTAACAGGCTTAGGAGCCGCGTCACACCCCTGTGGTAACCGAATCGGCGCGCGGAGGGGGGATGTCTGAGGGGCGATGCAGGCATTCCCGCCTTCAACGCGCCTGTCCGCCCTTCTTTAGCTTCACAGTCTCTGCTGTGGCCAGTTCAGTGTGGCTAAGTAAATCAAACCGCCCCAAATAAGTCTTTATGTCTGGTTTCCCTTCCCTTCCCTTCCCTTCCCTTACCTTCCC
>JAOWBP010002052.1:6060182-6082895 GCA_028571105.1 Tragopan temminckii | reverse complement strand
TCCCTTTCTGTCACATGCGAGAATTCAGTCGCATGCAGCCTCGCTGGGAGCTGGGGCAATAATTGGGATCTGAAACATTGCTGAATGACTCACACACGCTTTATCTATGTCTGTCCACACTGTTGTGGCTTTTCTTGCTGGTGACAACGTGGCGGAGAAGGACAGGGTGAGAGAGCAAGATAGCGTGGATGCGGGGGGCCATGCCAAGGTGACGAGCTGTTTTGCATTGGCATCTGATGGTGCTAATCAGTAACGATGTATTTCAGAAGGTGTCTTTGATAACCACACTTTAATAATTTAACCCTCCTCATATTTTTGGATATATAATTTGTGTGGGGATTACAACCCGAATCTGCTTAGGTGCCTCTGGTTTCTGACACAGCAGCAGCCTTTGAATCAGCGAGTGTCTGCTCTTGCTGCTTAATCTCTGAGGCAGCCAATTTGGGGACAGAAGGAGTTTTTACTTTATCTGCTCCAAACACACTTGTACTTTATTCCTTTGTATTGGGAAAACAGGAAAAAAAAAAGGCAAAAAAAAAAAAATCTGTGTGTGTGAGCACGTGTGTGTGTTTATATAGCATGGGAGACAGAGACAAAACTGAACAAGTGTGGGAGGGTGAGAACCTTTATTGTGCAACAAACTGATGGCACCAAATATGCTGCATTTGTTGTGAGTTAAAAGGTTTATACAAAGATTTTCTTAGTAGTGTCTAAGATCTTAATAGGGTAATTAATCTTTCTAAGTGTTAGTGCCAGATTATGGGATCAGCTATTACCCCTGGCTACAGAGTACTCCTTTGTGTGTTGCTATGAACAGGATGAAGTGATGAGACTACTCCATTTGCCAAACAAAGATATGGTTGCTGCTAGCTTGTTTATGTTTGAAATGCATTTTCTGGTGTAGCAAGAGTAGAAGAAACCACTTCCTTGGGAATTTTGGTGCCCTTTAAAATGAGCCTTATAAAGAGAAGAAGGAAATGAAGCTTTGCAGAGCTTTATAGAAAAGTGCATATATACTTTAAGAGACGTAATAGTGAGTTGCTTGGTTTGATTTTATTTTTAATTCCAAAGCAGGCAAATAAATACATAGCTAATGTAATTGCAAGAAGCAGCTGTAGGAATAGATAAAAAGAGGTCTATACTTAAAAACTTTTGTGTGGAATGCAGAAGCCAAACACTTTATTTGAGGAATTAAAATCCAGCTTCTACTGCAATAGGATAGGGTGGGACATAGAGGATGTGGGAGAATTTTCCTAAGAAATAGCCTTTGCTTGAGCCCGTTTATTCAAAAGGGTGAGTCAAATCTATTGGTTGTTTTATTTAATAGATAAAGGATATTTTTGTTAACTCAGTGATGTTGGGTTGGAGAGTGGGAGTGAGAGAGATGAAAAAGAATGATATCACCCAGTGGCTATCAGGGTTGAAACAACTGGATCATCCTGAAGAAATGGCTGCTTGGCCAGTCTGACATTTCCCATACTACTGAATAAGTAACCTCTGCTCAAGGTCAGCATAAACTACTCCATCCACATCATTTGGTCTCTGGTCTAGTGAAGGCTGTCATGTTCTTAAGTGATAATAAAAAGAAAAGTCCAAGTCTAAGCTGTAGTATATACTATGGCTTGAACCTTGGATTGCTCTTGAGCTGGCCCAAAAGTAGTCACCTACAAGTGACAGGTTGCATATGGGTAAGTATGCCCTGCATCTAACAGTGCTAGAGAAGCTGTCTGTCATGGAGATCAAATGGCCCAGGCTGCCATGTCAGGTTAGCTTTTCCTCGAGGCACTGAGAGAGAGCACACAGTAGGGCACAGGAAAGCTTTGCTGTGCGGCTGGAGAGCTTGGGAACTTTGCAGAAAAGCAATGAAAAGAACTGTCACAGAGGCTGGGGAGAAGGGGCCTCTCACCTTGCAGATACCTGCTGATGGTGGCTGTGGCCTACTGCAAGTCCTCCAGTAGGACCGTTCCCTGTACAAGGGGAAGCTCCTGCCTCAGGGGCAGTGGAGGGACCTGGCACTTCCACCCATCTCTAGCCACCATGAGTCCTGGCCTGCTGGCTGGTGGCTTATTGCAGAACAAAGATGGGAGTGAAAAGTTGCAGGCTCTGGTTCATCCTCTCTTTAGTCTCAGGGGACAGCTTGCATTTATACAAGACCTGAGGAAGCAAGGGAAAGCCCTGAAATTGTGTGAAACCACCAGAATAAACTCTGGCATAAAATATGGGTGCATTGAAAGGATGTTGGATCAAAGTGGTGGTCAGCTAGACCCAGCAGGTTTATTCTGTTTGTTTATATGGGGGATGTCATTGATTCCTTTCACTGGACTGCATCATTGAGCCTGCCTATGATGGTAGCGTTCATCCTGCGTGGCTATGGTTGGTGGTGGTTGTTGAAAACCCATCTGCTGCAATGTCATCGCTCTTTCTGTAGGTCACCTATGTATTTCTCCTAGAAACTGAACATTTACCTAGTAACCACAGCAAGCTCTTGGCTCTGTCCTGCTGTCCCAACGCTTCGGCAGACTCCTCTTCCATTTCTGCTAAAGGGACTTCTCACAGTGTGATACCATAGAGGTGTGCTTGAGTTTTAGTATTAGAAATCTTCATTGCTTGTATCACATCTATAGATTCTGTGTGAGCTTAGGCTCTTGTCAGTTTCTGGGATTTGTAATTTGATTTACATATCTGTTTGATTCTGGAAATGATATTGCAACGCAAAATGCTAAAAAATCTTTGAATATAATGCAGTTACCTTATCACAAAGAAACTCTGAATGCTATGAGAAAAAAATACCCTATTAATGCAGAGTTGAGATGACCCAGTTGTAGGAGAGACCTTTCCAAGTGGAAAATTCAAATTCAGGAAATACAGAATCAAGGTACATGCCAATAAAACATTAACTCTTCTCCCCTGGAGCTGATAACACTCACTGAGAATTACCCACCTCCATTCCAGTTGTAGTTGCTGTATTAGCTGGAGCAATATAGAATGGTGGGAGGATTAGATTGAGTTTGGCAGAGTTTGGAGTCCAGTGTGGGTTAATTTGGGGATGGGAGAGAGGAGATGCTGCCTGTACATACACCTGGGTGTTTACATGCAAGCACAAAGAAAAATCCTCCCTTAATCCAAGGGAGAACTTGGGAATTTCACTTTAACACTGAGATGCAGCAAGTCTCATTGTCAAAGACTGGAGGACAAAAATTTAGCAATGGGGATTTAATGGTGGGCAGGCATGAAATACTACTGACTTAGCAGAGTTAACGCTGGGTTGAGGTGATGTGCTGCTGTAGGCTATGTAGCTGAGTAGCTGTGTATAGCTTCCATTTGGTACAGCACACACACAGCTGTTGTTAGCAAAAGGAAGGCTTTGGATGCTATTCTGCAATGTACCTAAGCCTCTCCCTTCCTGTGCATATAGGGAAACTGAGGTCAGGGGACAGTTATAAAGCTGAATTTTCTTATTTCCAGTAGATTGCTTATCCAGAATGGTACATATTACTAGATAGCCCAGGCTTTCTGATAGCAAATGTATTTGTCAGTGAATTTCCTAGGTTTGTTCAATAGGAATAGAAATAGTGATAGAATTTTGTTGTTGTTGAAAGCAGTGATGACTTAAGCAGTGGAAGTTAACATGTAGTTTGTTACTTGAGATATCTGTTTCACTAAAAAAGGAAATGCGATGTTTTGTGAAAAAGTGCTCTTTCTTATTTGAAAATGATTTTTTTCTTTTTTTTTCTTTTTTTTCCTTTTTTTTTCTTTTTTTTCTTTTTTTTCTTTTTTTCTTTTTAATTGGAATACAAGTTACTGACATATTTTGAAATATTTGTAGGCCAACAGAAGAGGAAGGGAGTAAAAACTTGTGGTCTGTGTCTCCAGTGTTTTGCCTTGGGGTTCTTACAGTTTGAAGTGCTGCCCTAGCACATGATAAAGAGCTGGGTATTTGGCTCTAAGCACATACTCTGAGTCCTGCTGGAGCTCAGACTTCTCAAAGTGAGAAGAGTTTGGACTGTCCTGCATGCACTGGAAACTCCTGGACAGCCCCCAGCCATGGGAAGGCTGCAGTATGCTCTGGAGAGCAGGAAAGGCTTCACAGGAGCTAAGCTGGCCCTCCGCTGCAACAAATGCATCCAAATACCACTTCGAAACCTCAGTTTTCGGCATCTCTATAACTTTAGGGAAATGTTGCAATGAAACGTTAACGCTATTTCAAGAAGCAGCTAAAAAAAAAATCACCCTGGGAGACAAGTGACTTGTTAATAAGTCATGGGACTTTGGTACGCCTCAGGCAACATTTTCAAACTATTGCTCTCCAGATCAGTCTCTATAATTATACCACTTCCCAAGCAGAGAAGAACAATGTTGGAAATTCATCTAACGTGTTATCACAGGTTTGATTCTTGGAGCAGAACAAATGGGTTATTGAAACGTAATAGTGAAATAGGTGTGACTACCGAATAGTGGGTCAAAGCAAATTCTCATATGAGTAATTAATTCCCGCTATCCTACTTGTTCTATTTCATTCTTAAGTATTTAATTACACAGTTTTCCTTTCCTCCTGTCCCAACATATACCACAAGGCATTTTGTTCTTCTTTCAGCCTTGCAAACAGTAAAACTTAAGTGCTTTATTGGAGTTATTCTCCTAAAAATAAAACTTTGAAAGGTCTGAGCAGTAGTAGGGCCAGGCTTTGTAATTACGGCTCTGTCTGGAGGGCGTGAGATGGACAGGATGTCCTTATGCTGGGTGCTGTGCCATACGTTTTAAGGCAAGAATTTACAAACAGCAGAGACGGAAGAAAATCACTATTTTCTGAACAACTTACAGCCCTTTGTATGAAGCTAAACCCAGCATTTGAAATGGGTTCAGTTCAGTTGCAGCAGTGTGTTGCCTGGATATGGTCTGTATCTGTGGATAAGAGTCCTTTATTTTCTCCTAAAGATATGTGCTGGTTAGCACAGTAAATACATATACCATTTTTGTTTTGTTTTGTTTTGCTTTGCTTTTGCAACACTACTCCTGTGTTACTAGCCTGGAAAAATAAGACCGAGTGTTTTCTTCTAAAAACATTCTCTGCATGTTTAGGCGCTTGTAATGTTCCTGTCATTTTAGTCTTCAAACGCCTACTATTCCAGCAACTCAGCTGATAGCACTACAGAAAGTAAATCTCTCTTAAGCATTTTCCTTCCTCTGGCTAATAGCTAATCTAATAATAGTTTGACTCCTACCACCACAATAGCTCTCTGTATAAGATGGGTAGTAGGAGGAGGCTACAGATTTCATCTTGTCAGTGGTGATCCAGAGCTACACGAAAGCAGTGTGATGGTGCTGGGTTAGTGCTCTGCCTGGTTTGCTTATTACTGTACAGACACATTTTCCAGTATTTCTCAGAATTGACATTAAAAAGTCCAGGACAAACAAACAACCTTCTTCCAACAATGTGTTAACCTTACCATCCTCTCTTAGTTTTTGGCTTTTTTTTTCTTTCTTTTCTTCTGTTAGTTTTCCTCATTAGTGTTTCTGCATGAGGTTTATATATTTATTTATTTCAAACTCTTACATTAGCCCTAAATGATCTTCCTATTAGTACAGGAAGCTGGCAGCAGACAGTCTGCAGCCTTTGGATAGCCAACTAATTAAGGGAAAAGCAGGTGTGGATGGATCTACTGAGTCTACAACTAAGTGCCAAAAATTTAAGTTATTGGTCTGTGAGTGGTAGCAGGTGGAGCACTGTTTTATGCCTTCAATAGAGAGAAAAAGAAGGGTTGGAGGAAATGATTTTTCCCCTTCATGATTTAAAAGCTCTTCAGAAATACAGTATGTTCATTCATTAATAGAAAAAAAACAACTCATTGTCTTGTATGGGGTTAGTCTTGAAGACAAATAATGGCAGTGCAAGGGCTCTTACTTTCACTGACCTGGACTGGGAGATGTGTGGTCTGCACAGAAATTATTCATATTCTTAGGCTGACGCTTGGAAACATAACTCACAAGTGACTACAGATGCTGGCGCCTATTGTTCCTTTGCGGTTCTGTTTATTTATAAACTTTCCCTGCCTTCCATCAAATGCTCAAAATGTTCTAATCTGCAAAAAGCCTCTTCCCTCAGTGCTAAACAAAAACACAGTCTATTGAACAAAGTATTATGCAAGGGAGATTGTGTCTAAGAATATATTCTCTCCTTGCACTGATTTCTCCTCCTCCCCAATTTCTGTACTTGCTTTCTTCCTTTGTACTGGATTTAGTAATTTATTCAAACACTTCTAACCAGGGGGCGTTTTTCACCAGGGTGCAAGTGGCAAGAGACCACAAAAAGCATTTCACAACACATACAAAATACATTAAAGCACTTTCAGAATGGTATAGTATGTGATAGGATAATGTTAGAATAAAAACATGTAGAACAGCCACCTAATTACTCAACTGGTTTCATTAATTTTCATCTAGAAGTTGTCTTCATGGATACGTATTAATCTTTTATGTGCAGCATGTAAATTTAAATGCAAGCAATAAATGAATGCTTATACTAAAGCCTGCATATGTCACCCTGGGAAAGGCATGATGAGGACAAAAACCTGGCACTCAAAACCTACTCATTGTTTACATTGTAAAACTCTTGGAGCACCTGACCAAACCAATGGAGTAGTGAGGAAGAAGGCTTTCCACATTAGACTGATCATTGTGAATCACGTCGTCTTTTAGCCCTGAGTCTAATTCTCAGGGCACTCAAACACAGTGTGACAATGCACATGAAACCTCTGCCCACTGAGCTATAGGATTCTCTGTTTGATAACTTGTCTTTTGCCCCTGGCTCCCCTTTGTAAAAGTAATGAGATATTCACCAGAGCAGGGACTGGGACCAGATACCCAGCCATCCTAGCAAAGTGTACTAATTAGTCTGTCTCTCTCTCTCTTAATGAATTTATACATATTGATTGAGAAGTAGAACAGCTCCAATAGGAGAAACATAAGAATATTTTTTTCCTTCAAAGAACCCTGCAGCCTACGTGATAGTTATAACTTCCTCCTGATGGTTAGAGACCGTAGCTTCTTGCTCTTAATCAGGTGGAAAGAAGAAAAAAACTCTGCTATTTTTTCCTGCAGGGGTGAACAGTCTGGTCATGGGACCACTGCAGGCAGGGAGAACAGTCTCCTTTTGTGGGGTGTATCTGTAGATCCTTATTTATTATGTTCTTTCTTTGTAAGTGCCTTAAATAGAAACTTTTTTTTTTTTTAATTGGCATCGAAGAAAAGATTGGCTTGCATTTGCCATGCCAAGTACATTCAAATTTTAAAAGCTGTTTTAAATCAAGCTAGAATATTTTCCTTCCCTACACCCTGCTGATAGTTTTTGGATTTGATAGAGGAACAAGAGATCGGTTATTGACATAATTTTATTGAGGTTCTTTGTAGAGTGTTCAGACCCTACTTCCTTTCCCATTTCATCCTGCGGAACACTTACATTTGATCACATTAAAAAAATCCATCCTGCTGGAGAAAGATGGCTGAAAAGCAGACAGTAAAGGTAATATTCAACTTTAAAACTTTGGTTCTGACAGGACTGGGTTCTGCTTCTCTGTGTAGCATCATTTGGCACAATTTGTGTGTTGATGTTGCAGTAATTTAGGCTCTTGATACTTACTGTTAATGAGTCTCTGAATAACTACATCTGTATAAATTAGTCCACAAATTGCCTGCTGCAAAAATAAACAGTTTTGATTTCCTGTGTGAGCAGTATGGCAAGCATTGTACACGTGTAGTTTTACTTAGCACTGGAAGTGTTTATCTGAGGGAAGAGTGATCATGAGTAGGTACATGTGTGGTGGAAGAGAGAGGTTCTGCCCTTGCACTGCGTCTTGCTACATGGAAATGGCATTGGGCAAGGCAGCATGGTGGAGTAAGTCTGCAATTCTGGAGAATCAAAAGCTCCGTGTCTTTAGTGCTTTCGTCTTGTTTTAGTCTGGGTGTTTCCCTCTTCAGCCTAAAAGAGAACAAAATCAATAAAGCGTGCATCCAAATTAATGTTCAAGGCTTTACTTGTGTTTTGGTAGCATGGGGCTTGGGTCCCATGGTACTTGATGCTCTGAAAGACCAAAGTAGGAAATGTTCTTCTCTCAGAATGTTTCTCAGCTCAAGACTGAGAAGATTTAATAACATTTGGAAAGAAGACAGTGGAGCCAGCAATGAGGACTTTGTTTTATATAGGCCAGATATTTTGTACAGTCATAGGATGACTCTTAGGCTTCTTTTCTGTATCTGTAATCTCCAAGTTTGGTAATTTCAGTGCTTTGTGAGTTACCCATGCATCTTCCCACCCATGTGTTAGCTCTGAGAAGGACTTGACTGTTTTTTGATGGAAACACCTACACTCCTATGCCATGACTTCAGCTGAAGATATGTGGGAATACAAAGCAGTTCAATTCTCAGTCCTCATGAACCGGATGGTGCATTTAGCTGGGGAAGTGTGCTTTAATACAGGGTATAATCCTATCATCTCAATCTCCCTGAAATGTCTCTGTATTATGCACTGGGTCATTTCCAAGAGTCGCAAGGAGTTGCCTGCCTGCTGGCGTTAGACATGTGACCTTATTGAAATGTCTATCTCATCATCTAGAGGCTGTGATGTGTCACACTAATGTACGTTTTCACCGTAACACTCATTCAACAGCAAGCAGCTCTCCGATGTGACAGTGCACATAAGTCCAAGGAGATGGATGCCTGTGTAATGTTACTTCAGTTTGCCTAGCTGGTCTGATAAAAAGAAAATCCTGCCACAAAGTCATCGTGCGAATGGCTTATAACGGCATGCAGGATTATGAACTTCAGCACTTATTCCACCCAAGATATGCAGACCCTACGGGTGCTCTGCTGCATTTATTCTGGAGATGACTGACAGCATAGAATGTACGTGTAGAGGATGAGTTGCGTGTTACGTTTGGTCACAAGCAGTGGAATCTGCAGCAGGGTGGGATTGTAGTGTGAGGGAAGGAAGAACTCAGGGTCTGTCTGAGGCTGAAGCATGGCCAGGGCATATTGTCAAAGCAATAAATCTAAAGAACTCTTAATGATTTGCAGAATCATTTTGGTGGCTTCTTTGGGTTGGAGATGCCTTCAGAAGCACCTGGCAGATCTTTCTGTAGTCGATGTTATTCCATACGGATGGCATTTGCTAGGCAAACAGATGTGAAATGTTTATGCAGCCAACTTTTCTATCTCCTGCTGTGAGGCACGAACCTTGCTCACTGGCACCCAGTGCCATGGCTCCTCATACACTTCATGTGTCAGTACACTGCATGCAAGCCAATCAGCCTGATTCAGGATTTACTCGATGGCTGCCAGCCTGGGGAGCACATGAGCCCTGCTGGAGGGTGCACTTGTCAGAACCCAAAGACAGAAGACCAACAGTCTTTCTTGTGCTGCGGGAGAAGAGAGGGAAAAGATGTGGGGAAAGCATGAAACGACTTAATGAGTCAACTAATTAGAGACAAAACATCATCTGACCAGGAGAAAACAAGGAGGATTGATTTTTTTAAAATTATTTTTTTCCCCAAAGGATATATTTCTCTGAAAGATTGTTTCACAATAAAACAATTACAAAGTTTACTCTGCTCTCATGGGTGTACATATACACACATGCAGGCATATAGCCCCACAGATTGTGTTTATGTGTCTGAACCAAGGCAGTCTGATTGCACAGAGCGACATGCAAACTTGCATGGGCTGGTAGCTTTCATACTGCACAAGAAGTGTTTGCATAAGTTAACTTTTGCCAGTAAGGCTAATGCCTCTAAGCTCTCACTCTGGTCAGAGGCTCTGGTGAGAGACAGGTACTCATTCCAGGCGCAGGTTAGAAGAGCACAAGCCATTTTTTTTTTCTGATAATTTTCTTCGTGGGAGAGCTGCTGTCACCCTTCTGAGGCCGTAACAAGGGCCAAGGCTGCTGTGAGCCTCAGTGAATATCCTTAATACAGAGAAGTGAACTAGGAGGAACCAACACTTTTAAAAAAGAGAAGTGTTTTTAAAATTAGAATTTTAAATTTCTCTTTGTGGTGAAAGCAAACACCTGGCTGCTAGCAAGAGCAGAGGGCTCTCAGCTGAGGGCTCTCAGCTGCCCAGCCAGCAACATGGCCTGTGGGCACAGCAGTGAGAACAGGGGTCCTGGGGATGCTCTGTGCTTGCTTCCCAGTTGATCTGCTCTAAGCTTTGGCTCTGTTTCATGCCTCTTCATGGAAATGACTACCCGTTCTGGGAGGAGCTCTGTCTCTTTCTCAAACCATAATGCAATCCAGACATGAATTGGCAGAAATACCATGAGACTTCTTACTCTTGTGTATTTTCAGTGCGAATGAACTCAAAATATCCTGAGAAAGGCAGCCATGGCATTTTTTTTCTGATGAACTGACAGTGACCTGACAGTTTATTGTGGTTTCTTCCCCCAAAGATGGCTATATAGGAAAGAAACTGCAAGATCACTTTCCCATCCTTAGCTTGTTTTCTAGCAGTACTGATATTAAAAACTTATTTTTCACAATGTATTTTAATAATTGGTACTCCATCAAAATAGTTAAAATTAAGCACTCTCTTTGAGCATATGCACATGTTAATTTAAAACCTATCTACCTCTGAACAACATGTAATAAACATTTTGGGAGACTTGCTGCTCCAGCTAGAAGAGGACAAACAGAACTTTGACATATGTCTTATGCAGACAAATTCAGAGTTTTATCTTCCTCCCTCAGTATGGCCAGCCTAGGATGACTTCAACAACATCACCTGCTTTTACTGCCTAGAGCTCGGCAGTGTGAAGAGATACCATGATTATGTTTGTACCTTGAGACCTCTTTCTCTCTGCCTTCCTGTTAACTTGAGCCATAATTAGGGAATCCTGGTGTGACCTGACTGAGAGAGGGAAGGAAGGTATTTCGTGGGCTTTGTCTAGTTTTGTTTCCTTATGTGAAGCGGACTACTGAAGTGGCACAAGATCTGTTGGAAAAAAAGACTTTGAGGATGGGCTGGAGTTACATGCTGTGTTTTCTAAATCCGCTATTAGCTGAGCAATGTGAATGCCTGACTTAGTGAGCACTGTTCTAGTGACCGATACGGTGATACGGAGAGACCTTGACAAAGATCCTGGTCTAGCCCAGTTTGGGGAAAAATGCTCATCTAATTTGCCTAGATAAACTTCAGCAATAAAGTGATCCTCACTTGTGAAAGTATTGTAATCCAGCTAGGAGATTCAGGTAAAGAAAACAAGACAACATTATTTCTTCACGTCTTTCCAACACAGTGATGAATGGATACAGCAAGGCAGGTGCAAGTGATTTAGATGAAGTCTCGCAGGAGAACTGCAGAGAAGCTAAGAACAAACCTTGCTCTTCAGCCCTACAGTGCAGCCTTACCAGAGAGCTCCTTGTTTTCGATTCTCAAACTGGATTGGGAACATTTCACACCATATATATCTATATTCCGAGGGGGAAGATGTAAATCATGGGTGTCCAATCTTTTGGCTTGCCTGAGTTGCACTGAATGAAGAGGGTCACATATAAAATAAATACGTCACTGTGAAAGTAATGCCTCATGTTTCTTTCCATGGAAACTACAACAGATGCAAAGAGCACAGTAACACTATTTGACAGCAAATTCTCATGTACAAAACACTATTTTTCAACATAGTCACCACCATTAGCTATGCATTTTCTCTAGTGATGAACAAGATCATGCATGCCACACTTCTAAAAGTCTACTCCAGCAGAGGTTACCCACTATAGCTATCACCACTGCTGAAATGCACCATCCACTGCCTCACTGCATTCACCATCCACTCTTTGGTCTTCATTCACATTCAGCAAGCATCAGTGAATGTCAGTGGGTGTAATATTTTCGTCTTGGAGGAATTCAGTGACACGCCTTTGTTTCATGTGCACTTCCGTGTCAGATGCCATTCTGTTAGACTGCCCTTCTGCTGCCCTCTATCACACAGCAATAACATATAACAGAATATTGGTAGGAAAGTTCATCCTCTGCTGCCATACCACCAACATCCACTTCTGATGTTGTGGATCAGTGTAATAACATAGGGGGCATTACTTTCGGAGCAGCCCTCCAAGATAATGTAGTGAATGTAAATAGGCAACAAAGCTTGCTTTATTTTTTAATATTTTTATTAAAACATAAAAAATTGAGAGCAACAGAGCCATAAAACTAATGGGATACGTGACTTAGTGAAACTAATGCATTAGGATGGGCTTGGCCAGGACGTGAGTTGGATATGTCTGGTGTAAGTTATGAGACACTATCTGCTGCTTTTTCTTGTTGCATCCTTTTTGGTGGCTATATTTTTTGGCCACCTGCTCTACTCTGGTCCTTGTTTGATGGACAAAGGGAAGGTGACCGATGTCATCTATCTGGACTTGTGCAAGGCCTTTGATGTGGTCCCTCATCACATCCTTATTTCTAAATTGGAGAGATGTGGATTTGAGGGGTGGACTATTCGGTGGATAAGGAATTGGTTGGAAGGTTGTAGACAGAAGGCTGTGGTGAATGGCACTACATCCAGGTGGAGGTTAGTAACGAGCAGTATCCCCCAGGGGTCTGTCTTGGGGATGGTGCTCTTCAGCATTTTTATCAATGACATCGATGATGGGCTTGAGTGCACCCTCAGCAAGTTTGCTGATGACACCATGCTGAGTGGTGCGGTTGACATATTAGAAGGAAGTGAAGCCATCCAGAGGGATGTCAACAAACTCAAAAGGTGGGCCTGTGTGAACCTCATGAGGTTCAACATAGCAAAGTGCAAGGTTTTGCACTTGGGTCAGAGTAACCCCAGATACATATACAGACTGGGAGAATAACTCCTTGAGAGCAGCCCTGCAGAGAAGGACCTGGGGGTCCTGGTGGATGAAAAACAGAATGTGAGCCAGCAGTGTGCTCTTGCAGCTTGGAAGGCCAATGGTATCCCGGGCTCCATCAGAAGAGGAGTGACCAGCAGGGACAGGGAGGTGATTGTCCCTCTCTACTCTGCTCTTGTGAGGCCTCATCTGCAGTACTGCATCCAGGTCTGGGACCCCCATTACAAGAAAGATGCGGAGCTGTTGGAGAGGGTCCAGAGGAGGGCCATGAAGATGATCAGAGGTCTGGAGCACCTCCCCTACAAAGACAGGCTGAGGAAGCTGGGCTTGTTCAGCCTGGAGAAGAGAAGGCTGTGAGGAGGGGGTCATAAACAGGAGGGGAATCAACTTTTTACTTGGGTAGATAGTGATAGGACAAGGGTGAATGGTTTTAAGCTCAAGGAGAGAAGATTTAGAAAATCAGGCATGTTGTTTAGAATTTCTTTTTTCTTTCTACTTTTGTAGATCTGATTTAGTTTTCCTTGAGCTAAAGGAGATATAGGGAGGACAATGCTTGTGATATTGTTCCATAGATCTTCTCTTTGTAGCTGATGCGTGAATTTTTTTCTGCATTACTGGGGTCTGAATTTGTGTGGCATGTCAAATATGTTGGAAAGACTTTATTTAACTCTTGGGAAGGAGAAGGCACTTCATTCCTGTGTTAAGAGCAGAGTGGAGCCAGAGGCAGACTGGCCATGGCTACTTTGATGCTAAAATTCTTCAAAATGTACAATAACATGGTCTGTGGTTACTACCTGGCCACCTGCAGCCGGCAGAGTTCAGGATGCATTATGTCAGATCCTGCAGACATGCAAGAATGTAACAAAATTGGGTTTGTGCCTCTTTCATTCATCTGAATTTTCTGGAGAAGAGAGAAAATGGCCCTAATACCGGTGCTGAGGTAAACAGATATGTTTTTTAGCCAGCACATATCAGAAAGTGATGTTTACTGTGAAGATTAACTTGAGCTTAATGAAGCCTTCTTGGCATCTTCAGCTTCCATGGCAGAGCAATGAAACTGTGACATTAAGTTGAAAAGAAAATCGGATATCCATTTCTGTAGGTGCCACAGGCAAAGTGCTAGGGGACAACAACAACACTGTGGACCCATGCTTTGCAACATGGGGACAGAGGTTTCTGGCAACTTCCAGCAGAGACAGTGGCAGTGCTTTCCATGGTGACAGGATGCTCAAAGTAACTTCGCCCAGCGAAGCTTGATGCCTGTTTGCCTGTTCCATCTGACAGCCCTGCAGAGGCTTTGGGGAGGGCACTCATCATCCAGTGCTTTGATGCTGCCCAAACAATATGGTACTGGTAGCCTAATCCAGATGGTTCTTCAACAGAGCATTTTGAAGGGAGACCTTCTACTGAAGGTGGTGAAGCCAAAGCTGTTAAGATAGAGGGCCTTAGAAGAGAGGGGATGAGGTGGGCATATGTTGCACCTGGTCTCTTTAGATGCTGGTTGAATAAAAGGAAGTTACAGCAGAACGTGTAGGTTTGGAAGCAGCCAAGGAGGAAAAAGGAGCCAAAAAATCTGGAGACAGCAGAAGCTGGGCTTCTGCTAGCACCAGAGACCAGTCAACCCAGCCCAACCATATTGTTACTATTTTATTAAAAGGGTTGATTTGGAGAATGTTGTGTTAGCAATTCAGCATCATGCCTTGGAGCCTTGATTTCAAGCCTTTATTTATATGCTTAATTGTTGCTATGGAAATTCAATATTTAAAGAGGTAATTATTGCTGATCTTGTTGCATGTGTCCATTTCTGATGTCCAGCTGTTAGCTCTTTAGCTCCAGTCTAGCAGATTAATTACCACTATTGATTACTTTGAGCTTCTCTCTTCACACCTGCAGTCTGTGTAATTAGCCAGTGGCCTCTTCTGAAAATTAGGAGCAGTTTCATTTTGGCATCTTGCCATTTCTTAGCCATGTGCTTTATACTGATGAACAAAAGCAAATCTATTTTAAATAGAGATATCTGTGCAAGGAACTCTTTGCATTTTTGAACTGTGGGTAACTCAAATTACTATGTTAGCAAATATTGTGCCCCACTGGAAGTCCACTGCTAATAAAATAAATAAATAAGTAAAAATTTCCCAAACGCTGTTTTTCATTCCCATGCCCCACTACTAAATGCT
Organism: Tragopan temminckii; assembly: GCA_028571105.1. Classification (NCBI taxonomy): domain Eukaryota; kingdom Metazoa; phylum Chordata; class Aves; order Galliformes; family Phasianidae; genus Tragopan; species Tragopan temminckii. The sequence goes on along the minus strand of JAOWBP010002052.1, from coordinate 6,067,876 downwards.
GTCCTGGCTTTTTAAAACTTTAAAAAAGTGTCTGTACAGATTTTTTTCACTAAAAGGGACCCAACTATCTGAGAACAATATTCTTTTCTCTGTCAGGAGTTGTCCTTTCCCTGTGGTTTGCATGTGAAGTTCCCTGGTGATCTTACTGGATGTTGCCATGGCACCTCAGGAGTGTTAAGTAGAACCACATGAAGGTATGCCTGTACCCAGGAGGCCTTCATCCATTCTTTCCATTTCCAAGCACTGTGCTTGTCTCTTGCTGTACACTGTTTTCTACTGGCCATCCAAGGACATGACTCTTCTTGAAAAGACAAGTCCGTGCTAAGTTCCCTCTCTTAGCACTTCACTGAGGTAAAGACTCCCATAGCTTCAAGGCTTTGTTTTAAGAAAGAAAACATGCTTCTTATGTCATACTGGGGTCATGGCTTCCTTCTCTTAAAAAGAAAAAAATATTTATGTGAGAAGTGTTGCTAGGCATAGGTCATGCTAACATTGCAACTCAACATAAGCATTGCGCTGAGAGGGTGAGAGAGTAAGGAGAAAACTTTGTTCTCCATCCAGTCTAGGTTTATAGCAGACCAAGGACAGTCCAAAAGCACAATATGGGTGGCCTGTGAGCTGAAGTGTGCTGAAATTCAGCATTCGGGAACTAACTTTTGTATTAGTTCTGTGTGACTGGCCACTCTTCATGTATCAGCAGTTTAATGTGCTGTGGCTCAAGGTGGTGAGTCTCCAGAGTCAAGGCAGCAATGAAGGCTCTTGCTGCTTCAGGGGTCAAACGCTGCTCTGAAAGTTGTTGTGAAGTTCAGGGTAAGTGAAGGGATTCATCTCCTTCCTGGTCGGCTAGATAGTTGCTTTAGACTATTTGGTACAGCACCGGTCTTGAGACCAGAAGGTCCTCAGCTGGAATCTCATCACCACCACTGTTTCTAGATTAAACTCTAAATTGTGTACTGTCATTTGGAAGCCTTCTGTGCAGGGTCTTACTGAGTCACCAGTTATTAGGAATGCCTCCTATTATCACAGCCCTAAAAGCTATTTGAACAGAAGCCTAATGTGACTGTGATTTCCAAGGACCATTTGCTGTTATTGCAGCTCTGCTTTGCTGTGAGTTAGAGAAACAAACCAAAGTTGCTTTCAGATCACATGAAGGGGAGGGACAGGGAAGCAGTGGAGCTGGAGTGACATTCAGCTGCCAGTGAATGTAAATTTACAAAAAATAAACAGTCTTTGTATTAACCAGAGCACAGTTATCTCTACTGCAAGAAAACAAACAGGTTTATACTCTTCAAGCAGATACATTTCCGGGATTTTTAAATTCTTCTCACTGTTCAAAGTGGCAACAAGAAGTAGCTGCTGAAGAAGTATGCAGAGCCTATGCACTGCCATACATCATGGGCCAGAGAGACCGACCTCTGTAGAAGGATGTAGGAAAAACGCAAATGTCTACTATCTGGGACAGGAAAGTAGTCACTTGTGTTCACAGAGTGAGAAACTACACATAAATACTGGTGTGAAGACACACAGATGCATGTGAGGAGAATTCAGTATAAGACAGGAGATTCTGGAGTCTGATAATATAGTTTAGGATCCCGACTCTACCTTATTGTTGACTTTTTGAGACTACTTAATATTAAGATGCCCTCCATGAAGTGGAAGTAAAATTTTGAGTGGAAAAGGTCTGATTAAGATAACAGGAAAATAGATGTTTCCTAAAATAATTGTAAAATTCTCTTGTATCTGCCATTAGACACACTGTGAACAGCTTGCTCCTGTTTAGGAGGACTGATGTGAAGTGACACTGATTCATTACAGATAGCGATGCTAGGCTCTACATTTGTTGAATATATAGCCAAATATTTATATTGGTTATAGGTAATGCAGTCGTATACACAATTCAGCCCGGACTTTCCCTTATCTAGCCTAGTGCTGGTGTGTTTGGCAGGGATAAGAGGCTACATCAGGGAGTCTATTTAGAGCACGAAGTGCCAGACATCTTCTCCATATCAGATGGTCAGTAGCCAGCCCGACTCACTGAAGGACAGATGGCTGGCAAGGGAGAAGACAACTGAAAGCTGGGACCATTAGAGGAAGGCAGTGGTGCTGCCAGATATTTGCCTTCTTCATTCCCATTTGGGTTATATTCCTTTTAAGATGATGCTGCACTGTCTCTAGCAAACAGGTAAGTATGTTGGGAAGGGAGTACAGTCGACTGCAGGGTAGAGTAGGTGGCCAAACAGAAGTGAGAGAAAACATGTTTGTGTCCATGTGAAGGTGTCCAGGTGATCACAGTGCTTCAACATGGTGCAGGCTAAAGCATAGAGTGCTTTCATGCCTGGGTAACTGTATTTGGAAATCTCTGAAATTTAGGGCAGAAATCTGGGAGATTTTGAAGTGACCGAAGTCGCACCTACTGCAGGAGAAGTCACAACCTCTGGCCTGTCCAAGGTGCAAAAAAGACATCTGGCCATGCAAAAAATGCAATTCAGCTGACAATCAGCAAGGTAATGTAGAAAAAGTCAGGCCGGCATGTCCAACGGAGCCATCTGGGTACCAGCTACCAGTGTCATGTGTTTTAACACACCAATAGACATTGCTTTCACCTAAGTGCAACCAAGCCTGGGACAATTTTGTCCTATCTATGCAAGGAGCTTGAGAGTGCAGGTGGATTGGCTGACCCCATGTTGATGATGTGGTAGACCCAGACTTTGTTAACAGTCTTTGTCAATGGTCTTTGTCAATGGTCAAGGCCAGAACGCTGAACAACACTGATGTCAAGCTGGAAGAATTCTGGTGCAACTTTACTTCTGGAAAAGGTAAAGTCAGCAATAATGCCCCCTAGAGTGTTGCTGGTAAATGAAGAAGTACCTTATCTACAGGCTGTGCCTAAAGCTTTAATGAATGATGAATGTCTCATCCTGAAGTTCCTGACATAAGTTTGCTCAGCAAACCATTCAAAGGTGCATTATCAAAAATGGCTGAGTGCCCAGTTTGAGAGGATCTGAATATGGGAGCTTTTGGAAATGGCTGTTTGTATCATTCTGCTGTCTGTATCTTTGGGCATGTAAACAGTCTGACAAGTTGCTCCATTAGGGTTGTTGTAAAGACGTGACTTGAACAGTCTATCACTCCTTCTGAGAGGCTTCATCATTCAATTTCTCATCATTGCTGCAGCTTCTTTCCTCCTCTTTATGAGGTGTGAGGTACTGCCTCCTGTCAGTGCATGCTGTGTGGCTCCCAGTACAACTGGTTCTGACTGAAGTCTCCCTACAGTGCAAGCAGTAAACAAGAATAAGAGCATAGGGTGCATCTGCAGAAACAAAAGTGAGGTGCTCACAAGTAGTGTACCACAGGCTTGTTTGAAGATTTGAAATGCTACCTATTTCTTGTTTGTATCAAGGTGCTGGCTATACATATGTCAGGTGTGATTGCCCTTCAGTGAGACCATCACTGATCTTTTATGGTGTTGTGCTGCACTGTGTCTTCCTCCTAAGGATTTCAGTTGTTTAAATTGCAACACATGTGGTCCTTCTCCCAACACACATAACACATGGTGGTTGTACTTCCTTCCACTGCTTCCTCACTTACCTTTCCCTTGAGTTCCAACACCTCAAATCTAGTATGTAAGGACACCTGGGAAAGTGAGGTATGTAGGGAGAGGGTTTGCCTGTGATGCCGAGCAAGGATCTGCTTCCATTCCTCCCCATTTCTTAGGTGTCCTCCCTTTGCCTGACATTGACGGGGTAGGGGATCCACCACTACTTGGGGTGTATCACCCTGATGCCTTTCTTGTAGGTATGGCAGGGAGTCTACCAGTCTATCTCCTGCTCACTCTTCCTGATGCTCCTTAATCTCTCCACCTCCTCACTGAGCTCTGCCACCAGGTTGAGCAGATCATCTACCTGCTCACACCTCACGTACCTGGTATCTGTACCACCCTTCAGTGGCAGCAACAGGCTCAGGCACTCCCTGCACCCAGAGACCTGAACTGCCACATTTTTGGGCAGGCACTTGGTCTGGGTAGCTGCATTCTTTTTGGCAAGAGCTTTCTACCTAGTGGAGACTACTATAGTGGCTGCTTATTCCCAGTTTATTGCTGGGAGGTCTTTGAGATAATGATAGAGGTCAGTGTTTTGGGTAGGGAGGTGGCCTGGCTCTCCTTCAACTCCATTGCTATGATCTGATGGTATTAATGGTGCTGAGATACTGGGTAGTGCAAAGTCACATCTGTGGCAAATGGATCTCTTCTTCATATTCCAGTGGATCCATGCCCAAGGGTTCCTTGACAGACATTGCTGGAGAGAGGTACAGTACCCCCATACCATTTTCTCTGCAATGGATTGTGCTGGGCCTTATGGGGTTTTCTAGTTCCTACACCTTCATTGACACCTCACTATTCTCTTTACAGTAGACATGCCTGAGTGCATGCTGCTGTATGCACGGTGGAGATGTCTTTGTCCCAGACCATTCTCTGGACAGCAGGCCTGTCTGAACCCCATGACATTCTCTGGATGGTGGGCATGCAAGGGCTCCATGACATTCTCAGGATGTCAGGCATGCCTGGGACACCCTGATGGATCCACCTCCATGAGCTCCTTGCCATTCTCTGTACACTTGAACGTGATAATGTATGTATTTGCTGGGCAAGGATTTTCTTTGCCTGCCTTCTTCATAGGCTGTGCAATGATGGAAAAGCTCCAGGTTCATAGACTCATTGAACAGACTAAGTTGGCAGGTGTAATGCAAAAGCACCAGCACTTCTGCATAAGGTTTACCGATCCTGAAGAAAGTATGCAGAAGCAAGCTAATGTTCATCAGTTTATTGCTGCGCTTCTTAACACTGCCTCTCTCTCACCCACACCCAGGTGGGCAGCCGCCTGCCTTCATGCTCTGGCTCCTCTCCCATCCACACACGCGTGGCACCCAGAAGGCCTAAGCTCGGCAAGTGTGGGCCAGCTGCCGCTGCTCCCGTACTTGTGGAGAGCAGTGCAAAGGACAGGGCTGTGGTGGCCATTGTGATGTCCAGAGGCTGCTGTAATGTCCAACCCTGACAGTGTAGGGCATGGGCTGGTTGTGATCTGTGTTCTGATTCCCTCATGTGAAAGAAGGAGAAGGGTTGGGAAGACCTGGGGAGAGCTCTCCTGTGCTATTTTGCTAGCCAGAGGGAAAGGCTGTCCCTTGGGCATAGTGTTTTAACCCATCAAGGGTTATGCATGACACAGCCTTTCACTCTCTAGAATCAGCAAAAGAACTGGAAAAAGGAAAAACTTGGGTGTTGAAATGAATACACGTAATAAGACAGAAACTATAGGTAAAATAGCACTAATAGCATATATACGTTACATATATGGTATATATATCTTATATATACATACAAAAAAAGTGATGCACAATCCAATTGCTCACCATCTGCCAACCAATCCCCTGCCAGTTCCCCAAACAGCACTGCCTTCTCCCCCCTGCCTTGTCAAATCCCCTATGTTTTTTGTCTGCATCTTGTCATATAGCGTGAAATATCTCCTTGACCAGTTTAGGTCAGCTGTTGTGGTTCTGTTCCCTCCCGGCTTCTCACCCTCAATCTCTTCACTGGCAGGTCAGCATGAAAGGGTGAAAAATACTTGTCTTAATGCTCAACAACTAAAATAGTGGTGTGGTATCAACACTGTTTTCTCCTAAATCCAAAACACGGCATCATATCAACCACCGTGAAGAAAATTAACTCTATTCCTGTTAAAACCAGGACAATACAAAATCCTAATCTTGAAAGGAGTTGTTCTGTGGCTCACCCTTTTTCTCTCTGAATATAAATATGCCTGTATCTACGCATGTGTTTGTGTTCATGCAGAACACATCAGAGAGGTTTTTGTCCCTAAATAGTGAAAACTTCAGCTGATCTGTGTCCCATCCACAGCTCTTGCCCTAATGAGCTGAAACTACATTAGCAATATCCCAGGCAGATAAATTGACTTTAAACCTTGGTTTGATGATCCTACTAAGACATTCAATTAATTCTGTTTTGCTACAAGCTAATTTATGACTTCGTGTTGGTAAAAAAAAAAAAAAAAAAAAAAAAAAAGTGTTGAATGTACAAATCAGTGGGAGACAAGGTAATGAATTATTCTACCTTCCTTCATGCTCCTGTCTTCACATTTCACTACTACAAGCATGGAAGAGGAAATATGAAAGAAATGTCTTTTGATGTATGAAATGTGGGTATTTTCTCATACTGAGCTGTATCTAACTGGTGTAAACACATAATCAAGCCCTCTAGGAGATGCTAATTAGTGCAGTAAATGTAAGTTTATTAATTCCCATTACGTTTCTCTTTGTTTCACCAGTGAATGTGTCTTTTCAGGAGAACAGATTTGATATGGTGTGTCTGTAGAATTTGTTTGCGTTCATGGCAAATGAAGACAAGTAGCCTAGCAAAGCTGTGATGAATTAACAGTGGTCCATGTGATCAACGTCTCTGTAACGGGGTCCACAAAGCGCATGGGCTTCTCTGTGATCTGAGAAAAAAACAACAACAGAAACAAAACAGAAAGCCCCAGAGGATTTGCTAACAATTTTCTGCTCCATCTTTTACTTGGTGTGTTTTTAATGAGCCCTCCAAAAGCACAGGTACTAAAACTTTCCCTTTTTGATGTAGCAGAATAGACTGTCAAGACATACTGCAGGAGAGGTACTTCAAAGGCAAACAGCCAGCAAATATGATTACATTAGGTGAGGCTGTTGAGTATAATTGAGCTCCTCCCATCTTTGGAAAGCACTGGAAGATGGGCCCTTAACAATTCCCTCTTCCTGCTCCTCTGACTTATTGTTAAAAATCAGTACTCTTCCTGCGATGTTCACATTTCTATACTATGCCATCAACACATGCTATGTTGCTTGTGTCAGGTACCATTAACCAAGGTTATGCCCAATGGTAAATAATGAGGGTTCAAGTGAGCAGTCCACCTGTGTGGACCATATGAAGGAACAGTATGGGCTGTGGAGAGAGTGGAGGAGGCATCTGATGGTCTTCCAGCCTGGAAGCCATCCTGTCTCCTCTGTGAAGGATGCCACTAACCACTGGAAATGCTCATGCAGGGTAGTGCTGGTCCCTCTGGGGAGCCTCCAACTGTTGGAGCACCTCTGCGTCCCAAGTGGACTTAGGTGGGAAATGATTTTGTTGGGGTTGCATCATGGCTTGACAATGTTCTCAGGACCTACTTTCAAGCATTATATGTAAAGAAGGGCTCTGTATGTTTTAAATTAGTTTGCTAATTAACACAAATCATAGGAGGAGGTATTTTCCCTTTGTATGGAATGCTTCCTGAAAGTCAGCCCCTTGCTTTAGTTGTGAATGACCTGGGAGTATCTGTGACTGGCCACTGCCCACCTCACTCTCCTTCCCTTCATTTGATCACTTGGATTGAAATTAAGCAATAACTCAGTCAAGGAAGTAGAAAATACATGTGAATTGTCCTTGTCCCACGAATGTAATTAATTGCTTGCTTTATGTATAAGTTTCCAACTCCACATCATAAACTTGGACGTCTCTGGATGTCTGTTCAAGAGAAAGGATTCTTCTAGCTTCTTTCCACTAAAGCATGTGTATGAATCCTTCTTTGCTTCCTGGCTCAAAGCTTGCTTTCTGAGGTATTTCTTGTGATAAGACTCTAGGAGATGAGAGATGGGTGTTGCTGTGTGGT
>JAOWBP010002052.1:5993511-6060082 GCA_028571105.1 Tragopan temminckii | reverse complement strand
TTAAGATTTGTAATAAACTGGTCAGACCAACATTTGAACCGTTGTTTCTTAATCTCACACTGGGTATACAGATATTAGAAGAACCTCCTCTCCCTCCTGTAAATTGGAGCAAGACAGCATGCACGTTGCCTATGTGCTTCATTTACTGTAGATGTCAAAGGCAGGCATGGCTGACTGTCTTCTGGGACTCTGCGCAGCAACAGTAGGTGTTGCTGTTATAGGTCTTAATTAGCATTAAGTCACTGATTTATTTTCTGGTGATAAATAATCATAACTAGTATATAAATATGTAGTTCAGCTCTGATCAGAATGCTGAATTAGAAGATTCTCTCCAAATGTTTGCCTGAGGTGTGAAAAGAGTGGAAATATATATATATGTATATATATATATTTTTTTTTTTTTAAAATTACAAATGTGTTCAATGTAATGCCTCAGCACAGCTTGAGCAAAACTTCACGTTCTTAGTAAGGTGGCTTTCTGCTGGAATCTGGTAGCAGAAGCATGGCGGAAGATGGACACTAGCTTAGAAATTCGCTAGCAATCTGGAGATAGAAACTGGCATGTCCTCTGAGACACGCTCCATATATGCAGAATCTATCTGAATAAATGAGCCCCTTACTTAACTGGGAATGTACTGTATATTCCATCTGTAGACTGAATGATTGCTCCATTTCAAGCCTCCTGACTCCCATGGAGCCATCTGGTACATGCTAGTTTGTACAAATAGGTGAGGATTCCTGCTAACACAACAGCCTTCGACTAGGCAGAATTCTGATATTTAGCACTCTGCTTCATATCTGCTTGCAAAGCCATAACAAAAACCTGAACACTTTCAGTGTTTAATATTTAAATGAACCTTACTTTTTCTCCTGGAAAGCCAGTTGGGACAGGAGCGATTAATGCAATTACATCAGAAAATGGATTGAGCTATTAATACATCCACTAAGTAGACGTTCCACCTTATGTGGCTTCTTGATATTTTTTCACCCATTGCTTGCTTAGGGCTGAGCAGGGAGGAGGATGGGTGAGAGGAAGAAGGTATGTGTCATATAGATATTTTTATACCACTTTGAGATGTTGTCAGAAAATTAAGCTAACAGAAATAACTTTCATATGCAGCAGTGGGCCGCTCATGGACATATCAAGAGGTATGTAACTGCTGCGTTATTTTGGTTGTCCTGTCATGTGCTAGATGTTCCTGTGGATGTTTGCTTTATCAGTGAAGAGACTTTCACCTGTAGCCCACACGTCTGTGTTTTGGTTTGGCTTTATTTCTTGTTTTCTATGTTAGTCATCAAGGCTAGCTCTTTCTGAATGGTAGAAATGCTGCTGTTTCCTTTTGACAGTGAGTACATGGTTTACCAGGGCGGAGTTGGGTCTGTGCAGATTCTCACTATTCATTTTGGTGTAATCTTATTTAGTTTTAGTAAACGTTGCCCCACAGACATGGGATCAGTTACAAAGTGGGATCTTGTCTCACACTTCTATTGCAAAATACAGCCTTCTAAAAACAGCGGTGAGGAGCTCCTTTTGTCTGGTTTGGGTTCTTCACTTAAGTGCTTGTGGTGCCTGATTAAATTAGTAATCAGAGATATGGTCATGCTTTTTTGTGACTCTGAGAGCCTTCATTGTGGATTATATTTACACAGTGCAATTTCTTCCTAAATTGAGCTTTTTGTATTCAAGGACTTTGAGAGTCTTTCAGACTGAGATAAAACCCAGTTTACTACATAGACCAGCTCTTGCAGCAGTGCCAAGCTCCTGGGCAGAAACGCCGGGCAAAACAGTTCTTCATTTGCACAATAAATATGACTATATAGAGGTTTATGTGTGGTACAGTGGTTTTGCTGACCCTTTATGCTTAAATACTGCAGTATGACAGACTGGCAGTGCACTGAATGCCTTCATGTCATGCTGCCTCCAAATGACAGTTTCCTTTCTTGTCAAAACATGGAATGGCTTGAACCAAAGCCACATAAATGCTAACAGCATACTCTCTGGTATAAAAGATACTTGCACAGATCCAAACCCTGTGGCCTGTCCCTGGTCAAAACAATAGGACTAGAAAGCCATTAGGCCCTTGCAGCTTGTTTGCTATGTTTAAAACTCAATATGTCTGCTAAGCCAGTGGCTCTGTTGCATGCATGTAGGTGGTCTCTTCAGAACAAGGACAGGAAACTGAATCCCTCCCACATCAACTCAACTGCATTTACTCATTTCTGAAGAAGGTAGCAGAGACAACGAGTACCATGATGAGATGCTCCAAGGTGGGAGAAACTTGGGGCCAGGCTGTGCTCTGAATCAGCTCAGAGAGGGTTTTAGCCCACTAGGGATTCCTGGAGGCTTAGCCAGAAGTTTCACTCTGGGCTGGAGGTAAGTACCGCAGGAAGAGTGTTCCTGGTTGGTTGGTTGCTTTTATTCCTCTAGAACAGGCCTGTCCAACTCATGGCCCACACACAGCCCAGTCTGTTCTGCGGCTGCCCCCTGCCCCACGCCATCACGGGAGCAGCTCTGCCACACCAAGCGGCCAGACCCGGCTCATGTGTGCACCCATTGCTCACAACAACCAAACACTGGTGTATGATCAGCAGTCTGGGCTGAAACAAGGACATGGGGAGGGAGCAGTGCAGTGCTGAACTCAAGTCATGGCAAATAATTGTATGCATTGTGATACGTGGGATAAATACAGTCCTGTGAACAGTGAAAAGTACACTGCCATGCTTCCCATTCTGATAAAGAAATCTGAGAACAGGTTTCAAGATAACTGAAAAAATAATCGATTTTTGGGTATACTTGTGATTCCATTTTCAGTTGACATAATTACCTGCAAATTTTCAAATGGAGTGTATAGAGTTGCAATCAGATATTCAACTCCAGTATCTGATCACATCTCTTTACCTGACTTCTATAAGCCCTTTCTTACCAGAGAAATATCCTCTGCTTCACAACCACACGTTTTTCATGTCATCGCTCTTTGGTACTTCTTATATTTGTGAGGAGCTGTTTTCAAGGATGAAGTACAGAAGAATAAAATTTCATCAGAAATTTCTGACAAACCTCTTGAGAGCTCACAAAGAATGGCTGCCACTGCCACTGAACCATCCTGATGGGTCAGTTTCACAAAAGCAAAGTCACAGATCCCACTAGTTTTATGGTTCTGTAGCCCTCTTTTTTTTTTTTTTTTTTTTTTAATTTCAAAAATAAGTTTTGTTACTAAGATACATTAACTACATTACATATTTTATGAGGGCTGCTCTGAAAGTAATGCCTCCTGTTTTATTATGCTGACCCACAGCATCAGAGGCGGTGGTATAATAGTAGGAGCTGAACCTTCCTGATAATATCCCATTACATTTTGTTGCCATACATTGAATTCCTCCATGCGGAAAAAATGGCACCCATTGACACTCACTGACACTAACTAAGTGTTGATGGAGAGCAAAGACTGGATGTGGGCACAGTGAGGCAGTATTGCTGTGTTTCAGCCATGGCGACAATGACAGCAGGTCACCTCTGCTGATGGAGATTGTTATGAGCATGGCATGCATGCTCTTGTTCATTGCTAGAGAAAATGCATAGCCAATGGTGGTGACCATGTTGAAAAACACTGTTCTGTAGCTGAGAATTTGCTCTATCAAATAGTGTTATTGTGCTGTTGTAGTTTCCGCTGAAATAAATATGAGGCATTATTTTTGGTGCAACCTACATATATGCGGCCCAAGACAATTCCTCTTCATTCAGTGCGGCCCAGAGAAGACAAAAGGTTGTACATCCACACTCTAGAGGCTGATGCGTTCTCATGAAAAATCTTTCTTCTCCAGTGACATTAGGTTGAAACCCTCTGACAAATTCCTAACCAGCTGGAGTGGGTACTGATTTATTTATTTATTTAAATCACTTTTACGACACTACAACTTGTTTGAATATTTCAACTCAATACTAACATGAAGTCCCTGTTTGTAAAAGCATTAGCGGGACTTGAGAGATGTAATTCTATTCCTTGCTTTGCTATTCTCCTGCAGCATCACTTCAAATCTCTGCGCTCCATTTTCGCTTTGACCCATTGCTTCTCTACTCTGTAAAAATTCTGTGGATTTGGATTTTTATTATTTCATTTTCCTAGAAAATCAGAATTTATCTCACACGGGTCTTTATTTGAGTTGCTGTAATGTAAGTAATATTCAATTAGTGAGGAATTTTTAGTAGTTATTTTGAGGTAACCCACCAGCAGCCATTTAGCCACTTACAATAGCAAAGTCTTTGGATGAATTAACAGACCAGATGAACAGATACAGCTCCTGCAGTTGTAACAAAAGTCATTCATTCTTTCCAGAAAATTACTGTACCATGTTACAGATTGTTGGAAGGATGCTGTCTATTGGCATTTTCTTTCTGCTACAGAAGAGTTGCACGTCACCCCTAGGTGAACTGAAGAATCCTTTAGGATAGCAAATTGATCAGGAATGCTCTCACTTTGCGTTCGGAGGGTTTCTGTTCAAGAAGCTGGAAATACATTTGCCTTTTTTACAATTTCTCTCCTAATGTAGATGCTGCTGCAAGCTTGTTGAAGCAAATTTCTGGGGAAAAAGTTCTGAGCTGGTGAAAATTGCACAATAGCAGCTATACCTGCCGTGCCTCTAATGAGGCTCCTGTCTCCACTCCCAGTCAAAAGCAAGTGGCTAGAGAACAGAATAGGAAGGGTAACATGAGCATGGTAATGCACCTTCAAATGATCTCCAATGGCTCCATGGCTTCTGACCTTGGCCACAGGGTGTGTCTGGGCTGTGGGCACTGGGCATGGCTCCACTAGTGCAGGGACACATTTGCATGAAGGTGGCAAATTCCTTGGGGGTTGGACTCGATGATCTCTGGAGGTCCCTTCCAACCCTTGCGATTCTGTGATTCTGTGATTCTGTGGCAATTGGTGAGATGTGAGCTTCCAGAGCTGAGCTTCATCTAACTGCAACATGATGTCTTTTGTATAGTCCTGTCTGATCATTCAAACCAGCCTACATTCTTCCATAGCTATTATAATTTTTAATTCAATATAGCACTGGTTATCGTATCTGGTTTTGCTAGTTGTTCTTTTTGGTAAGCAGTATTTAATGATCTCCCCCTGCACAGCAGAAGCTTGACTGTTATAGGATTTGGTCTCTATTAGATGTTGGTTTGGACTTTCTCTAAACTTGGCTCAGCGTCCCTTGAATTGCAGGAGATACAGACTACCTCCAACTTGAGGCACAGAAAAGTACAGTGTCTAGGTGCAGTCCCACACAGCTCTTTCCTTGGTACGTACAGCCTAGCTGTGATGCTGAAGAAACCTGTTCCAAGGGGCTCCCTGTGTTGTTCAATATTAACGTCAAGTCATAACACCTCAACCCAGGCTTCCTCCTGAGCCCGAGTGCCTCTACTGACAGCCTGCTGCTCTTGCTCCAGGCCCCTTGATTTCACACATTCAGATGCTTTTATTTTCTGTGACTGAACATAATGGAGCTCCCTTGATTCGAATGCCAAGATAGGTTAGAAAAATAATATTGCAGTGCTATGAAGATGTCTTGTATTCCACTGTGATGACGAGATTATTGCCCCCACTCCCTGAAATGTAAACTTTTTCTCCTCCATCACCAAAGAAACCCTGACACCCTCCAAACTATTGGTGCAGAAATTGAAACTGTCAAAGGCAATGCTCCTTCCCTAGGTAGCATCTTTTGTGTTGATTAATGAGCTTTTTGAGGACCTTATTGCTACAGCAGTAGAACTGCTTGGTGGCTTGTGTAGCACAAATAAAGTGGGACTGAAATTGTGACGGCAGAAGTTGAAAGAAATACAGTTACTGGGTGTTTGTTAATTCCATCTTTGCAGGAGGCTAGCAGCTGCTTTTCTTTTCTTCTTTAACAGATGGAGTGATTTCTCATGTAGTGTTACAGTAATGACCAACGTGACACAGAAGGAAAATTCTGACAATATGGTGAGCAAGATCTTATTGACAGCTCCACTTGGTTGTAATTTGTAAGCTCTATATTGTACCTCTACTCTTTTTTCTCCCCCTTCCCTCCCAAATGCTGCCTGTGTTTTCTGCCATATAGAATTAGTTCTCAAGCTGTCTGAAACAGTTAAAAGATTTCTAGCTAAAAGTTCTTCAAAATCTTCACCAGAATTTATAGCCAGTTGTAAGTTAAAAAAAATAAAATAGCACTGCGTTTTGGAGTGATGGTGCAAAGCTTATCCTCTATTTCATTTTGCTGTTGAGATGGCTGCCTTGATTTCTCCTACAGGTGCTCACGTCCTGTCATGGATAGGAGTCAACCTCTTTCCTGCAGGCAGTCTAACTCTCTCATGGAGGCGGTGCAGCCATGTAGAACACCAGTAGAACACCGGCCACGTGTTGTGAGCTGTGTGGGCCATGAGCAACCAGAAAAGAGTGCTTGCACCCAATACCATAACTAAGCAGTGTGCAGAGGCTGGAAAGAAGTGCAGAGAGACAATTATTAACCAAAGTCTGCTGCTTCCCTTTCACGGAGGGAATCAGCAAATTTCACCATCAATTCATAGAGATGAAAATCCAATGGGAGAACACCACACAGAGCTCATCTTTTACAAGATGGTAAATTCTGCATCACTATGTGTATTTAACTGTATGTACAAAGTAAAAATGTTTCAACACCCTCATAAACTTCTCTATAATTTGTATGGAGAATATATCACAAGGTAATATATATATGGGAGAGCTGGGATGCTGTTCTATTCTTGCTTTGAGTTAATCAAGTTTGAAACTTGAGAACAAAAAGAAAGAGAAAGTGAATGCTGGTCAGCTTGAATGTTGCAAATAGCATTCCAGAAATGCTTTTTAATGGAGAACATTACAAAATAATGAGGATGCCAACTGTCTGTGGATGATGAGGAAGGCCAACAAAATGATCCAGTGGATTCAGAACATATTGGGCTGGTGAAGAGGACAGGTGGAGCTTATGTGCTGTAGTCCTGACATTTGCAGCTTCAGTCTGAGTATCTTCACTGCTCCTGAGAAGTGTGGATGAACAAATTCTGCTCTTGGAAATGATTCCCTAAGAAACAGACCCAATGGCTGGTTTCCTTGCTTGCTACCAAATGCCAGTTGCTCTTCCAGTCCTTTACACACTGCATACATTGCAAAGCACAGTCATTTCTTTATTAGGGGGAAAAACACCCCTAAGAGAGAGATTTTCATTTACAGCCCATAAATGAAACTTAGTCTTTGCTGCATCCTGCAGGATGATATTAACAGGACTGTTTTAATCTCTGCAGTGGTTTTACCTTTAATTTTTGGAATTGGTCTAAACTTGTGATATTATTTTTAAATTGTTAGAATAGGGAGGATTAGCCTGATTCTATATTTCACATTAAGTACCTTTGAAAATTTCTCCAAGTGAAGGGCTACCAGCCTGCTGCTCAGTGACTAATAAATTTGATTCATCCTCACTCCCCACAGGGTTATCCTCCTTCTTACTAATGTTTGACATTTTACATTTTAATTAAAATCACCCTACAAGCAGCAAACCGCTAAGAGAATGACAGATATTCTTACTGCAACAGGATATAAGTAAAAGGGCAATTCACTAACTATATCTTCAATAGTGAGTGGCTGTTACTTGTGCTCAACATGACTACTATGTGATATGACGTATAGGAGAAAAACCAAAAGATCTTATTGTCCAGGGTGTTTCCAATCTAAAAAGACACTATCATTTAATGTCTGCATGTCAGGAGGAGTGACTGGGACTCAGGAGTGATGCTGCTTGGTTGGTGCTGTACAGACACAAGATAGGTAGTAACCTAAGAGAAGGGAAGGATGGCAACAAGGAGCAGTGAAACTCTGTGCAACTGCCATGAAAGCACTGTAAAATTGTGTAGCAGCTGACTCCTAGCTATCCCAGCCATCATTTAGGGGCTGGTTTTTATGTGGGCCTCCCTTTCGAGGGAAACAGATATGGGAAGGATCTGTGGACAGGTTTACAGAGGGTTTTTGTGTACGGGCCTGTACTGGTGAACATGGGAAAACAGCAGCACAAGAAGGTGAAGAATAGACAGAAAAACAGGTGTCAGCGACTGGAAAGAGATGGTTGGCAGGACTTCAGTCAGGAAGGTGTAGCAAATACATGAAGGTGTGAGGCATATAAAGTGGGAGGCCAGCATTACAATGTGCTTAGAAAGAAAAGGAGATGAAGCTAGCAAAACAGATGGATGCCCTTTGCAGGGGTGACTTTGTAGGCCCTGGGACAGGCAGTAAGAGAGGCCTGGGAAAAAGTGAGTTGTTTGAACAGAACAAAGGAGAAATGAAAATACAGCAATGGAAATGTTTTTACTGATCTGCACTTAAGGGGGAGGAAAGATAATCCACTGCACATGCCCTCTGAGGTGCAGAGCCTGATGACAACAAGACGGTGGTGACAAAGGGACAAGGACAGGTGTGGGCAGAGGGACACAGCAGAGCTGTAAGTATACTGAGAAACCGGTGCCTGACTTTCTAGGTAAGAGAAAGAAGGACATTGATATGATAGTTTGGGAATGGCATCAAACCCAGAACAAGACCCTCTGCTTTCACTTCTGATGGAGATCTCTGAAAACAGTTGTGGAACTGCTTGTGATAAGCTTGCCTCTTTCAGATGACAATGACTGGATGTGTGTGATGTAGGAGATGTCATTTTCCTTTCCCCATGCAGTCTAAGAACACATGGCTGCGTTCTCAGAAGGCGGTAACACAGCCCTATGTTTCAAACAATGAAGCATCATCTTGACCCTCACTGGCCTGCCTCACTCCATCTGAAAAACAGCAACAAAAAATATTTTTCTCATATATATTGTGCCCTTGTTGAGGATTTTATTTTAAATGACTTTAGAAAATAAAACGTGCAGGGAAACTTGCAAAATCCTGCAAGTTACAGGCTTGCCCAGGCTTTTCTGAATTATGATACAAACCCCAAAGGAATAGTGGAGAAATGACAATTTCCTTTCATATGTTATTCTTTCTGCCCTTTGGAGATGAACCGTGTGAAATATGTGACTTCTGAACAGAAACATACCTTATAGAGGGGATGAAGGCTTAGATATATCAATATGAATAAATGGGAAGGAGAGAAAGACAGACAGAAAGGTTTTGTATTTCCAGCTCATTCCTCCTCCTTTCTGGGACAGAAAAGTCAGGGAAGCATGGTAGTTCCTCTTAAGCAGCTTATATGATCTGCATTTCAACAGCACCATATATAGACAATCAAGAGGGACTAACTGGTCTCCAGGTGCTCCAGGGAGATAGTTGGCTTTGGTTTGCTGAAGTAGCTGGTAGATAATAACAACCCTGTAGCACGTCTGTTGGTGGTAAGAGCTTCACGAATAAAAGGTGTTTGTTGTCAGAAATAGTCTTTGTGTCTCCCCATGGCTTGATGTTCTGGGAAGGAATTTATAGCAGAGCATCTTCTATTCAGACATCTAAATTTTGTGTTTTCACTTTTGTCAGTCCTGGTAGAACCAAAAGGACTTCTTAAAAAGGGTACCTGTGTGCAGTCATGACAAAAAGGATTCTGTCAGTTTTCAGAAGCAAGTTTCATTCAAGAGGATTTTTGTATCAAAATTACAAGGGAGCATGGATGCTTGAATGCAAATACACATGTGAAAATAGGAATCCTGCACCATTCTTCAGGAAAACAGGTACAGCACCGCAGGTTCCTACCATCCACCAATCATCCCTCAGGCATATCTGTCAAGGGTTTGTCTATACAGGGATTCAGAGGGAAACAAATTCAAACTCGCTAAATGGCCTGAATTTAAAGTGGATTGATTAAATTGCATTAAATCCCTGTGTAGATCTTCTTGTTCAGAATTAAAGTGAAGTGAGATAAGACTTATAAAGGCCAACTTAATTCTGAAGCTGACTACATACCTAAGATTTAATACATTTTAGCTAATCCATTTTAGCAGCTCTTTCAGATTAACCATACTCAGTGTTCTTCTTTGGGAAGAGAACAAGACACGGAAGGACACTAGGCTCAGAAGTGCAATGTTTGTAAACATCCAGTGCTGTTGTTCATAGGACAAACAATTTCCACCTCACTGAAAAGACGCACACAGACCTACGTGAGTTGGTGCAGCTGGAGGGGCGGTGGTTCTGGGAAGGGTTGACCAAGGGCATTCCTACTTTCTGAAGGAAGATACTCTGGGAGATGGCACAGCATGGCATTAAAGCCTTGGCTAACCTGACAGGAGGAGGGATTTTGATTGTTAATGAAATGCCTGTACTAGCAAGACGCATCCTCCTAAGCCAGGCATGAAGTTGGCTGATACCTGCACTTGCTCGTGTCTGTGAACAGAAGAGTCAGGACGTACTGTGAATGTTACTGGTTCCTCATCTACCTGGGCTGAGTCATTTTTGGGCCAAATCCTGCCTGTACTCCTATGCATAAACCAACCGAACAAACACCGTGCAGCTCCTCATAGTCTCTTCTTCAGTTAAATGGACAAAAGCTGGAGTTTAAGCTTTGTTATTGATTTTTAAAAATATATTGAAAACAATAACTTACAAGAAAATGGGAGATCATGAATAAATAATAAGGTGCATAGGTGTACAGGGAAAATACAGCAGTTCATAAATATAGTTAAGAACACAGTCGTACAGTAAAAGGAAGGGTATAAAAATGTAGATGACTAAAGCAATATGTGTGCAAAGGAATAATAATCTACCATGCATTAAAATATGCAAGTACTGGGGACTAAATTGCTTTTACTACTCTATACATTTTTTTAAAGTACCTAGAGGCCTTCAGGTATGAGTGCTAAAATAAAAATATTATTATTATGGATTTTGGGGGCCAGATGAGTTGGAACTTAAGGATGTCCCCTGTGCCTTAGGTCTGTTTCATCTGGTTAAATGTGTTGGGCTAGATTTTTCCCTGGTCTGCCATATCTACTGTTGAAAGCATTTTTGAGAAGTACATATTAAAGCTATATCTAAAGAAGCACTGAATTCTGAACAGGCACTCAAAGCAAGGCAATAAAATCAAGGATTTTCTCTCAGGTCAGTTTAGTTTTGGGTGAGGGAAGCAATTCCTCCATCACATCGGTCCAGTGAATCTGAAACAACAGTGCGTGAAAAATATCATGGCAAAATAATGTCTCCGTGTGGGAGAAGTTCTAATGCTAATCACCGACTGGGCTGCCACTCAGCATTTGCTTGTAGATTTT
Source organism: Tragopan temminckii (assembly GCA_028571105.1). Taxonomy (NCBI): domain Eukaryota; kingdom Metazoa; phylum Chordata; class Aves; order Galliformes; family Phasianidae; genus Tragopan; species Tragopan temminckii. The sequence continues at coordinate 6,048,870 of JAOWBP010002052.1, read as the reverse complement.
GTCCTAATTTTTTCATTGATTATTATTCTTCCCCACTGTCTGCTAATTCCTTACATTAGCAGGAAATGTTTCGCAGGAAAATTTGAGGCCAGCATTTTTGCTGCATTACCAAACTCACGCAAGAAAATTCTTCATTGGGATGCCTGCACGCAGTATCCTACAACATCAGCCATAATCTCCATGCTGATGATTACAGAGATGCATCTTGAGTCTTGGAGAATGACACCGAGACCACAGTGTACTCTGCTATTGTCGCTGCCACAGCTGGTTTGGGGGACACTTTGCAATGAGAGTAGGGTTTCTTCGGAGCGAGGAGAGGAGCAGATGAGCTAACACCACTCACTGCCTTCCCATCCCAGGGGCTGCCCTGGCATGAAGACAGAGACTGCCTGTCTCCAGGGGCTCCCAGCCTGTGCAAGACCTTCCCTGCCATCCTTGTGGGCAGTGGTGTGTTTTCCAAGAGCAGGGACACCAGAAGAAACCTCTGTCCAGGTTCAGCTGCTCTGTGCCCTTGTGGCTCCTGGTGTTAAAGACTGCCTTTCTGCTCCATTTTCTGTTCTGTAAAAGGGCAAGGGTTGTTTCACCCATCAGCCAGGCAGGCTGTAAAGGCTGGAAGATAATGCACTTCGAGTGAGAGAAATCGTATGGGCATCTTGATTTGCAGGGCCTCATGCTGGTTGTGAAGAACTGGGAGCTGCCTGCCACCTCCCCCAGGTCATGCCTACAAACATCCACATGAGGAACTGCTACAGCTGGAGCACTGCTGATAGCAGAAAAATCAGTACGGCCTGATTTTTCCCACCTTCACTGTTTCAAGGGATTAGTTTTGCTACCTCCTTGTTGCAGAGGGCACGTCCCAGCTGCCCTTTGGGCTTGCTGCAGCCACTGTGAATTGGACTGGGGAGCTGGCTTGTGGTAGAGAGCAAAAGTTTACATTTGTCAGTGCAAAGCAAGGAAGCATGGGATTGGAGAACACTGGGTGCTGCCATATAAGCACCATAGCCCCAAGTCTAATGGGTAATAGAGTCATTAATTCTGCTGATTAACTTGGCCTTAGGGTTCATGGAAATGACATCCACTTCCTTTCTTTTTTTTTCTTTATTCTTTTTTCTTTCTTTCTATTTTATTTTATTTTTTAAAGCTCAAACCACGGAATTAGGGAGCATTAAAAAAAAAAAAAAAAAAAAAAAGCTAATTAGAGAGAAATCAGGAGAAAAGAAGCAGGGAGAAAAGAGAGACAGTCTGAGCATTAATGAGACTGATTTGGGAAGAGGATGTGACAAGCTCTTCAAAAGCATTATTGTCAAATGTGTCACTGTTTCATAGATGGCTAGCACTACCTTTGAGCTTCACGCTGATAGTTAATGATTTGAAACTATAAAAAGATTGAAAAGGTAAAAGGGAAAATGTCAGACTCAACTGGATTTTAATGAGGGCCCCCCCTTCCCACTTTTCTCTTTTTCCATGTGAAGCAGCCTTGGAAAGTACAAAAAACTTTCCCCCTGCCCAATTTGCACTCTCAAGGCAAAAACTGCTTGCAGAGGCAAAGGGAAAGCCCAGAGGTCCACCCGTCTTGCTCTGTCCACCATCCATCTTCTCGTCACCAACCCATCGGCTTCCCCATCCACTGCCAAGCAGCAGTGGGGTTGCGGCGGTACAGGCACAGGGCTGACAAAAATAAGCCAAGATTGATGGAGGAGACAGCTATAGCTCTTGTTTGTTTTTTTGTGACGTGCTGAGCAGAAGCAGTCTTCACACTGTGAAATGTAACAAAGAAATCTAAAGTGATTATGCAGGTTCATTTGTCAGTATCAGTGCTCCAGCTATTGCTGTGTGCGACAATGAGATGACAAGGCATTTATTGCTGATGGTTGGTTATTAGCCGCATTATAGGAAACATTAGCACAATCTAGGATACATAGACCAGGGAGACAATAGCTTTCTGGGCTCCAAACTCAGCAGGGTAGCCCTGTCATTAAATTTGGTAGTGCCAATTTAATTTTTTTAAATAAATTGAAAGGAAACTTTGAAAACAAAATCTGTAACCCTGCATTTACCTTAAGACTGATCAGTGTGTTTTCTCTGGGTTCCACATTTTGTATCAAAAAGGCTATGCTGCCCAGCAGGCCGACCACTCTCCTACGAAGAGAGGTGCATCTGAAAAGCTTAACGATGCTCTGGGGCCAGGCCAATCCCATCACTGCTGTCCAGCCCTGACCTCTGCAGTGCAGAAGGAGGAAACTCTTTGCAGCCAGTCAGTACTGAGATTTGCAGTAGAAACAGAAACTCTGGTGGTGACCCCTTCCTTTCAAAGAAGGAAGGAATCTAATTCATTTACATATTGACTCAGTGAGGAATATATTCCGTTTCTTTTTCTTTTTTTTTTTTTTTTTTTCTGAAGTTCAGCTTATATTGTGCTACCCTCATATTTTCAGAATGCCCAGGATTTTGGCAGTGACAGCACTTAAATAAACTGTAACAGTTGTCCTGGGAAAGTCGGAGGTTTTGACAGCTGCATAAGGGATCATGGGACCTCAGCCCATAAAATACCAGTGCAAAGGGAATTATAATATTTTTGAAAAGCACTATCATTTAATATCATTGTAAATAGCAGCAGGAGCTGGATTAGAATGAATTCAGGCCAACCCAAGTATATTTGAATCCAAAAGCGAAATGTTGTTGGTGTCACTGCCAGATATGGGTGAATCAGAAGGGGAAAAAAAGAATTTTAGAAAAATTATCTTAGTGTTGTGAAATTTGTCATATTCTTTGCCCAATATGCTATCTGCCTAGCAGTGAATTTCATCTAAATTGTTTGTTTTGGCTTCATTAACAATAGTGGTAACCCAAAGAGGTTCAATCAGACTCACTTTAAGATTCATAAGGCAGATCATAAATTTTGTAGCGTTTTTGATGTTAAAAATATAAATAAAACCCAGTCATTTTCCTTTAAACTACATTGACCAAATGTGAGCGTCTGACAAAGAACCACGGTTGTAACCTCTTTTAAATTTTCTGAACAAGATGATTTTGCTGTTCATTAGAGACACTATAGCACACAATCTGCCTCTGTCCAGCAATTAATTTTGCCCTGAAATACCAAACCAATTCTGTTTCCCAAAATTTCTGCATCACAGTGCCCTTTCCTCATTATTTTTGCTCGTGTTAATTGTTCCTTCTCTTAACCTCCAGCATTCAGTTAAACTGCTATGATTTCAGTGAAACCAGAAAAATCCAGGGAGCTGGTATCACTGTGTGCCTCTTTGGTTTCAATGAAAGAATGTGTGTCTGATGAGCTAGGGTCCCTTGAAAACAGAAATATCCCTCACAGGATGGACAGATAGCAACATCTGTGGTCCAGCTTCCAAAGAGAGATCATCTTTTGTAAGAAAAACAGCAAAGAATTACATCTGATCATATTCCAACTATCATTCTTCCACGAGAGGTTTTTAAAGGGTAGCTGGTAGATTTGAATCTGTGGTGGAAATCTAGAATCAAATAAGGATATATTGAGGCCACAAAGCTTGAAACTTGTCACAGAAGAGGCATCTGAACTCACAGAAAAGAAAGCAAACTCTATTTGAGAGCACACAGGCATTTCTGATGCCTGATGAGCAGGGTCTGATGAATCAGCATTTCAGCTAGTGATTTAATGCAGCATTTGGCAGCTAAGCTAAAAAAATGCCCTTTGGCGTGAACTTTGCTTCTGAGATATACACAGTGCATCTATAAAGTGGGAAGGTTTTTGAAGTTATAATGGAGGCTGGTTTAATTTGAGGCAGGCTCATTAAAGAACATGGCTTAAAAATAGAGATTTTTTTCCTTCTAGCTGTACATTGTGCTTCATGCTAAGCTTAGCAAAGCAAAAAAAAAAAAAACAATTCAGAAGGTATCTGTTATCTGTAAGATAAAATGCAGCAAAAAGCCAGCACTATGGCTGGGTCAGATCAGATCAAGGTTGCAACCAGCATTCCCACCCACAGCGTGAACTAGAGCTAAAGGTATTAACGAGTATGTTAAGATGATGAATCAGGATTTAGTTTTCATTTAAACCAAGAACTTTCAAGTAGTTCGCTGTTAAACATCATTTGGTGTCAACAGAGTTTTGTCGTCTGAAATGGAAACAGTGGAAAACAGCATAAGCAGGCAGTCAGCAAGGCTGTGAGTTGGTCTCACCTCTGATAACAGCCATTTTGTGCAGCCAGGCACACAACCTCGTCTCTGTAAAAACTGAGCACTGTTTCCAGTCTCTCTTCCTCTGGTCTTGATACGGAACTTCAAGTTGGTTTCATATGTAAACTGCGGCAAAAGTAATGCCTCCTGTTTATTTCCATGGAAACTGCAACAGACACAAAGAGCACCATAGCACCATTTGTTGGAGCAAAGTCTCAGCTGCAAAAAACTATTTTCAACACAGTCACCTCCATTAGCTATGTACTTTTACCAACCATGAATAGGAGCCTGCGTGCCGTGCTTGTAACAACCTGCAGCAGTAGAGGTGACCCGCTGTCACTGTTGCCACTGTTGAAATGCACCATCACTGGCACACTGTGCTTACATCCACTGTTAGGTCACTATCAGTGTTCAGCAAACATCAGTGATTGTCAATGGGCATGTGATGTTTTCCGTATGGAAGAATTCACTTCCATCCCTTTGCTTCACTTTCACTTCCATGTCAGACACGATTTTGCCCCTCTTCTGCCATCTGTCACACAGCAACAAAACGTAATGGAATATTGGAAAGTTTAACCCCTACTGCTATATCACCAACATCTGCCCCTGATATTGTGGGCCAACATAATAAAATAGGGGGCATTACTTTTGGAGAGCCCTTATATATGCTAACTGTGCAGCAAGGGTTATTGTTTGTATTTAAACTGAGACTAAAATGTTACACCAAGACTTAGACTTCAGCACTACCAGAATTTGGAAGTAGGAGTGGAAAATAGCTGATTGCACACCGATGGAAAGTGGAACTTCAAAAGAAATATCATTATTTTCATTGTGTGATACTAAATTTGCAAAGAGTATTGACCAGCTGTCCACTATAAAGAAGCCATGGGCACTTCAGACAAAAGTTTTATTACTACTAGCAATTAATAATTTACTATTCCTCACTGCTTGGTGTGTGACTGAGCCTCTGAAGGTCTGCTAAAACCAGGGTGAAGCAAAACCAACATCCTAAGAGTTCATAACCTAAACGCCCCACAGAGCTGGGAAAAAAGCCATCTCATATAAGCACTGCAGCGCGAACATCCAGACTGGAAGCTGCCAAAGAGGTCTTTCTGGGTGGCAGGGACTGCCCAAGTGGCTTCAGCAATCCCTGAGCTAGGACCAAGGTTAACTTCTCTTTCCAACACATTCAGTAATGTTCAAAGCTGGCCCTGGACGTTTGTGGCCGGCAGATGAAAGCAAGGTTCGTTGCAGCAGTGTTGCTCAGGGTGACCTGTGCAGCTTTGCTTTTAAAGGTTAGGTGGTGAAAACACTGCTCTGCTGCCTGTTGGAGTGAGGTTTTAGCTATAAGGTCACTTTGTTTTTCACGCTCTTGGAAATGTTACCTCCACCCGTCACAGGGAATGTAAATCAAGTGAAAAAACACCCAGCAGGGTTAGCGGGGTAACACTAAATCAACACCAGCTGCAACAGCTAGGGTTGAATGTAAAATTTACAGTGAGGCATATGTCTATTGCTCCTGAACGTTTAACACTCTTTTCAATTAAAACATGCAGAGACTGAGTTGATTTTTAATGGTCTAAAGAAAAGCAAACTTGAAGGCCAAACTCATCCCAGTTTTCTGTTGAGTGTTGATGGTGTATCTAAATCAAGTGTGTCTTGCAGGCTGGATGAGGATAGGGAGGAGGGCAAACTTTCCTTTCAGCAGTTTGAAAGAACTGCTGACTAAAATCTGCATCTATCATCTTGTTATTGAAAAGTATAAGGTGAGAGAAAATTGTGCCTGATATGGGACATTTAGTCGACAGACAGCTCATTGTAACAGATGTGACTCCTTTTAAATAGCACTGTAAATGGGATCCCAGAAAGACAAGGACAAAGGCTAGGAGAGAGCACTTAGACTAATTAGACAGAGAAATCTATTTCCTTTTTAACTGAATGCTCCTCTAAATGTGCAGAGATTTCCATGTTAGAAAGTGCAAGCAAAGGATGGAGGCTACAGATATCAGTTCATAATCTGCAAGGCATGGAATAACAATGGTTCCCATTTTTCAAGTACTGATCTTCAGTAGTTTGTTAAAACTGCTTGTCAACTCCTCACTGAAGTACCTGCAGATTAATGGCATGACTAAAAAGCTTTTCATCTGCTGGTTGGGGAGTCTATAAAGAAAGGCAAGGAATGGCCTCAGAATTTGTCCTGTCTTAGAAATTAACCAAGTAAAGGCTTGGTGGCCCAGAATTTTGCTTATTCCAAACCTACATGATAAGTTAGAATAAAGGTAAAAGACAGAAATGGTGCTATGGTTTCTACAGCAATTAGCACTCCATACTCAAAGTGCCTTTCTGTTCTGTTCTTTATGTTGGCCACAAGATATTAAAGGCAAGATCCCTCTCACTTAGCTCCAGCTCCTTCAGTATCATTCATTCATTTTTACCATTATAAATACATATTAGACCAAGGTTTTCCAGGATCTTACAACAGTTTGCTTTTAGAGATGGGCATCTCCAAAATTTTTGCTTGTCACAGAATCACAGAATTGTAGGGTTTGGAAAGGATCTCCAGAGATCATCTAGTCTACCCCCTATGCTAAAGCAGGTTCCCTAGTGCAGGTCACACATGTATGTGTCCAGGCAGTCCTTCAGTATGTCCAGAGATGGAGACTTCACAGCCACTCTGTGCAGCCTGTTCCAGCACTGTGTCACTCTGACAGCAAAGAAGTTATTCCTTGTATTAGTATGGAACTTCCTGGGTTTCAGTTTCTGCCCATTGCTTCTTGTTCTACTGTTGCTCGCCACCAAAAAGGGTCTGCTCCCATCAGCTTGACTCCCACACTTTAGGTACTTAATAGGATCCCCTCTCAGCCTTCTCTTCTCCAGACTGAAGAGTCCCAGGTCTCTCAATATAAAAGCTGCTCCAAGGCCCCTAATCATCTTTGTGCCCCTCTGTTGGATTCTCTTTAGAAGATCCCTGTTCTTTTTGAACTGGGGAGCCAAAACTAAACACAGTACTCCGGATGTGGCCTGACCAGGGCAGAGCAGAGGGGGAGGATCACCAAAGAACGTGTCTGAGAAGGGCATCTCTAGAGGGCGATTCTGTCAAACAATGACTTCCCACTGACTTCACAGGGCATGGCAACAGGTTCAGCTTAGACATTTTTCTAGACAAATAGATTTAGTGATTTTACCATAAATGGCTCTACACTTATCACCAGAAATAAAAAAATATATATATTTTTTTCACTGGCGATCTGTGCATTTGCTAATTTTTGATCTTTTTCTCTGTTCTACATAAAACTAAAGGAGGGGAATTGAGAAAAACAAATTAAAGGAAATTGAGAACTTGAGAAATTAATTTTTGTTGTTCATTTTTGAGCTGAGCAGCCAGCCAATATTTAGTGCCCTGGACATTATGTAGGGTAAAAGCAACAGAATTGAGCATGTTTAGTGCAATTCTTTTTTTAGTGCATTTTTATAAATAAGCTGTTCTGAAATCTTGGAAACTGGGAGAGTCAAAGGAATGGCAAACATTTATTAGTTCCCACCTGCTCCAGCAGCTTTTCCCTGACCTCCTTGAGAGCCTTTATTTGCCATCATGTTACAGTGCTTATTCAGACCATGTGTTTGCCAGCATTTTTTTTTGCACCTCAACGTTAAGTTGGATGCGTTAGGATGGCAGTAGTAGTGAAGACAGAGCAACATGGATTTCAGAGAGCTGTAGAAACAGAACATGGTCCCATGGTCTGTGGGTCATCTTTAGTCTGGTTGCTGCCACCTATAGCGCGGGCCGCAGTATTTTCACTGCTCTTGCCAGCAGCACTGACCAGGATGGATGTAATAACATTAGCAGAAGACTGGATAAAGCTAGATAAAAGAGAGAGAAGCAAAGAGAAATAGAAGGTAAATGCACTCTCCAAGGACAAAAAGGCTGAACTACTCCTTATCTCCTTACCACATCCAGCTCCTCTATAAAGAAGTTGGAGTGGGAGCAGAGAACAACGAGCTCTGCTCCTTCCTACGTCTCCAAATATAGGGAAATGTGTAGGATAGGAATGTTGTTTTAGGAAGGATTTGGTTCTTCTGTGCTGTGCTCCTTTGAACAAAAGGTGCATTTCATCCACTGGAGGGAGAGAGCAAAACCCTTTGCCAGTATGGTAACAGGCAGCTTTCTAGACAGTCTGAAGAATAACGCAGTGTCTTAGTAACAGAGCCAAACAAATGCTTGTTTGAGTGTAAGTGCTCCCAGACTCTTGCCAGTGATGCTTAACAGGCAAATTGCTTAACAATTACAGGAGGGGTTCTGCAACTGGGATCTATGCAGGTGCAGGCTCCTGGTTATAGGCCAGGCTAATTTTGCAATGCCAGTGGCTAAAATTACTTTGAAGGAAAAACATGATGGAACCGTATTTTGTTTCTCTGTGCTTGTGTGCATGTATTTGTATACACATGCCTAGAAATGTGTGTGGGCATGCCTAAACGTAAATACAGGCATGTCTGAACTGTGTTTTGGCAGTATTTGGAGCAGCATGAAAGTATTGCTGGGGTGGGAAAAATTAACCTCAGTGGACCACACTGAGTTTGATGAGTCTGAAATAAAACAGAGCCACCCCCAACACTGCAGATTAACAGTAAGTGAAGTAATGAAATAGTGGACTTTAGAAACTCAACAAAGTTGTTTTGTGTTTTCAAATAGCAGGGGATAACACGGGCACAAAGCATATTGCAATCATAAGCTGGGCATGGGCCAGGATAACAGTCTCAGCTGGACTTCTCCCTGCGTCTGGACAGGGTGGTGAACACAGGGTAATGTTTTCCAGATCTAGCAGCCTGTGGACTTCATTGGCTTACACAGACACAGAATAGGAAATGTGCAGTTATTTATATCCAGATTTGATCAGAGACTGTCTTAACTGAGGTGTTACGAGAAATAACTGTAGAATAGATCATGGTGTCCTGTGTTTTGCCCCTATGTAAAAAGCCACCTTGCTTTCTCTGTCAGCTGTAGTATCTGGCTAATTAGGAGAAGTAGTATCTGTCAAATAATTGGTTATGCACATTTTGATTAATTTCCTGAGATAATTCCACTCTTGTGCTGCTTCTCAATCTCCCTGTGATTTCTTTATTTTCTCATTTGAGTAGAACTTGCAGTTAATTAGACTCCAAAATCTTGCAAACAGCTTTGCAAATATATGCAGTAAGGTTTATTTCCTTAAATTTCTGAAATAGCAGTATAAGCAACACATGGTATTTTCAAAATGTATCCCATAAGTTATATAGCATAATGATGATTTACTATAAATGAAAAAAATATGGTAGAGCATCTTTTTGGAAAGTTTAGTTATGAAGTGAAGAACTGTGCTAGCTCATAACTGTGGTGAGCCTGCTTTGCTGGTGGATCATGCTTAAAACAGGTTAAAGTTGTGAAGGCATTTTTGGTGAGATGAAACATTTTGAAACGTGGTTTCTTCATCTCTCTGTGGCCTCGTTAAATGCATTTGATTTTTTTTTTCTTTTTAAAGTTAACATGCAGAATTTTCAAAATTGTGAATCTGGCATTCCTGTCAGACAGTGATGAAAATATATTCAAAAATAAAAACAAACAAAACAAAACAAAAAAATCTCCTAGCTTTTAAAATGAATTTTCTCCAGTCATGAGACTAAGTGAAAAAAAGGAAAAATATGTGGAGAAAATCAAGGAAAACCCTTCCTTGTCTTTCCTATGGCTGTGGGTTCAGTAGTACCTGCATGCCTCACATGGACAGAATAGGGCTGCAATGGTCTCAGGTGGACCTGCAGGTATGATGAGCATGAGAATTGCTCTGGGCGGACACCACAGAATCAAAGAATCACAGAATCATAGAGTTGGAAGGGACCTCAGCAGATCATCTTGCCCACCTCCCTGCTAAAGCAGGTTCCCTACAGCAGGTCACACAGAAAAGCGACCAGGTAGATCTTGAATAACTCCATAGAAGGAGATTCATTTGGGTAGCATGTTTCAGTGCTCTGTAACCCTCAAAGCAAGCAAGTTTCTCCTTATGATCATCTGGAACTTCCCATGTTTGTACCCCTTGCCCCTTGTTCTCTCTCTGGGCACCACTGAAAAGAGCCTGGCCCCATCCATTTCATTGCACCCCATTGGATATTTATAAGCACTGATAAGATCCCCTCTCAGTCTTTTCCAGACTGAACAGTCTCAGGTCTCTCAGCATAAGGAAGATACTCCAGGTCCCTAAAGATCTTTGAGGACCTCCATTGGACTCTCTAATAGAACCCTGTCTTTCTTGAACCCAGAATTGGACACAGGACTCCAGATGTGGCCTCACCAGAGCAGAGCAGGGGAGGGAGGATTAACTCCCTCAACCGACTGGGCAATTTTTTTTTTAATGTACCCCAGGATACCATTGACCTTGGCCACAAGGGCACACTGCTGGCTCGTGGTCCATCAGGACACCCAGTCTTTCTCTGCAGAGCTCCTTACCATCACGTCAGCCCCTGCAGTTACTCCTCCCCTGATGTAGGATTCTTGAAGATGCACTTCAAGAAACCTTCATAAGATTCCTCTCTGCCCAGCTCTCCAGGTCTCACTGAATGGCTGCCCAGCCTTCTAGTCAGTAACTCCTCCCAGTGTTGTCTCATCAGCAAACTTGTGACTGTGCATTCTATCCCTTCTTCCAGGCCATTGACGAAGATGTTGAACAAGACTGGATCAATCAATCAATCTCTGGGGAGACCGCTAGTTACAGATCTCCAACTAGACTCTGTGCCACCGGTGGCAACCCTCAGAACTCTGCCAGTCAGCCAGTTCTCAGCCCAGCACGCTATCCACTCATCTGCCCCACACTTTATAAGCTTACTTATGAGGGTGTTACAGGAGACGGTGTCAGAAGCCTTGCTGAAGTCAAGATAGACAGCATCCACTGTTCTCCCTCCATCAACTCAGACAATCATGATATCATAGAAGGCTACCACATTGGTCAAGCATGACTTTCCCTTGGTGAGTCCATGTTGACTACTCCTGATAACCTTTTCTTCCACTTACTTACAGAATAAGCTGTTCCATCACCTTCCTAGGGATGGATGTGAGGCTGACTGTAGCTTCCTGGCTCCTCCTTGCACTTTTTGAAGACTGAAGTGACTTTGGAGTTCTTCCAGTTCTGAGGCACCTCTAAAGAGTATTGTGGCAATCACTTCTGCCAGCTCCATCAGCACGCATGTGTGAATCCCATTGGAGCCCATGGATTTCCTTACATTGAGTTTGCCTCGATGATCTCTGACCAGATTCTCTTTAATGATGGGGTAGTCTACTTTTCTCCATATTCTCTCTTTTTACCTCCGGGGTCTGGGACTGCCAAGGGGCAGTCTTACCAATAAAGACTAAAACAATGAAGGCATTCAGTAACTCCACCTGCTCAGTGTCATCCATTATCAAGACACCCACCTCATTCAACAGCAGACCCACATTTTCCCTAGTCTTTGTTTTGCTACTGACATACTTCAAAAAGCCCTTCTTGTTGTTGTTGACCTCTCTCACCATATTTTATTCCAAATAGGCCTTAGCCTTCCTCATCACATCCCTGCATGCCCTCAGAATGTTCCTATATTCCTCTCAAGTGTTCAGATCTCTTTTCTGTGTTCTGTAGACATTTTTCTATGAGCTCTCTGCTCATCCATGTGGGTCTCCCGCCACCTTTGCCTGATTTCTTACTTCTAGTGTTGCACTGATCTTGAGCTTGGAAGAAGTGGTGCTTGAATGTCAACCAACTCTCATGGGTCCCTTTACCTTCCAATGATCTAATCCATGGGATACCTCCAGGAAGGTCATTGAAGAGATTAAAGTTCTCTCTCCTGAAGTCCAGGGTTGCAATCCTACTTATTGCCTTTTTCTTTCATGTAAGATGCTAAACTCCACTATCTCATGTTCATTACACCTGAGAGTGCCTCCAGCCTTCATGTCCCCAATGAGTCCTTCCTTGTTTGTAAGAGCAAGGTCTAGCAGCACACCTGTCCTTGTTGGCTCCTCCACCACCTGCATCAGAAACTTATCTTCCATGCCCTGCAGGAACTTTGTGGGCTGTGTGCACCTGGCACTGTTTCTTTTCCAGTAAATATGAGGGTGGTTGAAGTCCCCCATGAGAATTAGTGCCTGTGATTGTGAGGCTACTTTCAGCTATCTGTAACATCCTCATCAACTCCCTCTTCCTGATTAGGTGGACTGTAGTAAATACCCCACAACCATGTCACCCATATTAGTCTGACCCTTAATTCTCACTCATAAGCTCTCCGCTTGTTCATCATTCATCCCTAGTCAGAGCTTGATGTGTTCCAGTTGCTCTCTCACAAAGAGCAAATCCACTGCTTTGCTTTGCTGGGTTATCTTTCCCAAAAAGTACATTATCCATCCATGACAGCATTCCAGTCATGCGAACTGCCCCACCATATCTCTGTGACTGTAATGAGATTATAGCCCAGCAACCACACACAGATCTCTAATTCTTCCTGTTTATTCTCCATTGGTTTTAAGTTCTCCAAATGGTTTTAAGTTGAAGGAGAGAAGATTTAGGTTGGATGTCAGAGGGAAGTTCTTTACTATGAGAGTGGTGACATGCTGGAACAGCTGCCCAGAGAGGTTGTGGATGCCCCCTCCCTGGAGGCATTCAAGGCCAGGTTGGATGGGGCCCTGGGCAGCCTGGTCTAGTATTAAATGTGGTGGTTGGTGGCCCTGCATGTGGCAGGGGGGTTGAAGCTTGGTGGTCCTTGAGGTCCCTTCCAACCTGGGCCATTCTGTGGTTCTGTGATTCCATACTGTATGCATTGACATACAAGCACTTCAGATATGAAAAGAGAGCAGAGGATGCAGATTTCCCTAGAAGGATGCAAGAGAATCATCTATAGCTATCCACACCCTTAAGATGGTTGGCCTTCTGGCTCATGTCATGGGAGGCAGCTAAGGAACATTTATCACTGTTCTGGTTGGTCTGGATATTCCCTAGTTACCTGCAGTGACATGAGTGTTGCCATTTTGGACCTCACTCCCTAAGACCTTCAGTTTAAAGCTCAATTCACTAGGTCAGCCAACTGGCCTGCTGCCAAAGACTGTCCTGCCTCTTCTAGACAGGTGGATCTCATCCGTCCTTAACAGGTTATAATCTTCATAGAAAGTCCCACTGTCATAAAAACCAAAGCCCTCATGCTGGCACCATAGCCAGGGATTTGTATGAATTTTACTTCTATTTCTGGCTTCCCTCTTTCCTCCAAGTGACAAAATTGAAGAGAAGATAACTTGGGCACCAGTGATCTTCACTTGCGCTCCCAGGGCTTTCTAGTCATTTGATTCTGCCCATGTTCCAGATTTCAGTGTCATTCATGCCCACATTAAAGAGCAATAGCAGATAGTCTGTGCTCTTGATAAACTCTCTTGGAGATGTCCCTGTTCTTGACTCCTGGGAATCAGCAGATCTCTTGAGACTCCCTGTCAGGCCAGCAGATGGGAGCCTTGGTGCCTTTGAACAGGGAGTCACCCACCAAGCGCACGGCATTTCATTTTACGATTCCCACTGCAGGCTGCAGGTGTGATTTTTGCAGATCTTTGTCATAGGTGTAATGGACATCTATAGCTGTCACAGCTTCATATCTGTTTCTGGTAGTGAAGCTAGAAAGTGGGGACTGAAGTCTAACCCTGCTTTTGTGGGCCACCAGGGAATAAGGTGCCTCCTTCTTAACGTTGCCCACTGCTGCCATATGATTATTAAATAAACTATCCGTCTGTCTCTGAGCACCTTCAATACCACAAAGCATTTTAACTGCTTCTTTTAATTTGGCCACTTGTAAAAGATCATCCACTTTTGCTCATCCTGTGCATATACTTACCCTCTCACTAGGAGAAGGTTCAAGGCACTCAGTACAACCAAGAGCCCTTGTGCCCTGCCTGGCCATGCCACGAGCATTGTGATGGGTGGTGGTGGCTCTCAGTCACTCTTGCTTTTTGTATGCAGTGATGGTTGCAGGCTGAGGAGAGTCCAGGCCCAGGGAAGGGTTTAGCCTGAATAGTTGATTTTCCGCAACTTTGCATTAAATATGTATGTATATATATATATATATACATATATATTTAATATCTTGTAATTCTCTGGAAGAAGGATAACTGGAGATAGGGTGGATTATTCTTTCAGCATTCCTTTTTGGGCACAAAGTAGTAACCACAGCCTATATTATATGTACTCCTGTATTTGGGCGTTAATGCAGAAGTGAAGGCTGAGGGGGGGCCTCATGGTGCCCTACAACTTTCTCACAAGGGGACTGGAGAGACAGCGCTGATCTCTGCTCTCTGGTGACAGCAGCAGGACCCAAAGGAACAGCATGGGGCTGCGTCAGGTTGGATATTAGGAAAAGGTTCTTCACCAGAGGATGGTGGGCATGGAACAGGTTCCTCAGGGCAGTGGTCATGGCCCCAAGCTGCTGGAGTTCCAGAAGTGTTTGGACAATGCTCTCAGACACAGGGTTTGAACTTTGAGTGGTCCCGTGTGGAGCCAGGAGTTGGACTTGAGGATCCTTGTGGGTACATTCCAACTTGGTTCTATTGTTTTTTTGGCTCATATGTGCTGCTGATTATTAAAACCTTGAAGAGGATCCACCAGCATTTTAGGAAATATATAGATTATGCTGTGTATTGACTTTTTTAACATTAGATCAAAATGAGGGATGAATTCTCAGGCTTTTTGGAACCATTTGGAGGATTTTTTACTGATTCGAAAGGGGCCAATACTTTTCCATTGTATGTTATAAAAAATGAGCCAGGCTTGACTTTTCTCATCATCTGGGGTGGAGCCCAGTCTTATCTCAGTCCAATCCTTACTGTTAGTTTTCCCCCTTTTATGGAGAAGTCACAAAATCACAGAATGTCATGGATTGAAAGGGACCTTGAAAGATCCTCTAGTCCAATCCCCCGGCAGGGACAGGAACACCTAGACCAGGTCACCCAGGAATGCGTCCAGGAGGGTTCTGAATGTCTCCAGACATCAAATCTGGCTACATGCTCAGCTTCTCACCACTCTGCCTATCACACGCTCCGGATTTGCTGTCCCAAGCATTTGGTGAGCTCAACTGAAGGATGGTATTGCTTGCTGCAGGACAACGTCGCTGCCTTCACAGTGGCATGAAGCGACACTGGGAGCTCTGGGCAAGGCCAGTCCATCCGAGTATGCAGAAAGTGGAATTGCCACAACCTCCTGCTGTTGCTGTGATAGATAGTACCATAAAGTGGATGTGATGTGGTTATTAGGCTGTTATTCGGCTCATACTGAGTGGTATTGATTGGTGTTGGTTCAGTGCTTGCTACATATTTTATCAATTGACCTTCCAGATTGTATTCCTGCTCTGCTTCTTTTACTTCCAATTCTGCTTTATCTCCAGTTTTGTAGCTCCTAATTTTCCTGCGGTTGATTTCTCACAGTATTTCTTTAGTATTTTATTACACAGAAAGGCTCTCTGTAGCGAAACTATGCTTTCCTTCTTCTGTTTTCCTTCCATATGTTTACTTTTTGTTTTTTTTAAGAAATCCTCCTGCTCTTCCCTGATACATCAATTCCATTACGATTCAGCTTCTAAAATATTTGTACCCACAGTAGAAAGAAAGAAGACCAAATGCAGGTATTCTGCAGTAAAGCTCAAGGGTGCAGAAACTGGTTTTATAACAGCGCTTGTCAAATTGGATTTACAGAACCAGATAGTTTAATAACATAATGCCTTCATGAACTGTTCTCCTGGCCATCTGTGGAGCCTCACAGTTACACCAACTGAAGATCTGGTAGCCTATTTCCAAGAGGCTGTTTGCAAATATGCTTGAAAATGTGAAAGAGGAATTGTAGTTAAGAGATTTTAGATGGGTGCAAGTCACTGAGGGTATTAATTTTCCACTTAGACTGAAAACACGGTAAACATCATTGTTCTGTTGGTTAAGTGCTGGCTAGTAGAAAGGCAGGGGAGGGAGCTAAAACACCTCTCCGGATCTATGCAATTGTCTGCATGGTGAAGTTGGGTTTGGAATTAGGGAGTTTGTGGCTCCCAGCTCATCAGAGCGTGCTGCCTGTGCATTGAAGACTGCTGACATACTGCTCTGCTGCAATGAAGGAAGGGATTCAAATTTTAAGGAGTTCAGCAGAGGAGAAGCAAGCCTGTATCAGTCACATAAGTGAAAGATAAATAATATACTGTAAATGCACTGTGTTTGCAATAGTTACCTTCAGCAAGGAGAGGCAGAGCACCAGAAAGAAAGGCTTTGGCTTTTCAAACATTTTTGTTATCTGGAAGGGATGCAAATTCTGTAGTATTAACATGAGGTGTGAATCCACGTGGATATGAATTAAGATAATTTTAGACCTCAGATTCATATGCCTGCTGAAGCTCAGAGGTATCAATTAGGAAATGCTTTCTAAGATCTTATTACAGCCTTTGTGCAGGTGAATTTGAAGCTCACAGCTCAGAAAAGTAATTGTTGATGTCAAAAGGGGGACAGGAATTTCAAAATATATATTATTAAGTTATGATAAGAAAATCTCCGCCTGTGAGTAGTGCACGAGTGTCTGTTCTCCATGCAGCTTCATCTGATACTCTCTTTAATGAGCTGGTTCATGGGAGGTTTGGTAAATCTGAAGATAAAAGAAGTCTGAGAAATGCTGCAAGCACAACAGGGGAAAGAGCTGGAATTAAAAATGATTTTTACAAATCGGAGAAATTTCCTAAAAATAGTAAGGAATCCCATAGAGCATCATGCAAAGTAGTTGGAAAAATTCATTTATTAAATATAGGATGAGAAACTTTGATTTCTTTCAGAAAAGATCTAGAAACTATGTTGAATCATGAGCTAAACGTGTGAGCAACATCAGCCTATTGCAAAAAGGAGAAAGTCCATCCTCAGATGAATCTGTAAACAACAAAGACATTCAATAATCCTTCTGCTGGTAAACCCATTTCATGTCCAGTGTCAGGCACTGCACTTCTAGAAAGCCATAGATCACTTGGAGAAGATGGAGTATCCCAGGATGAGTTCTTGGGCAGCCTGATCTAGTGGTTGGCAACCCTGCCCATGGCATGGTTGGAACTAGATGATCTTTAAGGTCCCCTCCAACCTAAGACATTCTATGATTCTATGAGTATAGCAAGGCAGTGACATCTAGTAAATGTGAACTAAGGAAACAGTCTAAGACGATAAAAGGAGAGCAGACTTGTGGGACAGGATAACAGTTTTCAAGTGGAAAGAGGAGGGAATGATCTCTGTATCTGTGGTGTATAGCACATGAATTATTGGTCATAAACTGCAGAGAAAATTAGCAATCAAGAAATCACGTTAGGATTGCAAGGAACATGACAATAATGTCTGTGAATCTGGGAACCCTCCTTGTAGAACTGCCTTTTAGAGCTGGAAAAACAAGCATCCAATGGGAGTGGTATTGAGATACAGTTTCTCCTGCCATGGAAGATCTCAAGGTGCTTCCCTTCTCTGCCTCCCGTAGCTGAGTTGAAGTCTACAGGAACAATGCCATGCCTACAGAAAGCATGGGCCGTTTAGATGGTAAACAGGTTGTGTGATTCTGTATGTGCTACATTTAAGTCAGTGCACCAGAAGGCAGACCACCCCAGCTTTTATCTTAGAAGTGCAGGCAGTTAGCATTCAGGCATTTCTGTGATGTATAAATGCATAAAGCTCTTCAGCTCTTGAATAATCTGTTGTTACTTCACAGAATAATAGCAAGGCTCAGTGGTGGAAACCTTTAGTAGAGAAAAAGAAGTTCTTAGAACCACCAGGATGAAACATATTGGTGTCCTTTGTAGAAGAAACTAAATCAGAAACTTTCTTAAACTGTGGCCACAACCTTTGTTGTGATGTGCTGGCTTCACTGTCCTACCCATTCATTAATTGGAAGTCCCGTCCCTTGGTTGGTGTTATTTTCTGGTGTCTTAAGTAATAAAATCCTGCAATCAAAGTGTTGGTCTCCAGTCTGCTGGGATTTTCCAGAGCTTCTTACATGTGTGGTGCTCCTACACTGTCCTGAGGATTCTTCTTCCTAGAGCTGCCCCTGCCAGTGTGCTCCAGAGTGGTCCTGGCCAACTTTAATTAAAAAAATAAATATATATATAATAATAGGTATTTAGATAAGCTTACTTGTCTGATTTAATGTACTTGCCTGATGCTGAGGTGGTAACACTGACACAACAGTCGTCAGTTTATCTGACCTGGAAAACTGTTGAAAACTTCATTCACTTGGTTCAAACAGAAGTTACACATTTCTAACTTGTATGGCCATTTCCAGACTATCTGAGGCCAAAACCAACCAAACAAGAAAGAAGTTAAACCTGTTTGGCATTAGCTCTGAATATAATGTGAAACTGTGAGGTCAGCTCTCTGTCTCAGCGTGGCAGAGGAAGGATGTGAAGTGCCTTTGCAAACCCATCTTGTTCCAACACTGGAAGGAAGGAAAATGTACATTTTAGAAATTTGTCTTTCATTCAGTATGATAATATTCAAGTGTGTATGTGAAACCACTTCAGAACTACGTTTAAACAAGAGGAAAAAAAAATCCTACTTGAATTCTCTCCGAACAGATCAGCCTGCCTGGTACTGTTATAGTATGAGGGAAGCAACAGAAGTATTTTCACAGCCAAATCTCTTGCCAGAAAAGCATTATGGTCCATTTTCTTAAAACCACTCTAATGTGATAAGCCCTACATGTACATATTTATTTCGCAATGCATTTTTTTTTTTTTTCAATCTACCTCATTCATTGAAATGATTTTCACACTTCTGTTATTTCACAGTGCTCTACCACTGCAAATATCTATCAATTATGGGGTCAGACCTGAATACTTTCTCAGTTTGGATCTTTGTGTGTCTCAATTATATGAAAACTTAGGTCACAAATATGGTAAAGAGTTGGTGAGGCTTCCAGCAAAGGCAGTTTTATTACATGTGAAGAATAATATTAAATATATATGCATTTTGGTGTCCTTCCAGCTTGCTCTCAGTCTCAGATTCTGCAGCTTGCTTATTACCTCTCTCTGAAGTTGCACAGCTTCCCTGGGAGTCAGAAAGATGCAGTGCTTTTCAGTGCAACCTCTAAGTGCCACAAATTCTGGAGAGCTCTGGAGGGGCAAGATAGCTGAAGATGATCCAACAAGGAAATTGAAGGAGTTTCTTTTAAGACTATCGTAAGGCAGAGAGAAAAGAAAAAAATTTAAGCTGATGTCAGTAAAAGTTCTTATACATCAGGGAGATAAAACTGCTGATAGGAGAGGAAAAGTGAAATACATAGGAAAAAGCATTTTCCAGAGCAGGAGGAAAAAGAGGTGATATGGTAAGAGAAGAGAAAAATAGCCTCTGTGGTTTTATTTTTGGGCAACAGTTTTGGAGCTGGAGCCTCAAGGTATTTTAAGTGTGTTGTTTGGAATTGCTTATTGTCACAACGTTCTTCCTCTGAGCAAAGTGCCATTCAGTTTGAAAGTGATGGATAGTAGCCAAAGACAGTTTCTATCAACTGCTTGCTTGCTTACCAACCACCACGGTAGGTGAAAAGAAAGTGAGAGAAACTGCACTTTTTTTTTCTTCCCTTTTACAGGAGCCAGGAGCAGCAGAAAACCATCTGTCCTCAGTCTTAAAAATTGAAAGAAGTCTTGCAAGGAAGTGCCATGAGTGACTGCAGGACTGACCGCACCGCCTATGGGCAGTAAAGATGAATCAGCCTGCAAAGGTTGGTATGGCCCCAGCAGGTTTATCTTCCATCGTTTGAACGCATCACAGTACCTCCATACAAGCAGATACTAACTGCGTGTGTCTACAGGGTGAGGATTGGGTTTTGCTCTTTTTTTAATGATCCCTTCAAGCGCTGGTAAATTTCATTCAGTCTTCTGCAATGTGAACAGAGAGTGAAATCCTACATTGCTACACAGTGGAAAGGGAACAGCACTATCTTGTAATGTACTTATTTGTCTCTGCGAGGGATGGCTGCCAAGCCTCTGTGAATAGACGTTTTTTGGCTGCCCTCCCTTAAATGAGCAAAAACGCCAAAAATTTATTCCCACAAACCCCAAAACTTCTCTCTGGTATTTTATGACATTAAAACTAACATACAAAACATGCATATACATATGCAAAAAATTTGCCAGAATCAAAACTGCCTTTTTGCAACCACGTCTTTCCCAAAAACTCAGAAAATGCTTGTAGGATAAGTAGTGACTTAACTAATAACTAAAGTATTAGCTTTCTCAAATATTTGAGCTTTTTTGTACTTCTGTAACTGTAAAATCATTATCATTTTGAAAGACAAAATTAAACAGTAACTTTAAAAATACTGTGCGTATCCCGTGCAGCGATATTAAAGCTATTTCTGAGAGAGAGGAAAAGCAAGAGGAGAGAAGAGTTAAGTACAACATTTAAGAAGTAGGTAATAGTTCACATTCCGTATTTGGAGTAGGTTTTTTTATTAAAAGAAAAGCAAATAAAAATGACTGATTAAATGTTCCTTGCATCTTTATAAATCTGCTCCACTCCAAAGAAGGCCAGGCACTTGCTTGGAGTGTGTGCCTATGAGTAAGTGTGTGTCTGTGTGTCTGTGTGTGATATCTATTTCAACGTACAGGGCATATTTCCAGCAGCAGCAGGTAATAGAACTGATGAGTACAAGATGAGAAAATGCTTTGGTGATGAATGATCAAATTTTCAGAAACATCTCACCTCATTTGATTTCTTCATAAAATCCATTACAAGAATAAATAGTATTTTCTTACCTCAGGCATTCTGCAGTTCTTGGTCACAGGATGATGGTTTTCTGCAGTATCTGAAGTTGGAGGTTTGTTGTTTGTTGTCTTTTGTTAAATAGTGTGTCATCTGAAAAAAAAAAACACCTACATTTTTTCTGAAAGAACATTGTGGCATTGGGAAGCTGACAGCATAATCAACCAGTCAGCACTGGTGTATAGGTAAGGAATTTATAAGAAGAACTCCCTAGCTAGAGTGATCTATTTAATAACAGAGGTTAGGAGAAAAAGGGCGAATGACACACACACAAAAAATTGTACTGATATAAATGTTTCTCTTGTTGTTTTTCTTCTTTCTCTGAAAATAAGAGCTTCAATAGTTTGTCTTGTCCATTTCAATTAGCTTTGGTGGAGCTGAGGGGAAAACTGTGAATCCTGCAGAAGGGAATGGCTCTGCAATTCGCAGATGCTGAAGCACTGTACAGTTTTCTGCAGATATTGCTATCCCGGAAAGTACTGCCTGTTGCTACTGCTGTTATAGCCTTCTTTTAAAATAGTCTTCATCCCTGGTGGAGAGTGGGGAATACAAATGATCTCCTTTTCATTCTTGTATCTGGCCTCCAACAATAAGTGCTTGGAGAGCCCACCTTTCTGCAGTGGCTTGTAAGAAAACCAGACACCAGTCAGTGTGGTTTTCTGTCTTTACAAGACAGCGCATTACTGAATGCAGCAACACTTCTCAGTTCCTGAGCCTGAGTGCAGGCTTTTTTTGGGTTATGCCCAAGTGCGTGACAACTTCTGCAAGGGACCACCAGGCCCAGTCAGAACTGTGGTCCACACTGCCAACTCCATTTGCCCCAGATTCTGTGATATATATCTCAGCAGGTAGCGTAATGCAGCCCTAGTGACCAGCGTTTGCATTAATTACAACATGTTAACGGTTAGGCCTCAGAGAGCCTCACAAATCTCTGCTGTGCTGCAGTTCCTGCAGGTGAAACAGCACCATGGATGACTGCGGGGACTTTGTGCCCTTTCTTGGTTTGGCAAGCTCTCATGCACCCTAAGAGCTCCCTTCCTCAGCAGGCTCTGACCTGCTGGTACCCATCACCTTCTGCTCTCTCACCAAGGGCTGGTGAGCCCTCTGCCTTACATAAATGACAAATTCTTCTAAAATTTCAATCTCTTCAGATTCTCAGTCGCTTTAAAGCAAAAGTGTTTCCTGTTTCTTTTCCTGTTTGCAGTGAAACACCATTCTAAGCCTTTTCTGCCAGCAGGTTTCCAGAGAGATTAAACTTTAGACTAGGTTTTACTGCTTCATTATCTTCTTAGATATTTGTTTAATTCTTTTGACTGCTGAACCATGTGCTGTGCAGAGATCACTGAGATGAGGAGTTAGAAAGGGGTTGTAAGTACACATTAAAACTACAGTTTTCACGGGTCTCAATAGGGAAAACACTATTGAACTTTTGTAGGCCGTTTGGGCTTTTAATGTGTAGTTCTTCAAGGAAGCGCTGAGAGAATGAAATTTTAGGTCATGAAAGATGGAATGGCTGAGAACTCAGAAAGACAAAATCCTCTGTATTTGAGAGAGCAGCATGGCTCTTGTAATAGGCTGGTGGCCATACGATCCTCCCGTGGCTTCAGCAAGGTGCTGAATTGGAAGGAGCTGTGTGCTGTTTGGAATTTGGGCCAGACCCCAGGCCTCTGTAGGAGATAGTACAGGGGGACAGCCTGTAGGGCCAAGGTGGGCTCCCAGAGCAACTTGGGTGCACCAAGCTACCTAGGTTTCTTGAAGGAGGCAGTGGAAAAGTCCCTGAGCCAATCCTGCCCTTGCAGTTTAACAGGCTACTCCCTAGGGCAAGTATTCTGGCAAGTCCCATGTATCGCTTGTAGGTGATGGGCAAATATCTGTGTCAGGAAGGCTGAACCCTGAGCCTCATGTATAGTTGTTACGTTGTCAGTGAGATTAAAAATAGCCAGCTGCAGCTTCTGCCATTTGGGTTAAATGTTTTAAATTTTATTGCAAGTAGGTTGACTTAGCATATTCAGACACCAACATTTCTGTGCTGAAGGAGCTGAACTTCTCTCTCCTCCTCTCTACCCCCTTTTAACTTGCTTTTTGGCAGTAGGTTCCAGAAAAAACATCTGCTACCCTTGGCAACTAAAGGCACCTTCGTTTACAGATCGATTCTATATAAATACCAAACAAAATGTATATTATAGATGCTTGGCTTGGGTTTAGTATAAGATTTGCCTCAAGCTAGTTTTTTTCTCCTTTGGTTTTACAGCATAAGTGTAAGATACATACTGCAGATACATACTTTCCATCTATGTGATATTCTCATATCTAATTGAGGTCTGGTGGCCACCACCCACTGTCTCTGCTTCTAAAGGTGTTGCCTGCAAACTGCAATCCAAAGTGAGTATCCCTTTTCAGTTGCCAAATAATCAAGTAGAAATGGGCCGCATTTTACCTGGACCTCTCTGGATCTATGTCAGGCCCAGAGTATGCTCCCTAGCCCAGAAAATGTCATGGGTGCTCTGAGCAAATTATTGCGACGAGTTGCTTGTTCCATAAACTTTGTCCTTTCTCCCCTTTGGGTCTTGATCTGCCCGTAAATGCATCGGCATTTTATCAAGCACACCCAGCATCTCTCTAAAGGATTCTTTGTCCACAGATCTGCTGGAATCCTGTCCAACTGACTGGAGACAGAGGTTTCATGGTATGTTTCTGTTCTTTGACTGGACTTTTAGCATCCTTCTTCTGGGATAAATATTTGGGTTTGCAGTTTTGAAAATTACTTACCACAAATATTTGCCTGAAATTTGCCTATGTGGGGAATGTTTCTTCAGTAAACACATTTGCCAGCATGTTTTCAGTCAGTAAATACCACAGAAGTGTGAACACAGTTGAACTGAAATAATATCTAATATAAAATAATTTGGAGAAGGCCGAAATCATCTTTCTGTCTTGTATTTCAGGGAATGCACTTCAGTTCAAACCTGGGCACACTTTGTGCAAGCCTGCACCTTTGGGGCTATGAAAAGTAAAGCATGATTTTTATAGTACAAGATGCATTGATGCAGTGCACACGCTTAGAGGAACCTGGCAGTGTCCCTGCGCATGGCATCAACCAATCCATTTAACATGGCCAGGCATAAGCAATGAATTACTGTGTTGTGACAGCCTGTACAAGAGACTTTGTGATAAGGCTGTTTTTAAGGGGGCAAGAGGCAGAAAATGTGAGATCTTGCAGCAGCTCAGGCAGAGGTAGTGCAGTGTTGAACAACAAAGAGCTGGTGAGACTAGGCCTGTTCCTGAGGTAACATGGCCCAAGGGAGGCAGGCAGACTGAAGAAGAAGAGGACAGATCTCCTTCCTGGTGGGGGGCAGCTCCCAGCCAAGCTAGTGGGAACAACCACGCATGCTTGGGGATGTCTCCTTGGGTCTTTCACCCACTACCTTGAAGTATTTTCCCATGTGGTGCTGAGGCACCTGATTCTACAAATAGTATTTCATGGAGTGTTCTCACTCCCCCTACAAGTTTGCTGATTTTCAATTAAGAAATGTGACCCAAGTTGGGAGAAATGTTTATTTTTGGACAAGGGAACATCTTCCCTGAATGACATGGCTAGAAACAGGAGCAATAAATCTTATTTTCATTCCAGGGCTCTCTGAAGCTTGTCAGGGATGCTGAAGATAATCAAAACCTCATCTTATTAAAGATCCTTCTCTTCGTCAGTATGTTGTCTACTGGAAAAGTGGGAGGCTCAGTCAGTGATGCCAGAGCAGACTGAAGGCTCATAGAGAAGCTAATTATATTTTGCTTTTTTTTTTTTTCTTTCATTGCAGAAAGACAGAATAGTTGTGAATAAATTAGGAAAGGGGAGGGTGAGGAGAGCTGAGAGTTCATTAATATTCATATTTAGCCACAAGTACACAGAAAAGGTGACAAGGAGCTGGCTCCCTGGAAACCTATGCACCTTGGCAGTAGATGGAAAATTGCATTTAATTATAGCTACCTTTAGCTCTGCACCTAATGAGCATGTTTGAAACCATGCAGGGTTGCCGTACACTAAAGGAAGATCCAAGACTGAAACAGAAAATGAAAACCTTTCCTCCTTCTTCCCTGCTCTGCTGAATTTAAAATAATTCTGCCAAGGCCCCAGAGACCAAGTGGACTTTTATTCTTGATTTCTCAGAGATTATAATAGAAACCCATCCAACAAAAATAGAAATCAAATAAAGTGGTCAGTAGGAGGAAACAAGCACGTTTTAATGGGAAGTAAAAGGACAAAGACTTATTCCATTTTCACTTTTCCTAGTAAGTGCTATTGGGGTCTTGAGGTCTCTTTTTTTTTCTCGTGTTTCCTGCTGTGACATATACTTTTGCTTTTTATATAGCTTTCAGCAAATTTCTTCATTATTTTATTTCTGGGGAAACTGCAATCTGCAAAGGCTGCTACCTTGCAGCTGGGAAAGAGGGGAGCCATGGAGATTTTTTTCACATACGCTGCTTAGGGTTGCTTTAGCAATGTTGGTTCCCACAGGAGCTTTAAAGCCGTGGAGCCAAGTCCTTCTCTAGTGCACCAGCATGGGCAGAGGTTGAAGCCAAGGGGCAGACTCCATACCAATTCACGTGAGTTTAGAAAAAACAGAATCTGGTTTATATTTGGCCTTTCTTCTAGCAAAATTTGTATTCACAGAATCAAAGAATTATTTAGGTTGGAAAAGACCTTCAAGATCATCACGTCCAACCATCAACTTGACCAGTGTTTTCAACTATCTTATATTACATTCCTTGTAGTACAAATATATCTTTTCCTTCACCAATATGTACTGAAGAAAACATTTGAAGCTGCTTTTAATCTTACAGCAAGGAACTGATGTTTGCAGTGCATGCCCAGCAGAAATTACTTTCATTTCAGTGGCTGAGGCAGGGAAGCAAGTATTCTGATATACTTCTTGTATTTTTAACACATATTATATTTTTAACACATTTATATTTTTGGGGCCACTTCTCACCTTCACCTATGCTGAGGGCAGATGGAGGAAATCTGACTGTTGGCAATGCTGCTGGTTTGCTTACAGCCTGACCTGTGAAAGCCTGCTCAGGCAAAGCTCATCCTCTAAGCTGTGCCTGCTTTGGAGTGCAGGGGGAAGGAGTTGCCAAGAGCCACGTGCAGAGCCAGGAGCCCAGCGTGAACCCGAGCAGTGCAGCACCAAGCTGCAAGTTGATGGTCACAACCTCCCCCTGAATCTCTTGAGTTTTATGTTTCTATCAGCTTCTGCTTTATTTTTTTTATTTTTTTTATTTTTTTTATTTTTTTTCCCCTGAAAGTGCTGCCGTGTTTTCTTCTTTTTTTTCTTCTTTCCTGACTCTGTCTCCAGGGAAATTTGGTAAATCTTGGAAGAAACAGAAAATCATGCACATCTCTCTTATCTTCAGGTCTTTGTATGGAGAGACCTTACCAACAGTTCCTGTTTCCATGCTCCTAGCAGACAGATAACATGGATGCTTCAGGAATTCCTGCTATAAATCTCTTATGGACACACAGCAGTTCCCACATTGCATCTTTTCTCCCTCCTGCTCCTTTGGTTTGCATTTTGTGATTTGATGTTTTGCAGGAACTGCTCTCAGCTGCACAAGCCATACATGTCTTTTAATTTTTTTCCTTGCCAGGGGTGTTTTCTTCTGCTCCTACTCTTTTGGATTCACATGAGTTTACTGGCAGCATTACAGTCTGTTTGGGGTGATTTAGAACAGGACAGATAAAAAGGTGCAAATATTATTCCCTGACAAATAAGCAAGCCTAGATATGCCTCAGAAACTTTTAAAACATTTAAAACCCTTATTCACAGGCAATTTATGTAGCTGACTACTGGGCAAACATAAATCCCTAAATCCTTCTTTTTCTTTATTTTCATCAGCATTGTTTGGTTTTTCTTATGCTTTTCTTGTCAGCTTATTTCTAAAGAGCAGTAGGTACCAGCATGCTTTCAAAAATTGTGTTATTTTCCTTTTTACCATCTGCATAACACAGCAAAGTTTTATCTCATTTGCCACGTATTTTGTGATCAAAAATAGACTTTAATAATGATGAAGAAGGAAACCCTTTATGCATGTCTGTCTGTAGAGGCACGGTAGGTACCTCATGGTTGGATGCTGCTGTCTGTATGTTATCTCCTATTTATCAGAGCCCAGCCCTTCACCAAGCTGTCAGCTGAACAGAGGGGACGCAGAGTGACAGGCATTTCTGAGCAGACTTTGGGATGTGCCAGAGCCCCAGAGTGAGTCATGATGTGTGACAGACATCCAGCGTGATAACCTACATTGGCGCTCCACATGCTGTGGGATGCCTCACTTTGGGAAAAATAGCTGGAGAGGAGTGGCCAGCACACTGGGGTCCTACTGGCTGGTGCTGCAGGGAAGGAGACACTGCTGAAGACAATACAGCCCAGTCTGGAGATAGTCATGGGAGAATTTCCTTTGAATTCCTCTCAGTCTTTCAGATGTAAGGTGATCGTGAGACCTTGCATCACTTGCATCACTGCAGTTTGCTTCAGAGGCCTCTTTCGGCAGCTACCTGGCTTGCCAGCAACTTGTCTGAGGAAGCGTGGGAAAAGTGAAAAATACAGAGTCTATGTAAATGTGAGTGTTTTTCCACAATCTTTTTGTTTAAAACTGTGGGGAAAATTAGAATTTTGAAGAATGCCCAGAACCAGATGAAGCAATTGAGCCTTAAGAGAAAGCATTTAGGCTCTGAGAGACTGCCGCTGCGCTTCAGTAAAGGTGCATTAGGAGTCTGTGTGCCCAAGTTGTCTTGTCCCAGCAGATCCTCCCCTAGGACACAGCCTCCCTCCAGGGGCTGAGGTGCTGCACAACAGAAGTCCTCTGCCTCCCCACGCCGTGGGGAAAAGGGCCTCTGTGCCTTAGAACCTCTCTTGAGACACTCCTGCGATATTCACAGCCAAAGCATTTTGATTTTCAGTGAAATACATCAGAAATATTTTCTTCCCGGGTTTCAATAAAGTGTGTGACAAATATATTTTGGTTTTGAATGTTTTCTCCTCTTTGAAGATACATCGGTTCTGTGGGGGAAGGAATATGTTTAGTTCTTGGTGACACAGTTTTCTGTCAAAAAATCGGTTCATCTCCGTGAAAAAAATGTAAATGAGCACGGAAAAACAGCACTTTTCTCTGTTGAGAGGAAAGGGTGAAGGAAGGTCTGAATTCCAGACCGCTGCTTCGTTTTCAAGTGCGAGAGGCCTTCTGCTAGAATGGTCATTAAAAAATAATGGATTGTGCTCTACCCCAGACAACAGGATGTACTACCCCAAACCGTGAATCTACAAGAAACCCCACATCACTTTTTTTAGGAGCTGGGGCACTTTTCTTTCTGGTTTTGAGCCTTGAAGCTTATGTTTTCAGACTTCTCAAGACACACACAGCAGGAACGTTATGAAAAATAAATAGAAAGGGATTTCTGATAGAACACCCTGAGTTGGTAAAAGTGCCTTCACCTGCTCTGCGCAGAGATTTGTGAAGCAGAGCTCTCCTGTGGAAGCTGCAACACAGCCGTTCTTGCTGTCTTTTGCATGGTGTTTGTGCATTTCAAAAGAATTGCATATCCTTTGTATTAACTGGGTTTTTATCACTCAAGGCAGCACAATTACGCTCCAGCACTGAAACGATGAGGTGAATTTACAAGATGTTACAAGATGATACCCACTGCCTGATCCCAAAGCACTCTGTATGTGCCTGTATGAGTACATAGGGAGATGCCCCCACAGAGTATCAGGCTGCATCAGGCACAGGAATAGCTGTACATACTGAATGTATTCAGCCCGCAGGCACATATCCATATGTTTGGATGCTGGTGGGTGTTTTTTAAAGTTACTGCTTTAAAAATAACCACACAGGTGGCCAGCAAGCGTTTGTTAGGAGGCACAGCATGAGCACTGAAGCAATCTGACTGCTCGTGGGTGAGGAGTAGCAGAGGAGTGCTGGATATCCCATCTTTTCTAGATAAGGCCTGCTGGCCTTAAGAAAGGGCTGGCTTTTTCTAGTTAGCTTTGGGGCAGTGCACATGTCTGTCTGACTGCTGACATCAGGCTCTTGTTTCAGGGCAAGCAAAATCCTCTCTGGGTAGAGCCACTTTAGAAGAACAACCTCAATTTTGATTGCGTATTTTTGTACAAACCACATTTTATGCCTGGGTGCAGAGATTATTTTCTTAGTAATTGAAAGCAAGTATAAAGAGGGCATAAGGCATGGGGGCACGGGACTGTTCGTTGTATTTTTTCTGGGTAATGGAAATATGTTGGAGCTAGAGCATGCTGTTATAGTACAGCTCTGTGACGAGCAGCAGGATGGAGCTGCATAGCCCTGGAGGTCAGTTTGCAAAGGCCACAGGCTCCCCAGGGAGGTGCAGTCCCAAACCACTTCCTTGCAGGATGACAGATGATCCGAGCTTTCCACCGCAGCCAGCCAGCTTCTCCAGGCTTGATTTCCTCCCTCTCCTTCACAGCCATGGGAGCATCCCCTCCTGGAGCACTGGTTTGTTGTGATTCCTTCAGAGCAGCCCATGACTTCTGCATCTCATTTCCAGCAAGTACACTGGCATCACAACTTTTTGTTGCTCTGCAAGATGCAAAACACTGTTAACTGAGGAAAACAATCCTAACGTAGCTTTACTGGCTCATTAGCTGCATGTCTGTAAGGGCATAAGTGACATACGAGAGAAGTTAATTAAAACAGCCATTGCTGAGAGGAGTGAATGAATGTTGGTGGTCATATAGGGTGGGAGTGGGACTCAGGCAGTGTTAATATTGAGCTATAACAGGGATATTTAGATGCCCAAGCCAAGCATTAGCAACAGGCCCTCCCATATGTTGAGGGAGTTGTCAGCTGGTAAAGCCGGAAGAACAGAACGAGACCAAGAATTTGCCTCAAAACAGTGTAAATCCCTCACTGGTACTCTCTGCCGAGCTGACCTGCCCAAGCACATCTGTGCATTGTGAGAAGAGAGCTGCACAGGCTGCAGTGTTTTAACCTGAAGCTATTTGGGGCTGGTCTGGTCAGAGCTCTGCAGTAATGACAGCAATTATCTATCACAATTTGCTTCAAATATAATTGAAACTCAAGGCAAATGAGTGTGACTATGCTGATACTATCAACATGACTGCAGAAAGGTTAAAAAGACAGTAACAAACAAAGTGGCTTTCTGTTGGGAAGCTGTAGTGCTCCACCTGGAGAATGACTGAGTGATGCTTGGGGTCCTTCGTCTGCAACCTTGCGTGGCTGCACTATGGGACATCCATGGGGGGGTTCTGCATGGGCTGTATGGTGCAGAGCAGTGTACCCTGAGGATACCTCACGCTATCAAGCTGTAATGTATGTATGCAGTCTGTAATAACCATTATTGAAATAGCACCTTGTGCAGGCATGCACATTCACCTGTGCCCATCATGGCCCGTGCGTCATTTTTCCATTCTGCATTGTGGGCTGCTTTGGGAATACTTTCCCTCACCAGTCTGATGCATTCTAATTTTTGCCATCTCTGGGCGATGTTTACACCGTGTTGCAGTGAGAAGCCCTTTAAATCTTCATAGGCTTTCAGGCACGCATACAGACAGTCCAGCATTATCAAACTCCATTGTGCGGATGTTCACATTTCTTCTCATTAGCGATGTGCAATGTAAAAGGCTCGCCTTGAGTTTCTTGAAGACGGCAGTAATGAAGCTCTGAAGAAATAGTCAGGGGACTGGAGCTAATTAAAATGCAGCAGGGTGTAGAAGTAAAGGTAGCAGCAGCTCGCTATGCCATGTCTCTGGCAATCAGCAGTCCCTGGTTTACCCACACTAATTGACAGGAGACGCAGCGCTACTGAGTGTGCACACAGCCAGCGTTAATGGAGTCAGCACACGCTGCTCTTCCTGCCTGACTTGTCTCATTATCGACCTTGAACTGGCAAAGGTCACTTGATGGTGCTGCTTTCATCAGGATGACAGGTGTCTGAAGATCTTCTCTTTGTAGTATAATAATTTGGCAGTTGTCTTATCCTGTACATGAATTAGTGGTCTGATCCTGGAGATACGATGGGTAAAAAAGATGGGCTCACTGTGGTGAGGTGCCGGGCTGCTGTGCGTTGGAAAAAATAACAGGTACTGAAAGTCCTGGAGGAAGGAAACAGAACTATGTTCCGCATTTCCCCTCGGAGATGATAGAGCCTGAAGAAGCAAATAGGCAAATTTTCACAAGTGAAAATGCAGTTGGCCCACTGTTAAAAATCGGCAGCTTGTTTGAGCTGATGATGAGCACCAGGTGCACCGCTGGCACTCGGCAAACATCGAATAACAATAATAGCAACGGCTGGAGCACCTGACACCTGCAGCAAACCACGAGTGACAGCATTCTTGGGGAAACATCTCATCTGAAGGCAGCGCTGTCTCCGGGAGATGCATCATTATCGCACGCTGCACCGGACTGCAGCTTGCATGTCCTCCTTTTGTCACTTCTCTGGTACAGATGGTCTCAGCAAAGACAGAGGAAGCTGACAGAAACACTTCTGCCATCCTCCCTCTTCAAATCAGCAAACTCAGCATTTTAGAGTGTTGTTAGCAGATCCCGTGGTTTTTCCAAGTGACAGGCAGCGGCCTCCTTGTCCTAGGAGCCCTCTGCTCAGAAGAAGAATCTGCTGGAGCCTGGGCTTGCAGCTCCTTTCCCCTCTCATCTTCACCTATAAAGGATGTGTATACAAATGCTACCATTCGGCAGCTTGTTTGTGGGCACAAAATGGGGTGAATCTAGACCCAGGACTAGAGGAGACTTTATTGCTTTGTAGTGCAGATATGAAAGGCCTCATTGTTGAAGAGCTGAGAGGTTTTCAGAAGATGTCAAGGCCTGTGAGATAGACAGCATTTGTCTTGGCTAAATTTGGGAGGGAAAGATTCAAGCTTCCAGACATGCAAAGCAGCACCTGCAGAGGGGCTCCCTTCAGGAGGATGCTGCTCCTTGCTGTGGTGTGGGAGACCCGAAACTTGCTCTTGGCTCTGCCAAGGGCAAGGGAAGATGCTGATCCCTACAGTGCCCTTCCTGGGGAAGATAGGGTGGCTGCAGTCCTCTCCAGAGCTGGGACTGGGGAGATGAACTGAGCCCAGCTTCTCCTTCCTCCACCTGCTGTTTCTCAGGATCTTTTTATAATATCCACCTCTGAAAGCAATTGCTCTTTGCTGGCATAATTACCAGAATATTTCTTCATTTATCTGTGATTATAGGGAAACTAAAGGATTGTCTGGGGAGCAAAATAACTTTCAAACGATTTATAGCAGCATTCTTGTTAAGGATGTTTGGAAAAACTACTGAAACAAAGTGCATCTGTGATGGTTGCAGTCCTGCTACAGAGGTAGAAGAGCAGAAGCTTTCTGCTAGGGTAAGCCTGAGGTGACAGATAGGATCATTCTTTAAATGGATAAAAATGTTTCTAATTGACCCTTCCCAGTCTGACAAGCTTTCTAAGCTGCCTCTTGGGTGACCAACAGGTGCACGGAGTGCTCCTGGTCTCTTATCCTCCCAGCACTTGCACTGGTACTGTAGAAACCCCTGGGCTTCCCACCATCCCCAGCCCACAGAGGAGCTGTTTGCCCCCTGCCCTCAGTGCCGTGTCCTCTTCGTCATGTCTGGATGCTTCTCCTTCAGGGACATGAGAGCAAGCCTCCACCTTTGTGCTGGGTTGTGAAAGCAATTGTAAAATACATGTTTTGGGGAAAAAAAAAAAAAAAAGGTTGCCTAAGTGCATCCTGAGATCGATAAAGCCTGCAAGTGTGGGCTCCTGCTGTGCCGGGCCACAGCAGCTCAGATGAGCAAATCAGGGCTACTCTAAGTGGCAGCTGGTATGAATCCTACATTAATGCAACATATAGAGCTTGTGCATTTGTGCTCAATAGTCACAGGTTCAGGTTCCAGCTGTGAGGGAACCCACATCTGAAGGAACATTACGTGAGAAAAGTTGTGATAAAGAAAACTCTAGGAATTAAGGTTTTATGGTTGTTAGCTCTTTTCAGTGCTGGGACATTCCTTGTTTTGCAGAAGAGGTTCTTCTTTTTTTCTTTTTTTTTTTTTCCCCAGCAAGAAGGAAATCAATAACTGAGGTGGTGGAAAATGAGAACAGTGACTTGCTGGAGAAAGAGAGATTCTTCTATCCAATCTGAAGGCAAGTGAGTTGGATTCGTGGATCATTTGTTCTTGAAATGAAAAGCTCAGCTTGATGCTGCTGAAACCAATAGCACAGTGAGACAAGAGTTTCTTCTTTCTACCAGTGGTGTAAGGAGTGATCATACGAAAGCAGAAAGTGCATCATGACTGTTACATGACTATTCTCTTTGGTGAGAGGGATCACGTATTTCCCAAACTCTTCACGTTGTGGGAATTTACAGTATTCCGGAATTAAGGGTCTAGAAGTTTCTAAGGAAGAAAATATTTCATCTAAAATGAAAGCACTTAGGAATAATTGTGTCTCACGGGAGTGTTTGTGTTAGGAACGTTTTTATCAGTCATTTGAGATAGTGTTTTGTTCCTGTCCTTTCTGTGTGTGCATGTGGAGGTAGGGAAGTCCGGATCAACACGCAGAGTGACATCTGACAGGACAGCTTTCCTGGAGTGTTGGGTGAGATGTCCTCTGAAGTGTCCTCAGAGGACATCTCATGAGCTGTGAAGCGACTTGTGCAAAAGGAACAAAAGCTTCTGGAAAACACAACTGCACTGGCACTCACACTGAATCAGGTATAGCTTTCAAGCAGAAGCTGATTTTAAGACTTGGATGAAACTGCTTTTAAAGCTGTTCTGCTTTGGAGTCTAGAACTTTGAAAGAGGGAGAGAGTAGTAGAAGGCAGCAGAGGAAAGGATGACTTGCTGAAGGCAAAGAACTTGGAGTTTGGAAAGGATAGTCTGAAGGTTTTTTTCTTGACATTCAGCTAGGATGTTGCATTAATACCATGGAGACCTGAGCTGAGAGAAGCCTTTTGGCTCCTCCAAAAGCTCCCAAGAAACATGGACAAGTAGACAAAGAGGAGAGGCCTAGAGAAGGTGAAAAAAATCTTTTCTCCTTTCTGGTTTGTAGTTCCCTGGGAAAATGACTCTTCTGTGTCAGGACAGAGAGAATTGGACACTTCTGTTCCAGAAGTTTCTCCAGAACAGGTTCCTGGTGCGTATACAGGAAACAGCAAATGCATCTCTTTGGCCTGTATTATATGGAAAGTCAGACCACGTGACATTCCAGGTTCCTTCTGGCTTAACTATGTTAACTGTTGTCCCTTCAGCTGTTCAAACAAGGAAATAGGTTGGTGTAACCTTTGTCCCTGTGTTCCATCTCCCTTAGTGATCCTGGTGTCTCATGGCTATCCTTCTGGGTGTTGCCTTTGGCTGATTGCTCTGGGCAAGAAATTTGTTACCCTATTTTGGAGAACAAATTGCAGGTTCAGTGAAAAGAAAATGAGGAGAGATCAAAACAATGTAAAGAGAAGTAAACTGGCATTAAAACTCAAGATGCCTGGGGGAGGCCAGGTGTTTGGAGGTAATAGTTCATACAGCGTTCCCATTTTCATCAGCTTGTCTTTCAGTGGGTAAGGCCTTTTGCTTTGCAGAATCTCTTACTTCCAGATAGTACGATATCACTCAAAGGTTTTACTCAGAAAGCCTGTCACTTGTATCTCACAAGCACTTAGATATGGTCAGATGTGGTCTGCTGCTACCATGCTAGTCATGAAATTATTACCTGTGAACATCCAGAAAATGACATTTGTCCAGGCACGCTGCCTTGGGAGCGGGATCAATCTCTGTCCTTTTGACCACATAGAAAGTCAATCAGCATTACTCTAGAATGATGATTCTTTTTTTTTCAGAAATACTAGAAAATCTTGAGTATGTAGTCCATTTTTTTTTTTTTTTTACAATGACTTGGAGCAGCATGGGAATTTGTCTGAAATTTCACACTGTCCCCCAAGAGAACTGGTTGTTAGGCAAGCAACCATCTCTTCCATTCTAGTCAAAGCTTGAAAATTCCCTTATGCTCAGAGATTGTTGTCAATGTTTCTCACTAATTCTGTTCATATCATCTTTGATTCCATAACTGGAAACACCTAAGTCCTGAAAAACAATTTCTTTTCTAACCTGGAAAGTGCTTAGAGAAAAATATACTGAGAGAAGGACGATGAATACCATTCCCACAGCTTGTTTGTTTTGGTTTCAGGTCCTGTGTTAATGGTTATCAACACACCATAACAGAAATATTTACTATAGCGGAAGACTGTATGAATTTTGTGAAAATGTCTTATATATATATATATAATATCTTATGCCTTGCTTTAGTCTGAGATTTTTGTCCGATATGCACAAAAATAGCTATGCCATAAGAAAGACAAGGAATGTGTAAGGAAAAAATAAGTAAAAGGAGACAGAAAAAGCAATCTGCAATGTGCTCCAGTGGTGTTTGTGCTGGTTTCAGCTGTGCTCAGCACCAGAAGCATTACTGCTGGTGATCTGCAGCAGTGTGGCAGTAAAGGGAGAAGGCAAAGCCAAAGCCATGATGAAGACCAGACTGCAGTAGGAGAAGTGGTAAGGAAATACCTCTCCAAGAATTCCACATGCAGAAACACCACTGAATTTTTCTCAGTGTGTGGTGCTTTTTTTTTCTTTTTTTTTTCTCAACACCCCTTGGACTTAAAAAAGAGAGAAAATATTAATGACAGAAGTTCAGAGAATGTACTTGCCTGACTCTGCAGTATGCCAACATAACTTTGCAAATCCGAAGTATTTATGTATTCTTATCTGAACATAAGAATTAAAATGAGATTTTGTTTTCTATTTGTCAGTTTCTCCTTAGAAGGTAATACCAAGAAAGTCATTTTAGTAATCAAGTTTTTTATCATTCATTTTACAAGACATGTAAGAAGTCTCTTCAGCATAGGGCTAGACCCAATGTCTGAGATTCGAAGCTCTTTTAGTTTCAAACTAAGAGGGTTTCTGGTTTTGCCCAGTTCTTGCAGTGCTTCTTGCTTGCTGCTGAAAGTAGATGCACGAGGATGGAAATAGTGGGAGGAAAAAAGACATCTCTGGGAAACACTTCTTGGCTAAGTATGAAGTGCCAGGAAAATATACTTGTGAGATTATGTCCTGAGGGCTTTGTATCCTTAATCTATTTAAATTACAGAAGAATGCTGAGACTTTGAGGGAGCTCATTGTGTCTCAGCCTATGAATTTCTCATATTCCCACTGCTACCAATAATCACATATGGAAGGAGTAGTTCTATTACAAGTACAGTCTGATCTGAAGTTCATATCTGGGCTTCATCATTCATTTGCAAAACAGCAGCCTGAGGCATCTTCCCTGCTTTCCTGAAAGATGTCTGCAATGACTCCCCTTTCTCTTTTGAGAGGGAAAAAGGCATAGAGGGGAAAGATAAGGGTGGAGATGTTTGGTTTCTTTCCATTACCCAGTGGAAAACATTTGAATTTAGAAATTTGGCTCTTTTCCCTTTTTTTTTCTCATAAGGGGATCTACCGGGAAGGGAAAGGAGAGACACTTGTTCTTGTTCAGTCTGGTCTGTGTCCTATGGAAATATGTGACTGGATTAACTCTTCCCCTCTATAAGCAAAGTAGAAAGCCAGCTGCTTTTATTTCCAGCCAGTCAGCCTGGCCACAGTTCAGTTCCAACAGAAATACATCTTGTTATAAGGGAAATTAACTACAAAATACTGACTGTTAAAAATATTGCAGATACAATACAGAACAGCCCTTATTAAAGTGACTGTCTGTTCTAAAATGGTGTAGCGATTTCTTAATCCTTGTCGCAGATTACACGTGACAGCTTCCTTTAACTAAACCGGAGAGTTCATGGCTTGACCCATGGTGCTCAAGTTAAGAGCGATCACAGCCACCACATGTTCTTGTCTCTGTGGGTTTTACTGTGCTCTTGGTTAGGTTCTTGTTCCTGTCAACCAGGAGTTCTTTCATAGCAATCTGGAGGAAGAAAGTAGTGTCACAAACTTTCCTTTCTTGAAGCTATTCTGCAGTTAGTGAGAACTGAAGGTAGATTTGTGTCTCCAAGACCTAGTCATAGGGAAGATACTATGAAGCATCCAGTTTTGCTGCCATGACTGCTACGTTATCTTCCTCTGCCTTTGCTAGGCCCTCTTGTTAGTTCCTGAGAATCTATTGGCTATTGAACATTCAGTGCAAATAAGGATGGTATCACTAGCCTTAAGGTAACGAAGAGGACTGCACATGAAGGAGTACGAGAGACAGGGAAAGAAAGAGAGGGAAAGAATGGCTTTGTTATGGCCATCGGTGCATTTGTGGTGCAGTCATTCTATCACTGTCATGAAAATTCAGCAGTCTCTCTTACTGTGTTCAGACAAGTCCCCAGAGACCAACAGTGGGGCTAACTCTAAGCAAAGCACCCTTTCCAATTTATTCTCTGTATGGGATGGTTTAGGCAGAAAAGCCACAGAGGACAGGTTTTAGGAATAACTGTTCTGATGCCCACGTTGGGCTAACATAGCCCCTGCCTTCAGGCAGGTTGGATTTGTGTCGGGCTGGATAGCCAGTGCCTTCGCTACTCATGCCTCTGTCTCCTTGGGCTGCTGAAGGTTCTTGTCTCTGTCCTGCTGGGGTCCTCACTGAAAGCTGTTCCTCATTTTCCTGCATAGAGGAGTCATCAGAACATGTCCTGAGGAGCATGAGATATCACTGGAATGGGCCTCAAATTTCAACTTTACTCTTGTGCTGTGAATGCAATTTGTTTTCTGCAGAAGGCTGTGGAAAGTAGATCAGACCATCCCTTAAAAAGAGCTATTATAAGGCTAAAGGAGTTCTAGCAAGGAAGATAGTAACATCACTCAGCAAAAAAGGTTCTTTACCAGACTCTCAATTACAGCAGTGCATCTTCACTGAAAGCAACAGAGCAGTGCAGGCATAAGAAATGGACGGTGCTGTCCATTTAACTTTCAAGGCTGGCAGAAACTGAGGCAAAGATTTGTAGTTGTGGATATAATGTGTCAGATGTTTGGATTAGACCCCTTCCTCCTTTCCATGGGGATGCTAAGGCAGCTGGTCATGACTTTCTTATGCTCAGTGATAATTCACCTGAAAAAAAACCAACCAAAGATCTGGATGATATCAGAGCTACTGTGAGCCGGATAGAGCCAGGCAGAAATTCTGCTCCTTTATCTTAACCTTTATCCATTTGGGGACTTTATTCTTTGAAGAGGAATCTCTTGGTTTTCCACGTGCTGTATGCTGATAAAGCTTTGAATTGATTTCTTTGCTCCGCATTTTCAACAGTCTGTTCTTTTAAAGATCATCTTTCTTCTTTCCCTTCTGTTCCCACTTTCCCCAAGTCCCCGGGCCGTGATGAAATGACATCGGGCACGACCCAGAAAGAAAGGAGAAGTGTTGAAATGCATGTGTGCTTTGTGGCCTTCCTGAAAGCTCACTTAGCATGGAACGCTCCATGCAAGAAGAGAATTCATTTTTTTTTTTCTCCTCAAAGTTTCCCTCCCTGAACTCCACAAAACAATTTTATTTTTTTGTCAGATTTTGTCTCTCTCAGGACCAAGCTCATGGGCCGTTCAGGACTGAATGTTGCAGAACTGCAGCATGCATTGAAAATCATCCTAGCACACACTTGGGGGCAGTTGTGTTTTTCTGTGATTCAGTCAAGCAGCTCCTCTAAACTAGGAATCATTATCTTTGATTCCAATGGTTAACATGATGGCTAACGTGACAATTTGGGTGACAGTTACCTCTTGCTGCCTCGTGTGAATGCTAGATAGTAACCATACATGCTTGCCTGCAAGAGCAATTACCTATTTTTTCCCTCTGGTGTTTGGATACAGCTGTCAGAGACAGGGAAAAAACTTCATTGTAAAAAAATGTGCAAACAGTTTGAATGTGGTGAAAGTACTTATGGTTTTGTGCGAGCTGAAAACAATACCAACTCATGACTCAGAACAAAAGACCCAATCCTGATTCAAAGCATGCGTATTCGCTAATAGCAAAAACTGAAAGCCATCAAAGGAAAAAAAAAAAAATAAATAATCAGAGGCCCAAAACGTGGAAGAAGCAAAGGGAGCAGAAAATCAGCCAGAGGAGACTTGCTTGTAACAGGCTTGTTTTGCTGCCCATCTTTGCTGGCAGTGGCAGGCCTGGGAACTCACGCCTGGGTGCAGCTGGGGTTAGCTCCTGCTGGCTGTCCCAGGGCTGTCCCTTCTGTGATAACAGTAGCAATGGCAGGGAACTTTAGGGGCAAGCATTTTCTTTGACAA
Source organism: Tragopan temminckii (assembly GCA_028571105.1). NCBI lineage: Eukaryota > Metazoa > Chordata > Aves > Galliformes > Phasianidae > Tragopan > Tragopan temminckii. The sequence continues at coordinate 6,009,629 of JAOWBP010002052.1, read as the reverse complement.
GAGCTTTTCCAGGCTACCTGCCTGCTGCTGTTGCTTCACGAGGTGAGGAGCTACCCTGGGTGCCGCAGGAAAGGTTCCTGTGTTCAATCACACCTCCTTCTACTTTCCCAAATTCAGTACAGGCACAGGGGGTAAGAAACTAGCAAAAAGCATCATCCCCTTGTGCCTGTGCCTGGTCTGCTCAAGCTAATTCGTTTTTTGGCTCATTGCATTTTCAGCCCATTACTAATTGCCTCTTGGGCTCTGCTCATTGCCAGGGTTTTCTGTGACCGTCAGAACAAAACTAAACAAATGAACAAAGTAAAAAGTAAGCCTTCTTCAAGGGCCTTCCCCCAGCCCTTTGCCTGTGTTAGTATTCCAACTGCACCCAACAGGTAGGCGTCTGCACTCATGTTATCTGTATTAATTAGACTGTAATACCCTTGGCACAAGACAAGGACAGGGATGCAAGAGTCTCTCCTGCAGCTCTCTGATAATTTATACCAACTGAAAGCCTGCTGCAGTGTCTTGCTGTAGTGTCACGTGTACCAATAGTGATGCATAAATAAGATTAATTTTTATTAGGAATTTTGCTTTCCTTCTTACTAATTAGCCCCTTCTCCACAATATCTGAGCCCTACGCAGTATTTAATGAATGTCTCACAGCAAACTTCAGATGCAGAATTACTATTACCCGCAGACAGACCGGTGTGTTGCCCATAGTGATGGGAGAAGTCTCTGATGGAGAGAAATATGAACTCAAGTTTCTCAAGGTCTACATTAGTGCTCTAGCCACTAACCCTCCTGCCTAGCAACTAGTTCAGTGTGATTATTGCTCCCTCACTATGCATGCCTGTATCTTATGTTGAACTTGCCTAAATCCTTCAGGTATAAAATCTAATGGTTGAAACATTTTTCCCTCTGTAATAGGTTTCTAATTGTTGTGACATCCATATTTCTTACAATCAGAGGGAAAAAAAAGAGAAACACAACTGACTTGGGGGTAAACTTGCTGTGTTTTTCATTATGGATGCTTATTAATGTATTTGGCTTAGTAGCAGAAATACTACAGTTTTTTAAGCCTGAGGTAGAATCATAGAATCTTTAAGGTTGGAAAAGATCACAGAGATCATCTAGTCCAACCAGCAAGCCACTAACACATGCCCACTAAACCGCACCCCTCAGTGCCACATCTGTCCTTTTCTTGAAATCCTCCACCACCTCCCTGGGCAGCCTGTTCCAATACCTCTTTGCTCTTTGGAGAAGAAATTTTTCCTAACCTCCAACCTGAACCTCCCCTGGTGCAACTTCAGGCCATTCCCTCTCATTCTATCACTCATTAACTGGGAAAAGAGGCCAGTCCCCATCATACTACAACCTCCTTTCTGGTAGTTGTAGAGAGAGATGAGGTCCCTGCTGAGCATTCTTTTCTCCGGACTAAACAATAACAGTTCCCTCAGCCACTTCTTGTGAGATTTGTGTTACAGGCACTTCACAAGCGTTGTTGGCCTTCTCTGGACATGCTCCAGGGCCCCAGTGTCTTTCTTGTAGTGAGAGGCCCAAAACTGATCACAGTACTCGAGGTGTAGCCTCACCAGTGTGGAGTAGAGAGGAACAATCATTTCCCTGCTCCTGCTGACTATGCTATTTCTGATACAAACCAGGATGCTGTTGGCCTTCTTGGCCACCTGGGCACACTGCTGGCTCGTATTCAGCTGCCTGTCGACTAATACCCCCAAACCTTTTCCTCCTTGCAGTCTTCCAGCCACTCTGCCCCAAGCCTGTAGTAATGCTTGGGGTTGTTAGGGCCCAAGTGCAGGACCCACCACTTGGCCTTGTCGAAGCTCATAAAATTGGCCTCAGTCCACCAACCCATCCTATCCTGATCCATCTATAAGACCTTCCTACCCTCAGGTAGATTAAATTCAGCACTTAACTTTGGCTCTTGTTTGACCAAACTCTCCTCATCCCACATTCACGCTGCTGTAACATCTGGGCAGGTTTTATTTATTAATTATTAATTTGGCAATCAAAACTTCTGCTATCCTGCATCTTGAGTCGGGTGAGGGAGGGTGCTGGATCCTTGCAATCCCATGAGCAGCAGATGGGCAGGCATCCGTCTGAGGATGGCACGTAGCAGATGCTTTGAGTGGGAGACCTCATGTTTGGCCCTTGAGTTTGGGTCAGAGCAGGGTTTTTTTTCCCTGCTGGTCTTGCTGTGCTGTTGATGCTGTGCCTGGAGCCACTTTGAGAACTCACATCATTGCCAAGGTCTTCACTTTGCTGCATTCTTCTGGTCAATCGAAATATTTAGCTGGAGCATGAAGGCATTGTATTTCCAAAAGGAAAACACACAGAAAAAGGTCCGATCTTTTTTTTTCTTTGGGCCTGATTGTCTCTGCTTGTTTATGGCTGCCACTAATTTGCTCGTTTGCTTGCTGGAAAATAGCTAATTAAAACCCACTTCAGCTAACAAGCTGACTGGGACCATGCAAATGTCACTCTCTGCTGTCTGCTATTTTCGTTTATACTTTACATTATTAGTGTTGTTTTTCCTCCCTCCATAGTAATAAACGCAAGGATAGATTTAGTACCCTCTTCACAGGTGTGTGCTTGTACATCAGCACATCATCCCGAGAAAAGTGCTGCTGTTTTACTGCACTTCAATACTTTGAGTGTTATTACCCCTGACAGTTAATGGTTTCAGACTACACTGCTTGTTAGCACTAGATTCTGAACAGCTTCATCTATCTTTTTGTTTTTACACTGACTGGTCACATTAAGTATATGTGTCTGAGCTATTAGTCCCGTCTGTTCATTGCATGCATTTCATTTGGTGCGTTTTTTTACTAAAATTAGTATGTATTGTCATCCATATACTTCAACACATCGACTTTTGTTATAATTATGCTGTCATCATTTTGCTTCCACACACTTGCTAATTTATTGTAGCTAAATTAGACCTAATATTAGCAATTTTGCAGCTGTTCCCATAGACCACGCTCAGCCATATATTTGTACATTGTTTGGTAATTGGATTTGAGGGCTCAGGAACGGACTATGGCACTCTTTAGAAACAAGGGAAAGATTTGGGGAAATGGGAGAAAAATAAAAAAATACAAGCCCCAGAAGAGGCTTCAGGGGTGAATTTCTCGAGCCAGCATAAAAGATTTTCACATGGCCAAACAAATCAGAGAGTTAGTGTACCAGATCACAAACTTTGACAAAGGCATGTTGCACTCAGGCAGGGAAGTACTCATTTCCCCATGAATATGCTTTTGAATTTGACTCGGACTAGGCCATGAAAAATCCCTGGGGATTTTTGGAGGGTCTTGGGAAATGGCCTTTAGTGTAGTGCATCAGAAACCTCTAGGAAAAGATCCTGTCATTGGGGGTTGCTGATTTCTTTAGGTTGAACTGTGGGGAGACATGAAGGAAGGAAAATGGTTTCATTTAGAAGTGTAAGCTCCTCCTTGCTGGATACTGGCACCTACCTCTTGTTCCTCATCCAGTCCATCTTCTGCTGATCTCAAGGCAAGCAGAGAATAAATGTGTTTCTTTGTTTGTTTATTCTTAAGTCGGCAGAAAAAAGGAGGAAGGCGGAAGCTCTCGTGTCCTTCCTGGGGACAAGTTGTTTTTTTATCAACAGAGACGTAACTCCAATAAAAGAAATTATGAAAGTCCACCACTGAATCTTCTATGTCCCTTTTGTAAATCACTTGGCCTTTTTGTAAATGGTTTTCAGATGTGATATAAGACAAAATTGAGAGGGAGACTCTTCAGAGTGACACTGCAGAATCAGTTGAATTCCCAAACCAACAGACACAACTTAATTACTGAAGAGCATGCCTTTAAACGAAATCGAGCTAAATTCTTCCCTGTTCACGATGTATATCCACCTGCCTAATAGGAATATCATAATAAGGCACAGTGCTGCTGGCCGATGCACATGCAAGTTTAAAAATAAGACAGTAAAATTAAACCAAAAAAAAGGGTATTTGCTCAGCTCTCATCTGTAACACAGAGTTCTTTCCAATTCACTGCAAGCTGTTGCAGCAGGCTGCATTCTGCTCTGCTTCTCCCTCGGCCAAAGCTTAATTTCTGTTTGGAAAAGAATAGAGCAAAATGACCTGCCAAAAAGTAAGGCGGCATAGGCCAAGTCATGTAAGAATTCGGGCCCTACAAATGCCTTGTGCAAGAAAGGAAAGTGAAGGCCATTTAACACATCTTTAAATGATTGCAATGCATACAAAATATTTTAAATGAATTTAATTTAAAACTGTTCACCTCTCCTTTCACACAAAGCCATTAATAACCAAATGGTCTTGTCCTGACAAAACCTTAATTATTTTTGCATTCTTCTCAAATGCCAGGAAAATGAGTAGGTAGGCCTTGAGTAGGTAGTCTAAACATCAACTGGATACGTCGATAAGGAAGTTGATCTCCTTGCAGATGTTTCTAGAAATTGCTGTGACTGCAAGCAGCATATCCTACAGGGAAGAGGGAAGTATGTCCTTCGCTTATTTACACTGTGGGCTTACTGGTTTTGTTTGCATTGTGTTTTTTTTTTATGACAAAATTTCGTCAGGGCAAACTTCTCGTGGACTTCTTGATGTGGGGACTGAACTAGATCAACCTGTTCCTTGTGGTTCTCACTGGCATTTTTTGCCCCATTGTAACCCCTAATTTTGGTATGATTTCTCACTCTCTTTTTCCTCCAGGTGTGATGGTCTCCCAGGTGAGAGTAGATGATGGTATTTTAGCTCTTTTTTTTTTTTTTTTTAAATCCAGTAATTCAGTAATTCACATTTACATTGCTGAGCAGTGTAGAAATGTGTTCAAAAATACACCTGCAGAAGGGATCTGATATGCTATAGTAAATGTTTTAAGGTAAGCATGAAAAGAATAGGTTTGACAACGTTAATTTTAGCTTGTATATATTCCTGAAGTTCTTGCTTTTAGCACTTCCCTATAACATCTTTTGTATCAAACTGCTAAAGACGTACTAAAAAGGTGCAAAATGAAGTCATTAGCAGAATCTTGTTTAGGATCTCCGCACACATATGTGCTCTTCAGGTAGCTGGCTGGACGATGCTGTGAGGCTCTTTCTTGGAGCGGGAACAATAAATGTCATGTTAGGGGCCAACTGTCTGTAATCACAGTTAGCAGGTTGAACAGACTTGTGAAAATATTTTCTTTATGTGAAGGGAGACACTGCACACTTTGCCACAGCAGAAGTTGCTAAACCTAATGTAATATGACAAGTCCTTTGGCAGCGAAAGCCACGTTTAATAGACACACTGCCTGTGAAATGGGAAAGAAACAAAAGCAGTTTTCTACAGAAATGTCATCTCTCTTTTGCAGTATTTTGCCTTGCCCAGCTCCCACACCCTTTGTTTTCCAGGTTACAGTGTCCATGCAGCACAGTCTCTTTCCTCATCATCCTCAGCCACCACCTCAGACACACAAGAACTTGGCCTTTTGGGCATGGAGAGAATCTGACGGCTCCCATACCAGCTGGCCAGTCAGGAAACACAGAATCATAGACTCATAGAATCATTACAATTGAAAAGAACATCAATCCATCACCCATACCCACTAACCACATCCTTCAGTGCCACATCTATCTTTTCCTTGAAAACATATTAGAATGGTGACTCCACCACCTCCCTGAGCAGCCTGTGAGACTGTGCATGCATCACCACTCTTCTGAGAAGAAACTTTTCCTAACATCCAACCTTAATCTCCTCTGGCATGGTTTGAGGGCATTCCATCTCATCCAATCATTAGTTAACTGGCAAAAGAGACCAACCTCCATACCATACTACAACTTCCTTTCAGGAGTTGTTCAGAAGTTCAAGACTTCTCCTTGTAGAACAGCTGTTCAGTCACTGAACTAACAAACCATTCATTTAAAAAGCAGATTTTCATAGCAAAGCTCCTGCCAGCATGCAGGTGCTTTTCTGGAGTGGCTTTGTTCAGAACCAGAAGTCACTCTTCTGCGCCAGAACATCTTCAGTACCAAGACATATTCAGGGGAGGAATAAACTTCCTTTCAGGTAGTTGTAGTAAGTGGTGAGGTCTTCCCTGAGCCCCCTCTTCTCCAGACTGACCGATCACAGAGTCCTGGAGTCAAAGGTTAAAAAGTGAGTCAACATTGTCCCCATGCAAACAAGAGTAGAGTGCATACATGCTGTCAGCCCCTCTCAGGAACTTTTCAGTCTAATTCTCCACTGCTCAGTCTGGTGCAAGAAGGTGGTGAAATAACACCTCCTCTTTGGTTACAGTGGCACGATAGTGTTTTACACTCACTTTGCACAGATGTAAATGGTTGCATGAGGTGTGAGGCAGTGGAGAATCAGGCTCCTGAAGGCTTTTTGCAAGATGCAAATAATTATCGTCTGCAATGTGAGTGCAATAGCAGTAAGAATGAAATCAAGACTTCTCCTTGTAGAACAGCTGTTCAGTCACTGAACTAACAAACCATTCATTTAGAAAGCAGATTTTCATAGCAAAGCTCCTGCCAGCATGCAGGTGCTTTTCTGGAGTGGCTTTGTTCAGAACCAGAAGTCACTCTTCTGCGCCAGAACATCTTCAGTACCAAGACATATTCAGGGGAGGAATAAAAGTAACCCATGTAACAGCCATGGCTCTCAGATTTCCCCCGAGAATTATTGTTGTGCTTTATGAGGACTGACAACAATACTTGAGGGATCACAGGGTGTGCAGCTCCGATTTACCTGCCATTTTTCCCTGTCTCTGCAGGACTTGGCAAGCTCCTTGTTCCTCAGGGGCTGGCCAGAGTTGAAGGCCATCTTCATGGAGCAGTATGAGTAGCACAAAAGCGACAGGCACAGGAGCTCACAGTAGTTTTCTGATCTTTTTTCCATTGAATGTTCAAGGATTCGATCTTGCAGAAAAGCAACAAAGAAATAAGAGTAAGCAAAGGATTTTAGAGCTACTGCTTTCTTTCACAGAATTTTCAGTATTTTGGATTCTTAATGAGGCAACGTCATTAGGTTGATAGGAACAAAGCGTGTGTGAGGGTGTATGAAGGAAAGGGAGGTCAAGGAAGACTGCAGCAGGATGCCGGGTTGGCATTTCTTACTCTTGACTCATTCTCCTGCACGTTACTCTACATGGAAAAAATGCAGTGGTGCCGAAAAGTGAACGAAGCATTGCTTGAACTGCAGATTATTTCTATGTTGCACTGACTATAACAAATAGATGAGTTGAATTAATAAGGGGAGTATATATGCTCTGTTTCTATAAAGCTGTAGCAGGGAAAAGCAAGGAAGAAGTTAGAAAAGACTCCAGGCACAAGCACCATTGATGAGAAAAGTAACAGATTGGTACTTGAAGTAATATAATTTGTTTGACTTAAAAGATTGATTTAAGGATGATAATGGCTAAAATCATGTGTAACATACATTTTTCACCAGTTTTTATCTAATATTATCCTTTACTGTCCTTCCTATAAAATTGGGTGCATATCTTTCCAGCTTCTTTTCTCCCTTGATGTTCACCAGACTTCCAAGTACATGGAAGTATCTTTGCTCAGGGACATGATTTAGCAGAGGGTTGTTAGAGTTAGGGTAGTATGGTTAGGTTGTGGTTGGACTCAATGATCTCTAAGGTCTTTTCCAACCTGAGCAATTCTATGATTCTATAATTCTGTGTTTCAGGTTGGAGCGCAGCTCATCAGTCCTCCACTGCCTTGCACCTCTGCCAACATCTATAGCTCATTTGAAGGCTCATGTTCTACAGGGTGTGACACTGAAGCAAGGCAAGGTTTGTATTAAGGTCTCTGTCAGCGGTCCCTTGGATTCTCTGTACATCAGCCCAAGCTAAAGCTAAAGAGTGTGGAAAGAAATAAAGCTGATTCGTATTTAAATCACATCACCCACTTCACAGCATTATTTTCATCATGATGGCTTCTTAAGCAGTGTTAAACCTGTTCTCTTAGCCCACAGCTGCACATCAGAAATGACATTTTCAGAACGGCTCCTAGCTGCTCTCATTGTACACATAGATTTATAGCTGTGCTGCAGAGGAAGTATTTTTTGCTGACCTCACTTTGCTTCTTATAGCGCAAGTGGACCCTGAAAACATTTCATGTGCTGCACTGGATAAAGCAATAGCATTAATGTTGCTATCCTAATATTTTAGAGAGCTGCAAGTGTGTTGTTTTTACCATAGGAATGACATTAATTTCGCTTATAAATTCTGTATATAAATGTATAATAAATTGTTTAGTGACAGTAGGATAGTAACTTTTTTTTTCCCTCTGAACAAACCACCCAAATGACTGAACCAGTGTAGTTAATTAGAATCGATCTCACTTTTTAGCACCAGGAAGTGCATAATGGAAGATAAGATTGATTGTAACGTTGGATCACTTCATTTAAAGACTGCTAATAGGCTAAAATGACAGAACCAATCTAAAATTATAATTTCAGAATCAATATAATTTTTATAACGTTGTCAAATCTGAAAAATTAATCTAAATTTATGCTGTGAAACCAGCAAATCCTTCTTAGCCATTATAATGAAATGAAGCAACACTTTATTATATTACTTATTTAAACAGAAAAAAGGCATCTTTATTGGCATGGTATTGCAGCAGAGTAGATAACCAGGCTTTCAATTTGGGAGGTATCTGTTCTTTTCCGGCTTTGGGTGAGAGTAGGAATGGAATTTAGCCTTCCCTCTTTCCATCATGGATGCAATTTTTCTACTGTTATCAAAGCACGACTGCAATGTGAGAGCAGGTGTCATTATAGAAGAGGAGACCAGGATGAGAAGAACACCAACATTTTGGAATGAAATTCAGGCTTGTTCATAAAGCTGTGGTAGAAGCATATGCCCCCTTGATCTGCACTCCCATCTCTTTGCCCTCAAAAGGAATGCGTGCTCACCTTCTCCAGAGGAAAGGAAGGGACTGTGGTGATAGCTTAGAGACAGATATTTTTCTCTGCTTACTTGTTCACTCCAGAAGTAAGACTTGACTAACAGTCGCACTGCCAATATTGGTAGTACCAAGGATTTTGCTGTGTTCTGCTCCTCCTGGAGACCCTCATGTTCCTTCTGGAGAGAGCTGGGAGTGCTACTGCTGAAAAACAACATTGCTGCTCTCCTAAAACCTGTGAGGAAGGAGTCAAACCACACAGGGGGAAGTGCCTCTCTGTGAATTATTACTGCAAGCTTTCTAACTGATGTTAATGTTATTAATAATAGCCTTGTCTTCGATGTTTTTCCTTGTGCTGCCTTAGGATGAAGGTGTTCTTTCTAGCATGAATTGCCCTATACAGCCATCTTCCTGCTCATGGTAAGGGCCGGGCTGATGGCAGAGTTTCCTTCCGAAAGCACAAATATATGTGAACTGTTCCCAGCATGGATGTCATCACTCAGCACTGCACATGGCAAGTGTCCTGGTCTCACTGGAACTGGGGGAGCCTTGGTGCAGATTTTTATTTGGCTACAGTTGTGCTCCAACAGCCCCACATTCAGTGCAAAGTACTAAGATTTGTCCAGAGAAGTTAGCTGGAAGGCCATAGTCCCTATGTCTCCAAAGGAGCTGCTTCTCCTTGCTATAAAAGTGGCCTGGAAAAGCAGTGCAATGTCCTTGCTGGCAAAGCAGTTCCCCAGCCTCTGCAGACAGGAGCAGTGGTGACGCACAGGCCAAACCCATCCTGAATTCCTTTTGCACTCATCTGGAGGTGAGGCTGAGCATGTCTGAATGGGACCTGCACACAGGAGCTGACCCTGAGATGGCAGTAATTACTGCAGAAAGGAGCTGGAGAACACGTGTTCCGAGATCCCAAAGAGCACTTTGCAGAGCTTTGTGTTTCTTGGAGGTTTAATGTATTATAATCTGATTCGGCACAAGCCAGGCTGGGAATAAAAGAGAAATGCAGAAAGACTAATGATTTTGAAGTACAGGGGGAAGTGGAAGCAAAACAGCACTTTTAAGTGCATTTTTTTCCCTTTTATGCAGGATCTGACGAGGGCCAGGCAGAGAGAGCAAACAGCTTCTGTGAGTTAACACAAAAGTGAAACAGTACTTTAACGAGGCTTTATTTGCTCCTTAGAGTCTCCTTTTGATTTTTAATATCTCAGAGACTTGTCAGGGAGAGAACAGGCAAAGACATCACATTCCAGGTCTTGAGCAGAGCTCTGGAACTTGAGACTTCATCAAAATGAAAAAAAAAATTACGTTCAGAGAAAGCTAATGACCTTACTGTAAGTGCTGCAGAACGACAACCAGAAGCAAGCTGGTCCCTCCACTGTGGAAGTCTCTACCAAGAGAGCCTTTGAGTCTGCAAGAACTCTGCACAAATTGGTGGTTACAGTGGGACATACAGAATTTAGGTATGTCTGCTAAGTGGGTCTCTGACCATGGAGGAAGCAGGCAGATGTCTGGCAGCACAGCTGCATGTGAAAGCAACCAGTGATCACTGCAGAGCTTTTAAAAGATGGACATCTATTTTCTCAGCTATTAGATTTTTCCATTGATAGCTTTGTGCAGAACACGCTGCACTGCTTCAGCCTAGAGGCTGCGAAAATATTGGCTGCCTAAACAGCATGGGCCTTAATTTGAGTCAAGCATGGGAAAACTTGGGTTTTTGTAATGATGGGTGGAATTCATTATGATAAAATTTAAAAGCAACTAGCATTCCTAGGTTAAAAGTCACTAGAGTAAGTTGTGAATTTGTCCGTATTTATTGCCTGATATAGGATAAGGAAGTGACTGCCCTGAAAAGAATGCACAGAGAATATATTGAGAGGGTTAGCTATTTTTAAGCCATTGGTTTCTGCTGAGCGTGAATCGTACGTCCATTACTTAATTTGCAAGACTGCCACCATTCTTCCCAGTGAGGACTCCCACACATATCCTGTTTTTCACATTTCTGCGAGAACATCTGTTTGCGGTTCCTCCAGTGGATTTTGAAAATACAAAAGTCACTCACGACGGGATTTTCCATCGTGGCCCAAAGCCTAAGGCTACCCATTCCAGGAGAAGATCGGGTGGCTTTGGCCATCCGGAGAGCCCGGATACACCATCAGAACTTCAGATTCTGAAGGTGGAAACTGAGGCAGGATGAGGTAGAAATGGCAGTTTGCTAATATGAGGACTTTTGAGACATCAGGAAAAGTTGGCAGTCCTTTCCAGCAGATCCATAAGACAGAGAAAACAGGAAAGATGGCGGTCTGCTCCAGCCCATCCAGCCTGTTGCTGGTATAGAAAGCCTGCTCAGATGCTGACTTCTGCTCATACCCCTGCTGCTTGCTCACAGATATATGCATTAAGAACATCAAGAGAAGAAGGCAACATTTATTACTCTTTTTTTACTTCTATTTTTTTTTATTTTCCTGAGGAAACTCTCATGTTTTTCTTTAAAATGTGGCTGTGTAGGCATAGGAAAGAGAAAGCAAGTTTATCAGCAGTTCACAGAAGACAGCAGCAGCCTTTCTCCTCCTTCACGCCAGTCTGTCAACTCTCGCTAGAGACAGCACAGGGATGAAAAGCGTCACAGTCTCAAAGTTGTTACTGACTATGACTGACATGATTGTCACTTCTCTGTTGCATCTGCAGAAGAAGAGTTCACTCTCTAGATCAAGCACTTCAAATTAAAAAAAAAAAACAACAACAACAAAATGCTGCATGCTCCTGCACTCAGCAAAGTGTCTGAGGGCATCTGTATCCCCAGCCTGACTGCTATAATGATCAGTGCTGGCAAAGTAAGGGCTGGTCCCAGACCACGTATCTGGGTTCTTAGCATCCACTTTAAATCTATGCTCTTTTGCAGGAAAGTCACATCAGGGTGCTATGAAGCCCCTAAGAAAGCAAGAATGTTATTACCAAGAGTTTTCTGTTACAAATTATTCAATTTGTGTGTGGGGGGGGGGGAAAGGTATTTTCAGACCCCTCTTACAGGTGTTTACATTTTGTTTTCAATGTGAATAAAACTTCTCATCCGTTAGTTACTCCATGCAATGACTTGACTCTCAGTCATTCATGTTACAGACATATCTGAAGCTCCAAGTGAGTGATTACTTTCAAGTTCATATCTCCCACCCTCTCCTCTTGCATCCTACTTAAGAGTCCTACAGTACATTTGTAAATAATTTTGAGGTGACAGGAGAGTCTTTAGTCAACAAAAAATGAGTATTTACAAGGCATGGGGCGATTCTTCTGTGGAAGAAGGACCTCCTTTTTTTTTCCTGTATATATTATTAACATTTCAAAATGTTTGTTGAGATGGATAAACTGCTCTCCCACAGCTCTTGCCCTGATACTAGGAAATCTATTTGTAATCCTCAAAGGGGTAACTGGTATTTTTAGGGCTTTCATTAACCACAGGAATGTCAGAAGAACTGGTAACTGAGTGTGAAAGCCAGGTGTACCCCATTTAGAAGTGAGATAATAGTGCCGGTGACTGGCAGAAACCTTCACAGCTAGATTTTGTAAATCCAATGATTTCCTAAATCTGGTTATCAAGCATCCCAGGCTGATTATCTAGCACTAGAATGAATGAACCTGATATGAGCATTATAATGCAAACTTATGCTTTGTAATAGCCAGAAGATAGAATCAGAGATGTCTTCATCCCTCAGCCTTAGCTATGAGGACTTCTTCATTAACAGTAGGAGAAGGTCAGGGATGCCCTGCATCTGTGAATGCAGGGTGTACCTGAGGTTGTGGGGAGATGTCTGTGCTGCTTCACATGCATCATGTGGACTGTGTGCTTCCATGCACACTGAGTAACAGCAGAGCAGCTGTGCACCACAGGACTAAATGATTGAACATTCACCTTAAAATCTATGCAGTGATACAAGTACATGGTTTGTGCTGCCTGGATGGATGTTGAACTAGTTTTTTCCTCTGCGTGCCTTCTCCTCTACTGCAGAGAGCCTCTTATCTGAATGGTAAGGAATTGCAAATAGGGCATAAAACCAAGAGGAAATCCTGGGTTATTAGGACAATAGCTTTGTCCTATCATCCCATAAATGTGCCAAGGAAAGAGTTAACCTATCCCAACGTTATTTCAAGGGGTAGACACTCATTGAAGCTAGGCCACATTTAAGAAGGGCAGGAGTTAATTAGGGAATTGTTTTTTAATTATCATTGAAGTCAATCCTTTCAAGGACCACCACTCATCTCTAGGTCAGTGGTCACCAGAGTATGCTGAGCCAGCAAATCACCCACGCTCGCCTTTGCCAGTGGCTCCTGATGGGCTGAGGCTGGCTCTTTTTGCTGGATATGCTGATCTTCTCTCTGAAGCCAGGATGATTAAAAGAGAAAAGCAATCTACAGCCTTAATCAAGCTTGCAGGAACACACCTTCCAGATTTTTTGAGATGAGGTATTTGTTACCTCTTATCTTCTGGCATGGTAGCACTGTAATGAAAGGCTGCATATTTTTCTGTTAGCAGCTCAACCACTTAATTCTTAAGTTCCTTCAGAGCTCTCAGATGTATGCCATCTGGTCATGGTGACTTGTTGCTCTTTAATTTGTGAATTTGTTCCAGCACTTCCAGTTTTGACACCTCAATTTCTGACAGAGTCTCATCTTTATTACTTGAAAAGAATAGCTCAGAGGGCTACCTCTCTCTCTTGCACACGTTTTCTTGTAACTTCATTTTCATTAATAGAATTTTAACTTAAAGCAGAATTAAAGCTTTCCCCAAATATGCAGTCTCTCCACCTCCTACCCTTCCTGCCACATTTTATTTTGCTATATTTTTATTAAATGGAAACACATCTAAAAGCGTCGTGGAAACTGTTCTGAAGGTAAATGGTACCTTTCCTATCTTATATAAAAGTCTGGAAGTCAGTTTGAGGAAACATTTGGTCTGTCACATTCGCCAAAGGGATATTATTAGTTCTTAAAATCTAGGGGATTGGACAGCCTGCTTAAACATATCTAGAATGCCTTTTCATGGCCCAACGTTATTTATGTAAAATAAATACTATCTATTATTTACATTCTATTTGCATTTTGGGTTTTTGATGGAGTCTCCACAGTAACACGTATTCTACAAGCACTTGGCTAGAGCCAATTCCTCTTCCGAGGAATTTACAAACAGAGAAGACAAATGGCCAAGAACAGACAGCATACAAAAAAGTTGTCAAGGATGAATGTCTTTACAGTTACAGTTGCAATGGATTTTCCTTATACTTACAACATTCTTTTCCTCCTTCACTGACTATATCTCCAGACCTATGTTCATCAGGACTTCATAGAATCATTAAGGTTGAAAAAGACCCCAAAGATCATCCAGCTCAACTGTCCATCTACTGCCAATATTGCCCACTAAACTATGGTCCTTACTACCACGTCCAGGGATGGTGACTCCACCGCCTCCCTGGGCAGCCTGTTCCAATACCTCGCCAGTCGTTTTTCCTAACATGCAACCTGAACCTTCACTGGCACAGCTTGAGGCCATTCTCTCTCACCCAATTACTAGTTACATGGGAAAAGAGGCTGACCCGCATCTCACTACAGCCTCCTTTCAGGTAGCTGTAGAGAGCTATGAGGTTTCCCCTGAGCCTCCTCCAGAGTAAACAGTCCCAATCCTAATACATGCAGCAGCAATAGACTTGGCAGTGCAGTCCATCAGTCCATGCCAGCCTTTTTGTCTCTTCCTAGAAGGCTTAAGGGTTTTTCAACCTCTCTCTGCTTGTGGAGCTCAGGGTAGGAGGCTTGTCTCTTGCTTCCTTCTTTCTACCCCAGAGCACAGTGACACGGTGACTGCACTGTCCTTGCAGCGGTGGCCACCACTGGAATTGGTACTTTGTCTTCCAGCCATGGCTCTGCCACCCCTCTCCCTACTTTCAAGGAGCAGGACACTTTCCTGGCATGCCCTTCACCTGCCTATGAAACAGGTTGCCCAGAAGGAACAATTGTGGCCGGACACGAAAAGAGCAGAAACTTGAACCTGTTCTTCGCTTCTTTATTAAATCTAGGAAGTGACAGAAGCACACACCCCTCCTGACAAAGTCTGAGGGTCTCTAGTGACATTTATGTCGCTGGAAAGGCATATAATATGTACACTGTGGTTTAATTTTATCTTAATGAAACAATATACATATAAAACTATCCATTAAATATAAAACAGTAAAGTAATTTGCAAATTTTCCTACGGCATAATAAATTAAGCATGGAGAGCACTAAGGAATGCAATTTGCAGTCATTTATAATGCAGTGTTTTATGTTAATAATTCAAAATCACATGCTATTTGGAGACACTTCTAATTAATGTATTTATGAAATTGTGAACTGTGACTGTTTTGGTTCCATTTAGCTAAACATTTCAACAGAATGCGCTTGCTGTTGTTTTGTGTTTGCTTAATGGCACCGGCAAGCATCAAATGTACAACTGGGGAAAGCTGGGGGTGGTGTCTGTTGTGGCTTTTTTCACGGGCATGTGTTTTTGTGCTGCGTACATGCATGGGATTGCACTCCCGATCTCACAAAGGGTAGGAAAGTTCTGAAATAATTTGAGGAGGAAACAAGGAAAGGAAAGTTTTATGGATGAATAATTAATTGCGAGAAAAGTTCAATATCTTCCTAAAGAATTACTAAGATATTCAGTACAATATTCCCTACTCTTCACGTAGCAGATCTGTATACAGTGACATTTCTCCTGACTGGTTAATTATGACTGATACAGCTCATAAATTTGTATTCATACTTTATTTTGATATTATTCAGCTTTCTCATCAGACTAAGTATTTGTCATGCTGCTTCTTTATCAGAGCGCTATGAAGAATGTCATGCTTCTCCAGAAAGTTACTCTCCTGGGAGGAGGCTTGCGGAGATTTGGGGGTATTTTGAAATTTAAAGTACTGTGAAAAAACATACATATCAGAATTTTTAGTGAATTATTACAAGTCAAGATCCAGATTCTGAAAATGGCTTGAAATGAATGGGTTCTAGGCATGCAGAGCCAGATGCTAACAGTAAACTGTTGTAGCTCTGCATAGGAAAGTGAAGGGAAAACTCTTGAAATAATTTTCTATGAAAAACACTTCACACGGTAAGGAAAAAAAAAAAACAAGAAGAGAAGAGAAGAGAAGAGAAGAGAAGAGAAGAGAAGAGAAGAGAAGAGAAGAGAAGAGAAGAGAAGAGAAGA
>JAOWBP010002052.1:5974199-5993411 GCA_028571105.1 Tragopan temminckii | reverse complement strand
CCTCCCTCGACCTGCTGGTCACGCATCTTTTGATGCAGCCCAGGGTACGGTTGGCTTCCTGGGCCGCGAGGGCACATCCATCTCTCTTCAGTTTGGAGAGAAGGATGCTGTGGGGTGCCGTGTCAAAAGCATTACTGAAGTTGAGACAGATGACATCAGCAGCTCTTCCCTTGTCCATTGATGCAGTGACTCCATCATGGAAGGCCACTAGTTCGGTGCAGCAGGATTTGCCCTTGGCCAAGTCATGCTGGTTCTCCCGTATCACCTCCCTGCCTTCCACGTGTCTTAGCATAGCTTCCAGAAGGATGTGTTCCATGATCTTCCCCGAGCAGTTATCAGGGAAGATGGAGACAAAAAAGCTGTTAAGTACCTTACCCTGCTCCTTGTCTATTGTTACCATCCTGCCTGCGTGGATGATTTGTTGGTCTGAGAACATCATCAAAAAGAACTGTGCAGGATCTGGCAGAAATTCAGCTGTACAGAGAGGCTTTTTCTATGAGCACGGTATCGGCTCAGAACACAAAGGACCTGATGAAGTCGAGTTCACATCCTATCTTTCCTTGTGACACATGGAATGCATATCCCTTAAAGCCCTCAGACACCTGAGTAACAAGAATGAAAAGGTAAAGCAGGAAAGTACATAAAAGTGACACTATTAAGACCCAAATCTCCTCTGCCAAAGGTTGCCTGAATTAAATGGGAATGAGTCAGATTACCACAGTTTAACAGAGCTGAGATTGTTCCTGGCCTTAAAAAGGGAGGAATACCCTGATTTCCAAGTCACTTTAGTGCAAGGAATGAGAAACTTGGGACACTGGTTAAATCAGTGGTTCCACTGGTTATACCAGTTGTTCCACCACTGAAGCCCACTCACACATGCAGAAGGCATTCAGACTCCATGAAGTCTGGTTTGGGGAGGAGTATAGCCAAACTTCATCTCCTTACACCCCTGTTATTACTCAGGACTGTGACAACAATGGGATAAGTTTTGCTGTAGGCTTTTTGGAGCAGAGGGCCCATGCTAGGCCTCTGGGAAGAGGCAAAAACCCCTGACCCAGAAGATATTGCCTATGCACATAGGTATAAACTCTTAAGATTCCCAGTGAGGGAACACAGGGAATCATATGATCTTTTTTGTGGCATTTATTCTTATCGTAACCACTTTTCATGTGTATAATATAAATGCAGTTTTTAACATCGGTTTCCCACTTTTACCCAAAGACTGCAAATATTTAAAGTGAAGATTCATCCTGTCCCTTGTCATTGTGAACCAAAAGGCTATACACCTGGATATACACCTGATTATCAGTCTTTTGGGAAAACATGGAGCTTTTTGTAGATCTTTCTGTGCTGGTTGAATCACAGATGATACAGACATTTTGGTGCGAGGACATAAAATATCTGTAGGGTTGCCTTATTATCTTTGTCACATGTGTGCATGCACTTGTTATTCTTTAGCATGTGGTTTCCAGGCCAGCTATTAACCTTCCTTTAGAGAAGCTGCAATTTGCTGGGCCCAATTGATTTAACTACCTTGCTACACCTGCAGTTTGTTCAGTCATTTCCTTCCACAGCAGATATCAGTCTTCCTGAACAAATGGGAGATAACTGTCTCATGTACTTCCCTTCAGCTTTAGTATGAAAAAAGCAGTTCCTTTGTGTTTTCTATGTGAGCAGCATTCTCAGCTCTGAAGTAACTTTTCTTTGATGTAAAAATTACTGTGTAATGATTGTATTAACAAATATAATGGGACAAAAAAGATGCTATCTGTGGGCATTTCTGCACAGTGAAATGAGCCACGTGCTCAAACATCTTTCTGTCTGCAATGATGGCACTTATTCCACCTGAGGTTCATGCTGTGCTTGGGGCAGGTGAGGTTCAGGACACCTACTTGGAGGAAAGCCTGTGGTGTTCTGCACTGCGGCTGACTTGTCCATGCTGTGCTGGGATAGCAGGTCCATGCTAAAGCCCTACAAATGCTCTCCTTTACCAGGAGAGGCTCCAGAGCTGAGTGCATCTTTCTGCTTGAGAAAGCCCCATGCGTCTGCAACAGACCTGCCCTGTGCTCAGATGACAGTGCAAGTATCTAATGTGCATCTGCCTTCTTTCATTGTAGATTATTCCTTTTTTTTTCTTTTTTTTTTTCCATAAAGCAGCCCTGAATGTGTGCTGCCATTTGAGCATGGCCCCACAGCCACACATGCAAGGCTGCCCTGTTCATGGGAGATTGGAAGGCAGCAGGTAAGTAAGAGAGTCTTCCATGGTGGCAAGCCACCTACAGTGTTGCTCTTTCAGCCCAAGGTAGATCAAGCTGTTGCTTCAAAGCAAGAAGCAAAGACAAGATGCTGAAGTAAGTGACCACTGCACAAATTTTAACAAATAAGATTACATTTCTTGAAAGGACAAAATGCCTTTTATCACTTTTCCCCTCTAACCTGGTGACTGGTGTGTGGTGGTGCAAGAAGTTAAGTAGTGGTACTCTTTGGTGCTAAGTGTAGATGAGGAAGTAGCCAAAATGCTTTATTAGACTGGAGAACTTTCACACTGTAGTGTCAGGAAACAGTGCAAGCTCACAGCCCCTAGTTTGATGCTTCATTTTTTTCTTCTTTTTTTGTAGTTGACATCACCCATATAAAAAGTGTGCACTGGGCTGGCGCCTTTTGTTTTTGCAACAGCAGCAGTGATTTTGCAATAGCTGTAATCATTCAAAAGCAGCATCTGGAAGGGGTGCAAGATGGCAGGCTTTCAGAGGACCTCCCCAGAGTGCTGTGCAGCGATGCTGGTGTGTGTTGGGCTGCCCTGCCTGAGAGCGCAGATGTACTGGGGACCGTATGTTTTTGGGTGTGTTTTCCACTCTGGAGCCAGCAGCCACCAAGTCGCCTGGTGGGCTCTGCATCCCATGTGGCAGGGCTGGCCCATCAGCTCTCCCTGAAGATGATGGACACTTGCCTGGGGGTGCCAAGCTAGGATGACAAGGCCAGATTTTTAGCAGAGCATGGAAGAGTGCTGTGTTCTTGCAGCTCTACAGCTGTCAGACCTATGCTCCCTCCTGCCTGGCCAGCTCAAGCTCTAGCATGTGAACACGTGCTCGTCTGTGCCTGGCCAAGGGTGTCCTGAAAGTGCTAGAAATTAACAGCTTCCATGATGGCACTCTAACTTCCCCGTGTAGGCAAACCCTCAGAATCCTCATTAACCTGAGTTTAGACCATAATCTGAACTTTCTGGCAAAGGTACTCCCAGACTGAACGGGGAAAATCTCTGTGATGAACAGTAACAGTGCATATAAAATAAAATAACAGCAGGACTGGGGAATAGCAATGGCACATCTTTCCTTCCAAATTGAATTGTTCACTTCACTATGAGAAGGAATAATTATCACATTTATCGTGTTTGGCTCAATTAGGCTGGAATCTTAGGCCAGGAACCTTTCTTTTTACATTTCTGTAAATGTTGTCCATGTATGGCTGTGTCAGCACTGATTGTGCTGTCACGTAGGAACCACAGCTGTCTGCCTGAATTGGAAATGCAAACCAGAATAAGCCTCTTATATTATTTCTACAGAATACTGCTCTTGAATGCAGTAGGGACAGAAGCATGGAGTTTCCTTTTGTACACGGTGCACGTTTACTCTTGGAATCCAGAACAAGATGTGTTGAGACCATGTGCACAAGGAGGTTCCAAGATACGTATGACTTTTGTTGTATGTGAGGCTGGCATGTGGCATAATGGGACCAGAGTAGGAGATGGTAAGGCTTGTGGAAGAGTCTGGTGTTTTATACCAGGGAAGAGTGAGCAGAAGATAAATCCCTGATGTGGAGAGGACAGGTACATTCAGTTTATTTATCTGAGTTTGTGTGAGACTGCACGTAACAAACGCCTACCGGTTTCCTTGGCAGGGCTGCATGTTTTTAAGAGCTATGCATTTAAACACTGAAATAGAGGTTCTCTCAAAGATATCAGTATCAGATTCATGCTCCACTTGTAGAATTTTGGTTTCGCAATGGGAGAGGACTAGGATCAAATATGCTAGAGGTGGAGGAACTCAGCCACTTCTGCAGGTTTTGGAAACTAAGTCAACATTTCTATGAACTGAGTCAGGTCCTTTTCATCTAATTCTTCAAATTTTTCTTTTCTATAAGGAAAGAGAGAGAAAATACCCATTAACCAATGTGTACAAAATGCAGAGTGTTAAATGAGGGATAATACATACTTCAAGTGCTAAGAAAAATTCTGAGAGAAAGTAGACTCCACCTTGGTTAGAGTGAGATCAGATCTTTTACACAGAAGCCTTTCAAAGGGTAGAGCTTGGTGTTACCTCTCATGATTTTCACTTGGAACTCGTGTTATTAGAAAACCTGTCTATATCCAGACAGAGACTGGACCATAATCAATACCGAAATGTATGTGTGGCAATTTTTGGACAGAAAAAACAGAGAACGGTCTATCTGGCTAGTGAAAGCAGTATTAAAAGCCAGTTAAATGAAACTTCAATGTGTCATAATAGGAAGTTGAGGCGAACCAGAACACAGGAGAGAGGAAGAAAATATAATGAAAAATGACGTTTGCAAATTCATTGGATATGCAGAATATGGTGACCATGATGTCTGACTGTCCTAATGTCCTAATCCATGGAAGGTAGACAGGGATATTTGAGAAAAGAGTGATATTGAAAAGACACTGATAATATTCGGGGTTTTATTTCCTCTTATGACTAATTGGCTCTGTTACTCACCATGCATAAGTCCATATTACCCTTGTTTCTGCACAAGGAATGAACAAAGCTCACCACTTCAACATAAGAAAAATGAGAGTGGGTGACGCATGCAAGCCTGATGGTGTTGAGGGAAAGATCTCTTAGGAGCATGGGACAGGGTGAAACCACTCTGGCAGAAATGCTGGGCTCCCTGCTATTGTGGCCAGCCACATGAGAGATGGCTACTCAGGAATGTCAACAGGAAAACCCCACTCCCCACAGCACTTCAAACTAAAAGCCACAAAATGCTTTATCATACCCTCTTAGATGACTAACTTAGATGACACTTACACTTAGATAACACTTGACGTCTACACTGAACCATAGGTCAAGACCAGTCCAGACTTGGTATAGTGCCCTAGGGACCATATAGGATAGGTGCATACAGTGTATGCAGGTCAATATCTAAGTTCTTCCATCTGAGATGGTTTGCTTAAGTAGCACTTTAAAGAAACATATAGTTTCTTGAATCAACTGTTGAAAACGAAACAAAAATAATCCATCAAAACCAAATACCATTTTTTCTCTGCTAATTTACTAGGTTCTTTATTGAACTTTACCAGGATCTGGTTATTTTCCCTGTACCATCTTGTGGAATTACACATTAAATATAACTTGTACCACATTTTGAGAGTTGCTGCTTTAACAAAAATGTGTTTGTGCAGGTATGGAGGTAGGTGCTGAGCAGAGACTAATCTCCTTGAGAAGGCAGAAGCAGGCTTTCTGCTGCCAGGAGCAGTGCTGTGTCACTTTGGGAGCTCAGAGTTGGGTGAAATTTAAAGGCAGAACAATTCCCATGCCATGCTCAGCACCAATGTAGAGGAAATTCTTGGCAGCTCAGACAGCAGGTCATAAATTCTCCTTCACCAGTTTGGGGGCTTGATCATTCTTTTGTGTTCTGCTGGAAACATTACTTATGAGAATTGGGGCATTTTAATTTGGCTGTGCTACGACTTTATTAATATTTGAACATCTCACTGTTTTCTGTCTTGGCACAATGGGATCCACAAAAATGGGCTAAAAGAAAAAAATGCTCCCCTCCCTGGCATCAGATTCCTGCCCTTTTATTTTTAATTACTTTGAATTATTTCTGGAACTTTTTATGCCATTTTGACAACACAAAAGAAAAGGTTTGACTATAAGAAATAATACTGTAGAATGCAAGAAAATGTGGCTCTACAGTTTTGTCCAGAGACAGCATCAAACATGCAAGGGACAGACCCTTGCCAATTTATCCATTATATCCTGGCATAACAATGATCCATTAGCCTGAGCAAGGCCTGTGTGAACTGTGTGCACATTTGGCTAAACCCACTCAGTTTATTTAGCCTCTGGTGTGCTCTGGATTAAAGCAGACACTCATTAGAGAAGAGTGTTTCTTTCACAAATGCTGTTTTTCATCATCTGAAAGAAGTGGCAGAGCTTTTCAAAAGCCTTTGGTACTTAAGGACAAATGCTCTCCCTGCTCCTCGCCAGTGTTCGTCAAAGATTCGGTAGATTTTAACCGTTCCTGTTTCCAAAAGCAGAAGTTGATCCTGAGTCTGACAGAATAAGTCCAGAACTGAGGATCGTTGCACACCTTGAGCTGGGATCTGCCACTGCACTGATCTTTTCCAGCAGCTCGCTGTAACCCTGCAGCTCAGCCCCCTGGTGTTTCTGAAGCACGCTTCAAGATCCCCAAGGAACAGCTACCTTGAACAACAGGGCAGACCAGCTCAGTGGTTTTCCAGGAGGGCTCAGTCAGCAAATCAAGCATTAGAAGGAAACAACATCCTAGAATAATTAGTAATTGTCTGACTGTAAAATGTAGAGGACCTGATCCTCAGGGATACTGCAGCATCTTCACAGTGACCATGTAAAGAGTCCTACAGCAGCCATTTATTTCATCTCCATCATGTCCCTTTCAAGCACTCAAACTTCAGACCCCTTTCCAGAAGAAGAGGGAACACACTGCATTTGACAGAGCAACATAACATTTATTTCCTTAAAAAAAAAAAAAAAAATCATAGAATCACAGAATTGCTCAGGTTGGAAAAGACCTTAAAGATCATCGAGCCCAACCACAACCTAACCATACTACCCTAACTCTAACAACCCTCCGCTAAATCATGTCCCTGGGCACCACATCAAAACGGTTTTTAAACACAAAACTTACCTTCTTTTGAAATCATATACTTTGCAGATCCAGACACAAATAGTAATGTCTAATGAAAGCAAGAACACACGGATTTAAAACTACTGTTCCCCAGCACATAACTGATCTTATACTTTCCTACAACGCTAGGAGCACCTAGTCTGCAAATGGTGTGCCATGTATTTTACTGTGGGAGGATGAGGGTTATAGCAAGAGGTCCTGAAGAACATGGATTGCCCATACACAGTCTCATCACAGCGTGGTGTAATTCCCCTTCCCACAGGACCGTGATGTGATGAAGCTTTCTGATGGCAAGGTGTGACCAGGTGCAGCCTCTGTCTCCATCCGTGAGGAATTACCAGGTAGTAACATGGTCAAAGCCAGGGCTAAGTGAAAGAGCTGCCTGGCAGTTAGCAAACAAGCTGTTCAAAACTCATTACCTCCTAGTATCAGAGCTTAAACTGCTTTTAAAAAATGCCACTACGGAGGAAAAATGCACACGTATCATCTCAGGCATGCCCTACCTAACTTCAGTCTGTTTGTGGAGAGGAAGGCACTGCCAGAGAACACGTCTTCCAGACTGATATTGGTATGACTTTCTAGTGATGTCCATCTCCCTTTGTTCCTCTTAACACAGAGAAAGAGATCAGTGCCTACAGGCAGCTGGTATGAGTTCAGGCCACCACCCTCTTCCTGCCAGCAGGGCTAGAAGGCATTTCAAAATGGCTTATCTGGTATGGTGAGCCTTAGCCAGCAGAATGGTAAGCACATCTGGCTGCTCGTGCTGCCTCTCATCCCTCAGCATTCAGAAATGGGTGGGAGTCTGGCTGGAGCAGGCTCTGCTGATCTGTGCAGACGGATGGGAGGTTTCTGTACACATTCGCTCAGCTGAGAGACTTTTGCTCTTTATTCTCCTGGTTACTTCCACCTCTTTCCCTAACTTCACCTCTGTATGCTCCAGCACTGATGGTATCAGAGGCAGCTGATGGATAGGGGAGTGCAACAGTAACTCTATTTACCACTTCATTTGCTTGAACAGCCTTGATAGAAATCTGAATAATGGCCTTGTACCCTGGGCCTATTGGACAAGCTTTGTTTTGCAAGTTGGGGAAACAACCATGAATTTCATGCCTTGATGAGGTAATACACGACACTGCTGACAGCAGAAAGAGGATACAACATATTAAACATGGCTTGGGCTGCAGGCAAATAACTGTTGAGCTGAAAGGCAGTGCAAGGCTCCCTGTGCCAGTGAGAGAGCTGTTGGGTACGCCTGAGGCAGAGGGACCAGGAGCAGAAATTCACCTGGATGCTCTCCTCATCATCTCCTTCACTGCCTGGAGAATTTCAAGTCCGGTCTGGACAGGGCTCTGAGCAACCTGACCTAGCTGTGGATGTCCCTGTTCACTGCAGGGGAATTGGACTTGGTGACCTTTAAGTCTCTTCCAACTCAAATGATTTTATGATCATCATCACTAATAACTGGTCCCATCACTTAATTTGCTTCAAGGAAAGCTTGAAATCTCCTCTTTGCCCTTAGCATCTGCCACGTGAAGCCAATGGGAAACTTTTCACTGCCTTTGAAGCGAATTTCATTCCTTATTTCAGGTTTTGAGTAGGCAGATTTGTGCAGCCTAATTTCAGTACTAGGATGTCTGCACAGCAAGGAGGGTGGGAGCTTTGCTCTTTTCCAACACACAATAGCACACAGAAAGATGGGCATTTCAGATGATTGGCTTAAAAGAGCTATCCTATAAAGGCATCACAATTACAAGCCTGCAGGGAAAATTTCTGGGCTTTTGTGTAAAATGGAGCAAGGAACACAAAAAGGTTTTACTGAGTTACAGTGCCAGGTTTCACTTACCCGTTCTACAGGAAAGCCAATAATAGGGCTTAAGTAAAAGTATTTCCAGCACTGAGCCTGTATGCAGAATGGGTGGACATACAGGAGTGGGGCAGGAGACAGAAAGGGGAAGGGAAGGAGGTGCAATACGGGGACACTCTGACACCTATAAAAGTCCCAACCAGGCTGGCCAGGAGGAGCAGAGAGACCTTCTGGGCAAATAAGGGTGGTGTGATGCTCTCTGAGTAAAAGAATATTTTTAAAAAGGAAAAGAAAGGGAGAGTGAAATCAGCTGCCAAGGAATGCTGGGGCCAGAAAAAGCAACAAAGGCCTATTTTTAATTTAACTTTTTTTTTCTGCCAGTAAAAAATCAAATGATAAAATAGGCTAGAGAAAGGAAGCAATTGGGAATGGCTGAAGAGGATTCCCAGCTGTGCTTGCAATCAGTGCAATTCATGACTCACAACATGCTGGCCACATCACTTCCCAGGAGCAACATATTCTCATGAACAAGCAAAACAAGTCGGAGAGAATCTTTAAAGGCTTTTTGGATCATTCATGGCTCAGTTGTGAAATCGCCTATGAAGCAGCAGGATGGCTTCAAGGGTCAGGGTGATGTGAGGACCGGTCAGCTTTCCTTTTCTTCCTGCTTTTGCAGTTGCCCCCTTCACTAGCCCTCAGCACTGGCTAAGGAATTGCATTCTCTCAAGGAAGAGCTGGAGATCAAATTGGTTGACTGGCTTTCAAGCAGTTCTTGTACTTCCAGTTTTCTACAGGGACTTTCAGCTGCCCTGCTGACATAAAGGAGTGGAAAAAAAAAATCTGGAAATACTGTTTATGTCTTTACACAGAAACAAGTATCTCAGAATTGACTGTCTGTATCTGGGTCCTGCTAATTCTCACCTGACTGGTAGGTAAACTGGATGACTCAAGTCATAGCGCTGCAGAGCTCTTCCATACCTCAGCTTCTATCAGAGTGCTTCAGACTGATGCTTTACTGAGCAATATTTTTCAAAATAGTCTTGCTTACATTCTTTACCACACAGTGAAATGTTTAGCAATATATATAACCAACATGTAGCTATGCTGCTAAAATAGAGGAAACATTTAGCAGTAACCTTGAATTTTTATCATGGCTGGGTTCTTTTTTGTTGTTTTTTTTTTGCTCAATTCTTAAGTCCCATTGTAGACAAAATGTGACACGTCCGATTTGTAATAGTGGTGTGAATCCCACACTGTTCTGGTTAGATTCCAGCTAAAAGTCCCAGCTCCTATGAAGCACTTTTTCTTCCACCAGGGCTTTCTTATCTGCCTGTGACTTACACCATGCCTACACTTTTTCTGTGCAGAGGTTATGGTTACATGCACATGCCATAGATAACCTCTTTTCCTGAGGGAACTGCAGCCTTTTCAGATTGGCAATGCTCTGAATCTGACTCCCAAGTCAAAAGTTTAAAGTGACCAAGGGAATGAATACTGTGAAAATAGCAAACAGGAAAAATCAAAGACACGGAATCTTGTTTTTTCTAAGGTTAAAATATGTAAGTTTTACAATGTCAAGAGGTTAGAACAGAGTACATGCTTGACATACATATTTTTCCAGGAATAAGAAAAGTAAAATATACTATACACTAACACACGTAGCAAAATGAAATACTTTCCAAATCGTCTAATCAACATCTTTATTTTGGAAAAGTAGTTGGATTTTGGATTTGTTTTCTAACAAAATTCACTCTCTTATGAAAGAACATATCTCTGATGTCTTTCTAATCACATCTGTTATTAGTTTATCTTAACAGAAAGAAAATTATGAGCATTAATGGAAAGGGAGAGGACTTCTTTAAAAAAAAAAATTTCAGCTGTTTGGAAATATAATATCCAGGCAAGTTACTGCGTTTCAGTAACATTATGGTAAAGCAGATGGCAAAAAAAAAAAAAAAAGAAAAAAAAAGAAAAAGATGTGTTGATTATATTTTGCAGTGCAACTGAATCACATCCTTTAAACACATATTGCAAAAATATCAAGCCAAGGGGCCATCTAAGTCCAGCAATCTCTGCTTCAGAATGAACTCAATGAGATATGTATAAAAGAGGTGGCAAAGCCATGTATTGCTCCTATATTGCAGTAATTAATAAAATCTCTAGTAAGAATGAGGTAAAGCCATTTGAGTTTGCATGGAATCACTGATGTTAACGTTTTCTAACAGCCAGGTCTATGGCAGTCCTGCCCTCTTTGGGGACACTTTTTTCAGGTTATCTGGGATGTGGTCTCAAATTTCTAACTACTAAAATCCAAGCTCTGAATTTTATAGTGAAAGTAAGTGTTGGAAACTTGAATGTGTGTTTTTTCCTTTAGTGTCTAATATTTAAGGAGGCATAGCATTTCAAATTACTGTGAGATTCAGAGCTTAGCATATCAGTAAACAGGTATAGCTTCTAGTCTGAAATGAAGCCCTAAAAGTAGGAATCAAGGGAACACAATAGCACTGTTTTACCCTTGCAAAGGCCAGTTTCACCACAGATAAGTCACGTATTTCAAATGTTGATCTTCTTTTGACCAACCCCCTCTATCCCTCCCAACAAGTAAACGGCCAGAGCCTGACCACAGTAACAAAAAAAATAGTTGTTGTTTTTTTTTTTATGTTGCTGAGAGATGTCATTAAAAAATCCATGTAGTATTGACATATCTATTGCTTCTTCTCTTCGAAATTCGTGCTGGACAAAATTTGTCTGATTTTGTTTAGCCCAGCCAGTAGAGACTCCAGGATTGAGTACCTGAAATAACTCTCACAACAGCATTTATCTCTGCAGTTTGGAAATCTAGGAAATGGTGAATTACAATATTAAATGCTGAGCCACAGCAGAAAGAAGGAATAATGTTTCAATTTTCAGCATGAGGAAGGAGATGTCTCAGTCAAGCAGTATTTATGAGCTGGTAAAAAGCTGTTTATGTCACAATGGTCATATGTTCCTTAAATGTCAAGTCACAATCAATAACCTCGCTGAAATTTGACCCTGTTGGGCATGGTGTAGGAGAATTGGATGCTCTCCAGGCTATCGGCTGAAAGGCAAGAAACAGCAAGCCACTGATGAGAAGCTATCAATAAAACCTTGGTATTGTTTTGAGCTCAATTTCAAGTAATTGCTAGACTTCTGAGATTGAGTCTGACAGACATGAAGAAGGCTAATGTTGGTTGCTGGTAATGAAAAGTTGGTTTCGTGTTCCAAATAGCACAATGGGGCCTAATAGAGAAATGGCTTCCCCTTCAAAAAACAAGTTGATCTGTGACCATAGGAATCAGTGAAGCCTGTTTTTCATATGTATTTGTGCCCTGCATCCTTACAGTCTTCTCATGGTCAAAGCAACTCCTTCCTGCTTCCCTCTTTTCCCTTTGCTTCCTCAGCATCTCCATTTTCCCTCTTGTATCCTCTGTTCAATGCGTAAAGAGACCTGTGCCTTCTACTCCCCAATTTTTTACTGCAGTGTTCACCAGAATTATAGGTTGGGGGTGTTTTCCTCTTCTTTTATTTTTCCTTTTTTTTTTTCTTATTTTTTTTTCCCCCACTTCTCTTACCTAATGACAGAAATTATGCCAGCACAAAATACAGTACCTCAATTCTTTGTCAAATGAATTTTCCATAAAAGTGCCAGCTCTCTTCAGAAAATTGGATCTTACTGGATGCCCTAAGTTAAAGCAAAGGTTTGAATGGGTACATTTTGTCTCCCTGTTGTGGGTAGGTTAAGAGCATACAAATAGGGAATTATATTAGAAAGACCAATAGAGGGTTACTAGTTAAGCTGCTCTTACCATAATGGCAAGAGATAATGTGCCAGAATCCACTTTTTCATGTTATTTATCATGTTCTACAAAATAATTTGTCATAAGGTTCTTCAGTGGTGCATTATTCATGAAATGAATCCTTGGAAAAAGTGCTTTCTTTCATTCTCATACTGTTAGCTAGGAACTTGCCGTAACACAAACTTCTGGCAGAAATAATGTTGAAAGTGTAATAGCACCAAAATCACTGAAGTAAATTACAGTCTTCAGGAGGCTTTCACTTCCCACACAGAGCTCTGCATCAGATTTTTAGATGGGTTCTTCTGTACTTTGACCCCACAGTATTTTAGCAGGAGTGCTCAGACTCACTGATGTAGGCAGGCACATGAGGTGCAGTAAAAGGCTCTATTTGGTAGCTCAATCAGGATTTAGTGTTCCGATTGGCTAAAAGAGCAAGTAAAATTACTGAGACAGTCATGAACTGACCATCAAGTAGAAATCTGGTTACATTTTTTGATTTCCTTAAAGTAAGGAATTTAAAATTCCACAAAAAGCCTGGTGGAAACAGGCAGTCGTGTAAAACTGAAGACGTATTTGGAATCTTTTTTTTTTTCATTTTGCCCTCTCCAAGGCTCTGAAAAAAATGATAGGGAAAATAAATTCAAGTTGCTCTTACCCTTGTTTCTCCATTGAGAAGGTTTATAATAGGAATCATACCAGCTCTGCAGTGTTCCTTATCCAGACCACTCTCCATGGACATGAAGGCACAGTCAGAGCATGCAAGCAGAAAAGGATTCTCTGCTGGGGAAGGGGAGCTGGGAGCAGAGGCTGGCTTCAAGGTGGTGGCAGGCACTGGTCCAGCATTAGTAATGAGGGTTAGCCAGAGGTGGAAAAGCCCCTAATGATAAGGCAGATCTGAGGTCAATCCAGGAAGCCAAGTCAGTGAGTCGGGATCAGGGAGGAATGTGGCCAGAGACTGGCGTGGCTGTGGTGTGCCTCAGGAGCAATATCACGAGCATAAATGCAGCTCCCACACAAAGAGTGGAAGGCTTCATTCCTTGATTTGGGTTCTCACGGCTCTTCTCCAACTAGAGGTGTCACTGGATAGCTAGAAGGATAGCTTCTGGCACAGGCAGTGCAGGCCCAGTGGAGGTGGAGTGGAGGAAGAGGTTGCACAACCTGTTGGTGTCTTCAGGCCCTGGCAGGCTTAGCCTCAGAATGCACGTGCTTTGGTTCAACACTTGGAGTGTTAGAACTTGGTCATTTCTTTCTGAATAGAGAATGGGGCTGGATTCCACTTAATGCTAGACCACAGCTTGCCTTCTGCCCTGACTCCTAGAGAGAGCTAAGATTTTGTATATGCTACAGCCTAGGCTTAAGTGTGAATTGTTGCAAAACTCACTGTAAGTATTGCAGAAAATTCTCTTTCTGACTTCAACCTAGATGTGAATTCTTAATGTGGCTTTGTAAGGTTTGTATGCAGGATATCCTTGCACTATTGCAACTGAAGTCACATAACTGCTTCACTGGTTCTGTCACTTTATTTCCTTCTCTATCTGCTTTGCCAGTTGGAGTTCACCTCTTTTGATGAAGAGAGAGGAGGAGTGGGAGATTCTGCTATTGCTCTTGAGGGGCTTATTTGAATACTTTCATGGTCTTGACATTTGGAGAACCTAGTTCCCATCTTTCTCTTGACACGAACATGGATAGATGTACATAATTGCCTGTGGTTATCACTGTGCTAAAATTCATGGTTACTTTTAAGGTCAACTGGCATATTCTGAAATCACACCTGCTTCAAGTCACTTCCTTCATGATCACGCTGTGCTAAAACACATGAAATGGTACAGCCTGAAGCCTTTTAAACTCTTTTTAATAGCAAGAGTAGCTCGGTCAATGGAAGATTTATGCTGTGAATGTAACTCCAAGTGTCACAGAAAAACAGATTTCCTTTGTGAAAGACTCTTAGTGCCTGTGATTTACAAAGGAGAACTGGGCTGGAAATGGATCTCTCAGTGCCTCTGTCGTAAAAACCCAGAGATAGTCAGGATCATCCTTCCTTCTTGGTAAAGGCATGTGACGCTACTGTGATTATCTGTTTCTGTTCTGTATCAACACAACCAACCACAATTTGGAACTGAGGAACTAGTTATGTGAATATTACTCCAGGTTGAATCGCTTTAAGTGAGGCAAGCAGAGAGCAAGTTTCTTTTTTTTTTTTTTTTTTTTAATGCTTATTCAAAAGAAATCCAAATTATCTGAATGACTTGGATCTGAGAAACTAGTTTAGATGTCACATGTTGTCTGTAATAGTATGTAATAGACATGTAATAGACATGTAGTCTGTAACAGTATTCCTAATGTAGGTCACTTCGGGAAGTATACTGATTTATTTATTTATTTATTTTCATGTCCTGCTGGAAACCAAGAGGACAAAAATGAGAAATTAATGGTAAAAAAAACCAGCTACCACTTTTGAGCTCTAGGAATGAATCTAGAATCAGAATGGTTTGGTTTGGAAGAGACTTTAACGATCATCTAGTTTCAATGGTCATTAAAACTTAATCTGAGATTTGGAGATAAAAGTTATACTCCACCTCCACATCTCCCTGTCTCCTCCCATAAATCCCAGGAGCATCCATTCTACTTCAGTCTTCCCATTTTTTTAACACTGCCATGAAATGTTGGCCCCTGGGTTAGTAAGATGGCTTCCATGTCTCCTTTCCTATGGAGATAGCCAACGTGATGTCAGGGAACACCATGAACTACCCCTTCCTGAAGATGTTCTGACACACCGTGGCATGTTTGAGAGAAATTTGGGGAAAGATCACAGCGCCAAAAAGATCACTTTGTTTAATTCCCCGTATTATTGTGCAACTTCCTGCTAAGCCCAGACATCTTGCTGAGCTGCTGGAATAATAAAGGACACAGAGATGAGCTCGTTTTAATAGAACAACATCTGCTTGTTATGGGAAGTTTCTTTCCGGTCTTTACTATGTTTTCTAGTATCTCTAAAAGACTGGAAAAAGGATGAAAAAGGGATCTGAAAAAACAGTTGAACTTTCATTTACTGCTTTCTCCTTTTTGGGGGGCCTCTGTTGCTTCAAGAGCAACCTTCACATGTGCAGCTGCCTGTGGTGACCAGACTGAACTACCAACAATTCCACCAGCAGTCACTCCCTAACAATATATTTCATCAACAAATGCAGAGCTCTGCATCTACGATGATTTTCTTTGATCAACAGTTGTTAATCTCATTACTTTA
Organism: Tragopan temminckii; assembly: GCA_028571105.1. Taxonomy (NCBI): domain Eukaryota; kingdom Metazoa; phylum Chordata; class Aves; order Galliformes; family Phasianidae; genus Tragopan; species Tragopan temminckii. The sequence goes on along the minus strand of JAOWBP010002052.1, from coordinate 5,977,636 downwards.
AAGACTTGCCTTCTTGGGATTGGTGAGTCAGTAATTTGAGTCCACTTTATAATCCAATCTAATAGAAGTCAATTATGAAAAAGAAGAAATGAGAAAGGAAACAAACTCACTAGGTTCATTACTCCTTGGATTTGTCATTAGCTGATCTTCTAAAGAATTCAGAGAACTACTTCCTTCCAGCTTTGCAACTACAACTCAGGTTTCAGCCTCTGTCTCATTTTGTATGTGAATCCTGATGAGATAATTTTTTGCTTGTTTGCTCCTCAAATGTGCTACTTAGCTTCAGAGATTTAAAAGTTTGCGTTATACTGAGAGCTTCATTGCTCAGATGTGCCAAGAAAGTAAGTTTAAATAATCTTTTTGAATCCACAAGATCCACAGTAAAACTGTCACATTTTTGACAGCATCTAAATACCTAAATGCATAAGACAAGCAAAACAGCCATTGAAATAGGTGGTATTCAGTGGCACCCCATTTTACATAGGTAAAGTAATGCCTCCGATTTATTTTCATGGAAACTACAACAGATACATAGAGCAAAATAACATGATCTGATAGTGCACATCACTTTACCCACTGAGGGCCATATTTTGAGTGTTTTCTTAGGGAATTCACATATCACCAGGAAAGCCCATTTTGACTCCGGTTAATAGTGGTGACACCATTTATCATCAGCAGTAATAATGTGATCCAGGAAACTCTCACCTTCAGCCTTGTATTGCTTCATCAGGTCCAGACAAACTTGCATGTAGTGTTTTTTCTGTTCCTGTGTGAGCATTTTTGGGAACCACCTGGTGCAAACTTTGCCAAATCCCAATGTTGCCATCATCATTTCCAATGCAGTGAAGCCAATGTGTGGTGTGGAATTGGTGATCAAACATCATATTATTGGAGTGCAGTTAAACACAAACCTTTTTTGTAGTGCACTGTCATGAACATTTATGATCAGGTTATAACAAGGGGAGGGAGATAATGTTAATGAAGCCAACATCATTTAGCATTGTATCATCAACTACTTAAGCATCATGCAGAAGAGAAAGTACTTCCAAAAGATGGAACAGTGCAGTATAATCCTCACAGATTCAGTACTTGAACTTCAATTGATATGCAGGTTTGAGGCAGAGAGGGATTGGAAAAGGAAAAAGCAAGTTGTGGAAGCAGAAACCTGAGCTCAGAACTACCTCCCTTCAGCTCTAAATCTGATATCATAAGCTCTTAAGAATCTAACTTCATTATCAGACAGTATGCACATTTTCATCTTTCATTTTCATCAACTCTCAGACACGTGACTGGGAACATTAATGTAGTATTGTGAATACTGTTTGTTGTTTAGCTACTGCTACCTCTCACATCAAGAAATATCTGCTCTTCAGTTGCAAGTGAAATGACAGTAGCATGCACTGCCTTGGGAGAAAACTCTTATTCTTGGTGCCTGAATAGTATGAATATACTGTTATTTAGATGGAGGTCCTACTGGATGAAGTAGTCAAGTTCCAATCCAAAGCACTGCCCAGGCCACAGGCAATTTGAGACCTTTTATTGAACTACAACATTTTTTCCCCTCGGTATCAATGATAGTTGTGGTTAGTTAGTGGGGGTTTTTTTGTTTGTTTTGCTTGTTAGTTTTTTGAAATAGCAAGGACTGGTTGCATGTGAGCTTCACCACCTTTAGCTCCACCTGGATTTGGGGTTGATGTGATACTATGAATTTGTGAAACGATGAGACATTTGGAAGTATAGCTGTAAAGGAAAATTTAAATTACATCCAGACAAAGCTTTGAATTATTACTACCACAGGAAACGATTTTATTTATGTTGTGAAAATTTCAGTAAAACTGATGGATTTTAAACCACCGTTTCTGTCATGTAGGGATGTTGGTCACATTTCCTAGGAAATGTTTAATATTACAAACCGGGAGAAACTAGAGTGAAAAGGAATTATGCTTTCCTTACAAGCATATCTGCTTTTCTCATGACTTCTTTAGTGAAAAATAAACACACAAGTAGCTGATTTAAGTAGCATTTAGAATCAAACATAGGCACTGTGCTAGTCTAGCATTTATTTTGCTTTGCTATTTGGTGATGGTTTGCTAAGAACAGGTTGGGACAGAAAGACTGTGCATACAAATAGGGCTAGCGCTGGGTCTAAGGTCTGATGTCAGTAACTTACCTGTCCTGAAAGTGACACAGGTACTCAAAGATTTAATAGTGTCTGTTGAGGCTCAGTGTGGCTAATAAGCATTGCTAGTGTGAGCGTTGCCACAGAACCCCAGTCTGAATTCTGTCCAGCTCATACACAGCAGCCTCTAAGGTGAATCCCAACTCCGGTTCTCTTTCATCTCACCTTCATAAATCCTGAAAGAAGACACACTCTGTAATATACAGATGCAGCAGCTTGCATGACAGCAACACTGTTTTGAGTGCAAAGGTATACAAGCTTTCTGTTCCTAGGGCCCTACTGGTCTATCCACAAATGCTGATGAGAACTACATGTTGTATTCAAGACTCCATTACATAATCTGACACGCTGCATGTCCTTTGGTGGGTGTGCCCCCTGCCACACAAGGCGTCTTGATATTTACGAAGCTTTATTTAAAAAGACAAAAACAGTTCAAGCCCTTGCTTAAAAGCCAGGAAAATAAATGATGCTGTCTATCAGCTCAATGAGCCATATTTCTTGACTTACAAGCAATGAATTAACTACTAAATAAATGGGTTGACACAATCAGAATGTAAACTGTAGTGAAGGAAAAGAGAAACAAAATGGAAAACTTTAATTGTTCACAGTAGATTAAAGTCTTACCCTATGGCACATTGACAATAGCCTCTTAGAAAGACTCCTTGTAGCAGTCAGTGGGTGTACCACATTAGCATTTCAGTTTGGGTCAGGCATACGTTTCTGCAATAAATCTCCTGACTACTTCCACCCTCTTATTATGCTTTGGTTCACATTGTGGAGTGGTCTTGGAACACACAAACTTTGTATGAAACTCGATTGCAATATGTGCTCCAACCATGCACTTAGTGTGATGCAGCTGCTAGCAGTATTCCTCAGTGGAACCAAACTAAAGCTAGAATTAACCACCAGCCAAAGATGCAGAGTGCAGATACGGGATCCCCAGCATCACTTATCCTGTTCTACAGAGGCTTCTTTAGTCACAGTACTTGCTACTGAATAGCCACAGTTTCCTAAGGTGCTTGCTACTACTTCCCCCAGGTGAAGACCAGGTTAGTCCCTATGAATATGCATGCTGGCAATACAGTGATAATTTGAGAGAGTTTAAAATCAGAAAGCATCAAAAATGAGAGCTCAGTAGCTCTTAGAAGCAAGTCTAACCCAATGGTTATTTTGTGCCTGAGCTTCACAGGCTGGCTTTTCCAGATTCATAGTGAATTCTGGGTTATGGTTCCCTGAAAAAAATGTAAGACAAGCTCTT
>JAOWBP010002052.1:5954800-5970641 GCA_028571105.1 Tragopan temminckii | reverse complement strand
CGTTACCGGCCTCCACCTGGACATGGAGCCATTGACGACCACCCTCTGTCTGCGGCCTTTCAACCAGTTTCTTATCCGAGTGGTCCACCCATCAAATCCACATCCCTCCAGCTTGGAGACAGATCAAGTTGCTCAGGGCCCCACGTGAGTTAGAACAGTTTCCAGGAGGATCTTCTCCATGATCTTGCTGGGCACAGAGATAAGACTGATTAGCCTGCAGTTTCCTGAGTCTTCCTTTTTTTCTTTATAAAACTGCTTCACGTTTTTCCCCTCCCGTTTTTAGTCAGTGGGAACTTCACTGGACAGCCATGACTTCTCAGATACAATGGATAGTAGTTTAGCAACTTCATCCACCAGTTCCCTCAGGCCCCTCAGATGCACCTCATCAGAGTCCATGGACTTTCAAAATATTGATGAAACAAAGCACTTCATGAACAAACTGGGCAAGACGAAAGAATGCAAAACAAACAAACAAGCAACAACAACAAAAAACCCAAGTCTTTGAAAAAATGAAATAGTACCTTGCTGAGTACACGTCAAGTGTTGAAACAGATGTAAATTGGGACTGAAAAACTCTAAGAAGGGTAAGAGTCTAGCTTGGCCTGAAGCATCACTTTGTACCAAAAAAATGGTGCTGAAATGGATATTTTCATCTTAGGTAGGCTAGTACAGCAATTAAGTCAGATTGTTATCTTGGTAAGTTGGAACTGGTGACATGAAATTTCCAGTACCATCTTGACAAGTGGAACTGTATTTACTGTGTAGAACATTCACTGGACATTTGGTAATGCTGCCATAAGCAGGCAGCATCCTTTTGCTGTTGTGAAATACATGATCTGCTCAATGCAGATAATCCAAGCTCCATTCTTTTAAGTGTTTAGCCCTACTACTAATTCAGATCTTGCTTAGGCAGATACCATCACTATAATCAGATTGAAGCAACCCACCAAAGTCATTTTTTTCTTACTGTTCTGGGAGCTAGGTACTGGTTATGCTCTTCACTCATTACAGAAACTAATTAACTGTAAGCAGCATATTTATAATGAAAGAATAACTGGTATACAAGAACTTGGCACGTTTCACAAAAATGTGAGATAACATGCTGTGGGGAAAAGCTGGGATGTAGGAGACTTACCCATGTGATACCAGTGATTCAGAATGTATCATTACACACATAAACATACATGTGTACATCCACACACCTACTATCAAATGCTGTTTGAAACAGATAAGCAAAACATTAGCCATGAATGTATCCTCCTTCTCATTCTTGAGGGAAGAAGAGGATTTTTCTTTTAGTCTCAGAACTTGTTTGCATGTTTTATGATTAAAACCCATACACATTTACTGTGCATGCTTTATGATTAAATGCTGTCCTACAGCTGGTTTAGTGCACAGTTTTACTTATATTGAAATTAACAGCAAAATCTCAATGTCTTGCATTGTAGGAATGAGCTAACAGCTTTTTAGTGGGCTCTGAAGGTAGCACACAACTCACTGTGTAAAGCATACTGAAAGCTAGGCAGCGTCTAAACTTAATGTCAAGGTTTAGACCCTCAGATATGCCCAACTGTGAAGTGAATAGGAAAGACACTTTTCTTGAAGAGTACTCATTCACTTATTGAAACTCACTGTCTCTGCGATTTCATCAAGTAAAACAGTAGTTTGGAATCTCTCAAAGCACACAGGACCTTATTCAGCACACTGAATTCCCTGAGGGATGGACACTGAAGCACCTTGAGTGCTGTCCTGGAGCCATCATTTCACAGAGCATTGAATTCAACCCAATGGACAAGGAGTCCCACATTCCTTGCCACTGGAACCTAGCTATGGAGAGGAGCAACCTCCAAAGAAGATTAAGTGAATTATGAGTCTGTCTGAAGCCCTGGAAAACATTCTTCTTTAAGGAGCAGCTTTCTTTTATTCTTCCAGATGAAAGAGCCCTTTTGTTCTCAGGACTTCCTCAATTCCAAACACAATCTTGATTTTATACACGTCAAAGCACTAGATACCACAAAGACTGCTGCTATTGTGATTTTACGCTGATGAGGCTTTGCTGGTGATGGGTAGCAAACATCTTTAGCATTGATACTGAATCATCTTATACAATCTTCTGCTGTACTTTTGGTCTCTTGTGGAAACATACATTGCAGAGACTCAGAAAGAGGACAGGGAATTGATTTGCTTAAGGAAGGGAAACCCTTTTACTCATAGCTTCAAAGCGTAAAAGAAAAACACAGAGAATAAAAGAGAGTCTTCAGAGTCTATCTTCTGGCCTAAGGCGATGAGCAACCCTATAATAGGCTTCTTTTTTTTTTCTTTCCTCAGATACTCTGCTAACATAAATTACTTCTGTTCTGTCACAAGATCACATTAGGGATGTGTCATGTAGGATCCCACGATCTCAAGGCATGACTCTGAATGGCAGCAGAATATCATGTGAAGCCTCACAAAGTTATTAATTTAAATTGCATCACAACCTAACAGCCACATACAGAATGTACCATGCTAAATTACAGCCACAAGGAGCTTTGACAAAAATGCTACTTGACAAGTGAGCTCTTTGTCTTGACAATCCCCTCCAAAGTACCCATCGAAGAAGAACAGGTAGGCCTTTTCATTGCTACCAGCAGGATTTCTCAGTCTCTTAGACGTGACTGCCTTTAGGTCTTGTTGGTCTGTGGTGGCTAATATCAGCTAGGATATCATATCCATCTGATACAGGCAAATGGACTGCGGCTTACTAGGTATTTTACCAGGTATAACAGAAAGATATGTGACTGCTTAAACACCAGCAGCAGCATGCTGCTGATTGAAGAAGTACACATTGGGACTGACTTAATGCTGAGTGTATCCTCAGCGGGCCTGCACTGCCACACTGACAATTTGGGGTGCCTGCTCCCCTTCCTTCCACACCGTGCCTCACATTTGGGAAGTCTGCTTCACTTCCAGTGCTCACTGCTCCTTCAGAGTTGCTTATGCCCTTGAAAAAAAAGCAGTATGGGGAAGTTTGTGTGCAGAAGGAGGTGGGGGGGCATGGGGGATGAAATGGGACACCTTCGTGGAGTACTGTATGTTAAATAATAGACTGAGAGAGGGAGTGATGAGTCTCTCAAGGAAGCATAAACACTATGTACTCATTAGAAGACTCATTATAAATAAAGTACAGGGTAGGTGCTCTGAGAGCAAGCTTTTTCACTGGTATTTATTAGGACAAAGAGCTCCTTTAATAGGGCAACTGAAAAGCACTCTGCTGCAATCATTAATAGGCATTACCACTTTTACTGACTTCCTGGGAACAGTTTTGCCCTTCTCATTGTCTCTTGCATTAAAGGGACAGACTATATTACATATTTATTCCAAAAGTACAAACAAGGCCAAGAGTGGGGGGAAGAAATGCAAAACCCCAATAACTCTTACATCTCAGCCTAAAGGCAGCACCTCACTGATGGACTGAGACTCACAGCAGGTGACTGATAGAATTGGGTAGGCTCTTCTGCCTGGTTTTCATCTATTCTGGGAGCTCCAACTGGATAACTCAACCCACCAGAGAAAAAATATAACAAAAAAGGAGAGAAAGTGAGGAGCTCACTTACTGAAGCTCTCATGTGTTTTAATGTCTCCACGAGACTGGAGCAGAGTTGTCTGCTTTATCTGAGAACTGCACTTCCAACTTTCAAACCACAAGGATGGCTGTAACTTGGCCCCAGAAGATGGCAGCCATTTTCTCTGTCAACTTAATATATTGGTCTTGAAGCTATGGGAACTAGTGGCTGGCACACAGCTGTGGTGAATGGACAGGTTTGCAGTTTGCACATTTGAAGTTTGTTTTTTCCCCTCTTCTCAGTGTAATTTTAAGTCATGAAAATGTTTCTTCTGTGATTTGTTTCCTGTTTGTGCTTGATTTTACCAGGATGTGCATGAAAATTATCCATGGAAGTTCGAGCACTGCAAATGATCTGCAGTTTTTGAATTGTGTGATGTTAAGCCAATGTGATGAGCAGTTGGAAAGAAAAGCATTCAAAAGAACTGTAAAGAAAAGTGAACTCTGTTATTTTCCTTTTTAAAAAAAAAAAAAAAAAAAAGAAAAAACAACATACATGTGACTGAATTGGCTGGCTTTCCCATATGCCCCAGAACGTGCATGTAGCAAGCCCTCAGCTTTTCAGAATGAAAAGAAGCAGATGAAATGTTCTGCTGAGTCAATTGCAAACGCTGCATTCCCTAGAGGATATTGCCCATGTAGGACTGTGTAGTTGCCACAGCAAGGTGCAGTGGAGAGCTAGGCTCTGTCCCCTCCCCCAGCTGGACAAATAGCAGGGTGCTAAACAGAAGCTGGAGGCACTCACTTTGGGCTGTTCCAATACATGGAAGGAGTGGTCACACAACTGCTTATGCCTAGAAGGATCTGTGGCAGACAGTGCCTGAATGCATACAGACAACCAATGCCCAGAATGTGAACTGTGCACCACAGCATTTGGTCCCTTTTATTTCCCCACATATTTTCTCTCCAAACAAACATATAAATGATAACCCAGAAGACCTTCTCTGCAGCCTCACTCTCTGGGTATTTTGTTTTCCTATTTCCTTTTTCTTAGTTTCTCCTTCTCTCCTTCACTTCTGTTTGTATGGTTCAACACTGCACGGTGGTCATTCCCTCGGCCACAGATTTGTGAGATCAATGGTCTGTTCTGCTTAGCACCTTGTTTCTGAAAGGTGCCAAGAAAGTGTGCTTTGAAGAGTTTAATGGCACTACAAAAGTGGGGATAGAAATAAAGTCCTTGCCTTTTCATGTAACATTAGGATTCATTTTGGAGTTTATTTTGTCTGCAGAGAAACTTCCTTAGAATGAAGAAAACCAATTATTTCTCAGTCTTGTTGATGTCAGACAAAATAAGTATCTCTTGCTAGCTTGTCTGTGTTATATATTTACTTAGGCAAAATATTGACCATTCTACTCCCCATATAACTTTCCTCAGCTGTCTGCAGTGAAATTTAATGGGAGATCTGTCAAAATCAGTATTGAGCTGCAAGTTTTGTCTCAGTGAGAAAACTACTGCCATTTGTTCAAAGGTTTTCCTCTAAATTTATGGACTTAAACAAGTGTGTAACACTCTTCAGACAGCTTAGTTAATTTGAAATCCAGCTTATATCAATTTAGATTAGACAGACAAGAATCAATATGACCTGTCATCCATGCTAGCCAATGTTAAATTGAACTGAGAGTGACCACACAGTGTTTTACACTAGTATAATTCACTTTTTAAAAATAACATGCATTAAAATACTGTGACCACTCTGTAAAGCAAGGGCTTTGCTCTGCCCCCAGTCATGCTGCCTGCGGGCTTTAGCTGAAACAACAGGACCACCAGTGAGCATATCTTTGCTTTCTCCATCTGTATGCATCTCTGTCAAGACTTTCCTGTTTTATAGTGTAGAGACCTAAGGAGGTTTCCAAGGAAGAGCACACCTAGATGGTACAACACAGCACTGTGTTGTAGCTTCTGCTAGTTCCAAGTGAAGTAGCTTGGGGACCATGTGAAATGGGATGCCTTCTGCAGTGGTATGTCCAACCTAGGTAAGGGGGTTATTTTTAACCTAAACAGTATAGTAGGACTGTAGGCTACATGGCATGACATGAGGAAACATGGTTGAGGACTTAACCTCATCCTTGGTGACTGCCCATCTTCTGTAGCTGACCACTGGGCTTTGTGTACATGGCACAGGACACCTATCACCATTCCCCATAGCACTGGCTGAACTCAGAGCCTCCTGGAACAAGTGAAAAATCCCCACATTGCTTCCTCCCTAATTGCTAGCAGGTTTCTGGAGGAGGCATCCTTTTCTTCTGAAAAGGGTTGTGGGGAGAGAAGGAGGGAAGGTTAGTGTTGAGTGCTTGGCCAATTTACAAAATCTCTTTGAATTACAATTTGCAGAGCAGGCCTAAACAAACAAAATGAGGATTGGCTTTCATATGAATAAATTAAATTCAGGTCTCCAAAATTCACAGTCTTGAAGGAACTGTGAAAGCTTGACCTATGCCCAGTGTCCCTGCTGCCTATGTTAATGTTAGAAAGATCCCCCTCCCCCCGCCTCCAAACATACCAAGGAGTGAAAAAAAAAAACAAACAACTTTACTTAAAGCAGGCTTGTGCTGAGTATCTAACTTCCTTGTAAATGAATCTGGACAACTTCCCAGATAACATATCTGTCCCTCTAATTCCTATCTCAAGGATGAAGTTGTTCAGAGAAGAACTGAAGAGGACTGGTGAGTTATTCTCAGTGTTTATCAGGGTAGCACCTGGAGGTGATCTGATCTTCCCGCCTCCTCAAAAAAAAATAAATCTGTCTTCCCTTGGCTAGCTCACAAATCTGCACTCAAACCCTTCTGTGCCAAACATGTGCAGGTGTACAGTATCTGTGTTACTACTGAGCCATCTGCAGCCTCCCCTGCATGGCAGTTGTTTTACTTTAGAGTTCCTTTCCTGAGCAAATGGAAGTCCACAGAACAGTTTCAATAGCATAAATTCAGAAACTAATGCTTTCTCACAATGAGATCAGCTTTGCCTTAGCTCATGTTGCAGGAACAGATTTTCTCTCATCCTGAAATACATGACAGTCAGAGGAAATGAAATTGCAGGATCCACCTGCATCTCTCGCACAGGGCATTCGTTGCACACAGTACTATTGAAGGAAGCAAACGCTAGCATTAATTTTCACCATAAGAGTTTTACTCAACTGGTCAAAGCATTGTAGTCTGACAGCGCAATGGAAGAGCTCAGCCCCAGACTGGGCCTCCTCAGCAGAAAAAAAACCTGGCCTCATGGTCACACTGTGCATTTGCTGAGCATCATCCAGATGGATGGAGGCAATCCACCTTCCCACCCCTCTCCCCTAAAGCACCAGCTTCTCCCCAGACAAAACCATTCCGTATCTCTAGCCCCAGCAGATCACAGCATGCCAAGCACCACTGTGAACAAACAGCACAGCCTCTGTGTAAAGAAAGGAAGGCAGCAGTTTCTCCATAAAACCAGGAGCATCACCATTTCCACTTCTTGCTTCAGCTGGTGCAACAGAAAAGAGCAATGTGCCCTCCTGTTTTTCGTAAACCTCAAGGAGCTGCCAGCCAACATGCTGAGCTGGTGAAATTGATGGCTGACTACATGAGCAAAAGTGCACTTTGGGGACCTCCCCATAGTCTGTCATTCACTAATGTTGCCCTCCCCTTGACTTCTGTGGGCTTCCTGGGAAGGCAGCTGTTCCCACACGTAGGTCTGCGGCTGTGTTGTGTTTGAGAGCGTGGGCACAGCTGTGAGTGCTGAACCAGAAACAGGTAGAGAACTTGTCCTAGTGCCAGTGGGAGATAGTGTGGATGACATGTAATCTGGAAGCTTCCCAGATCATCTAGGCACTTCTACCTAGTGTGGCTTTGGACCCCCAAAGCTGTGTCTGGTTGACAGCAGGGATTCTACAAGCAAAGCATTCCTTAAAACAGGCAAATAAAAACATCAGCAAGCTTTCAGTGGACCGAGAAGATACACTGCGTAACATTTTCAGATAAATTCATTTTCTCAGGAGAAGGCAAGTAGAAACGTGCATCTCTTTGTTTCCTCATATTTCTTCAGCCCCACTGACTTAGCCAGCCCGTTAGATCATATCATTTGATGAAAACAGAGAAGTTTGAGACATAGAAATCTGTGTATCAGCAGGATAAATACGTCAGCTCAGACTTTTCTAGACTGAAGGCAGAAAGTTGAACATTTAAAAGTGAATCACATAGCAAAGTGCGCTTTCACAAGGAGTCTGAAACTGCAAATAAGCTGTATTTAAGATAAGGAGCAAAGTTATCAATGTGAGCTTAAATAGCATTGAGCAGTATACTGCACTAGTAGAAAATACTGCCTGTGTTTGCTTGACCAGTGCCACTGATAAGCAGAGGAATTGGGCCTTTGCTCCCCCAAATGCCTACGAAGCGCTGATTGCCTGCATCCCTTATAAAGCCACCAGTGTCTCCAGTTCCAAGGAGGCACTTAAGGTTTTTTTTTCAGTTCTAGCTAGTGTTCTTATTCCTTTTCACCTTTTTTTTTTTTCTTTTCTACTTTTATTTTAAGTGAGCTTCCTCTTGCATAGTTAGTGCCAAGATAGAACAAGAAAAGAAGAAGGAGGTTTCTGTAAGTGCATTTTTAAAGTTTTGGTGTGTGTTCCTTTTACTGAAAAGATTTACTAATCCCTCTGGAATGACAATGATTCAGAAACTAGCAGTTCAAAGTTATTCAAAGAAATAATTAGCAATCTTAGCCAGCTCTTTGAAAAAAAATCTGTTTAGGCCAAATCCTCTTGCTTAAAACTTTCTAGTGACTTATTGTGTCTGCAGCTCAGACACAGCCTGACCTTGGATAGATATTCCATTCGCTGTTCCTCTCTACAGGCAAGTAATCATTAATCTAGCGTAAACATCAATATTTTTGTAAAATATAACCTCTCCCCAGTATTGCTTTATAACCCTGTGATTTACAAAGCCTTAAACTTAGTTAAAATGACCACATACGTAGTTTATGGCTTAATTTCATAGTTCTTTGCCCACAACACTCAGGTGTTATTCACACAGAACTTAACTGTCCTTGGCTCTGACTCGACATGGCACACACCCTCTGCGAGGCAGGGATGCAAGAGTAAACATTTGGCAGGGGTAGGTACCTTTCCGACCTGCTCCCTTTCTACATGGTCAAGGATTTCATTTTAGCCAAGGTGTTATATTCCTTCCAGTGAACCTGAACGTTTTGCTGTCTCACTGGCATCAATCTGGCAGTGTCTACGTGAATGATACCAGTGTCACTCTCACCTAAAAGAACTGTCTGTAAAAGTGAGCAGTGGCATCAGTTTCCAAACAGACTGAACGCTATGACTTGTCTTACATATAAAGCACTTTCCAACCTGACAGTTGTCAGAGTACCTGCATTCTGGTGTCTTATGTGGGTTTTGTTTTCATTTTCAAATGAACTTCAGTCAAAGCACTGCATGCATATTGTATGTAAAATCCCCAATGGAAAGGAGTCTTCACTTCCAACCTTCCTGTATTTCATGGGAGCTGGCCTGTTGCATGTACAGAAGAAACCAGCTTAGGTTCAACTATTTGATCCTTACCTGAGAAGTTTCCACTTTTTGAGTTCTATGGGTGAAAGATAGCCATTCCTTTCTCCAGGGACTACAATTTTCTGTATCCTAGAAAAGGCAGGAACTGAGAGTTTAGGAACATCTGGGAATCCAAAACATTATTTTAATGGAAGAAGTGATCAAATTAGCCAAAGAAACCCAGCTATGACAGATGTCATCCCCACTGATAAGTTTACAATTTTCTACCAGAGAGGAAGGCAAATACTGACAAAAGAGCATTACTTTCCAAGCTAACTGCTTTTGAGATGAATGTCAGCTTCTTACCTTGTAATGAGACATATCTATAAAGTCTTTATCCAAGAGGTTAATAGGAACTGGCAGTCTCTGAACTGTGCGGTTCATTCAGTGCTACAAAGAGGGAACCACAGGCAGCACATTTGCAGAAACGAGCCTAAGTGCCAGGAGTCAAAACTAGTATCCTCCACTACATGATTAGATAGCACATTTGATATATTCTGGAGCAGGAAGACTGACTGGTAGCTACGTGGAGGTGGCCAGGTCTCACGTATAGTGAGTTCAAGCTCTCTGGAACTGAGCTATCCTAATAGCTGCATATGTTTTTTAAGAAGTCACAGAAACCTGCAGCCAACAACAGTAATGAATTCAGGGGGTAGTTTAATGGAAATCTCAAGAAGGAATGTAATTAGATGAAGTCAATTAGGCTGCTTGGGGATTTCTAGCTGCTGTTGTTGCTATCTGGGAACCCTAATAGGACGATTAGGATTAACTGAAATCAGCCTGATTGATTAGGGCATATAAACCCTACATATGCCAAATTCCAGGGGGACAGTGTGCTGGAGCTTGAATCCATCTGGAGCTATGAGTCAGGAGGATGAGTTTACTCTGCTGGCCTTGGAGAAAGTGACAGATCAAGGCTAGATACATGCAGTATAAGCAAAGCCAAGTGGTGACACTAAAAGGCTGCTGGGGAAAGGAGTGATTTTATCTGTTGTGGCATTGTGTGTGAAGGCCATCTACTCTGTCCTCAGGAACTGAGACTAATACTAAGCAGATACTTTCTTTAAATAATAGTAATTGAAAGTAATGTGTGTGTAACAAAAGGCATCTCCATCTTCTTTGTACTGTTTTTTTGGCTCAAGTCCTTACTCAGTATGACTGTGAAATTTCCCAGGATGTTGGGATCTTGTTATTTTTGCAGTTCTGTTACTTTCAGAGCCAAATTTGCAAGTGCGAATTTAAAAGTGCATGAAAAAAACTGCCAGTGAGTAAATCCTGATGTTTCTGTGTCATGGTGTCAGGCACACAAACGCTTATTTGCATACATTTAAAATCCAGTCTATGCTGTGCATGGGAAATCCACCTGCAACCTGCTTAGAGGACAAGTGAGTTTTCTTGGCTGTATTTGCTGCAGAGAAAGAGCCTTATGGCCACTAAGGAGTTTCAGGAATAAAGGCTGGGGTAGGGATTTGCACAGGGGCAGACCAACCCTTCTACAGAGAATCTGCTCCAAAGTAAGGTAAAGCAGTCCAGGCAGGAGCCTGAGGGATCTGATCCCAGTCATTACCACTCATGCGAGGGAGAGGATATGTCAAGGGTAGGGAACGTCTTGGGGGACCTGCAATATGGTAACTCACTTTCAGCTAAGTGGAGAACAACAGCTTTAGCTGTACAGTTTAATAACAGGCTAGGCCACTTTGTGCACCGGCAGGGCTGTTAATGCACAGTAGTCAGCCTTTCATTGTTAGGAGAGGAACCCCGCGGTTCCCATTTGACAGCCAGCAGTAAAATTATTTTGCCAGTAACATTTCTCTTCAGCATGAGACAGTGGGGTTGCGCATTGCACTCATCCTGCCTGCAGCCCCTTGCACCTGCAGCTCCCTCCCTGCAAGACAGGAAGGTTCCCATGGGCTTGGCCGCCAGGGATTTTGCTTTTCTCCTGCAGCTCCTGAGCTATTCAGCTCTATTTGGGTGGCATACCCGCCTGTGTACCACGGCTGCCAGCTGTGAAGTGCTGTGCAGCATCCTGGAGTGCCTCCAATGGTATTTTGAACAATTAGTAACCAGCCCGGCATGATCATATCCTAATGAATTACTGAACTGTTTTCTTCTGGTTGAATACTGGACTAAATCCTGAAAGAAAGTGGACACCTGCAGATTGTATTGGCCAAGACTTGTCAGTGAGAATTTGCCTGTATTAGGACCACAGGACTTGCCTCAACCCTTTGCAAGCATGTACTATATTGACTTTAATATTGTTAACTTCTCTTGCCATTTCAGACTGCATCACACAGCAATTCAGAGAAACAGAGGTGCTATCGTAATACTAAATGCCACAATCACTAAATAGCACATTTCAAAGTTACCTGTTGACCCGTGAAGGCATTTTGCTTCCATTAACTGGGCTTTATTAGGAAATGATGGGGAACAGGTGATTCTTCCCAGTACTGCCACCTTGCCCATGTTACTAATAATCCAGCTCATGTATTCACAACGCCGGTGTAAATCTTCCGAGAAAGAAATGCATCAGCAAAAGTAGATTTTTTTCAGTGAAAAAGTCCAAATTTATCCAATCTCTTTTGCTTAGGTTTTCAACATCTGTATCAACATATTAATTTTTTTGTGGTTGTAAAAATGCCACTGCAATCACTCTTGAAATCATTTTAATGAGAGCATTTGCTTAATTGAAAAATACTGTATATAATGTTTGCTGCAACAATCATAACATAAAATTTGGGAAAAAAATATGAAAATAAATCTCCTTTGAATTCTGTTCAGGAGGAATTATTTTGCTACTCCTCTCCCCCCCCCCAGTATTTGAAGATCTTTTCTTCCCATTCATAACAGTTCCAGATCTGCAGGTCTGACCTTATGGTAGGTATAACTGTACAGGTAATTCTTTCAACTAAACAGATCCCCTGTGACAGCAGATACTGGTGCGTTTTCTCTTTTATAATAAACCAGTTATAACTGATTGGGGCATCCGCTAAGAGAGACATTCCTCTTTGTGCTGATGTTTTTGTGTGTGTGCGTGCTATAATCCTTTTCATAATCTACTTTTCATGAAATTGTTTTATTGTACTTGGCTTAAACAAAGAATTCATCTGTATCTGGAATGGTTTATCGTTCATTTTTTTGTTCTAGCTTAAAAAACTAAAATCATCATATTTAAGTAGTTATTTTTTTTTCACAATGAATCCAAATATCCAGACAATCCTGGATAAGCATGAGACACAGCAGCCAGCACTTGCTTCTATCGCTTGCTAGACCATTTCACAGCTTACTTCATTTTCTTTAAGATATCACAAGATTCAACAGAAAGTCTGAGAGTTTTGGATGAAAAAAATAAGAATTGTTTATAACATGGTGGCATTTGACCAAACAGGAGGGAGGAGGAGAGGGAATGTGAAGGTCAATAGTGAAATGGAAGCTGGAAATTCTTGAACAGATGTAGCAGGTGTAAACATGCTTCCTTATTTTGTTTCCTGGTTTTAACATCCTCCTACAAGACTTCCATGTGCTCAGAAAAAAAAAGGTTGTATGTGCAGATGGTAAACTGCTAAAATGCCCAGAAGGTTCAAACTCATCTGTGCTTGTGAAGACAGGGAGAATTTGCCGTCATCTGACTCACAGGTGTTTGGAGCACACTGCGTTAGAGGCAGGTTCTGCAGTGCTGCTCTGCTGAAGCAGATGCCTTCGGTCACATATTGGATGCGTGCAGGCTCTTTTTTTCCTGATGTCCAAGCAGCTAAGAACATTAGGAGAGCTCTCTGGAGCAAGGAGGTGGGGAGAGACTTTTTGGCATGTGGTCCACACAGTCATTACAAATTGAGGCTCTGGGCTGTTGCTGTCCCTGGGCTGCTGCTCTCTCTTCCTGACACATTGCACTGCCTCGGGTCACTGCCTCGCTGCTTGCCTGCCCATTGTAGTTTTGATCATACATTCCCTTTTGGCATAGAACAATTATTTTCTGCGTTCTGTTAAGTCCTCTTCCTGTTTGTCCCTATTAGTCTATGGCCAGCGCAGGAGCGAAAAGAAGCAGGTGTCTTAAACGCTTGGCTGGCGCGCTGGAATGGGGACACACCGGGGACAGCTCCGGCTGTGCAAGCACTGCTTACAGCGCTCTCTGCACAGCCTCGCTCGGCATAGACAAGTGGTGAGAAAGCCTGGGGCCCGCCTCAGAAAGCTTGTTATTAATAACGAGCCTACCTGTCAGGAATTGCACGTGGGGAGGTATGGTGATATCACCTTCAGGTGGGTGAAGGATGGATGCTGCCTTGATGAGTTCACCACCATCCCAGCACTGCCCTACGGACTCCGCTCAGACCACCCACCTGCCTCCACTGTGGACATCTCCATCCCCATGATGTGAGGGGCTGAGCACACTCGTGGCTCCCATCTGAGCCCATATCCTGACTTGGTGTGAATCAGTTATATTAGCCAAACATCTGGCCTTAAGCACCCTTCACCAGCATCCCTCCAAATCTGTGGCAAAATCAAGGTGGGTCTGCCTGCACCAGGTGAGGAGCAGCTGGCTCAGTCTGAATTTAAGTGAGATATAAGCTGTGCTGAGGAAAAGAGGAGAAGTAGTTGAGGTCCTCATTGTTTCCTTCCTACTGTGCCCCTCCAGTATTGCCAAGATCTACCAAATCCATCTGCTGAACTCATACACTAGGAAAGGGGATGACCAGCAAGGTGGCAAACTTTGTGGGTGATGCTACATTATTTATGGTAGTAAAAACATGACACATGACAAAAACAAGATCTCATGATACTGAGTAATCGGGTGACAAAATGAAGGAGGAAATGCAGAGTAGATACTTGCAATGCTGACGGGCAAAGCAGGCAACTTTGCATTCACAACTGAAGGTGCTGGACAGGCTGTTACTGTACCAAGAGGACATCATGGAAGCATTTATGAAAATCTCTCAGAGGAGTTCAAAAAAACAAATCAAATTTTATCAATTAGTATGGAAGGAGAAAAACCAAAAACACTGCTGTGCACTAGTATAAATCTCCCTGATATGCCTGCATCCTGTGCTGTTCAAGTTTGATGCCCTCAACACAGCATAAGAGAACTAGAGAAAGGTTCTAAAATCTAAAAATTCTAAATTCTGTAGTATCTGCCTGCAATATGGAAAAGTGAGTGGGATATGGGAGAAGCCTGTAAAATCATGAATGGCTCGAAGAAGGCAAATGGGGAATGATTGTAATTGACTCTCAGAACACAAGAAGTAGGAGCACTGGATGAAATTACTAGGTGATCTGTTCAAAACAAACAAAACAAGGGCTCTTCTTTACACCCTGCTTTGCTGGAGCCTGCCTCTAATTGTCACAGGATGCTGCAATGTCAAGAATTGATACAGGTTCAAAAAGCAATTACACAAATTCATGGAAACAAAAATCTATCAAGGGCTATTAAAGATACCACATCTGGCTTGGGGAGCCACAGCTTGCTGGAGTTTGGGACAGTGTGCCAGGGAGCCATCACTGTGTGCTCAGCCTTCTCTTGTGCCATTCCCTAAGCATCATCTGGTTTTTTATGCAAGAGACAGGCTGTCGGACTGGATACAGTTGTCTCAACCAGTATGGCTGTTCTTATGTTTGGATGCCAGGAAATCAATCTTTTCACATCCAGCCTGTCGGAAATGATGCCCTTTCTTTCATACAAGGACTTGGGTAAGATGGTTTGTGAATTTGTTCTCTCAGTTATTGCAATCACCTGTAATGGGATTTGAAGTCTGAAGCAACACAGACGGTGCCCGGTGCAGAACGTGTTCATGCATCTGCAAGGCATGAGGAAAGACAGCAGATGCATGTTTTGCTGGCTCCTAGCCCCCTTCCACACACCTCAGTCTTTAAGGCCTGAGCAGACCAGGGTTCACTGCATACCAGAAATCCAGCTCTCAGAAAGCTCAGAGATGATACACTTTGACATCCCACTTTTGTGGGACCAGAGCTGACTGCTGACATTTGTGAGAGCCTAGGCAAAATCCCTAGTGAGCAAGGAAACAGTTTTCTAAAGGTAAGAGGGCTGTATGCTGGCTCTACCAGCAGATACAGACTGAGATCAGCACGCCTGGATCTAACTGTGACTGCTTCCTGTGTTCAGCAGCTTTCCAAGGCTCTAAAACCAACACAAAACCAGTCTCAGACATCCTTCCAGCTAAGCCACTTGCCCCCTTCGCACTACGAGGGTCCAACTTGAGCACAGGATGGCATTTTTTCACACTTTAATAGCAGCACAGCCACAGAGCCCTGGTACTGCATCTCACAGAGCACTGAACTGCTTTCGGGACAACCACATTAATCAGCGTTCCAGGGGAAGTTATGTATGAACTAATGGGTCTCAGGTGCTGCTAGCTATAGTATGTGGCAGCTAAGGTTAACTCCAGCGTCTTCTGCCTTTTAAAGGGTGATATTCATGCCAGGACTGCTGTTGAATTTCATTATCATTGCCTGGGACTGGCCACCCTGGTTTGCAGGAACGCCTGTGTGGATCACGCATCTCTGAGGGCTTTGCCACTGGGCCTGAGCTGGGCTCTATGCCCCCCCCCGGGAGAGACGGAGCCTCCCTCGAGGACTGACACATGCCGTTACTTTTACTAATTTATTTATTTATTAGCGGACACGGCCACCGAGCCGCCCCACAGAAGGGCTCGCGGAGAGGCAGCGAGCGCTGAGGCGACCGCCGGGCGCCGCCCACCCC
>JAOWBP010002052.1:5908234-5954465 GCA_028571105.1 Tragopan temminckii | reverse complement strand
AGGGAAGCGCTCAGATCCTTTACAGAAGGTTCCTTTCCACTGAACACAGGAGCTTCTGAAGTACGTGTGACTACTGATGAAACACCAACATAAGACGAGCTGGATTAGGCCAGCACTGGTGGTTTCTTGATTCTGCAGTCTAGAGAGCAATATTCAGCAATATATTTTACTTGAGAAGTGCTAATTTGATTAAGTATACTCTTGCTTTAGCCCTGAGGAAAAGTGATCCCTCCTGAAATATTGCACCCTCTCTGCCATGCCTCTCTTACTCACCTGTCACGCAGCTACCCCTTTGGTGACAACAGAGGGGTACGAACATTCCCTACCTTTGTGTCATGGATGATTGCATCAGAATGCTTTCATTACAAACTCCAATCATCAGCAGACAAGTTATAAACAAGGCTTCCTTTTCATCCTCAGCCCCACTGCTGGTTTGAGAGTGCATCATTAAAATGATTGGGTAACATATTCATCCACAATGCTGAAATTAAACTTGACCTGTGTAATCATATCATAAATAGCAATTGGAGGGTGTATTTTTCTTCATCTGTCAACCACAGATTTCACTGAAAATGTGTTGGCGTCGGGAAAATAGTTCTCACTGGTGAGAAGAGGGACTATTGGTAGAAAAGGTGTGCAGAACATCAAGGTGCACGTTATCTTGTGCCTGAATATACTGCCTCTTTTCTTGTGGGCAGACTTCTACAGCAACCTACAGCAACTGTCAGCACTTGGTAACTGCCCAGCTGCCCTTGCTCTCCTCAGTAAACAAGAGGTAGGGTAAAGCACCTTATTCCCTCTTGCACTCTTCCTAAGGGCTACTGGCATGTGAACTTGAAGTTATAGTACAGTATGTGATCTTTGCTTACTTCTTTTTATGTTGTTTACCCACACACGCCCTGGAATGTCAAACTGCTTTCCTGACACCGTGCTTGTTTAGCAAAATACCCAGGGAAATACATTCGCATGTATTTGTCATTTGGGAGGCTGAAGACAAGTGCTTCAAATGAGGCTTTTGCAGTCAGTTTGGCATAACTTTGAAGAAGGTTAACTGGCTGGGGCTGCCCTTGTCAGAGTTTGAGAACCCCCTGTTTGTAGGCAGAATAAGATATAGCTGTCCCATCTTACACGCTGCTCAAGTGGGGAGTATCATACAAGGTCAAACAATCCTCTGCAGAACTTAAGGGTAGAAAAGACATGGAAGTACAATGATTTAATAAAGTGTCGGAAGGAATAGCACTAAAAAAAACTATACACCATGTACTAGCGCAATAGAAACCAAAACAAGAAACTTCTAGGCTTCTTTTAAAATGTCTGCCTTCTCTGGCATAGAGTGAGACAGAACTGATACATCCAGGTGGATTGGAAAGGTGCTTGGTAGAGGTCCATCACAAAATTGTGCCACATATCTGTTGCTGAAGTATTCATCCAGTAGTGTTAGTTTGAGAAAGAGTGAAAAAACATACTGTGGTGTTTTTCACAGAATGGCCCAGGTTGGAAGGGACCTCAAGGATCATGTAGCCCCAACCCCTGTTTCACAGGCAGCCACTTTTATACTAGACCAGGCTGCCCAGGGTCCCACCCAACCTGTCCTTGAACACCTCCAGGGACGGGGCATCCACAACCTCTCTGGGCAGCCTGTCCAGCACCTCACCACTCTCATAGTACTTCAAGAACTTCCCCCTGACATCCAACCTAAATCTTCCCTTCTTCAACTTAAAACCATTTCCCCTTGTCCTGCCATTATCTACCCTTGAGAAGAGTTGTTTTCAGGGGATTCTTTTAATGTAAGATAGCCTAATAAGAAAGGCTATGCAAGATGAAACAGAGTTAGGAGACTGTGTCCTAATTTTTGATGGACATTATCTCGCAAATTTTTGTGAGCTAACATCAATGAATAACAGATATCAAACACATGATTTGGCCTGATATGTTATTCCAAAGGGAAACGTAAAGCATATAAGTTATTATTCTAGGTAGCACCAAAAATTTTAAACAACACAAAAAAAAAAAACCACTAGGAAATATAACATGTTGCTAGATCAGCAACATGCTGACCATACTGATTTCAAGTCTTTGTTACCTTTATAGCTGGGGAAGGTTCAGAATTTATGTTTCACTGGAAGTAGTTAAATATAAGGAAAAAGCATTTTTGAAATTTTCTGAAAAAGAAAGAAAATTTTAAAAACTGAAAGTATGATTCTGGGATGAGAAGGGGTTTTTTTGAATTCCAATGCTCTTTTCAAAAATATTGCGGCTAATTTCTATTTAGGGATTACTAGTAGTGACAGATAAAGATAATAGTATCTACTTAGGATAACTGTCTTCTAGTTCAGAGTGTCTTCCATTTATGTTGTAATGCTCAAACTGTCAATATTATTTCATTACAACATAAATAGGAGACATGAGTATTACAGTTGTTTTGCTACTAGATAGCAAGAGTCTTTAGCAATATGACAGTAAAATTAAACCATTTTACAACTGTCAAATTATCACATAGATAGTAATAATGCATGCGCATGTCCTGTATCTATGAACAAACGCAGACATCTTGTAAAAAGGTTTCTCCAAACCTTAGCCATTAAAGTAATGTTTAAATTAGCCTTTAAAGTAACATTCATATTTTTTTAAAGTGTCTAATAGTTGCATTTAGAAATAGCTTAGGCATAGGAAGTTTTATGGAAAACTGATTTTTTTCCCCCCAGAACTTTATCACCAGAAATTTTTGATAAAATACAGTCCCACTGCTTCCGTCTGTGTGTGTATTCTAAAATGAATTGATGGCTTTCCAAATTTTCCATGCTGCCTCCTCAAGCAGCCCCAGCAGAAGTGTGGCTGAAAGGCTGCTGTCTCTGGTTGTTTGCAGACTGTGAGTGATGGCCTGGTTG
Organism: Tragopan temminckii; assembly: GCA_028571105.1. Classification (NCBI taxonomy): domain Eukaryota; kingdom Metazoa; phylum Chordata; class Aves; order Galliformes; family Phasianidae; genus Tragopan; species Tragopan temminckii. The sequence continues at coordinate 5,951,577 of JAOWBP010002052.1, read as the reverse complement.
GCCCAGCAGAGAGGCTTCCACTTCATTTTGCAGGTTTGCCTGTGGAAGAAGACCGAGGAAAAAGTATGTGCCTGGCACAGATTTTCATCTTCTCCTAGGCATCAGCCAAGCCTCATTGAGCCCTAGGAAAGAATCAGTGGACTACCATTCCTGTATGTCCAGCTTTTCAAAACCAAAAATCAAATCCTACCTGTGCCCACAGTTTGTGTTTGACTTGTAAGACCACAGCACGATGGAAGCTGTCTTCAAATCTCTCTGAGCTCTGGACTACTGCTGTTAGCTTCTCTCAATCACTTTGGTAATTTCACACTGAAAATAATAAAAAGATTTTAATGCTTAAAATTTTCTAGAGAATTGATGTGTCTGGTCTTTAAAGTGGTGATTTTACATCTTTTTTAGAAAAATAAAAAAATTTTTTAAAACATTTTCTAAAGCAAATGCAAATCCTTGCATGGCCAAATTACACCCACAAACTAACAGTGGTAACCATTCATCATGGTTACCTTCCACAGGTCTCCTTTAGAAGTAAGCCATAAAGCAGAAATCTGCAAAATAAAGGTAAAAAATACCACCTCTCCATAATGAGATCTTACTGGAGACAGAGGATGCTCAGGAGTTCCCATCTTAGGTCAAGCAAAACTACATTGCTGGCAAGCTACACTCAGCACAGAATTATTTCTTCTTCCATGAATTATTTAGTGTACATACTGTCTTTTCAGAATAGATATGCACAGATCCAAACTAAACAGAGCTTCAGTCACTAGGGTCTCCAAGTAACACCACAATGCAAATGCTAAACAGTAATCATAAGGCTCTAACTACAGTCGGCTTCCCATTTGCTAGATGCAGATATTCAAACCTTCTGTTCCAGTGAACATGCTGGGCACAATGCAACAGTACATCACAACACAAAGCAAATGATGAGCTGAGATTTGTTAGGTATGTAATGAAAGAGGGAAGGACACTGAAGGGGATGAATTTCAAGTGCAACCAATAAAAATAAGCTCCTTATGTAAGTATTTTGAATATATCCTGTGCTAGCAAGAGAAGAAATGACTTAAATGAAAAGTTAAGCCACTGCAGAACAAAACAAGCTGCGGACAGAGGAATTGTAACTTTATAGGCAAAATTGAATTCAGTTCCAGGAAAAAATGTGCACCAAACATAGCTGTCTTGACAACCCCATTCAAAGAGCTGCTCAAGATGGGAGCTTTATGGAGTGAATAAAAAGCCTGCTGAAATCATAAAAGCATCACTCTGAATCTAAGGTGAAAAAGCTCTAAATTACGGTGACGTGTCACAACCTGTCAATTTATTAGCAGATGCTTCTAAATCAGGATGAGGAACAAAATATTAAAACCTTAAAAAAATGGTATAATTGAACTGTTCTGAAATGGGAGAGAAAATATACACCAGAGGGCGGGGGTTTCTAGGACTTCTGCTAATGAACTTCAGAAGGATGTAGACAATGAAGCAGATCACAAGCAGCTGATGGTAATTTTTAAAAACAGCACTTGATTTTGGGCATATGGGACTAGAAAAAATTTTGCAGTGACTTTCCAAGGAAACATTTTAGCCAGGAGCAGCTAAGGAAAAGAACCAGAAAGTGCAAAATGCTATCATTAAATCAGAATTTTCCTTTCCCACGGGAGTGTGTTAATATTTTACTTTCGAGGCTGTGCCTGACTATAGCTGCTGGCAATAGGCAGCCTATGTAGTCTGATCTAATGTAGGAGGTCACTGCAGGCAGGAGGGTGCTCCGAGCTGGATGCACACAGAGGCTGAGTAAGCAAGGACGTGGTGAGACTGTACCAGTCTCCTCATGGGCAGTAGTCACAGCTAGAGGGAGGGGATGGTGGTAGTGACTGCTCTATATTACGTCTGTCCTCCTCTGGTGAGGTTGTGAATGTGTCTCAGCAGGCTAACAGGTACTACTGGACTGGTGGCTGCTTGTCTCCCCTATTGGCACTGTTCTGCTTTGCTGAAATGCTTCAGTCCATGCTGGCACCCATGTATTTCCCCTCTCCAGCAAATGCCCTAAGTCCTTCATAAAGAGTTATTCTCATGCTCTCTGACTCAGTGAATATTAACACTGCAAGCAAAGTGGAACAGATCCAAAAGGAGAGATTGAGGCAAAATGGCCACATAAGGCAATCTCCTTGCATTTAGGACGCACTTCTGTGGCTGTGGTTCAGTGACACAGCAAGTCCAGTTCCGGTGCTCCTCCTGTGTGATCACACACAGCCTGTCTGGATTTGTACTCCAAGTGCTGACACTGGATTTGCACTTGTTCCAAAAATGTTGATGGGTTGTCTTCAACAACAGTTTTATGCTGACTGAGACTGGCTGTTGTCTTGCAGCCAGCAAAGGGTCACAGTGCAAGGATGAAGGCAGCGTAAAGATAAGCACAAGGCAGGTTCAGGAGAAATAAACTTGTCTGCTCCCTTCTGACTTGGATCACACTGGTACTTCTGGCACATGTACAGATTTGTACAAATCTATGGTTGATCCATGATTCAGATGTGGGAGTCACATTCTCAAATCCTCGCTATGAGAGTAGTTGGAATAGAGAACAATTATTGTAGAGTGGATTATTGAAGATACTTGCTCAAGCGGGGAGATCTTTTTTTCTGACCCTGATCAAGAGACTGTCAGCTTATTGAAAAATTGAAGAAATTAACAACATGCAATCCTGGGAACATCTACTCTGTGGGGAATCTTACTAGAACGTGTTCAACCATTTCCTTCAAAAACAGTTTTAAAAGAAAATTATTTTTTCTCTTGTTCAGAGTGCTTGTGTTTTCCTACAGAAACACAAGAAAATTGGAAATCTCAAACTCCATCTTCTGCTGAGGACTGAGCTGAATCACGTGCTTCAGTTTGAATAGCACGTGCCCATAAACGGATGTTCCATGCAGAGAGCTGCTTACTCTCTGCAGTGCTTGAGGAAAGCTTACCCCTCTCTCAAAGATTAAACCAATTATATACTTTTCACTGTACATTAACTAAGAAGTAGTGGTCACAGCAAAAGGGCATTTCCTGAGGATTACTGGCTCACCAGGTGAGTGGATGGCCTGAGATTTCTAATTAAAAGTTGCAAGCTCTGTTCTTTCACAGGGAATTCCATTTGAATTACTTTATACTGAATTCAAAGGTTTTTCATGGCATTGGGTTCACTGCTGATGGTAGGTCCATGCCCCCAGTTCAGTGGGTGACAGACCATACTAGAAAAACAGCATTCAGTAGTCTCATCACAGTGGAAGTATTACTGCTGTGAGTGTGATCAAAGATGCCCATTTATTCTGTTGGGGCATTTCAAAATTTTCAACTGGTTCACCTGCAGTAGTGAAGAATTGCTTTCAAAGTTGTAGTTGTATGAGGTTATGTCAGACAATCTTTCCTGCTCAGAATCACAGTCTATCACCTACATAAAAATGGGAAGGATGTGGTAGGAAATGGATTTATGGAAGAAATAAGAAAGTATATGGAAACCAGTGATGTGCCTTGCCTAAGAGATAGAAGAAACTTTGTGTTGAGTGAGTCATGATGATAGGTCAAGATAAAACTGTGAGCTTGTTTCCTTAAAAACAAAAAAGAAAATGCAACTGTTGGGAGTTTTTGCTGTTGAAAGCCCAAGATCTTTGCCTTGACTGAGCAGAGGTTACACTATATACTATCTCTGTTCCAGACAGTATAAAGCCATGAGTGCCAGCCCCAGAGCTGCTGACAAAAGTAGTGTCTGTGCAGCGCAGTCAGGCCTGGCCAGGGGACCTGCTGGGCACAGCAAAAATGGGTTGGATCCAAAGCATGAATACTGGAGTTACCTCTGTTGGGCAAGGAAGTGCCCCAACAGCTCCATCACACACCTGCCTGTCATGGCTTAGCTGGGATGTTATTTTGCTCTTCAGTTCATGCTTTATCTCCCTCTAGTACTTGTTAGCAAAACAAAAGCAGGATCAGGCCCTAAATTTATGGAAATTAAATGCTGTCAAATCTGTTAAATTCCTCTAGGACTTATTCACAACTTTATTATAGTTGCATTTGAGGCTGATTTGTTCAGAAATAGTAGCATATTTTCTGCTCCCCCCATAGCACTTCTATACAAAAACTGATCTGACAGGGAAGAAGACTCTCTGATTGAACCAAGAAAACAAGCATTTAGACTGCTAAAATACACTACTGGAAATAAATTCAGTGCTATGCTCAAAGTCAGGAGTGAAACTTCATTGAAGATGGTGGGTGAGAAAGCTTCCCTTCCCTAGGAAAAGCCTAAAAATTACCTTCTTTATGGAACATGCTCACTGAAATCCCCAGGAGCCACACGCGTACTTCCCACATTGCACACGTCTGGCAGCTCTGAGAGATGGGGAGACCAAGGCATTCCTACAGGATCAGGCTCTGTGGACAAGGTGGGATATGATGAAACTGATTCAGAAAGTGACAGCAGAAACATCAGAGTAGCAGACAGAGGAAGTAGCAAGGACACACCGGAGCCAACAAGGAAAACCTTTGTAGCCTGACCCTGAGAAAAAGCAAAGAGGGAGCAAGCTTGAGTTATGGCTCAAAAGAAGCTTGGAAGTGTGAAAAGAGAAAGCACCGCCCATTGTTTTGACTCTTGCTGAGCCCAGAGTAACAGGACATTGTCTACATTCTTTCTAAATAAACAGAAGCACACTGAAAAACCCAATTCACACTCTCATCTGTTTGTTCTCCAAACAGAAACAACCTGAAGGGACCATGAATGTTGGCTAACCACCCCGGGTCAAAGAACTACATTAATAAAGGGAGCTTTCTCCTCAGAACTGATTTTGTCTATTCTTGCTTCTAGTAAAAGATTTTAATGCTGGTCTGTGATGCTATTGTCATTAGCATTGTCATAGCAACTGATAAACAAGCAGAAAGAGATGTGCAACAACTTTTTTTTTTCTTTTTAACAGGCAGTCCAAATGTCTTACTAACAAGTAATTTGGTGACAGAATTCAGTAAAGCAGTTGCACAGTAAATGGGTTTATCTTTAAACATAATGCTCTTTTCCATTTTAACTGAGCATAAAATTGTATCTTTAAAGGATCGGTAAACAGGCAGGGCTTCATGCCTCTTGAGCAGATCCATGTGACATATGGTCTTTCCAAGCAAGTTTTATCGGCTGTGCACAGTAGCAGCAGCTCTGAGCTAACGTTCCTGTGAAAACAAGTAAGGCTTTATCCAAAACGGAAGAAGGGGAGGAGAAATGCACCTTTGCCCCACTGTATAGATAAAACAACAACAGAACAAATGTATCTTAGGTCAAATTTACGCCGTACTTTTACAAATGTAGCTATGCTAGCAGTAGCGAGTAATTTTAGCACACACGCAGAGCAGGGCTGAAGGGGTCTCATGCCGGGTGGCTAATGGAGCCATGGGGTGTCACTGGCAACTGGGGCTTAGCCTAAACCTTGCCAGTGTCACCAAGCCCTCAGTTCCCAATGTAGTTGTTATAATGGATTGCAAGGGGCGCTATGGAACATCCAGCCTCTGTGCTCCCAAACATCCTGCTTCATGCAGGTAAAGCGGCTGGGGACTGTTTACTTAGAAGCAGTGAACGGCAGGATGAGCCTCATACACAAATACACAAGCCCTGTGTTTATTTTGGCACATAGATCTCGACAAATACTAGCCGAGAATTATTTTTGAGCTCTCTGTAACCTCATTTGGGGACTGTTGCCACTGACTAGCGCTAGAAATAAGCCCCGTAAATTAACTGGTGCTGGCATTACAAATGGAGAAATAAGGCAAAAAATAATGGATTGTAAAACACTTCTGCTTTGAGAGGATTTTGCTATAGTAGTTGTACACACACACAACGGGAATAAACAAACATATGTTTATTTTCCTGCATACACATGCACGTATTTATATTTGTACTGTTTATATTTACAATTATTTTTACATTTATGTATGCATATGTATAATCACATTAAAGAACAGGTAACATCATAGGAGAAATAGAATTGCAAAGGAAAATGTTGGAAAAAACATTACCTCTGGCTCCATTCCTCCACAGAAGGTATATTCTCAGAAAAGCTTTCAGTGTGCTTGAGTAGCACGATGAGGCTTTTTTAGTAATGAGTGATTTCTCTCTTATTCTTGCAACAATGACATAATTTGTAGGTTGAGTTCCTCAAGGCCTTCTCACCAACAAGAATGAATCCTCCCCATTTTGAAGTCTTTCACACTCCTCTCTCCCCTCCTGGCTGTGCCTTCCTTCTGTCCCCAGTCATGTGTCAGTTTTACTCCAGATACTTTATGAAGTTCAGTGAGATTTTTGTTCTCGATTCCAGCTGAGATCTCTGAACAGCAGTTGAGCAAGATTTTTGGAACTGACGTGAGGCTGAACATGAAGGACAAAGCCATAACCCACCTGTTTACTATAAGCAGCAGATTGAAATGAACTTTCAGGCAAATTTTACAGTTGCAGCAGTGTTTTGGTTATAGACAACTGCGATCCCACTGGGGCAGTTGGGGAAAGAGACTGGTTCAGGGGAACATGTGGGTCTGAGCTGAGGCACTAACAGTGCAGCCTGTGCATTATCCCAAGTCCTGAAATTGTAGGGAAAGTGGCAGGTGAGATATACATTTGATTTGTGGACTGACACTGCATTTATGAAGAGCATCTGTCTGTATTAACAATATAGTGAAGAGTAGGAAATTACTCTTTTGCAGTTCATACAAAGAGCAGGCAGATGCCCTACAGAAAAAAAAAAAAACAAAACACCAAAACATTTGGGTTTTGAGGATCTCCAAGGATGAAGACTCCACACCCTTTCTGGGCAACTCATTCCAGTATTCAACAACCCCTGCAGGAAATATGTATATATATAAATTTACAAGGAATGTCATGTGTTTTAATTTGTTCCTATTGTGTTTTGTCTTTTCAGTGGGTGCCTCTGAGAAGAGACTGGCTTCAGCTTCCATATCATCCCCCAGCAGGTGTTTATGCACACTGAAAGTTGTCCAGAGCTTTTCCTTCTCCGGATTGAATAGTCCCAACTCTCTCAGACTCTCCTTGTACCTTAGGTGCTGCAAGACCTTAGTCATCCTTCTGGACCTTCACTGGACTTGCTGCAGTTTACCCAGGTCTTTTGTACCTGGGAGACCAGAGCTGGACTCAGTGCTCCACATTTGTCTCACCAGGGCTGAACAGAGAGAAATCACCTTATATGACCTGTGGTAATGCTCAGCCTAGTGCAGCCCAGGAGACTCTTGACCTTCTTTGCTTCAAGGGTTGCTGGCCATGGTTAACTTGCTGGTCTCCAGGAATCTCAGAGCACTTTGTACAGTGTTGCTTTCCATCCAGCTGGCCTCAACCTTTCCTGGTACAAGAGGTTGTTCCTCCTCATGAGGAGGACATGGCATTTCCCTTTATTTAACTTCATGAGATGCCTGTTAGCCTAGTTCTCCAGTGTGTCAAGGTCCTTTTGAATGGATGCACAAGCATCTGGTCTAACAAACACTTTTCTCAGTTTTATAGCATCTGCAAATTTGCAAAGGATTTGCTCTGTTGAGTTGCCCAGGTCATTAATGAAAGTGTTAAACTCTACTGGCCTCAGTATCTTCCCCTGAGGTACACAGCTATGACTGGCCTCCAGCTGGACTTCATGATCACAGTCTGTTAAGCCCAGCAGTTCAGACAGTTTACAGTCCATCTCTCTGTCCATTCATTTAGTCTGCAACTCATTAATTTCTGGAATGTTATGTAGGTGACAATATGGGAGAGTGTGGTGAAAGTCTTGCCAAAGCTGAGATAAATCACATCCACTGTACTCCCCTCATACACCAAGCCTGTCATCTCATCATTGAAATTTAACAGATTGGCCAAGCATGAGAAGACTTCAGTTAAAATCTTGCTTGGAGAGAGCTGAATAACATCTATGAAATAATTTATTTAATCATAGAATCATAGAATCACCAAGGCTGGAAAAGACCTCCAAGATTTTCCAATCCAACTGTCCACCTATCACCAATATTTCTCACTAAACCATGTCTCTCATTACAATATCTAAACATTTTTTGAACACCTCTAGGGTCAGTGACTCCACCACCTCCCTGGGCAGCCTGTTCCAGTGCCTGACCACTCTTGCAGAGAAGTTTTTCCTAATGTCCAACTTGCATCTCCCCTGGCTAAACTTAAGGCCATTCCCTCTATATTGTCTTTGACTTCCTGATAAAAAAATATCCCTGAGCAAACTAAGTGGGGTTCTTCCAACCAATGCATCTCATATCCTGTGGTTGGATCATGTCTGCATGTCATTTGGGTGATTTCTTATAATGTTAATCTTATGTTCTAAACCTTAGCCATTCTTAGTGACTGCCTACTTATATAATATGGTTTAGTTCCCTGATTCATTTTTAGAGTGAGGTTTCAAGTGAATCTCATCAAAATTGGCTTTCAAAGAACCACAGAATGGTTTGGGTTGGATGGGAGCATAAAGATCATCCAGTTCCAATCCCCCTGCCATGGCAGGCACACCATGCACTAGATCAGGTTGCCCAGGGCCCCAACCAACATGCTCTTGAGCACCTTCAGGGAAGGAGCATCCACAGCTTCTTTAGGCAGCCTGTGCCATTGTCTCACCATTCTCTGACTAAAGAATTTTTTCCTAACACCTAATCCAAATCTACTCAATCATCTCAGTTCAAAGTCACTACTCCTCGTCCCATCATTACACTCTCAAACATTGGTATGCAGTGAATGAGCACAGCACTTCATGTACATCAACATTTATTTATTTATTATTTTATTAACTAGGAATTCAGGATAACTAAGACGTGGACTGAAAGCATTCACTCGCAATGAAAGCCAACACCACCAAGAAGTCTTGATATTTTAATGGAGATCATACATTTAATAAAAAGATCATAGCTTGAGGTTTTGGTTCTCTGTTCCTACAATCAAATTTGTCAAGACACTTTGAAAATCATGGGGAGACTTTAGAACTTTCATGTTAATTCTTTCAGTGGATTACCTTTGTATCTGGTAGAATTAGCACCCTGAAAGAAGAGAACAACTGATGGACCCCAGTTCCATTAGCTGCCCTGCTTCATGCCACTCTAGTGGCATGTGCCCTGCTTGGTGGGGGCAGAACATCCAGGATCTAAGCTACAGCTCTTTTTAGTTTTTCAACATTTTCTGGAACTGAATATCAACTACCTTAGGCTGAATTAGGCAGGAAGAGGTAGAAACATATTTTGTATCTCCTAATTCTTGTTATCCTTGCAGTAGCTGTCAGTTTTAGTTTGTTCATCGATCATTCAGTAGAACAAGAGCAAGAAGATGAAGGACCAGTCACCCCTTGATGTTGTTAACAAGCTTGCTAGGCTTTGACAATTTGAATGAGAGATCTCCTGAAATTATGAGTGAAATTTTAAATGACTCACAGAGCCATACCACAGAATTCTTTGCTGTCAAATGAGCACTTGTGGTAACATTTTTCTATTTTTATTTATTTTTTTCTTGATTCAGCACTCTCCTGTTGTCAGATCAATCAGGTTTTTGGAAACATCTCTTTTATTGTGGACATGCTCAGTAACATTAACACAAGCATTAACAGTCAATTTACCTGCTGATGTTGTTACTCTGGCATAGCATATCAGTTCTGTCATTTGTGTGCACATAGTCAAATAGCAGGATAGTTTCAGAGTGGACTGAGCTGTTGTTTCCATATTGCTATCACCACCTGATTCAAGCTAATTATATTTTACAAACAATTCGATATGTGTTCTCTTTCCTGCCACTGACTGAGTGGTCCATGTGGATTTTAAGTGCTTTATTCCCACAAGAACAAATACCCCAGGGGCATGCCTTTATAATGGTTTTTACTACAGTCACATCCTGACCTCAAGCAAACATTTTGCAGAGAGTATCTGTTAAGCCTTGACCCAGAAAAGAGGCCTGTGCAGTGGGCAGTGCCACCAGGGCTCTTAAGAAAGAGCTGCGGCTCAGATCTACTGCCTGCCAGTGTGACTCAGTAGCTGCAGCAGCCCTCATGCCTGTCATGCTTGGCAAAGTCCATCACCCAAAGCATAGTGCCCGGGGCTTGTCTGCCTTTTGCTGTGACAGATGTGTTCCAGCAGCCTTTGTGAGGGCTTCCCAAATTCTCTTTTTCAAGACACATCAAGGCACGTTTAATTTCTTCCCATACAGGTTTCTGCAGAGAATGTAAACCACCTTTGCTCAGTTGACCGCAAATCCATTTTTAACATAAAATTTTGGTTTCACAACATAGATGTGTGTGGTGCCAAAAGCATTTTTATATGAATAACAGCCACGAGAAATTTGATTCAAACAGAACAGGTATCTGTTTCTGAGCCAAAAGTCAAAAACAGATGTAACCATGCAGTTTATGGCTAACCAGGCAATCCATCAGCACATAGGCTTCAGCTCAGCAAAACATTTTGAGTACCAGCTTAACTTTAAGTGTATGTTTATATACGTAGATTTCAGTGGGGCAAGCACTTGTGCCTAGAGCTATGCGTGATTAAGTGCATCACTGAAAGAGTGTCATTAGGAAAAAAAAAAATAACTGTAGAAATTCGTCCAGGGATAAATGTAACAACAGCTCTGCCTTGGTTGGCTCTGTTTCTTTTTGGCGGAGGACAATATAAGCAAGATCTTTTTACTCTGCAATATTGATGGCATACCTTCATGCATATATGATAGCACATTCTTAGCATATTACATAGCTTAAAGCTGATCTTTTCAACAACTGTGATGGTGTTTTTCCAGTTTTACTCCTCAGAGTCTTCTAATAACAATAATACCAATCCTGTGTGTTCAAGCTATTTAAGGAAGAGGAACGTACACGGTGTCCTCATTTCTTATTCTGTGCTTCTCTGCTGCCCTTCATTGTCTGTACTCTTTTCCACGCTCAGGAGTGAGCCTGCTTTCTGACAGAGTTTCAGCATATTCCTCTGTCACACAATCTTCTGCTTTGAGCTCTTTTGTTCTAATACTCCTGACATTTAAGCTTGGGCACTTTAAAGGTTCTTTCTCTTTACTTTCTTCTATGATTTATTGATTACTTCCAGCTTCTGTTTCCCTAAGCGCATTTCTTTTCATGTTTTCTCACCCTTCCCACTTCTTGCTATTTCATCTCTCGATACAAATAATGCTTCACAATTCCGATTTTAAAGCCACCACCACACAAGCTTTTCTCCCATTGGTTTGGCGTAGCGGTGCTTTTTTTACACACGGAGGCCCAAAGGCATTGTAAATGATTACAGGAGTCATTGTTGCTGATGAATGTATGGCGGCCACACATTTACAAAGAGCCTGCTGAGCCGCATTGTCCTTGCGAGTGGTCCCGGCAGAAGTCATAGGCACTACTCACAGATCAAGGGGCTGCTCCGTGTGGGAAAGTGACACTGGGACTCAAGTCAGCATTGTACGCAGTGGAGCCTCCTTCCTAAAAGCTGAGCTCAGCCGGCCCCTCAAGCCTTACTTCCTACCAGTGTAATTTTGAAAATGCCGGATGGAAGAGCTGAGAATGGCAACACATTACCACTGTGTGACCAAACCCTGTGCATCGTGTTGAGTAGCCTTCCTCCTCTGTCTCCTCCTTTCTTATGGGAAAGGATGCATGTCTGTCTCATAAATACCCATGTTCCCATCCTGGACTGAGGGGCGTAGTGTGCCTTTTCACCTCTTCTCCATGCCCAAAGTAGTACAAGGATTTGCTGCTGTACGTGTACTACAGAAATCCAGCTGGAGTCAATTGGAAGTTTGCATACGGCGCATTAAGGGGCAAATTACCCCAAGGTAACATCTGGAGTCTGTGAAGAGCATTGCTGTGTGTGGCTGGGTACTTCTGCTGCAGGTTGCCCGCCTTCAGCCCAAGCACAGGGAGTCTAAAGAGTAGATTGTAACCAATACTTGCATATAAAGCTTGCATATAAAGCATGCCGTAGTCAATTAGCTAGTGATTTTTCTGTCAGTCAGGATTGTCTGCATATGAAGATATCAAGGAAACAGAAAATGATTGAACTCAGCTGAAAATGTGCCTTCTGCATGTGTCCCAAAGTAAATAAGGATGTTTTACTAGCAAAAAAGAACATTGCTCTTTACATTTTACCATTTCAATACAGATGAAGAATTAAATTGCCAATAAAATTTTATGAGAAAGGAAACTCTTGTTAGAAGTTTTATCTCAGAGTATTGATTTTGCTACTGTGAAGAAAATTGCTCTCTAAAAGTTAATAAATAAGAGTGAGCAAGGATAGACTTTGAATTGTTTGATTTAATTTAAAATCATCTAACATAAAATGTTGGTAAGGTTACGTTTTAAAGGAAAGAGGTATCTTGCTGGTCTTCCTACATTCGGCTCAACTATTTAAATGGTGAAAAGATGGTCTTAGGCATAACTTAGTCAATTAACACAACTTCTTACTAGTCTGTGAATAAATATGACTAAACTATTGGCCCCGGTTTCTCTATCAGAATATATGATGCACATACCAGAATGACATTAGTGTGGTTCATTTTACATACAGCACACCACAGGGGTCTGTTGTCCTTGAGGCTTGTGCTAGGTTTTACTTTACATTAAAAACTCAGCCAAAAAATGATTCAGCCTGAGACAGAGATTTCTAAATAGTAATAGCTGGGCTTTCACTGATGCCAGAAATTTGGCAGTTACGCTTCTGGTAAGAAAATGGGTTTTCCCAATAATAAATGTGAATATGAAATACTGACACTGTTTTTGTACACATATATTTACGCACATGTATGTTATGCACAGGAATATCGTACACATGTACTTGCCTTTATTTTAGAAAATCACACAGTGAAGTCTTTTAATGAATCTGGAACTGAATTGTGTTGGTTTCTTTTTCTTTTTAGAAGTGGGAATAACATTAGTGGCTAAAAAATATTTTGGAGAGAGCACGCATTTCTCCCATCTGAATCTCCAAATAAGACAAAACACATTAAAAAAAAAAAAAAGTCAAAATATGTCAAGGTGATGTGTTTGCCTGGTATAAGATGAATTTTAACTTCTTCACAGAGGCTATGAGTTTGATTCTTCCAGGTTGCCTGGGGAGTTACCCCGAGGCTGGAGACATGCTTCCTTTTTCCAGGACTCCCACACGATCCATGGGACGCAGTGCTCTGCCAGCTCCTGGGGCACAGCACAAGTGAGGGATTCTGCTCTGGACCCCTGCGTGGCAGAGTGATGCTCTGACATGGGTTTTAACGGTGTTATCCTCAGATGAATTCAGTTGAGGCAAGCTCAGGAGCTAACAAGCACAAGTAAATCTCCCAATGAATGACCTGGTAGTTTTGTGTGTGTGCGTACGTGTGTCCTTCTTTACTACTTAATTTTATTTCAGGAGTGGTCTTGTGCTGTTGTGGCTTTGTTTCATAATCTCCTCACGGATGCATGCCAGCTGCTGGATACTCAGGAGAAGACAGTCACTTGGGCACTTTCCCGTAAGCCATGTCCCCAAGTAAGTTCTCACAGACAGAAAAGAAATTCAGGACAACAAAAGATATCATTGAAAAGGTTCTTTTAGACTAAAAATTTGGTGGAGATTAAAATAGGGCAAAAGTTCAAAGGAGAACGAGCCACTGCCAAACGAGCAAGAATCTTGGCAAAAAGGAAGGAAAAGAAACATTGGTTTAAAAGGCAAGTAACCATGGCAAGGCAACAGCTCAATGCTAGAATCTGGTTAAGAAGTAATATCACACAGAGCTGTGATTGTTTATTCAAGGCTAGCCCATGAGAGAACAGTTGTCTCCAATGAGTGTTCTCACAGCTTGGATCCAAAATTATAACTGCATTTTTTAAGGCATCCAGCACTTCTTCACAACCCATTTGCTGTTAGACAAAAGGAAAAGAAAATACGTTTATTCTTAGTGTCCCTTGTGTGTTTAAGGCACAGCTTTACATATGGAAAGGCATTTTGTGTCAGCTGTTGGCCTGGTATCATGCTATTCTGCAGCAGTTGCCAATGGAAACTGTTGATACATTTTCAGTACCTTTTCCAAGTATCAGAAACTGGGAGCAGTGTATGGTTTAGGGGCATCTTGTTTGCGAAGGGTTTTGGAGGGTGAGAGGTTTTGCACATCTGAGTTGCATTACTGCAGTTGCAATACAAAGCACATAATAGACTGTAGGAGCTAACAGTTGTGGAATTAAGTTTAGGCATGAATTAAAAATAATGGCAGCTTTGGTACAAGTAATCATTTACTGAAGATGTATTTTGGCTATTGGCAAACTCACAGCGTATGTGCACATCCATACACCTGCTTAAGTTGTGCACCTGTTGTCCTACAAATAAATCAAAAGGGAAAAATTGAAGCTTCCAATATTCCACTATAAATAAAAGATGATTAATGTCATTATAGGGACAGACAGGTATTGGCAGCGCATAGAAAGAATGGAAGATTGTTATCTCATTTGTGCTTTTGTTTCCACGTCTAGATGAGCTTGGAATACATATACAGTGCTCAAGGGCACAGCTGCAGCCTAACAGATGATAGAGAGCAGGTCAAAATCATCTCTCATCGTAAGTCAAAAGGACCTCAACCATTGCAGGGTTTTTCATGGAAATGAGCAGAACTTTTTCCAAAAATTTGATGAATTCATCCCTTACGCCATTTTATTGCTCAGATAATCTTCAGATAAACTAAGACACTATGGTCTGCATAGAGTTTGCATGGAGAGCAGATAGGCAAGCCTTAGCACTTTGAGGAACTGTACTGACTTCTATTCTAAGCTATTCTTTGGAGACCTCCAGTTCTCTTTTTTGGAATAAGCATGCATGTCCTTAAAAAAAATCTTCCAGGCTAAAATCTAATTCACCACATTTCATAGTCATAGAAACATTACGGTTGGAAAGATCACTTAGATCATCTAGTCCAACCATCAACCCATGGCTGTGACCCTTCTAGATCATGTCACTCAGTGTGACATCTACCTTTTCTTGAAAATCTCCAGGGATGGTGACTCTACTACCTCCCTGGGAAGTCTGTTCCAATACGTCACCATGCTTTTGAGAAGAAATCTTTCCAAACATCCAGCTTGAACCTCCTGTGGCACAACTTGAGGCCATTACCTCTTGTCCTATCACTAATTACCTGGGAAAAGAGGCCAGTCTCCACCTCAATACAACCTCCTTTCAGGTAGTTGTAGAGAGTGATGAGTTCTCCCCTGAGCCTCCTCTTCTGCACTTTGCAGAATCATGTGCATGTGCAAAGGGCAGCTTTGAAAGTTGCTGGAGTCTTTGGTCTCTTCAAGTCAATAGGGCACATGACAATCCCTGTGTAAATAACTTCAGTGTTCCCTGTTTACTCACAACTTAATTAGCATCTAGGTAATAGAAGGATGATATCTTTGACCTTTCCTACATCAGAACTGGCTATACTGGCTGCCAAGGTGATAAAAATATCTTTGTTCTTAAAGTAGAGGGTTGGATTTTAGAGGTTAAAGCGAAATCATTTCCTTTTCACCTCTCCTTCCAACAAATGCATGTCTTTGCCGTCATCACAGCAGCTAGCTATCTGCCAAATTGCCTTACCCAGGATCAGGCTCTCCAGAATGCTGAGAATGGCAGTCAAGAAAATCAGCTTTATATCAGTGTCACTCCTTGTTTTATGGGGTAAGTCTGCTGTTCTGAGGTACAATTTATTTCAGAGTGTTCCATAAATACTATGGAATCTGAAGAGTGTTTTCTCCCACTCTTGAGTAAACGTGACATACATTAGGGAGAGATAGCTCTGGTGCTGAGAGATAGATGGTTCTGTGCCTAATATGACTTCATTTTGTCTATACCTCTACATTTCCAAGGAGTATATCTCCAAGTCCCCAGCTGCCACTCTATCATGCCAAACTGCTACAGCACTTTACAGAGATGTGCACAGTCTTCTCTTCCATTTGTTTCCCAATCCAAATGAAATCCCTCTGAACAGGAAACTTCCTTCAGACTTTTCATGTTGAGAAATCGTAACCTTGCCTTTTAATGCTCTGGATCCCAGTCGCACTGTGGCAATCTCTTATTGTCAGACGCTGTCTCTGCATCCCTAGCACATCAGTGGAGCTGCATGGAAGAAGAGTATTTGCCACAGTGTTTGCTCTTCAGGAGCACAGAGGAATCACATTGATTTTTATTATTAGATATTCAGTCAGGAGTGCAGAACACAAATGGCCACATCTTACAGAATCCTAGAATGGTTTTGGTTGGAAGGGAGCTTAAAGACAACTTCTTTGACAACTTTCCCCATCACCAACAGCATCAGAAAATCACAGTACTTGATGCTATATGAGCAAATATTGCTTTCATTTGAATTATTTTATTTAAAATTCTAACTCATCCCATTCGCTCTTTCTTTTGCGCATGAGTAGGTGGAGAACTGGGAATTAAAAGACAGAATTTCCTGTCATTATGTTCCAGTGATTGTAACACTTCAGCAAGGAAGGACTGTGTTGTACTTCTGGCTAAAACATGTCAAGTTACTTGATAGCAAGATGATATAATTTGGTCCTTCAGCATGAGAAGATGAAGTGTCCTCACTGGAAGGGTCTGAAAATTGGACTCCTCAGATAATTCAGTTCCTCAACTTCTACAGGTCTTCTCCAGACATAAACAAATATATAGAGATTTTTATTTTAAATATATGTAATTTGTCATATATGGGAAAATGTCCACAAAAATGACAAACAAGCCATACAGTAGCATTCTGAAAGCAGATGCCTATTTCCAGGTAGCAGAATATTAAAGTATCTTAATGAAGGTTCTAGGATGTCTTTCTTTTTCCTAAACAAATAATTTTCCTTGATTTTGGTCTCAGTTTCTAGAAAAAGGGTAAAATATTGTAGTTGAACTTTTCCCATATGTTTGGATGGTAAGAGGAAAAGAAAAGCTTTCTGTTTGACAATTCAGTTCAAACTGTTAAATTTTGGTAAAGTTATGAACAAAAGGAAGTAAGGTGTTGCAGTAGAAATTGCAGCTGGTATGCCCTCTAAAGCAGAGTTATCCATGTATATCTATGTCCGCTGTATGGTCTGCAGAATAGCCTGTCTAATAGAGATGTCAGAGCCTGCAGGGGAAGGTGCTGGCTGCTGCTTTATGAGAAAAAGAACAGCCAAGAGTCAGAGTTTGGGTGTGGGCAATAGGATATCGCAAAAAGTGAATTAGACACTTCCTTTGAGCCTTGGATGAACTAAAGAATCTGAGGTGACATAAGAAGTAGAGCCTTGGCAGAGTCCATAGGCATCTTGATGTTCAGCCCTGCCCTAGACAATGAGTAAACCTTTCTTCGCAATGAGTAGGATTTTCATGTGAGCATTAGAATTTCTCCACCAAATCAATTCCTGAGTAAATTCAAAAAGGTTCGAAGTGTGAACCAACTGGGAGAAGCTACAGAATTGCCTGTGTTAAGCGAGATTACCATGGCAGAATCCCACATGAGAGTGTCAATTTTCTCCTGCTATACAGTATGCTGTCCAGGTAGTATGTGCTTCCTTATGAAGTCTCTGAAAAGGGTGCTGTTAGATAACACAAATCTGCCAATTTCTTTATGCTTAGATCAGTGGTAGACTGAAGACAGGGATTACTAGATGATCTTTGAGGTTCCTTCCAACCCAGGCCATTCTATGATTACGACATAGACAAATGTCTTGTCAGGGTCATGAACTAACCCACATAGATTAATTTCTTTTTTTCAGAGTTCTTGTGTTTGCTGTTTTATCAGTCAGTGTAAGCAGCTAGCACGCTCTCATTTTGTCTTTGAAGAATGCAACCTTTTAGACGATGCAAACAGTGTTAGGAACTTGGCATAGTTATGGGATAAAATCTTTAAAATAGAATGTCTATGCTTTGTGCAAATGCAAACAAATGTCCATAGTTGGGTAGGGACAAAGGACGAAGGAAATGCTAGTATGGAAACACTGCTCCAGGACAATTGCCAGGGAAGCTTACAAGTACTGGCTGGAGTCTATGTAGAGCTGAGGGAGGATAAAACGTGATGGTACATGACGGCATGTTGCACAAAATGTCCAAGAGAAAAACAAATGAGCAAAGACAAAAGTGAACAGAGAAGCTGGAATAAAAGAGAACTGTTGGAGAAAGGAGCAGCATCAGCAGCAAGGTGGCAGAGGCACGGCACTTAATCAAAAATAAAGAGATGAAAGTGTCCAGGAGGGAAATATTTTAGTGCCGTAGCAGGATAAGCTTGCAGACAAACTCTATGTACTTCCTTGGCCAGAAGTAAGTCCTCATGCTTTACACAACAAACAAAGCTCTGATAGCACCTCTTATGTCAACTCACCCAGCTTTCTCCATGTAACCATCTCTTTTTTATGTCCCAGGAGGAGGGTGCTTGGGAGCATTTCCGTGGGACAAAATTCCAGGCCAGGGATGTAACTTGAGGCATTTCTTGGTACTCTTCAAAAGTTTAACCTCCACTATTTTATTTATTTTTTTCTTTTTTTTTCCCCCTCTCTAGTGGCACAGAGATTGCTCATGTCACCAGTCAGAGCTCAGGCTCGCAGTTCTGGGTTGAAGCTGTAGGGTAAATCCACACCAAATATCCATACTGTCACAACAGCACTGGTGGGCATGGAAAGTTTTTTACCTATTTCTTTCTTGGAAAGTTTTGGTGAGTGAGGTCCCAAAACAAGAATGAGATGCAGGAGTGAGGAAGGAGATGTAGCAGGGGATGGTCAGAAGAAACAACTTATTTCATACAGATGTGCTGTGCACATGTCATGACTCATCAGGAAGTGAATCTGCATCGGAAACTTAAGAGCAAAGGAAAAGTCATGGCAGGTTTTCATTTGGATTCACAGTGACTTTTCTTAGTCTTTTTGGTCTTGGCTTCCTGCAGTGATGGGACTGGTCAAGGCATTTTTAATTAAGTAACCGTTCCAGCTAAAGCTGTTAGTAATAAGCAAGCTGTCTGGCTTACGTGAGTGGGGATCAGTCAGCCTGTTCACCAGTTCAGATGTGCTCAGCTCCGGATGGTAGCAGTTGTTCCGCTCAGATGTTGCAGTGGTGGTGTCTGCAAGCTTGGAAATCTTGGCATAGTTTTCCTTGGCCATGGGTCCATGTCGTAAGGAAGAAGGACAAGTCCTCATTAAGGAGTTTCCTTGGAAGTCTCTGCAGAGACCAGATATAAAGGAGAAAATCCTACAAATTGATCAACTTGCTGCTCACAAAGAAGTCATCACAGCCCTGTCACAGAAACAAGGGATCATCCCATGCAGGATCTCTAAGCACCTTCTGGTGAAGGGAAAGAAGGTGCCTGACAGTCACTTGCCATTACCATCTGGTTTCTGTGGGAGTCCCTTTGTGCTCTAAGAAGGACAAAGGACAGTGATCATGCCACTTTAATTAATGCAACAAGAAAAGATGTAGAATTTTGAGAAAAATATATAGAAAAAAAAATCCATCTCCCTCAGGGAAAGCTGCGTATGGAGACCTATCAATCAGTGGTATCCAGAATGGTAAAAACCCATCTTTGAAAGAGAAGGAAGAGGTCTGAGTTGGATTTTCATTTGTGTCACTAAGGACTGCTTTGTACCTAGCATGAAATTCCTTTAAATAGGGTCTGGTCTTGCTCCCCCAACATACCAGAGCAATATTCTATGTAGTTGATAAGTGCAGGATCAAGCTCTTAATTCCTTTAGATCCAGATATTTTAAGGATTTTTAATTTAGTAGTTTCATCTGAATAAAGAACAAATATTATTTTTTCCACTGCAGTAAACAGAAAGTACTTGTGCCAAAATTCCTGCTACTGTGTGAATGTGGAAAACCTGCTGGTTTCTTCGGATATATTATTCGTACAGCTTCTATTGGCTTGCTGTGGTTTCTTCCCACTGATGATCTACAGCCCTTTGAAATGTGAGTTGCAGGAGAACTGCTAATTAATACATATGCCAAATGTCGTGCTATAACCAAGGAAGATGTTATGACATGGCTAAGATATTTGTTCTCTTGAACTTAGGTACTTCAGTTAAAAATGAAATACAACATTCACTGTTGGGAAAGTGGTGGGGAAGAGAAGAAAGTTACAGGTGATTTACAAGAGCTTAGATGCTGGGAACTATACTGTGAGCTATATTGGCTCTGTCAATAAAAATCTATGTTACCATTTTTGTCAAATAGGGAATAATTCCAGGTTTGAGGTTCTTTGTTCCTGGAATGCAGATGAATGCATGCCATTCTCTCCCCCTCCCGCCTCCACTCAGACCCAAAAGTGGATTCAAAACTGGCAACTGTCATGATACTTTTTTTGTTTTTCATTCATAAACAATATGGCTAATATTGAGTCAGAGAGAGAAAAGATGATAGTAAACACCATGTTTTGTCAAATGAACCCTCCTCTTCTCCCCTAGCTTTCTATTTTAAATTACTTGGGCCCAGTTTCACTGAAAAGGGTAAAACCCTGCGCCTAAAGAAAAACCAAAACGTAACTCTAATCCCTTCACCCTTGGACTGCAGATGTCAAGAGCGGAGGGCCCATGCCCTGGTGCCCATCTCACAACAGCTACAGCCGCCTTGCTGGGGGAGCTTAGTAAGGCGGGGGGACATATCACCTCCCAGGGACATCCTGCTCTGACAGGTGGTCTTGGCCTCTGAATCCTACAGCTGTGCAGGTGGGACCATCCTGTCACTGTGTCCCCATGCCGACAGCAGGGTTTGGTTCAGCTGCTGTGTGGAGGCGTGGAACTAGCAGTCATCTCTGTAGAGTCATAGAATTCTAGAATCGCCAATGTTGAAAAGGACCTTAGAGATCATCTAGTCCAACCATTCATCTACCACCAGTATTGCCCAGTAAAACCTCCAGGGACAGTGATTCTAACACTAGCTGGGCAGCTCATTCCAGCACCTTACCACTCTTCCAGAGAAGAAGTTTTTCCTAGCAACCAACCTGAACTTCCCCTGGTGCAAATTGATGCCATTCCCTCTCATCCTATCACCAGAAATCTGGAAGAAGAGGACAGCTTCCAGCTTGCCACAACCTCCTTTCAAGCAGTTGTAGAGAGCTGTAAGATCTCCCCTGAGCCTCCTCTTCTCCAGATTAAACAATCCCATTTTCTTCAGCCACTCCTCATAAGACTTGTGCTCCAGACCTGTCAACAGCTTTGTTGCCTTTCTCTGGACACTGGAGAAGGCTCCAGAGCCTCAACATCTTTCTTGTAGTGAGAGGCCCCAAAGTGAACACAACCCTTGAAGTGCAGCCTCACCAGAGCTGAGTACAGGGGGTCAAACACATCTCTAGTTCTGCTGGTAACACTCTTTCTGATACAAGTCAAGATGTCATTATTTCTGATACAAGCCAGGATGCCATTGGCCTTCTTGGCCACCTTGGCACACTGCTTGCTCATGTTCAGACAAATGTTGACCAACATCCCCAGGTCCATTTCCTCCACACAGTCTTCCAGACACTCTGTCCCAAACCTGTAGCACTGCCTAGGGTTGTTGTGACCAAAGTGCAGGACTCAGCACTTGGTCTTGTTGAACTTCATCCCATTGGCCTCAACCGAGTGATCCAGCCTGTCCAGATCCCTCTGAAAGACTTTCTTACCCTCAGGCAGATTAACACTTCGTCCCAACTTCGTGTCATCTGTAAACTTACTGAAGGTGCCTTCAATTTCCTTGTCCAGGTGATCAATGAAGATAGTAAATAGGACAGGCCCCAATACCAACCCCTGAGCAACACCACTCATGGGCAGTTGCCAGCTAGATTTAACCTCATTCACCACCGCTCTCTGGGCCTGACCCTCCAGCCAGTTTTTTGCCCAGCAAAGAATGTACCTGTCCAAGCCACGGGCTGCCAGCTTCTCCAGGAGAATACTGTGAGAGATAGTGTCAAAGGCTTTGCTGAAGTCTAGGTAAACAAACTATGTCAACAGTAACCACATCCTAAATCATTCTGGTCTAGTTCTTTCTCCCTCACACAATAAACAGATTGATAGATCGAGATTTAATTAAAAATGATCAGCTACTGCAAGGACAAGCTTTTTTTTTCCCACTTTTTTTTTTTTCCCCTAGGCACTCAGTTTACATGTTTACTGTGCTAAAAACAGTTACGAGCAATCTGGATGGCCCTCTGTTAGCTGTGATGAAAACATTCTTCAGCATCTCTGATGGTGCCTGCCACTGACAAGCCTGAGAAACACTGTAGTTACATGGAGAATGAGCCTGGCTTTCTAAAAATCATATGGTGAAGGCCTGATGCTGTCTTGCTCCTGGGGTCAGTGCTGGTGCATCACCCCTGGCAGGGACCCTGGCTGGCACTGGTGTCCCTTTGGGGATTCCCATGGACACCACCACCATGTGTCCAATTTCGCACCGCCACACCACATGTCTCTCACAGATCAGGTAAGAGACACAGATGTGGCTGGCCCAAAGCTCCCCACTGGGGCTTGATGCTCCTGGGGGGTGACTGCCACGTGCAGCAGGAGGAATGGCATACATAATGCTTTACCACGCCTGGTCTTCCGTGAGCCTGGGCATACAAAAACAAGCCTGCATCCAGCATAGTGCTGCAGCCACAGCTAGTTCCCCTCAAGATAATGCCATCCTTCACGGCACACCAATGCCCCTTACTCCAACAGCAGCAGCTATGAAAGCCCTTTTCCTGGCTCTCTGCTGCCCATTCCCTGGTGCCACTCCCACTCAGCCATTCACTGCCCTCCCTCTCCTGCCAGCCAGGAGCTGCAGGTCAGCCTACAAAAATCCTCAGGGGCCAAAGGGGACCACTCCAGTAAGGCTGACAGCAGAGAGGATGCCTATTTCTCCTACCCAGTAAGAAAGCAGCCATGCATCCCCTCCTCGCTGCTCTGCAAGTCCTGATTTGTTCTTACAATGGTGTAAAAACTGTCCTTCCTTTCCATCTCGCACACAACATGAACATAGACATGAACAGAAACCTTTAGTTAATCTCATTGTTAGGACTCTTTTTTTTTTTTTTTCTTTCAGGTGTTAGTGAGCTGTAGCGAATCAGAAGATCCCTAAAGCAAAGCTGCCTCATTACCAATTTTGAAAATGCCCCTGTCCATCATTATCAAATATCCTAAATACCCGTGTTCAGCAACATTCGGCCAGTACTTAGATTATGAGTCACTGGGTAATTTAGCCCTGCAAGGGAGATTGTAAGCCTTTCCCCTCCACTCTTTTCCAGAGAGGAGATGCCAGTGGGGGACCTTCATTAATATTCACTGTAATGTACATCTGTTTGCCCCCTCAGCCACTGCATGAAAACAAGGGAGAGGGGGAGGGCAGAGGGAGTGCTTCAGAACGTTTTGCAGCTCAGGCAATGATGCTCCCTCAGCTGCTCTGTCAGCCTGGCAGGAATGGCAAACATTTGCCTTCGCTACGAGCCGCTCTTCCTGGCCTCACGAGCGCTGGAGCATCTGAAATTAGAGAGGCACTGGCTCTTGCTGAAGCACTGTAACAGAGCTGAGGGTGATAATGCCCATAAACACTCCGTGTCAGGGCTGGATCATGGGTGTGGGTGCGGGTGACCCACTTAGGATTGCATTGCTGTTGTTCAGAAAGCCTCCCAGTCTCCCTTCGTCCCACTGAGACTCAGCTACGACAGAGTCATACTTCATATTCATCTATAGGAACATCTGGCCCATGTCTAACATTTAATTTCCACACCATTAGAGTCAAACAATACGTGTACATCAGTAGATAATGTAATGCATTATCACGCAAGGCAGAGAGCAGCAATTTATTAGCCTAATTTAAAATAGCCTTCAGCAAAAAATAGTGCATCTTAATTCATGGATCTGAAAGGAATGACATATTTTCCTGTAAAATGCAAAGGTATGAACAGAGACATGCTTTTCCACAGTGGTGCATATATTATTTCTTTTTCTTGTAAATCTTTTAAAAGATGAAATATCAGTTCTCTCCACACACGCACACACAAAGGAAAGATAAAGGAGAAAGTTCAAAACCAAGGTAGATCCATAATAATACAAAAGGAGAGATCTTACCAAGGGGACGAAAGAGAAAAAGCTGACCCAGAACACAAGCAAAAGTGACCTTTCCTTTGCAGCAAAGTTGTGATCTGAATGTGAAGATCACTCAGGCTCTCCATGCTTGTACTTGAACAAACCCAGGCTCCTCAAGTGCATATTTTCTCTTTTTTATCTGTTTTATAAATCTATCTTTTCTATTAAAGGACATTTCCCAGGTAGGACCAGAAAAAATAAAAACAAAAAAAAACTCAAAGCAAATTAAAAGCCTTTGCCACCCTAGCAAAACAAGTTACTTTTCAGAAGAAAATGATCTGCCTTTGATTAAAGACCATAACTTCCTCCAGGAAGAGGGGAAACTGCCTCCCCAAATGGCAGAGCAACCCCAGGCTTCTGTACCACCCTACGTTTACTTCAGCTCTTTGAACCAGAGTGACTGTGCTCACTTTTTGTTAATTAATACACCATAGGCTCTGACCATACTGCTCAGCTCCCCTCTACTATACCCAAAGTTAACAGATGTCTGAAGCTGAGATTTCTGCTCGGCATCATTTTTCTCTCTCTCCTCTTTTTATTTGACATCAAAATGTTATTGAACACAATACCTAGGCAGGAGGCTCAGAGCAGCATCTCCCCAGTACTTGTTTTGACTTGTTTTTCCGCAGTGGAACAACCATGCTGGGAGTATGGAGGGCACCTGAAAAAAATGTGCAGTGTTCAAAGCAGAACTTTTAGGTGATCAGGAAACCTTGAGCATACCATGCTTATCTCCAAAATCTATATCAACACCACCCTTGTACTGCAGCACCTGAATGGGGATTCCCAGGATCTCAGTTGGGGACTTCGTCCCTGAGAACGTATAAATGAAAATTCCAAACAAAAGAAGCCTTGCAGTTAATTATTCTTCCAGAGTCAAAGCCATCATGGTGACGTGCTCCATTCAGTGACTTGAGTAGACCTAAACCACAGCTGTGTGGGGCTGTGGCGCTGGGCAGGGAGGAAGGGTCACCTGCTCCCTTTGGCTGCTAACAGCTTTCTGACAACTCAGCCAGGTCAAGTAAAGCCTGGCAGTGACCTGGCAGTGACAAAAAAGACCTCTGTGTGCAAGGACACTGAAACTGGGGAGACAGCCAGTACAAAGCATCCCACAGCAAAATGGTGACAAGGCATGCCTGACAGCAGCGGCAAGGGAAGTTCTGGAGCTGAAGCTCAAAAATTCCTGCCTTTGACCAGATTAAACTAATTTTATTTCAACCAGGGAGATAGCCTCCTGCTTGGAAGAAGATAGGTACTCCTGTGTTCATAAAAATGCTCTGCTAATGATTTAAAGCACGAACAGCAGCAAAAATGGGCAGGATCCAAGATCCAGGTGGGTGATCCAACTCCGCAGTCAAATAGAGCACTGCTCTTCTGGAAAGATGAAGACTATATAAGCAGAAAATGTTGGAGATTTAGAGAGTATCTCACCTGGCATATGTTAAAAGAAAAACAATAAATCTTACACCAAACAAAACTGGTATCGTAGAATCATAAATGGCTTGGGATGGAAAGAACCTTAAAGATAATCCGTAGTACAATATAATTAACTCATATAATCCAACCTGGCTTTTGTACTAGAAGGATTCTTTTCAATGGTTCACTGATTGACTGCAATACAGCATTATTGCTTGGGGCAGGCAGCATGGGGTAAAAGTCCTAATGTATGTGTGAAAGAAGTGAAAGAACAGCAGCAAAAGATTTTGGATACCCCTCTCAGCTGCAAAATACAGGGAGTCTTCTATTTACCTAACCCCATGGTACACAAAGTGCCTTGGAATAAATCTGGTATATCTTACCTGGCCTTCTCTTTATCATCCTTTTATTAAGAGGCAGTTGGACGTGTTCTCCTGGCACAGTAACTAGCCTTGCACGGATGTAGCTTGTGCTCAGATACCTGCATCTCTGTGGGAAGGAAATAAGACAAAGAAAAGGTGCTTGCATTAATGCTGCCTCAGGGCACCAGCAAGTTACGGGTTCGTGGGTTTTACAAGACTACTTACTATGCTATTCAATTAAAAAAAAGAGCAGTTACCATAGCAACACCCACATCTAATGGCTCTTATGCTACCTCAGAGATACAAAGCACCTTCTTACAGAGATACATTGACCAATACAGCATGTAGTGGGAAGTTTTATGCTTCTAGCAATGGTTTAAGGGGGAGTATGTGCGTTCCAATAAGCAGACATATTTATATCCCCAGGTTGTAATATTAATTTGTAACAAATTATTTTGGTTCCTTAATATCTCTTTTCTTCTCATTACCATTTCCTTTCTAATAGCGCCGTCATTTTTCTTCCCCCCACAACCCTGGATGGATGATATTTGATTAAGTACAGGATGAGATTTGCATATGGGAGCTCAGGGATAGGTCCAGCAGTGAGATGGGTCATATCTGCCTGCAGATCTTGCATCTAGGAAATGCTCCCACTTTATCTCAGCTGAGCAGTCACGGCCAAGTGGAAGCCAGGGGCTAGTAGGTGTTTGTGGAAAGCATTCCGTTGTTATCACTGGTAAAGGATGGGTTTCCATTCCAGAAAAGAGATGGAAAGCAACCTTTTTTATTTCCGTTGCCCTGGAGATAAAAGCGGGAAGGGTGGGGGATCATCTCCTTCAGGAGTGGACAAGAGGTGTGGAAGCTGGGCTCCTGGCCCTCCTCAGCTGAGGGGAAGAGAAGTCATGTGGTCCTTCGAACACAGTCAAGCTGTCATCCCCACAGGCACGTCAGAGCTCGGGGTCACTGTCAGGATGGTGAGGAAGAGGACTTGAAGGAAGAGTAAAGTGACAGCAAGGCCTCAGGACATCCTCTCACCCTGCGGCCCTTTATACAGACATTTCTCTTCTCAGCAACATGTCCCTGAGGATGCATGCGCTACTGATGGAAGAGCAAGAGTCTGCAAGGTGCTGCATCCCTTGTCCCCACTTGGTCCTTTAAATGCTTCCCCAGCGCGTGGCACACTCTGGGCCATCACCATTTGTGCAGGGAGGACAGCGGGAGGGCTCCTGCTCTACCACTGACAGTGGGGATCCCAGGGGGCTGCCAGGCAATGCAGGATGCACAGAGCTCCTTATTCTCCCTTGGCAAAGCCCACGGTGGGCTCCCTGGGTCCAGCCCATTTGTCAGCCACTTGTGCTCCCAGCAGGTTTCTGAGAAGCAGGGTTGGAGCTGACCATCAGTTTCCAGAAAGGAAAAAAGAAAGCGAATCCTCAATAACCTCTGATTTGCAGTCTTCTAATTGTCTAGCCAGCTCAGCAGGAGAAGAACTGCACATTTGTCCTTCCTACACCAAATACTATTTGTAACCTAAAAAAACTTTCCAGAAAAAAAGAATTTAAAAAGAGATAAAGAAAGGGATATATACAGATTAATCACAGTAATTACTATTTAGATATAGATTATCTGCATAAACACAGCACACCCGCATTTTATTACTGCAGCACGACTGAGAAATCTTTCCTATTCAATGTGCAAGGCTGAATATCAGTTCCATGTTATTTTTCCACGAACACAGGGCTCTATGTATTATTTGCAATGCTCCTAATTTTTAATTACCCCATATTAAAACAATGGGATGATATATGATGAGTGAAACCAAGCATATGTTAAAAATGTCTAAACAGTTTTACCTGGGAAAATGAACAGAAACATAAATTGCTTGTATTGCATATTTAAAAATTCAATAGCAAGCTAAAATTATCATTTGCATTAATGTATTCTGAAATATGAATTATTAAGCGATTCACATTGGCACAACAAAAGCCAGTTTGGAGAACCTAACTTTAGCCTGAAGCATTCCTCTGCAGCCTTATCTTCCCATTTCCTTCTAAATAGTGCTAAATATATAGCGGAGATTCTTCTAATTGGAAAAATGTATACACAACAAAAAGAAAAAAACATCTCCACGTTTCCCAGAGGCTTAAAAAAATATCTCAAACAAAAGAAATTCAAATATTCAGTGCTATTCAAGTCTTTCTCCTTTTCCTTTTTTAACTCCCTTTGTACTTAGCACTCCTGAATTTTTTTTCTCTTCTTTAATCCCACCATTTGGGTTCTTTTCTTTCCTTTTTACATCCCTTCCTTCTTTAAATACAGCTTCATTGTGTGGAGGCCAAGGCACTGACCTGCAGCAGAAATGAGCGCTGTGCTGGGGACCAGCTGTGGGACAGACGCTGGGTCTGGAGGATCCACCAAGGTCTGGCCAAGGGATTTCTCCACCTGCAGGGCAGGAGAGCTGCCTTACCTCAATACACAGGAGCATAGGGCCAGGAGACAGCTTGTGGGATGGGGTGGGGGGTGCTGGAAGCAGAAACATGATTTGGGGCTTCATCCAGCAAAATCTCAGTTCGGAGAGCCACGCTTCCTCCTCTGCACTGCATTAGAGAGAAGAAGCCTGTCAGCAAGGTTTCTGGGACTGCAACTTGGAATTTGTAATTCAGGATCCCCTTTTTCCCTTTGTTTCAGGCTGTGCAAATGAGATCCTGATGAGTAATAGGACAAACACATGCTAGTTAAAGAAGGATAACCCAGTGATGGAAAAGCAGCCCCAAATCACTCTTGGACTCCTGTCTGCCTTCTGATGCGCTCAAGGTCAAGCAGTGAGTTAGTGGGAGAGCTGAAGTTCGCAGCCTGCATTCCCAGCACACTGCTTTAGGCTTGATTTCCCAGGGCATGTCCTTAGCTCCAGTTAACTTCACGGGAAGGGCAGCTGCAAAACAGCTTTGAAAAACCGGGGCTGGGATGCTGCTGCTTCTCAAAACACGTTATCAGTCACAAATGCTGGATCTCTGATGTGTGCTGTACTAGTTTGCAGGCTTCCTCCTGCACGCAGACAAAAAGCACAGCATTTTTTTCTGAAATTGAATTTCTTTTCATGCCATATGATTACAGATATATTCTGACTTGCTATTTCCACTGCTCTTATATACTAGTAAAAAGGAAAAAAAATGGTTGGGAAAAGAAAAAACCTCTGTAGCTTTATTTCTATACAAATTCATTTCATATGCCAAGTGTTACACTGCTCTGGGAAAAGTGACACCAAAGGACTTATGTGTAATTATGTCTATGTGTTATGCATACACAAACACACGCACAGAGCCTGGTGAACCAGTGGTAATAAAGAGACAAAAAACGGACGTGACATTTACCCAACAAAATAAACATAGGTCAAAAATAAGTCGCCATGGGATCATTAGGAGCACATTTATGCAGGAATGGCTTTAGACAGCCAGCAGTCTTGCTAGTCCAATATCTTGTCACCACATAAGGATTCCTAGGAACCGTTTCCCACGGATATTTTAATCCCAGTATCCTTTCATTAGAATAGGTATAAAGCCTGTTCTTCCGAAATTGAAGAATTTCTCTTGCTTTTGTCAAATTTATTAACCTGGCTTGAAAACGGCATTATCTGGCTGAGGTCCTTAAAGTATCTGCTACGTTCTGAGCCCCTGAGATCTCCTGGAGCACTGAATATTTTAGTTACATGAATGCAAGCATAAAAAATAATCTCTTCCACCTTAGAACTTTCCCATGTTCGGGTACCAAGGTTCTGTCATGTTCACTAGGAGAACAGTAGTGCAGGCAGGAGCTGCAGAACAGGTACCCACACCTACAGAGCTCCCAGATTTCTGCCCAGAAGACCTCTGCCTGGAGTGCAGCTCTCAAACTTCCCCCCACTTTGTGCATGTTCTGCACTGGCTGACCCCGATGGGCTGAACACCACTTGGAGTATGTGGAGATCCAAGTATGTGGAGACAGCAGTCAGCTTGAATTTGCATGTGAGCAGGGAATGCCAAATGTAAGAGGAGTGTGCCTACCCTGGCTCCACTTGCCCTCAAATACGTGTCTTGCACGTCGCTGCTTTGCACAACATGTGGTCCCTTAGTTTGAAGCAAATATGGACAGAGTGACCTGGCTCCACCAACACCAAGATGTATTTCCAGCTAAATACACTGACCCCTGCAGGGATGCCTCCTGTCGCTGGTGGTCTACAGCAGCTAGTTCCCCTCATGTCTCCTCACAGGACAGAACTGAAGCCAGAAGCTCCCCCAAGCCATCCTACACTTCATCTTTGCCCTCAGCAAACCACGGCTGGGTAAAAGGGTACCTCACAAGAAACCCCATAGGTTGTACACCCTGCTTCACACCCCTTTTTGGCCAAATCTCCATGTTCCTGCTGGACCAGAAGCCCAGGGTGAAAAGAGACCCTTTGGGGAACCTCATAGCTGAGTCCCAGGACTTCTTCCCTTGCATCCATCTGCAGAGCCTCATGCCAGAAGAACTGGGGCAGCAAGTGCTGCTTGGGCCCCTTCTTGGAGAGAGTTTGCTCCCACCTGCCGAGCTCAGCCAGGCGGTGGTGAGTCAGGGGCCATGCTTGCCCATTTCTCCACATTGTTTCACGTTCAGCTCAAAACAAAGCTGTCAGTAATTAGCAAAACACAAGATATTTGAGAAACCAGATTTGCTGAGCTGCTATTTTAGTAAATCGCAATGATGTCGCTGCCAAAATCATTACTTCTCCCCTCTGCCCCCTCCCTCCGCTATCAGTGATGCACTGTGAAACTGAAAAACTCCATGTGCAGGGAGAAAGTGAGGTTCAAAGGGAGCGGTGGTTTTTCGTTTGTTATACTACCCGTGCAAAACTTGCCATCAACAAATTAACAGCACTGTCTAGAAAATTCCCTTTTCTTTGAATTTCTTTTGCTTTCTGGGCAATAATAAGCAAACTGGTCCTAATCAAACAAAACAAACACCTACCGAAAGTTTTTTGAAGAAATTATCATCCTTTTCCCTTATACAGGGAGAAATTCAGGCTGGCAAAGTTGTAGCAATTCATGCAGCGCAGCTTGTAGGGCTGGACTGAAATCAAGTATGTGGGTTGCTCTGAAAATAATGCCTCTTATTTATTTCCATGGAAACTACAATAGCTACAAAGAGCACAATAGCACTATTTGGTAGAGCAAATTCTCTGTTACAAAACGATTATTTTTCAACATACTCACCACCATTAGCCAATTCACACAGATGAGTCAACTGAGACGCTCTCCGTTTCATGGTGTGACAGCTGTGCATGGCTGTGTGGAGCACAGCTTGACTTTCCCATCATTTTCACCACTGCAGAAATGTACCACCCACTGCCTCACTATGCTCACATCCACTGTTTGGTCACCATCAACGTTCAGCAGGTTGAACGTTGATGAATGTCAATGGGAGCTGTTTTTTCTGCATGGAGGAATTTAGGGACACACCTCTGCTTCATCCACACTTCCAAGTCAGATGCCAATTTGTCAGAATGCCCCTCTGTCACATGGACACAAAATGTAATGGAACACTGGTGGGAAGGTTCACCCTCTGCTACCATACCACCAAAATTTGCCTCTGACACTGTAGTCCAACATAATAAAATAGGAGTCATTACTTTCAGAGCAGCCCTCATGCACAACTGCAAGGGCTCAGTTCAGCATATTAACTGCTGGGCTTCAGTGTTGTTCTTTCCAGTGGATGAGCTTGATTGCAGAACATGCTCCCAGCATCAGAGATTATCACAGGCCTGATTCTGCACCACTTAGTATTCCTTAGTATTTTAACATTTGCATAACTCTTTCAAAAAAAGATATGCATATCTCACAAACTGGATCTGGAACTGAAAGTTCTCACTGCAGTTCTTCAGTGTTAGCCAAAAATAACCCACTAAACTCATTGTCTAGACATGTATACATCTGCAGAAGATGCATATTCACAAGTCTTTAGGCTTTGAGTTCAACAGTGCTACCAAATGACCTTTCTGTTTCTAAGAAATTAGGCAGAAGTCAGATACTGTCCAGAATGAGATTCCCTGGGAGTTTTGTTACAGGAACAGAGCTGTATGAGGCCAGATATTAAATAGGGTGGAAAAAGCAATATTAAAAGCCTGAGTCAAGACCTGTCGGAGTCATCAGAAATGTTTCTGTCTGACTTCTGTGGTCACTGGATCAAGCTGTGAAAGAACAGTTCAGTATTCAAACTTCAGGACACCAAAGTCAGGCTATTTACACCGCCCCAAGGCATTTGGATTTGATAGCACTAGGGTTACCTACTATTTTTCGTATAGGAGACAACTTCTTTAGGAAGCCATGTACAAAGCCTCAAGTTAATTTAATGCAAGGTTGCTGAAGTTAAACTCTCTGATTCAGTTAATTAGCACTTCTTTATTTTTGCCCCATTATGACATTTTCTGAAGTGCTTAAACAGCTGAAGAGTACAAACCAATTCAAATGAATTTAAGTCTCCTTAAAAAGGAGGTATTTTCAGAGATGTTCAGTTTGGATACTCTTTCTCCATTAGAATCGAGTGAGAACAGCGCCAACTTTCCAAAAACTAGCTTCGAAAATCTCACCTTGAATTCTTTTTATGGACCATACAATATTTTTCCATCCCAATACACTTATGCCATCTTTCTTTTTTAGCAGGTGCTTCCACCAAACAGAGGAAAGCTGCAGTACATACACAACCAAGACAACTCCTCCACTGAAACATGTGCTGCAGCATCACACTTCTCAACATGCAAGACAACCCGCATCCAGGGATATGAGGAATTTCTCATTCTCCTCTTATTGGTGGTTTCCTACCACAGACAGGCCCTTAAAATTAAAACAGTTTGCAACCAGCTCTGAGTATGTTTCAGGATACAAAGCTGTCCTGTTATTCTCCATAGTGAGCCATCTAGGCTGAGAATTGCTGTGGATTTTTATTCAGTTGTGCTCCTTCTTGGGAGCAGTAGACACTCAATGTATCTGATGCACTGTTAATATGGGAATTAGCTTTCATGATTACACTGACCTCATCTTGAAGCATTTGCATAATTATTTCATGCTAAGTAGAACTGCTTCTTCATGTGTTGAGGCAACTTATTTGTACCATTTCCAACAGTGCACATGGGAGCACTAGATTTCCTTGTAGTGTTCCTTCAAAATTGGGTCTTCCATGTCTGAAGTTACTGGATGCATAAACACTTCTCCCCCTTCCCTCCTCCCAGCAGAAGTTAGGTATGCTGTTTGGTTGTGCATAGCAAATACTGAAGGCCAAGAACTCTAGAGCTTGAGAAACTCCCTAGACCTTTGATATGAGACAGATGTCTGAGAAGCAAAAGAGTTACTACACAGCTTAAATGGTTCTGCAGGTGAGAACAGGCAAAAAGGTGGAAGGAGAAGGGCTTGGGGCACCACTAGGTAGCAGATGGTTGGGATTATAAGAAAAAGGTTCGTACTGTTCCAACACTAATGTTAGACTATGTTAAGAGATGCTGTTCTGGCTCCTGATGATCCGCACCAAGATACTGTCCCTTCTAGCCCAGCCACAGGTGCTTGGCACAACTGGTAGCCACCACATCTGCCACATCTCCAGGCTTGAACTCTAACACAGTAAAAGCAAAATAAATTTAGCTAGGTACATCTTTTATAGTGGTTTTTTTTGTTTGTTTGTTTGTTTGTTTTTATGTATACACTTGAAACATTTTGGCCAGTTGAAGAGTGACAATGATACTGAGACAACTGCAAGGGCAGAGGGAGGCAAATGCCAGCGAGTAAGGCAGCTCATGAACAGATAAAAACAGGCTACATTTGGTAATCTATTAGCCCATATCAGCTGCAGCCAAAACTGTTATTTTGCATCTGATTGCAGCCTTTGTCTTTTAAAGAGCTCCGAGTCCCTTGCTGGATCTTAGCAGTTTCAAGAAATTATCTGCTATCTGCATGTTCTGCTTTGCTTAGGTTTACAAGTAAGATACTGCTCCTCCCTCAGACACTCTGGAGACACGAGACAGACGATTCTAGTCTGGATCCATTCCACTCCAATTACACACAGTTTTCTTGTAGCATATTTTTAATTTAAATAAATCAGGAGGTTTCATTTAGCATGTTGCATTTGTCTTGGCATACACTTCACACATGCAGAAACTCTGTATTAAAGTTTTCATACAGCCGCTAGCAAAAGAATCAGCCAAACGTATCCCCTGGTGTAACTCTACTGTCTTAAGTGTAGCTTCACCAGGGGCGTCCCGTTTCTGTTCATCTGCCCATTCATTCTCATTCCAAAGGACAAAACCCAAGAAAATATGTTTGTATTTACTTAATACAGTGTATTCCCTGTACGGTACACATTTAGTCCTCTGCACTTTCCTGCATTGTCTGCTGTGTTGTTCGTCTAAATGAGTTATTTTCACATTTATATACCTTTCTGGTTTTACAACAAATGCTGTGGCAATATTAATGTTGCGAGAAGAGGCACAGGGAAGTCAGGAAACATTACACTTTAAGTTGCTCTTTGCCCCATGTACATAAACAGGCAACTTTGAACTGAATCTGTTGGCACCAGCAAACATAATTTTCCTCAGGTGATGAATGTGCCAACCTTCAAGGATCAGCTTTCAGCCCTATTTCAGTATGAGAGCTGAAGCAGCAGCATCAGAGAGGTGAGAGGTAGCAGGTTCAATAATAACATGTTGGTGGGACTTCACCTGGCTTCTAACTCGGTACACTGCTTCGCTTCAACTGTCCTATCTGGGCACTGTCATGTCTCCAAGTTTGCTTGGAGAGGAGATGTTCCTCTCTACGCTTTATAAACCCCAGATAAGCAGAGAACAGCGTGATATGAGAGTCAGTTCAGGAAGAATTAAAGCAGAGTGACATCAGTCAAGGAGGTGAGACTTGAGTGAGCTCCACTACAAATTAATTCTTGCCTCTCTCCTACCAAACACTTTTATCAATGACACGGATGGAAACATAACTACATTACAGACTAAGCCCATCCTGACAAAAAAGAGTCAGTGGGAGTGATAAAGATCCCAAATCAGTCTGGGGTATTTGCTAAATTAGACACAAGCAAACAACATGTCTGTGGATGGATTCTTCATGCTGCTCCAACAGCCAGTGCCCAAAGTTGTGGTAGGTGACACAGCAGGTGGCTTGCTGGATAGAAATCTTCAGGTTGATGCTTCAGCCATTGATGTGCTCGGTTAAATTAAGAGGATATCTCCTGCTGCCGCTGGGTCTCCTGTGCATTCTCTAGTGACCTGATCTCTCAGCACTGTGAATATTTCTGGGTGGTGAAGAACTGAAGAGCATTCAGAAAAGATCTAGTTAGGGGAATGACAGGCTGAGGACACACGAAGATGAGAGGATCAAGCAGCTCATTGCTCATCACGGAGAAGGCAAATGACATATTCACCATCAAAACAGGCAGCAGAAATCTGATCAGCAAATAGAAAATCAGAAATCAGTTCAGCAAATACATAATAATATTCTGTGGCTGGAAGTTGAAAACAGTCAAATTCAGAGTGAAGTTTACATGCAAATTTTTAACATTCAGGATAATTAACCAGCAGAATTATTTCCCAAGGGCTAATAGAGTATACATCACCATAAAACTTTTCAATCAAGAGAGAATTTTCTTTTTTCTTCAAACAGATATCCTCCATTACAAGGAGGAATTAATTGAGGCCAATGCTGCAGTCTGCACGATAAAGGAGATCACATTAAATATAACCCTCATGTTCTGGCCATTTTTATTGGGCATAGAGGCCCAAAAGCAGGGCTGCAGAAACCACAAGTTGTTCATATTTATTGCTACCACAAGCAGCGGTGGGCCAGAGCTAACATATTAGGCTAAGCATTCATATGCTCAGTATCCACACGGCAGTCACCTTGTGAGTCTCTGCTGGCCGAGGTGCTGTCAATCATGCAGAGACACATCAACCTCTGTTTCTCCTCAGAGCAGGCTGATCCTCTGCCTTCCTCCTCTCTGCCTCTTCTCTTAGGGTTTTTCAATCTTGTCAAGTCAATGATGTTTTTCTGCTTTCTTTCCCTGCTGAATCTCTGATGCCTTTGCTTCTCAGCTTCAAACTGTTACTAACCAGTACTGACTCAACAAGCTCACCTCTGTGGTCCCTCTTAGTTTCTGCCTTCTTGCCTTGCATGCCTTAGTAGCTTACCAAAAAAATCTCTCACTTCCAGATTAAAGTGGGAGTGACAGCCTGAGCTCATCTCCATGAAAACTGAACCCTGAGTCACATCAACATTTTCAGCGGTACCTTTTTATTTCACAGTCAATAAACAGACAAGTAGCTGCTCCAAGACTTCACAAACTGCATCACATACATCTTAACGAAAAGTGGCCACTCAGAGCCTGCTTCTGCATAAGGATTTCAAGCACACCCAAAGAGATGTAGACAGCGGGAATTGTTTCCACATTACCTCCATGGAACGTGAGCCATTACTAGGAAAAAAATGGGAAACCAGCCATTAAAAACGAATTCTGCTGCTGTACATAAATATTAAGGGGTGTGTATGAGACATGAATTTTAGACTATCTGATGTTAGACAAACAGACAATGCCAGGTATTGCTCTGCTCTTATGCTTTACTTTTTGTATAGCTTTCATTATAACTACTTAAAACCCTAAGGCATAGGTGTGTTTGTGGCTATTGTTTGTCAAAGTTCAAACATCTACATCAATTCTCAAAGGTGTTAGAATTGCTTAAAAAAAAATCATAATAAAAAGAGAACATTCCTCCCCCATTCTCTATAATTCAAAACTTCAAAAAAATCCAGAAGTACAAGATAAAATTCAGCAATTGGGCTTTCTAGCACTGACAAGAGGCACTCTACTCAGTCCTTAATGTACTGCTTTGTAAGTTTATGTAGCATGTGACTGTCCTGCTACCTACGCAGAATCTGTGCCTGCACCCCCCTCAACGCTACAAGCAGAGGAAAAAACCTCCTTCAGGCTTAGCGGGTTTAAAATCAGCCATGAGTCCTTGATAGGCAAGTAATGTTTGTTTTGGCTGTAGTGTCTTTTAAAAATGTTATATATTGCAGTGTCTGGAAACTACACTAATGGCTGTGTGTGACACTGTGATAGATGGATTACAGAGATAGATAACACTGGATATTTTTGCGTACTTGTAACCTGATCAAAAAATTTTCATTTTTATGTCTACTTTTAAGAGCAAAACAACAGAAAAAAAAGAAAAAGAAACCACAAAAAAAACCACAACACTATCAGAGATGCAAAAGAATCTGAGAGGACAGTGAAATTAATTATACACGCGTCTACCTTGAAATAAGATCCAAGTGAAACTTCAGCAAGGATGATACTGGGGCCTTGAGTGCCAGTCATTTCACCATGTATGTGAAATGATAGTATGTAGAACTGACAAGTGCTTTCCACCCCCCACCCCCCCCCCTTTTTTTTTTTAATGTGAAATTCAAACAAATTCATCCCTTTTGCACTGCCTTGAGTTTGACAGCTCCAGTGGAGCCACTGCACCTTCTCACCTTGCTATCCACCCTCACGTTACCATGTGTCTCCCAGCAGGCCTGCTCATACTCCTGAGGAAGGTTAGGATACACCACTAAGGTCTCTCCAGATGCCAAAAACTCCCAATGGGAACATTCTTCAGTGCTACATCCATGGCTCTCAAGGGAGAGCCCATCTGATGAAATTTGGCTTAAAGCTGAAAGCCAATAATCTAAATGCCACTTTCTGCTTATGAGACAAAGATCTCCCCTTCCTTCGGTGAGTGAAATGAAACTTGTCTCTTTTTCACTTCCTAATCCAAGAAAGTGTTCTTGCATCTGCACCAGCATCTCTCAGAAATGTGTAAACATGACTTTGGTTCCTTTTTCAGGGAGCCTGAAAGATTACAGGGTAACTGTTTTCTGAGCAGTTTGCTATGCTTCCTTCTAACAGAAATGAGACAGGGCAAAGCTGTGCAAATAATTTGTTGGTTTTGCTTTAAATTAAAGTGCTTCCATTCTTAAAGAGACTGTTTCAATTTGGACTTGGCAATGTTTGGGTAGCTTCTTATTTAAAAGTGCTCATCCATTTGCAGTCACAGCAGACTCTGAACAGAGCATTACTTAGGTGTACGTCTGGGTTGTATGTATATGTGCATGTGTGCATCCTATTTTTGAGCTATTTTAACTTACGCTTCATATTCTAGTGCTCCCTGATAAGTAGAGTTTATGTCAGAATAATTGGCCTGAGGATTTTTCTTTCCAGTCCACTACATTTCTGAGGTACAGCTCTATGGAAGATAATGGAAATGCCTCTAGAGTATCTGTCTGACAAGGGAAATGGCAAGGAAATAGCAAGGAGTGAACACAAAACAAGGACCTTGTCAAAGAGTGTGCAAGTGAATCAGTCCAATCAGTCACTGTGGGTGACATATCTGAACAAACTGAAGCTGACACAATGGTCAATTTGACTGGGAAAAGTATAATTTGGATTAGGGTGAACACCTTTAATCTGTCAATTGTGGAAGTCTTAAACCTGTAATTGAAAGAGCACGGGACTGCTTTACTCCAGATCTCAGTCAAACTCATTCACCCTCTTCTGAGCACCCATCAGTCTGCAGTCTCTTTTGCAATTACTTATTAGACTCCTATTTGTCTTTTAGACAAAATTCTTTACTTCATGAAAATCTCAACAAGAAGAGCCCTTCAGAGTAACACTTGGAGTCACCTGATTTTCAAGCAGGTGGTATTCAGGGCATAGGAAAAAAACAAACAAACAAAAAAAACCCAACACAACAGAGTATCACCATGTGTTTAATTTTAGCCCTCCCTCCATTTCTGTTTCAACCAATGAACATTATCTAATTTGCAGTCTGCTTGTGTGCTTGAATGTTGCCAGCCCAGCCACTCCAGCACTACAGTTGTGTCTCAGGAGTAATTCAGAATGGGGTAATTTCTGCCCAGAGAAAACCACTCCCAAAGGAGAGCTGAATTTCCAGCCCAGCTTACTTGTACCACCTGGCCCAATCAAAGACAGGTAAGTGAATTAATTTCTGTAGTCTGATTTGCATACCCACTGACCTATCTTTGAAATTACAGACGAAGAATACTGACTCATGGGATGCAAGGATCCCTTGACAGCTTCAGTAGAAGAAATACTCCATCCCTGCCCATTTGCAAGGGGATAGTTCCACGATTTATCAAGAGATATGGTCCATATGCTGCTCCAGATCTCCTGAGACTTTTACCCCAACATCGCTTCTTTCAATGTTTAGATTAAAGCAACAAGAAATGCAGAATAAAATTAGCCTGACCTTGCAATAAACAAACAGATAACAGAATGACTTGCTGCGTGAGAGGCCCTCTAGTTCTATTCAGCATCTCAACTAAATTCGAATTTCCTTATCTCTGCTCATTCTGCAGGTAAGCCATGCCCCACACTAAGCTCCTTCTCTGAATTCTGAGCTTGACATTCTCCATGGCATTTTATATTTTAGCATCTTTAACTCTTTGGTCATCACAGGTACAGCTGTTTTAAATGTATGCTGGGTCCTTTATGTTGCAGCTCTTTAGGCGAAAGGAGAGAGGTCTCTTGTTACTCTGCGGAGCAGTCTTGTCTTTTGGAGACAGGCCACAAAGAAGCACTGAGGAAAGAAGCACATTCCCATCCCCTGGTAGGAGAAAATACAGCAAAGGATTAAAGTAGTTAAGCAAACCCCTTTCTTCTCCATCATGTGAGGTTGAAATAAAAAGGCAAAGAAGCATCCCACTCTCCAGAGCTTCTCAAAAGTAAATCATCCTATTAGCTATCCATCCTCTGTTCTGTCATTATTCTCTGCCTGTCAGCTTCTTGTAGAGGCTGTCTGTTCCATCCTTCTTGTGTTATTATGGTTGCCATGCGCTCCTCTCAGCAGCTCCTATCACTTATAATGAAAAAGTGAGAAGGAAAATAAAAAACCACAAGCTTTCAAATTACCAGGAATTAAAGGAATTAAAGGAACGAAAACAACATTGATAAAAAATAATTAAAAAAAAAGAAAAAGAAACCAAAAAGGGAGAGTGTGACTATTTTGCAATCTGTAGATGATTTCTGCTTCTGGTATTGCATTCGTCATTAAGATTTATAGGTCAGTCCAGAGCTTAAATAGCAGATGTTTTCTCATTATTTATCTTCCTGGCTAAGGCATAAGATTCCTTTTTAAGGAAATCTGCGTAACACATGCAGTGAAAATAAACTAGGTCCTAGGATCAGCCCTTCTAACCAACTCATGAAGGCTAAACTGCAACAGCCATTAAAAGAAGTTTCATGTCACCCAACTACAACAAGAAGAAATGTTTTTACTGAGGTCTGTTCTTGAACATTTCAAATAACAGAGCAGAATTTTACCTCTTAATAGGCTATCCTTTGACTGTAAGCATGAATATGTGAATAGTTTCTTGTATGAAGAGTCAAACACTTGGTAGGCTTCAGCTTCTGCTCCTACCCTAAGACCCCAAGTGCTTTTAAACTTTAATCAGAAGATGGCATAGCAAGTACTATAGCAAGTACTGTTCTGAATAATATCACTGTTACACGTGTTCTTTATAAAGCACAATCTTTTAATACTACTGTGCAGCCACGCAGAAACCTTTCTCCATTTTTCTAACCACTGCATCCCTTTGCACACAAATCAGTGGCCACCATCCCTCAACCTGCTTTTAAGCTATTTGCATATGTTGTCTTCTGCCACAGAAGGGTGAAGGAGAATTCAAAACAAACCAGAAATCCCAACAATTTGACTTCTGAACTTTCTTCTTGTCTTTCTGATTCAGAAATATGGGGAAAATCCTTTGCTTCATGGAAGATGCTTCCAAAATACAGGCCTCTGTAGTATACACTTGTAACAACTAGACAGATGGGTTTATGTCCAGCCTTGGAAGTGTTTCAAGCTGTGGGACTGCAGGATGCACTGCATGTGAAGATCCCTTCTGGCTGCTCTTCCTTGCATGCAGCCTCTGTACTGCCACCGCTCCAGGCTTTGTTAAGACCACATCTCCAAGTTGATGGATTCATTTTCAAACTAAAAGTAATTAAGAGAAAAAGGAATGCAGATTTACACATTGACCATACAAAAGTTGTTTCTCTTCAAGTAAAGCATCAGAAGCATTCAGAATCCCTTGCAGTGCCAGCAACCTCTTCTTGGGGTCCATGGGACCTTTGCAGATGTTGAGGCATGGAATGACAGAAGTATTGTCTCTTTCCTGAAATCTCAGCTTCTTTCACCAGCTGCCCTCATCTTCAGTTACTTAAAGCCCAAACTTCACTGGAGATGAATAAAAACAAGCAGTTCCTTTGAGCTTGGCTATCCTCTTCAACAAAACTTTTTGCTCAAAGAAAAGGATATTTCTGACCCTTACAGCAGCTTTGATGGTGAGGCGCCACATGAGATTTTAAGTATCTTTCCATATCAGAACATTCTATGATTCCATGAAGCACTGTCCTGCACAAATATATAAGCAGCGCTCCAGCTGATATTCTGTGCTCCAGTACACTTTTGGTAATTTGCTACTGGCCCAGAGTTTCAGAGCACTGAAGTGTTTCCCGGTCCCTCAGTTAGATCAAAGACAACAGTAACTGCACAGGAAAACAGTTGACCCTGACCTCCCTTGTCCCGACAATCAGCCTTTCCCGGCCAAGAAGCAGCTGTTGTACATTATGGCTGCTACAGCAGATAATGCGAAAGACACTCCTGCTGCCCACAGGTTCTTCGACGCCCGCTGCCAACAAACAATAGCATAACACATTTTTACATTCTGTGACTGCATGCCAGAGTTCACATGATATTATCCTGTGACTGCTATAGAGGCTATGGCACTGTTGAGGAAGGTGCAAGAGCAGGTTTCTTCCTGAGGGAAGGTGAGATGGCTGGCCCAGCGCAGGAAGCACCTTCATCAACAAGGTGCCATCCCACAGGGCCTGCCCACAATAGGCAGAGCTGATAGTACGGGCCATCAACAGCCCCAGATGTTGCATGAGCTTAATCAGGTCCAGGGGCTCCACTCAGGATGAAAAGAGACAGGACCTAAGGCAGGACTGAAGAAGAACTACAACACAGGTTTGAGGAAGACGGCCAGAAAGCAAGTCACCTACAACATAGGTCCGAGGTCCATCCAAGAGGCAGCACCAAAGACAACGCTAGAGATAGACATAACGACAACACATAGCCCAAGCAGACCTGGGAGGCCCAGGCCTCCAGATGCTCAGCTTTGCTTTGACTAAGTAGCATGATTCTGCTTAGGTTCGCTAAAGAATGTCACTGTCCCACTGTAGATGTTCCTTCCTGATCTTCCCTGGGGGAAGTGTGACAGCACCTCTGTTCTTGGGGCTATGCAAGACTCTAGGCAGTCTGTACTCTCACATAAATACAGAGTCTCCCAGATTTTGTTCAGCTGTGCTCAGAGAAAGTTAGTTCCTCTAATCCTTTAACCTCTTCCCTATCTGCATCAACGGTATCAGCCTCCTCTAAGAT
The DNA here is from genome assembly GCA_028571105.1 of Tragopan temminckii. Classification (NCBI taxonomy): domain Eukaryota; kingdom Metazoa; phylum Chordata; class Aves; order Galliformes; family Phasianidae; genus Tragopan; species Tragopan temminckii. Next base: position 5,909,291 of record JAOWBP010002052.1, on the reverse strand, counting down.
CTGTTCCATTATCTGTGTCCATGAGGAGGTAAAGAAAATGCATATAGAAACTTTAAAGTCAGTGTTCTGCGCTAGCTGCCCATGGCCCTTGGAAAATATTTTCACTCTTCATTACTGACATGAAAAGTCTCTCGGTGATTTGTACGCTGCTTTTAGTTCGTCAAGATTCCTTCCCTCTTTGGCTTCCCTAAAGAAACGTGCTGTGCAGGCTAGCATGACTGTTCAGCTGAGCTCCAGTCCATCACTTTTCTGTATTAGGCAAAAATGTTGTTTTCATTACCAATCTTTAATCCTTTTTTTTTTTTTTTTTTAAACAAAACAAAATAAAACAAAACAAAAAACCCACAACTGAAACTGTTTCTCATAAAGACTCCATTGCATAAACAATCACCCCAGGTCCTGGGAACAATGGTCAGTCCACACATGGACTGCGCCACAAAAGCAACAGCTCATAGTGGTCAGGCCAGGGCAGAACAAGGACGTGCTTACTTTGAGGGACAGATGGTATCTATTTAGCTGAACATTCTTCCACTGAGGCTGTCTTAATGCCCAGATCATTTTTATCAGCTTTTTATCACATTTGGGAGCCCAGCATGCTTCTGATGGAGGCTGTGCAAGTGCTTGCCAGAGAGCACTGTAGTTTCAGGGTTCAAGGCAATATACCAGCATGAAGAGGAGGTGTGTGGATGTGGAGGGGAGGAGAATAAAAACAACCCCATTCCATGTTTGCTGATTTTGAAATGTTCTTGGATGGGTTTCCAGGTAGAATATAGATGCAAGAACGTGGGAGGCCTCCTTCATCCATACTTGATTTTGCTATACGTTCATGGACAGACTGTGAGCAGTTAACTCCTCTGTGTCTGTGTGCTGCTTTTCGGGCTTGCATGAAGGAGCTCAGCCAGTGCTCTGAGCAACTGGAAGCCTCCTCGGTATCTGTAGCATGGTTCTAAGCCCTGGCTCACATCTGACTGCAAAATTCAGAGTAGACACGCACCTTAGCCTTGCACTCCTCCTAAGAATGCTTCCCTTCGCTGCCCTTCCCTTCCCTTCCCGTGCC
>JAOWBP010002052.1:5889167-5908134 GCA_028571105.1 Tragopan temminckii | reverse complement strand
TTCCCTTCCCTTCCCTTCCCTTCCCTTCCCTTCCCTTCCCGTCCCTTCCCTTCCCGTCCCTTCCCGATACTCCTGTTGTGAGGACAAGGTGTAACCCTTCCTCACTATGCATATCACAGGATGCTTTACCCTTAGACTGTCAGAGCTGTTAGCTGAAATTCCTGTGCAGTGAAGAGCACCACGTGCAAAACCATGAGTGTGACATCTGCACAGGTCTGCATGCACCAAAGCACCCTGATGTGGAGAACAGGAGGGTGTTCTGAGACAGGAGAGAGGAGCGTGCGGGACAGTTATGGAAGGCAAAGAAAAGTCTGCCTCTCTGTTTCTTTCTTCACCAGGGAACTGGCTCACACAGCACTACAATAACAAGCACTGGCAGGCTGCCCAGCATCACTGTACTCTGGTTGTAAGTGAACTATGAGGCTCAAGCAATCTTCTGGGAAAAGTTCACACCAAATGTATTGTACGTTATACTTTCCTCTCCTTGTATTTTTTTTTTCCAGAACCTTTCTTTCCCTGCTGCATTATGGATTTCTTTAAGATTCCTGGGAGCTGTCCTTTTGAAAAACAAACTGGGTAATCAAATAGATCTGTTTTTTAAATAACAGAGATAAACTGTAATCCTCCTCTCAAAGACAGCCCTCTGAACAAAATCAGGGCACAGCTCACTCAGTGATGGAGTTACTGTTTTGGGGACTTACATAAAATCAAGAAGTTGAGAGAGACGCAGAGATAAATGTTACAAAAATGTTGTCATTATCTATACGATATGCATCTTCCATGAAGTGAAAGCCAAAAAAGAGCAGACTTAACAGTAACAGTGCAATAAAAGGGATAACATCCCAAAGAGCACGTCCTGTGTTTGAACTGGACCTTTCAAAACAATTCTGATATGATTTTACACGACAGTCCTGATCACCTCACAAATGCTAACTGTAACATCCAGTGTAAACTTAATGGGCACACAGAGATTTTAGTAGAAGCACATGAATCTGTAGCACTTGCAGAGTGAAGGGAAGAGTCACTCGTTCTGAGCTGCAGGCATAATAAGATGCAGTCATTTTCACCTGTGGCTATCTCCCAAGATTGCTATTGCAGACTCTTAAAAAGATGAATTTTCTAAGTTTGTGATCCGGTTTCAGCTGGGACAAAGGTTTTTCTCCATTCATAATGTGTGGTGTGATGCCATGTTTTGATTTTGGGAGAAAAACAATGTTAATAACACATTGATGCTTCAGTTGGTGCTAAGCAGCGGCTGCACAGAGCCAAGGACATTTTCGTTTCTCCTACTGCCCTGCCAGCAAGGAGGCTGATGGGGAAAAACCACGGGGGCTGGAAGGGGACAGAACCAGGGCAGCTGACCCAAAGTGGCCAAAGGGATATTCCATATCATATGATATCACACAAAAACTTTAAAAAAGGTATGGAGGTGAGTGGGAAGCCAACTGCTTCTCAGATCTGTCATCAGGTGGTGAGCAATTGCATCACCTGTTTTGTATATATATATTATATTATTATCATTATTATCATTATTCTAATTTCCTCTTCCTTTTCTGTCTGAGTAGATAGTTGTCATCTTAACCTACGAGTTCTACTTCATTGTTTTTTATTCCAATTCTCTCCCCCATCCCACCTGGTGGGGAGAGTGAGTGAATAGCTGTGTGGTGCTAAGCTGCTGCCCAGTTAAGCCACAACAGTTCACAAAAAAAAAACAATACTGTGAACAATTTGGAAATGATTTATCTGAAAAATCAGATAATTCATCTGAAAAGTCAGTCAGTTGAAAGCTGAGTAACAAAAGTAGGCCCGTCTGTACATAGCCAGCCCAAATATACATTCCCCATTACCTAGTAAATACAAATACTGTGAACTTATAATTTACTGTTGTTGATACTAATTAATTTTATTGCATTAATGCCTGGAGGCCTTTCCTAAGCTCTGTGTTGCGCTGCATGAGGTACCTACACATAGGAAGTTTCTGCCTCAAAAGGCTTAGGGGTTAACTTAGGGTCTTTGTGCAGATGTGATGGCACTGTACAGAAAGCAAACTCACAGCAAACATGAAACAGTTCATTCAGCTTTGATTTGCAGTGGTATTAAGTACCTGTGATTCACAGAGACCTCAGTAGGAGTTTTGGGTGTTCAGCACTTTTGAAAGCCAGACTGAAGTTCCTTGTTATGCTTCTGACAAAAGGACCTTAGAAATTAGAGACAGGAAAGACTTATTAGGTTATCAGGCCAAATTCATCCCAGAAGAAAACCCATTGAAGTCAATGGAATTTCATCAGGGATTGATTTACCATAGAAAGATTGTTCCCTACAGTATATTTGATAATGCTTTGTCCTATACAGGCTTAATTAGCTCTACATTAGTCAAGGTACTGTACTGTTGTTTCAGTCAGCTACCCTTGCAGAAAACTGTCTCTAGCTATCCTTGTCCATGCTTCCGCTCCCACCCCCATTCCTAGCTGCCTTTTACTCACCCCCTCATTATTATATGTCTAATTTGGCTAATGAATTTCTCAAACAGAGCCTTTTTTCATGTTTGAGAAAGTCCTCGCCTGCTACGTTAAAAAAAAAAAAAAAAAAAAAAAAGACAAGCAAGAGAGAACAAATTCTTATAGAGTGAAAAGCAAACGTGTTTATAAAGCCTGAAGATTTTATTTGTCGCTCCGTCAATCCACACACAGCTACACAGCCAGGCTACAGTTTTTCATATTCTGAATTAAGGAGGGCATGAGTATTTTAGTCTTGCCTTTTCTCTTTCATCACTGACTCCTCGTGCTGTTAGAGCACCTCACTTGTCAAACCTCTATTTCACCACTACTACAACAGCCACAGTCACTCACACGTAAAGAACTTCTCGTGTTGCTTCACAGAAATTGGGAAAGCATTTTAAGTTCTGTAGTGGCAAAGCACAGTAATAAAAAACAAAGGACTGCTGCCTTCAGTACTACTGTCGTGTTGTTTGACCATCCTACCACAAACACTCATCTGTTTTTTGAGTCTTGTCTAGTTTATTTTTTTCTACCTTCTCTAATGAAAGCTCTAGCAAAATTACAGAGAGTCTGCAGTTTATGCTTTCAGTAATTTAGTTACAACTACAGCAACCGTCTCTAGAATAACGGCAGAAACTGCGAGTTCAGTGCTGCCTTCTGCCAAAGAAAAATACGTCCGTAACTAACAAACTCTAAAACCACGCTGGATCAGTTACCAGATCCCATCTACGTAAAGACCTGTGTGTTCACATCTGAGTCACTGTATCATTTGACCATGCATGAGGCAACGCAGTTTGCTTGAGGAACGTCAGGAGGACCTGGATATAATTAAAATACGATCATGCTTTCAATTTTCTTAATGCTCATCTGAAACAGGCACACACTCACTTTAACATTAACCACAGAGCTTAATTAAGCTTCTTCTGATCCTGCCAGGAGGGTTCCGTGTTGTCTTCCTGTGGTCATTTCATCAGCCAGGGCTTTTCATGTAAGAATGTGCTGCATGCATGTCACAGCATGGGATCTCATCGCAGACACCTGCTCTCAGCCTGCGAACACAGATTTTAATCCCTCTCCCTGCAAAAGATGGTGACAGAAGGGCATATGATTTAATTACTCATGCATGTTCTCCAAGCCAGGGGCCACAGCTCTACTTGTTTCATATGGTTTGTGCCATTTTGGGGGGTGATCAAATCAGATGGTTAGTAAAAAAGGAAAAACCTTCAATATAGACTTTGCTTTGCCATTTGATGAGAATGCTTGCAGAAGGAATGATAAATAGAGCAACAAAATTATTGGCGATTCCTTAAGCTTTCACTGTGAAGATACGTAAGCTAAACTACACTGCGTAACTTGGCTCTCCTCCACTGCAAGACCCCAGATGCAGGTAAAATTAACTGGCAGCCACCTGTAGCATACTGAGGAAGGTAACAGCAACTTAAACTCACTAAAGACTTCAACAAAGTTAAATCTGTAGCGGTGGTTACGTTCCTCTTGGGCGCTGGTAGGGGAAAAACACAGGAAGATGAAAGAAGAGGCACAAACTTCCAGCTCTGCTCAAACAATGCATTTATTAAATCACTTCAGTCAAAATCATTCACCAGCCCCTGCAAAATCCAATCACGGACCAAAGCAAAGCACAGCTAAATGAAACGTTATATATTGTATCCGGCAAGCAATCACCATACTTGCATTCTGATTGCCCTCAGCAGCACCTGCATTCTTTGATCACAGTCCTTTTATGTGATGCTCTGTATACAAAAGACCAAGCCAGCAATTAGCCATTCTAGCACTGGGTCCTGAAATCCCTGCAAACGCTCCAGCCCTTTAATGAATTCTTAAATAGAAGGAAGTTGCAAACAAAGTTCAGCTTGCGTATTTTATGCCAGGTTCCCACAGCACTGTAGAGGTTCTTAAACTTAATTAATGACACTTGCCTCCTGTAAGCCTTCCAGAGTTTTAGTGGAAATTCTACCGGTCACTTCAGACTCTGACATCTTTTGGACAATTGTCCTCAGAACATTGGGCAATCTCCCCAGCCTTTGAAAGGGAAAGACAAGACTGCTGCTAATCATGACTCATCCGTATCAACAGGAGGGACAAAAACCAGGGGGACGAGATGTGCATCATTTAAAGTAAACCAATCATCAGTCTCACAGTTCCACTGAAATCCTATGCGTTGTATAGGAACCAAAATGTGGGGATGAAAATGAAAACTGCTGCCTAATATACCAGCATTTGGGAACTCTGCCAATGCCCCTAATTAAAATTTTGTACTAATCTCTTCAGGGAATACAAGAAATTCTTTCAGAAAATGGAACACTCTTCTATGCACATCCAACTACTTATCCTGTAAAAGCGAATATAAAGGAGATTGTATACGATCAGACAGAGGTCAGTGGAGTGGAAAGGACAGTGTGAAAGCTACAGGAAACAAGCCATCTATGAACAAAAATACTGGAATTCCTTCTGAGCCCTGGCTCATACAATTTATGATTTTCCTAGTCCTGGTCTAAAGATCATTACATCAGTGGAAAGACTTAATTAGATTTAGTGAGTTTTTAATCAGTCCCCAAAACAGAAGAACGTAAAATAGGTATTTAAAACTACAAGGTATGTCAACATGTCCTTTCCCTTCTTTTCCTTTTGTCCTACCATCATTAGAGGGTGAGAGTGGCCGGACTGGAGAGGATCTGGGACAGCACCTCTGGCATTGGCTTATGGGCAATAAACAACACATTCATTGCTGTCAGAGATGCAATTAGAGATGAAAGGAAGGGAAGAGTTGGTAATTGGTTGCTAACTACAGAGGGATGGGATACTAATTAAATATTTTTAAGAAGGGACTTTTATTGTTTGTTTAAAAAAAACCAAACAAACAAACAAAAAAGCCAAAGTGAGATTTTGGATATGCAGGTGAGAAGGAAAAGGGAATAAGGTAACTAGATCAAGCAGTCACGAATAGGTTAGAATCTCATTCACCTTACTGAAAAAAGAGGAAAGACAGGTAGAAAGCATAAGGAAAGTCACAGAAGACAGGGAAATTGCATCATAGTGTATCCATTTTTCACTTTCTCTTCGAAGAAACCAGCAGGGTTCTATAAAAAAAAATAAGTGAAGACAGTAGGAGAGACCTATGAAAGATGAACCCAGGCTGGCTCTGCAATGAGTAAATCATCAGCTTAGCTATGTAACTGAACCTCATAAGTCAAGCAATCTTACCCTGAGCTCAGGTTATTCAAATCTAGGACTTCTGTTTGGCCAGTGTGAACTACAGCATTCAATCATTGATTGTCTGCCACTTTCCATCAGGCCCCAGTACTCACACGCAGATTTACTGATCTTAGCCAAAGGGCAATGGAGGCACGGGCACGTGTGACACCCACTCTTTGCATGGCTGTAAATGACTACACGCAAATCAAGACAGTGAGGGCTCAGTTCCCCCAGCTAATTCTCTCTAGTGAGCAAGATGTGCCGTGAACCCAAAGAGGACCTTAACTCAGATCCATTTGTCATTGGAAGAGCTTTCCCTCTTCTTCTTGGCTTAGAAACAAACAAAACTTCCTCTCTACTACCCTTTTCTAAAGGATCTCTCTGTGACTAAGCCATTTATGTGCCTATATTACATGTAATTCTCTGATGTCAGATGAGATAACAGAGATAATCCTCCTAAAGGATTTGCGGCATTATAGATTACAGCTTCTATTTGTATGTTGTATGCATTGCCTTCAAGAGGTCTTGAGTGATGGTATAAGATCTCTGCATTCAGATTATAAGATATTTGCATTCAGCACTGCCTTATTAAAGGTTTAGAAACACCAACAACCCAACTAAGTGCCTGACTGTTCAGACCCTGCTGTTCTCTTAATCCTTGCAGAGGTAAAATGCTATTGTGGTCAGTGGGATCCTCGCCAGGTTAATAAGACTTAAGCCATCTTCCTTGTGGGTTTGTTGTTGTTTGTTTTGTTTGGTTGGTTTGATTTTTGTTGGATTTTTTTTTTTTCACTTGCCATTTCACTACAAAATAAAATGATCACTTAGAAGAATTTAGTCCAGACAGAAGTAACCTTTGTTTCACTGTAGCCTGTCCAAGCCAAGCCAGAGGAGTCACTTTGTACTTACTGCAATTTTTTGTTTTGCTTCATATCTCTAAACTCTTGCTGATACAACCAGAATTTCATCATTGGTGTTACTGGGGTTAACTTACAAGCTCAGAGCCTACCTAGAGCTTAAACATGCAGATCATTTTCTGGATCCTGAAAAGTGCTCTCACTATGATCTCTCAGGAGAAAGAATGCTTAACAGCTGAGTTGCTGCTCCAGAACTCCACGAGAATATGGCATTAACACTTTGAGGAGGCAATAATTGCTAGGAAGACCTCTGGCTGCATTTCCTGCTGTGTAAAGCATGATCTTCTGAAGAAGGAACTGAATAATTTTGGGAAACACAGAGGAGCTCTGCTTAGCTACTTCGCAATATGACTGTTCTGATACAAGGCCAACTCTGGCTCCTAAGTCTGGAAGACAGGGCAGCTGACCAGAGTGATGCCAGATGGTGTGAAACACTATTCACACAAAACTATATCCTACTTAGCACATGTGGGATATTCCTAGAAGGAACGTGGCTGATAAAGAATTCAGGTGACATTAACACAGATGCCATGTACCATGTTCTTTTGTCTAATTATTAGCGTTTACATTTCTTGAATCTTGCAGTGGTAATTTTTTTTTAGGGGAAATTTACATGTGCTCTTCAGCCACGGTATGTCAATCGCTGCAGCAAAAACCCATGTTCTCAAGCCTCAACCACACTGACACTCTTCCTGCTGCAGTTGAGCTGTTGAATGGATCAGCAACATTCAGTCAACAGCAGCTTTTCCCGATCTTGGACAATGATCTACATCTTCAAAGACTAGGCGCTTCCTGATTTCATTTACTAGCAAGAAGCAAAGTAGGCAGCATAATTCTGCTACATACAAGCAGACAAACATCTCATAGAAATACACCTTCAGCAGCTTCTGCCTGTTTGATTTAGGAAGTTACAGATCTCAGCTGTTTGTTGTCTTTCTGACTCCCCTGGCTGTGTTGAAATCACCACTGTGACAGCCAAGATGAAGTAGCTGACTGTGTGAGCATTTCTCGTCCTTCCTAATCCACAGAAAAACCACTTAGCTTAAATCACCGCTGACAGGAACTAACTTCTTAAACAGGTTTGAACTCGATCCTTGTTGAGCACATCTAACTGTGCCCCAGATTGCCTAGTTCAGCTCAAAGCCAGCGCGTGTATCCTATTATCAGCAGCGGTGGCTCTACATCAGTCAGCAGCTGGCAGACGGGCCCTTGGGGACTTTTTTAGCCAAGGCTAGTGCAGCCCTATGACTGCTTCGATACATTCTCTGTGCACAAAACAAGACATATCTCTGTGCAAATGTTGTTATTGCACAATGGGTGTCATTGATAGTGGGAAAGAGACAATGCTTGGGAGCTGGACCTGTTTTTCAAACATCATCAGGCTTTTTATATACTCTGATTAAGGCCCTTTACTTAGAACTGCCATCACGCTGTTGCTGGCTACTTTAAGTGCACAGAGAATATCTGAAATTCCTTTTTACCCTTCTTTAGTGGGTGAATTGAACTGTATTTCAGTGCTTTAATTTCTAGAGTTTGTGACATTCTCTTAATGTAGATTCTGGCTTATCTATATCCAAATACATATCCAGATCTACCTGCACAAACAGGTACATCCACAGTGCCCATCTTTTCAAGCACTACATTCATTTTCCCCATTAGATCATTCAGTTTCTCCACTGCATTTGTCCTAACTTCACAGCTGTCAAAAATATTTGGCCCTTGACTCCCCAGCAGTATTTCTCCAGCAGCAGCAAACAGGCCTGTTAGGCAACTAAAACAAAGGAGAATATGGGACAGACAGAAGAGCAAATGGAACTAATAGACTAAAGGCTCAGAGAAAGAAATGAAGAGGCTGAGAATGAGAGCAGCACTATCTGGGAAGATTTGCTCCCAGTGTGGAATAGCAGTAGCTGCTAATATTGCTGGGGCCAGTGCTCAGATCAAGGAGGAGTCCACTTGTTGCAGTATGGCACCAGTACAGGGCTACAGCTCGTAGCATCCCAAATTTAAAACATGATTCCCAACTAAACACAAAGGCAGAACATAGGAAATAGTGGAAGAGATTAACTTCCTAAACCCGGATGTCTCTTTTAGATGCTCTAAGTCTCTCCTATTTTACCAGCCCTGTGCCAGCAACTCAGGTATCTCAGATCTCTACATTTTGGCACTGAATTCCACCCATCATGTCCCGGTTTAGGTCTTGGCCCCCTGCCTTACCCCTGAGGACACTGAATGAAGATTATCTCTAGCCAGAGTACTGCTTCAGCCAGCTTTAGGCAGAAAGCTCTGCCATGACCCAGGTTGTAACTGCATCCCACTGGTGGATCTGATTCGGGGTACTGGGCAACACATCCTCCTGCCTGGCTCAGCCATGTGGCCAGCTAACAGCTTACCGAAACCACTGCTCCCTGCCGCATGTGTTGAATGCAAACCCTGTTCAGATGAGCATTGTCATTTCCCACAAACACAGCTGTATGCCTCAGAAGAAACAGCGTAATCAAGCACCAGCCATCCCCCGTCACCATAACCACGCAATCAAAGCCTTGCCTCAACACAGCCTTTTTTCCCTACCCATCCCATCTGGTTCTGCCTGGTTTCTTTCAGTTGCTGCCATTCCTCACTGAAGCTCTCAAGTGGCCATGACAGGAATGTCTGAAGAGTTGTGATAGGAGCACCTACAGCAAATAAATAAACCAATAAAGCAGTAAAAGGACAAAATGAGAGAACAAGAGGGACATGAGCTGTTCGGAGGCTTGAAGGCCAGCCCATAGAGTCACTCAGTCTAGACTCCAGATGTGAACGCAGAGCCTCAGTGAGTGCAATACAGGACTGCGTAAATATCTCAGCCAGATGTCTGAGGGCCCAAGCTACAAATCCTCACAAATGGTGACAGAGTTGGCTGTTGCTCTTAGCAGAGCTCTGCTTCCAAGAGAATCAGTGGTCATTCAGTCAGCAGCAGTTCATTTTCACTGCCAGATGGGAGGGAAAACCAGGCTCAGAGTTGCAGTTAGTCTCACAGCAAGCTCAGCAGTCGGCGGATGGGTCATGGAGCCCTCTGTGGGTACTGAGGTTAGCTCAGAATAGCAGCCTGGAGAAAGAATTGAAAAATTATAGTAAACAGAAAAACTCATGATCCCCAAGTCATAAATAGCCTACAGAAATGGGCTGCCATGCTAGGCACCAGAATTCAGATTCAGATCTTCAAGGTACCTTCAACTGATCAGCTGAGTTTACAGATGCTTACTATTACATGACACAAGTACTTCACATTTCGGTTGCTGGAGACATACATGCATTATGCTGGCTGTAAGGAACTTGATGCTCACATCTGCACTTTCACATAGCAAATACTCCTCTGCCTGGCTTTCAAGCTATCAAAACATGCCTCCTAGATAGGTGCCTCATAAAAAGCATGCAGAGGGAAAACAATCACCCTTCCCATCTATTGTCCCCCTAGTCAGGCTGCAACTGGTCTCACCTTCCTCTTCTGCTTGATTTAGACCAGGGAGAAGAGCCTGTCTCTCCCAGGAGCATCTCTAACCACTAGACTGTAGTGTATTTTAAACCAAAGCTTTCCCAGTCTCTTGGATTTATCCTATACTCCATAAAATACTTAATTATTTATTGCAGCAAGGTCTGGGACCTGGGGATCTGCAGAGAAAGTCCTTACGTAATCCACCCTGTCACTGGCTCGATTTAGGAAATATCAATTTATGACCCAGATTCTGTTCAGCAAGTCAGTCAAAAATTGGAACTGGTTGAATAATTTATGAGATGATTTTTAAGCAAAAGCACTGAGTTGGGTTACTCTGATTCACAGGGATAACATTATTTATGATTTTTTGTTCAGACATAAAGCATGAACATGTTTTAGGATGGCCAATAATTGTCCCAAGATTTGCAGTAGGACTGTTTCATTTGCCTCTTTTAGACTGCCAATAGAAAAGTTGACTCAAGCAGAAAAGAAAGACTCATGCAGTAAAAGAAAAGCTTTTGAACCAAAGAGCCTAGATCAGTTTGACAAAGAGATATGTGCTACTGTATCAATCTCCTATTCCCGCAGATGCAGTTATACTCTGATATTGGGCCCACTGGAGAAATATCGAAAAAGGTCATTGGTTCTCTTTATTCATTAGACACACAGAGATAACCTGGAGTGAAAAAAGATGAGGATAAATTGTATTACTGCATTATGTCATACTCATTACAGGCTAAGAACTCACATATGAGCAGTAGCTGATGCAGGGTGATGGGTTAGGCTGACAAGCAAACTGTTTGGGACCCTGAGACCCAATTCATAACTGCTTTTCTCTCATTCCTAAGGTCCCAAGGAAGGTTAGATGTCTGTCAAAAGACATTCTGAACAACGCTCATTTCCCATTGCGGTTTATTTCCTGCAAAAGATGCAGGGGCTTACTCTGATTTACACCTGCACCATGTATGACCCTCACTCCTTTGCTGGGATCCACTTAGTTCTAAACAAGAAGTTTCCCAAGCTGCCACATTCAACCCTGGATCTAAGAAGTCAGACTTATCTGAACTGACAGATGTATGGTTTTACAGTTTCATTAATTTTCCTCTCTACCTTGAACACGATCCCCAGAAACACAGTAGAGAAAGGGCTGTGCTGGACACATACCTCCTTTTCCCAATTATTCTGCACTTTCTTAAGAGAAAAGCCATCAGATATAACGGTCAAAATAAGAGTTAATTCCAAGATCTAAACAAGCTCATTAAACAATGTATTCAGAGCACATCGTGGTGTTCTTCCACCTCTTTGGTAATGAATACACGGCTTCACCATGGCTGAAAGTTAAAGGGGATATTTCTCCTGGCAGTGCCCTCCGGGTCCCTTAGGCAGGCTTATCCAACAATTGTGTTGGCAGTTTGGAGAGTTTCCCAGGGTGTTCTATGGCCAGGAATGCTACAGGCCATTTTATTAAATGTCAGTGCCCACTGCTGATTAATTTTTGAAAAAAAAAAAAAAAAAAATCTATCTTAGAATATTTTTTTCTTCTGTTCCACTTCAAAAGCACATCTATTTGAAGATCTTTTCAGAGGAGTTCCTTTCTTTAGGAGTGAAATTGCATGGAAGTTCTGTACTTGTAATCCTACTGTGCATCGCTGACTTTCCCATACCAAGAGCCTGCAGATTTTTCAAGTCTTGCCCTCAAATACACAGCACTGTTGCAACCATTCTTTCAGCACAAACTCAGAAATGCCTGCTTCAGTGCACAGCAAACAGAAATGTAAGGTAAGAGAAACTGTTCCTCTTGCCATGTGGACCTCAGAGAGGTAGAACTCGGTAAAAAAGTAGGAGCTGAGATACGAATTTGGACAAGGATGCACAAATTTCAGACTTCTTACCTCTGTCTCTGAAAAAAATCAAGGTCGCTCCAAACCACAGACCACAGCATGTTCCCCTCTGTGGAAGATCAGATTTAATCTGCTATTCACACAAAAGCAGTAGCCATTTGACAGCCTCAAAGATGCATTCCTCAATGCCTGTGGCCATATCAAATGTTTGGGAAGACATGAAGAACCACTTTCAGGAAAATGGTGCTTCACTTAACTCTTTGACTCTCAAAGAATGTTTTGTCTTCCTCTCTGTTTTGTGAAGCGCTGTCAACACTTACAGTGCAGTTTATTGTAAATACACAATAATAACAACTGTGCGTATTCATCTCTGATTCAATTCCTATGCAAATTTATGTTAATATGTATGCAGATTAAGTCTGCCGCCCTTGGTCCTGGAAAGTTGTCAGAATGACACATGGGTTCTGAAAAGGTTGTGTACTACAGTACACATATACTATCTGCAGTATTTCTATAGTATTCCTGCAAACCAACAACAGAGACACTGTGGATACTTCCCTTCTTTTTTTTGTGCACAAATCAGTGGAGTCTTCTCGACAAAGTTGAAACATACCACTCTCTAAAACCATGACAGGACCATATTTATTTCACAATAGAAGTAGTAGTCACAGGTGAGTTCTTTGGAGGAATGGGGTGACAAAATGGATTCCTGGTAGCAAGCCTTCAAGAACCAATATGCTATCTTCTAAATAGAAAAGGATTTTTGCTCTCTAATATTCAGTAACTCCTAAAGCAACGCTTAGAGATTATGAGTAGGCTTTATTTTATCCTGTCGAAATTACTGCATATTTAAGAGAGCTCATATTTTATTTTCTCCTTCTCATCTTTCTTTCAAACACAGAAATACACTGACCTTCTACCTGTTTGCCCATCCAGAGCCATTCTGAACCCGCAAGCCACACCACTGGCGAGGTACTGGAGTCCTACAGTTTGCTGCTTTCTGCTTTCCTGCCAGGGATGTCTGGCTAGCATGCTTGCTGGTGCTCTGCAGTAAATAGAAACTAATCTTTAGTTCATTCCAAGGCCCGAGTCCCTACAAGGCTCCCAGACACTTCTTAAATAATCACAACGGGACACAAATTGGTACTTCAAGAGATACATGTGCTCTTTGCACAGGGATGTATTTCCAGTAATCCAAAAGGAGATGGGGAAATCACTATCAGAAACAGCAGGCGCTACAATTGTTGGCTTGGAAGATACACCAGACAACAGAAGTCCAATGCCAGAAAGTATTTATACTCCTGCAGTTCACAGTTGAGGACTCGATCCTGACCTTTGATACACAAAACAGATTTGCTCTGCAGCTGGAAACCCAGTTGTAGCATTTGTGCTTGGAAGGTAAGATTGTGCCCAGAGCTGATAAAGGTGGGAGCTGAGTCATCTCTTTTGGACTCAAGCAGCAGTCTCTGACAAAAATCAGATACTGCTCCGCTTCTGCTCTAATAAAGCTTCGTGGAATTTGAAGGCAAGTGGCTTTTGGGAAAAACATGTAAGAACAGAACTGTACCCCAAATAGCGATAAGGAACTTCAGTCGCCCATTCTGTTCAGGCCTTTCAGCTTGTTTAAAGACTGATACTGGGACAAACCCTTTCTTCTCTGAGCCCTTTCATTTGTCTCTGTTTGAGAGTGTTATTTCACTCTACTTTTTTAATCTCATTTTATTCAAGGCAATCTTAGCCCCGAGAGCAAAAGAAGTAAAATAAAAGCAATTAAAGTGTGGATGGAATCTGTATTTTTTCTTTGAAATAGAGCCCGTGTCAGACAGCTTTCCACATACTTTTTTCAGTGTAGGTTCCATAATAATATCCCATCAGGCTCATTCACACCTGGTTGCAGAAGTATTGTGGCTGGGATCCAATGCTGCTTTGCTGCCTGCAATAGTTGGTGGTGGTGATTTCATCTCAATCATTTTCTCTCTTTCCACCTCTCATGCAGCTGCCTGCCTGTCTTGATAGGACCAAAGTGTAGCTCATGGAATCTATATGATAATCACAAAAATAGTTATTTCTGCTGAAAAGTGGATTTAATTCCCCCTCTAAACCTTTGCGGATTGCCAACTGGGGGTGTGAAACCAGCTGGCAAAAGATGCGTTCATTTCAATTTCATGACTTTCACATACTGCAGCTTCCTGACTTTAAATGGTTCCTCCCCTCTCTAATGAGAGCACCACAGCCTTGATTAACAGCCCTCACTTTAAAGAAAGTTTTGAAGAAGCTTCTTTCCATGGTAACTTCTCTGGGGAAGTCTGACAGCCTGTTCAATTCAGACCAGCTGAATGCCTCTTCTTTCACAGCATGAGCATTTGTCAGAGAAAAGTAAGAGTCAGGCTTGCTGAGGATTCGTATGGTTACTCTGCAAGTAACTTGCACAGCAGCGTGGGAAGGAAGCTTGAGAGTAGTGCTGGTAAAACTGAAAAACTAATTTCATCAATGTTTTCAAAATGTTAAGGCTTGAAATGGACTCTGTTTTACTTTTTAACGCTTTCAAGTCTTTTCTTATAAAACGCATTTTTGTTTAATGTTGTTTCACAGGAGCCAGGCCATCTGGGTCACAGACTGCAAATATTATGTTCAAAAGTGACTTAGGGGTGAATATTGAATCAAAGGTATCATCCACAGAAAGGTACTGTTTGCTTGCAGATCTGCCCTTCGGACTCTTCAATCTGCCTGCTTAGCCAACAGAAGTCATTACAGTTGGTAGCAGAGGGCCTTGAGCATGACTGAGTTGCTGAATCGGTGCTTACAGAGGTTTGAAATGGTGTCTATGAGGAGGCTTAATGAAAAGCACCGCAGTATACATCCTCCCTGGTCACTGCCCAGGATGCTCCCACCTTGAGGCCTTTCCCCCTTTTCACAAATCTCTTCTGGGAGATGGAGGAACAGCAGGGCCTGTTCGGTGTAAGCCTGCTAACACAAAGTGTGCACCTAAACGGCAGTCCCATGGTGACTGCTGTGCAGGCCGCTGCACATCCCTAACAAAACTTAGAAAACACCTGTGAAACAGCAGTGGTTGTGTCCACACAGAGTTCAGAACCTGCATGAAATGGTATGGTTAGTTAGTTAGTGCCTTGCCATAACTTGACTTCAACCAGTGTTCTGACTAGTTTAAAACTTCCTAGCTGGTTTTGTACCAAGAACTGTCACAGTGGCTGCCACTTACAGGAAAACGGCAACACGCTGCTACTGACCAGACAGCCCCAGAGGGCATGACCTGAGTTGGGGCTAGACCAGCTTTTGTTTCACATTTAAATGGAATTTTTGCTGTGTTTCTGTTTATTTATATGTTTGCCCCCACCAGCAGTCAGAATGTTTCATTTACATTCAGTGAAAGCTAGAAAAGAAAGAAAGAAAAAAAATCAGCTCTAAACAAAAGCTCTCCTGAAGTTGATAGCATCACCTGAGCAGCAAAGCAAGTGAAAAAGAGTCAAAAATTCCAAGCACAGAACTCGGATGCTGCAGCTCTCTTCCAGGGAAGGAATACACTGCATCTCAATTCTGCTGTGCCTGCTGATACTATCTGTAGAAAATCTATCATCAATTGAAAGAGGGTTGCATTCATTGTCAATGCATTCCACCACTTCAGTGTCCCAATTTACATGAGTTTATTGTATGCACAGTCATGGACTTCTCTACGAAACAGAGAGACAATACAAATTCCTTCACTGATGCTTTACAGAACCATTAGGAACTCCATTCCTTTACATATCCATTTCCTTCCTTTTGGTGTTTCAGCTAATAATAATTACTATATATTTACTTTAAAGAAAACTGTGGCATATATCTCTACACTCTCACACACACACACAGATGCGTATACATTATATGCATGCATACATATATATGTAAACACACACACAAAGCCCAACAGTGAACAGCAGAATTTACCAAAAGAAAACAAGGAAAAATTAGCAAATTTAGAAACAGGAAAAAAAACTAATACTTGATTTTGAGCTTAAACATCTAGCATCTTTCACATTTTCTTCTTCTGTAGTAATTCTGTTTCTAGCACTGTGAAGTTTTCTTCCTGCTCTTTCATACCTTGAGGGAGATTGGCTTTTGGAAGACCTCTTTGAGTCAGGATACTCACAGAAAATGATCTGACTAGTTTATATAGATAGAATAACTTTGAAAGCAAGTGATTGAAAAGAACAAGGCTAAAGTAAAGGTTAAATATCTGCTTTGTGATCCTTAAACTACATGGAGAATATCCTCCTGGAAGCTGTGCTTAATACAGAAGACGGAGAGGTGATAAGAGATGGCCAGCATAGCTAGACCTAGGGGCCTTTTATGGTGGCCTAACAGCATCAGTGGACAAGGGAAGAGCCACTGATGTCATCTACCTGCTCTTCAGTAAGGCCGCTGACATGGTCTGCCATAACATCCTTCCCTCTAAATTGGAAATATGGGGATTTCATGGGTAGACTGTTCAAAGGAAGAGGATGTGAGACTGTACCCAGAGAGTAGTGGTAAATGGCTCAATGTCCAGATGAAGATCAGAGAAAAGTGGTGTCCCTTGGGATCAGTACTGGGACCAGTGCTCTTTAACATTTTCATCAGAGACACTGACAGTGAGATCAAGTGTACCCTCAGCAAGTTTGCAGACAACACCAAGCTTTGCAGAGCACTCAACATGCCCAAGGGATGGGATGCCATTCAGAGGGACCTAGATGATCCTGAGCAGTGGGCCAAAGAGCCTCATGACATTTAAAAAAGCCAAGTGCAAGGTCTTGCACCTGGGTTGCAACAACTCCCACTACCAATACAAACTGGGGGACAAAAGAATTGAGTACAGCCCTGTCAAGAAGGACTAGGGGGTACTGGTGGATGGCAAGCTGGACATGAGCCAGTAATTTCTCCTGAAAGCCCAAAAAGCCAACTGTATCCTAGGCTGCATCAAAAGAAGTGTGGCCAGCAGATCAAGGAAGATGATCCTGACCCCTCTATTCTGCACTGGTGAGACCTCACCTGGAGTACTGTGTCCAGATGTGGAGTCCTCAGTACAGGAAAGATATGGACCTGTTAAAGCACATCCGCAGGAGGGCTACAGAAATGATCCAAGGGATGGAACACCTCTTCTACGAAAACAGGCTGAGAATGCTGGAGCTGTTCAGCCAGGAAAAGAGAAGGGTCTGGGGAGACCTGATAGTGTCCTCTCAGAATTTAAAGGGGAGCTCCAGGAAAGATGGGGACAGACTTTTTAGCAGGGTCTGTTGTAATAGGACAAAGGGAAATCATTTCAAACTACAATAGGCGAGATTTAGATTGAATATAAGAAAAAAGTTTTCTTACGACAAAGGTAGTGAAGCACTGGAAGAAATTGCCCAGAGATATGACGGATGCCCTGTCCTTAGAGACATTCAAGGTCAGTCTGGACTCTGAGCAACCTGATCTAGCTGTAGATATCCCCTATTCATTGCAGAGGAGCTGGACTAGATGACCTTTAAGAGTTCCTTCCAATGTGAATGATTCTATGATTAAAGCAAAGTCAGCGAAGAGTGGTAACAGCTATGGAGTCTTCAGTATTGAGCAAGAACTGAAGGGGACAAACAGGTTCAAGCTAACAATGTCTGACCACTGGCAGCATACACATTCCCACCAACTCCAAGGAGCACTGATCCAAGGTCAGAAGTTGTTGCTGTGTTGTAGTTTCTTACCATGAAATAACTCTCTCCATACATACTTGCTTCTAATAGCAATATGGATGCAAATTTCACTCAAGTGAAGGGTAGGAATGAGAAAGCAGAGCATGCTTGAAACCTGTTTTAACAAACCTCCAGCAGATCATGGGTTGGTGCCAGCCTTTCCATCCCTAAGACTTAATGGTAGGTCTCTGATCATCTCAAAGGGCTCTTCTTTCTCAATTAAAATTTAGGAATTTCTACAACAGTAATAACAACACATTTCCAATTTCATGTAGTCTGTGCCAAACACAATGAAAAGAAAACAAGAAAAATCACCTGGAAGTAAATGCTGTACCTCATAAATAGAGCTTAGAATCATTAGCCACATTAAACATAATAAAAACAAGACTCTTCATCTGGAGAACTTATGAAGCTGCTACTTTTGAGGCCTCATTCAAATCTTTCTCCTCAACAGCCAAAAGCGACAGGAAGTGAAGCTGCTCCGTCTCTTCATGCTTTAGGAGCTTTTAATCATTAATACAACACACAACCAGAGCCAAAGCTCTACTAATGGACTGTGCTACTGGCATGGAAGGTGTGAAGTCCATTTCCAGATTATTACTAGAGGTTTCATGCTGTAGTATGCCCTCGGTGTACTGTTAGTGATAGTATTACAACCTCATGTTCCAAAACCCAAGGCTGAATTAGCACTTCATTATGAACAAGAAACAACTGTTATACAGACCAATAAGGACGTACATCTACCAACCTGGAAGACAAGAAAGACATGTGTCCCACATGTAATTCAGTTGAAACAGCAACCAGTGTGGCAGGCATCCCAGTATCCTAACTTATAAGAGCTTTTCAGAGCTTTCACAAAAAGTAAAATGTAAAGTAAAACATATAGTAAAAAAAAAACAAACAAAAAAAATTGAACATTACACCAGCACACTGAAGGGAGGACTTCAGCTCTCTAGGACTTCTTCCTGAATTCCTTACCTTGCTCGGATAGCAAATGCAGCTACAAAAGTCCATACATGCTTGCTCCATTGTCAAAAGATACTTTGATTCCCCTGATCAGCAGGGGGACAGCTCAAGCTGATATCCCTCAATCTTTTGATAATCCGATTATTACAGCAGAGGGAAAGTAGAATTGATAATAGTGATAATAGAGAAAGAACAAGGGGTAAGGAGAGAAGTTTGATCTTACATACGTGTCTTCCATAGCCTTTTGGAAGATCTCTCTGAATGGCATTTTTCCTGATTTGAATGTCAGGGGAAAGTTCTTTACTTTGAGAGTGGTGAGGTGCTGGAACAGGCTGCCCAGAGAGGTTGTGGATGC
>JAOWBP010002052.1:5827388-5889067 GCA_028571105.1 Tragopan temminckii | reverse complement strand
GGCAGGGGGGTTGGAGATTTATGATCCTTGTGGTCCCTTCCAACCCTGGCCATTCTATGATTCTATGATTCTATGATCTGCTGGTGAAACTAGACCCAAAGACTTCTAGGCCTCCTCCCAGAATGAGAAACCTTTGCGCCATCTTGATTTGGTTGCCAAGACTTGAACAGAATGCCATCAAAATGATACAACATGGTACCCTTCTCAAAAAAAAAACAAACAAACAACTCTGCAGCAAAGGATCTCAGAGTCTAAACATGTCCTCTCAAGCATTTTATTTTCAGTGGATCCTGGCTTTATGTGAGAGGCCTTCGTAGTCCAGCTGGATGCCATTACATAATTAAGCATAGGTGCCAGGAAGTACTCTTGAGTATGGCAATTTAACCATGTAAGATCAAAATGTTATTCTTCCTTTCAAAAGGCATAGTGCCTTCATTGTTGTAATACCTTCATGCAAGGGATCAAATATAATATTGATTATTCGTTACCACCTTTAAAGAGGTCAGTTAGCTTCTGGAATTCAGACGCTTCTTGGAATCTGATAAAGCCTCAGGGCTTGATGACTCGTCTTGACCTGAAGCTTTGAAATATCACCTGCTGTCTAGATTGTTCCTGCTTGCTGCCTGGCATTTCAAAGTCTTTCTCTCTCCCTTTTTTCCCCACAAGGTATCAGTCTCAGAGACATTACCAGATCAAGAGAAGCAAAGAATGCAAAGGAAAGTGAAAGTGAGAAGATGATGAGCTGGGAGCCCAGCTGGTATACATCTGCTTTGCTAAGCTTGAATTGAAAATGAGTTTCATTTTTCTTGTTCTGCATACATCCTACTGTGTTCAGTTAATGCATGACATAGAAGAGGCAATGGGCATATTCTATATGTCTAGCTCCCTTGTGTTCATCATGGGTTAACTTACTGTTCAATATCTTAACACAGGGAGTTTTTCAACCTTTCTGTGTTGATTTGAACTTCCAACATGTTGTAGTGGAGGATACTTGGGGTGTCATTATGTGAAGATCCTGACAAAATTTAACAGGCTATCTTTACTGACTTGAGGAAAAAAATCAATGTCATATTAATTTAGAGACTACTATAGTTTCCAACACTGCCTATATGCTGCAGAATAAACCTCCAAGAGTGTTTTTTGGCAGATGGTTAAATATTTAAGTAGTTGGCCACAGATTTTTTTTTAAAAATGAGGTAATTAGAAACTTGAAGCAGTTAATATTTATTAGTCATGAAGAGTTTGACAGATTGGATGTTCTCTTACCCACACAATCTCTAACAGAGAAAATAAACCTCTTATCTTTCACTGTATATAAAGCAAGCTCTTACATGAGGCAGAAGTGGAAGGCATGTACTTCCAAGATTTCTTAATATGAGATACTAAGATTAGTGGCTACCACTTAATCCAGGAACAGGACAAACAAACAAACAAACAAAAAAACAATGAGGAAACAATGAAGTTCTGCAGATCCCTCCCATGGAAGTGCGTGGATTTCACCATGGGAAGTGTCCAGGTCCAAAACCTATGGACTGATTCTTCTGCATCACTTCAGCTTTCGCTATAAATTATGTCATCTCTAGCAAGTTGCAGGGCTATTCCAGTCACTGGGAATTATCCAAAAATGTCATTTCCTTTTAGCTTTGCTCTTTCTGTTGGCCTTGTCTTTAGGAGAGGAGATATGTGGAGCAAAGACAAAGCGGTTTTGTGGGACTCCAGAACTGCACAGGAGATATCCTAAACCTGCTCTTGTCCGTCTGGGAATCCAATGGAAAGGAAGTGTTGAGGCATTTGCCTGGACACGCTGGCTGCCCTACAGACAGGTCCAAGCAGGAGCAGTAACATGGTTCTCACCAGGGCTGCAGATGTCCAACTGCCCTGACCACACCATGGAGCCCCACTCAGCACTTTCTCGTACCAAGGCTGGCCAATACAGCTGCACTGAGACAACAGCCAAGCTGCACAGACAGCAGGTTGGATGGACTCAGGATGGGCTTAGGGGCATCTGCACAGCACATACGTGGTAGGTCTAACGTGTTCTCCATCTGTCAGACTGTCAGTATGTGCAAATGTTCAAACAGTATCTCTGTCCAGGCAAAGCCTGTGCAATGGATGTACATGCTACCAGTGTATAATAAAACAGACACTGGAATCTGTTACCTTTTTGCATGAGAGCTGGCATGACCAGCCCTGTCAATGATTCATGAAAAACATGAATCAAGCAGAGAAAAAAGTAGAATAGCATCACTGTTAAACTATGTAGCTGACTGGCTAGCAAGAGATGATGCATCACCGTATCTTGCCTCTCTTTTCTTAATAGCTTCACTAAATGGTCAGTGTGTGCCACAATATGAAATCCCTGGGGCTCCTTACATTCAAAGGCAAATAGAAAGTAAGATAAACCTGAACAAGGCATCTTAGTAATGAATTTTGCATGTATCCACATGCAGTATTAAAAAGAATGGCTGCATAGGATTAACTGTGGCAGACAGGGGGATAAGTGGAAAGGATTTTCATCAGAGTGTACAGAGTGAGGCCAAGGGCAGACAGCAATATGTAACGTATCTGCTATAACTCTCACCTGGCACAAAGCAGTAGGACAGGACTGGCTGCCTGGTAGGCTGAACACTGTCCTGAGCTGGAGCCATCCCAGCACAGCCCTCAAGAGAACCCAGGAGAGGAACAACAAAGCAACCCTCAGTGCTAATCTGTGCCAGTGCCAGTTTGCTTTCTAAGGGGATGGTACCAAGAGCAGAGCATTCCATCACTGCAGCCAGAAGAGATGAACTGCTGAACTCGCTAAGGAGATTTTTCTTTATCTTACAAAAATCTTTAAAGGCTATTAAAAAAGATTGGATTTTTTTTTTCAGCTTTTCGTTTTTTCTTTATTAATATTATTTTTAAGGGATTTATTCTCCCAGTGGCTTTTCAGACAGTAGCAATTTCATGCTTTCATTATCTCATTCCAGACTTGTGGAGGACTGGAAAACTGACTGGGTTAAGAGTGATAATGAAAGCAAAACCCATTTTAAATGAACAAAGATTCAAAAGTTTCAAGTGTTCATAGGCTTTCTTTGATTGCTAAAAAAATTGCTGGAGAAAGTCCGTTCATGTTTCAGTATCCTTCCTCCTGAAGGAAGGATCTGCAATCCTCAGCCCTAAAAGCTGGTGCAGTGCAAACCAGGAGACAAGAGGAGAACCTTACAGGAAAAAAAGAAGCCACAATCTTTTAAAAAACAAACGTCACAGGATTCCTTTATGCACTATAAAGAAACAGAACGGAAATGAACACACATTGTTTCCTTTTCAAGTACCCAGTAGAAAAATGTGCACCTTAAAAAGATTTGACCTCAATATAAGCCATAATGTAAAAATGTGAGGATCTTGGAAACTCGTGCTTTTCCTGGATGGAGGCCCAGATTTTGTAATATATCTTGCCTGTTACTATTTTTCTTGCTTTTTCCAAAGTAGAAAAGGCTCTTTTGAAAAAATGTGTTTTCTAGACACTTTGATACACCAGAGTTGGAGTCATTTTAAATACTTCAAGCTTGATATATACACATACAGCTGTAACAGTTTCTGGATATGAGCCAACATTGCCTGTTTGGGTCTGGTTCTTAGCATCAATATGTGTAAGACTATAGACAGAGTGGTCTCTACCCTAACACGTAAAACATTCACAAGGCCAGACAGATAATACATGCACTCACTGTGTCTTTGTCTTCTTCAGCACAGTTTTAATTAGCTGCACCTGAAAGAATTTATGTCCACACTGAAATCTGCGTAAACAGAAAGAGGGCAGCTAGCACACACTGGTAGCATCGCATTTGCTTAGAACAGGAATTTTTCAAATTCTTCCTTCATGCAAGAAAATCAGCTGAGTTTGATCCAGTGACTAACTGTCAATGGGATGGGTTGAATACTCTTTCAGAGGCTGTTTTGCTGGCCTAGACACGATGTACTTTTGCATGCTGACCTGCTCTTCTGTCCCTGATGCTCTTCATGCGGAGCTGAAACCGTAGGTACATACCTGTTAAGTCTACCATAAAAAGCACGTGGGCAGTCAGGTACATTACATGCACACAAATATATCAGACTTTCCTGTATATCATCTCATAGCAGCTGACAGTGTCAGAGCAACTGAGAGACAGAGGGTTTGATTCATTTTACTGTTCCAGATACATTTTAAATCCAGCTAGAAAGGGGGCAGCCATATAGTAATTAACATTTACTAGCCCCACTAAAATTAATTCCTGCCCTATCTTATCAAACAATCTGCCGTGAGAGAAAGTTTTCCCCACTGGTACAAGCATAAGTCACTTTAACTTTTGTGGCTGCAAACTGAAAGCAATTCTTTCCCCACCTTCCGATGTTTGCTCAGGTGCAGTTTGGGTTCCACGTGAGCTGATTCCTGAGAACCTGCCTCAACCAGCAAGCTAACAAGAGTCACCAACCAACTTTCACTGACTTTGCAAACAAAGCCCTCGTCCTGGAAGATCTCGTTACGTAAAAGTACGCTCCGTAAAGCCATCTTTCTGTTTGTGACTTATTCTAAGTCCTTAGGTGATTTGTCTTTAAGGATGACTACATTTTTAATCAGTCAGTAAGGCATGCAGTATGTAAAGTTCATGCTAGCTTGAGCGGCAGCGGGCTGTGTTTTTCCCCTGCTGAACAACCCCTTCATAGCCTGTGAGCTTTAGCTGGTGAGGTTGTGCAGGCTGCCTATTAGCACTGCTCTCAGCCACATGCCTGACTGCACTTTCAAGTCTCAGGGCCAAGAGCAAACTTTAAAGGCACCCTGCCAATTAAATCCAAGCAGAAAACAAAGACGATATTTTTAACCAAAGCAAATATGATCAGAAGTGTTCTCTTGACGTTGCTACTGATAATTTTTATTTTGCATTCAGTAAAGATTGTTTCTATTGAATTTGAATATTAAAATCTCCATGATGATAAAGCTATCTAAAATGAGTGTTGATCTAAAAATCTAAACCTAGTGTTGGTCTAAAAAATTAGTGTTGATCAAATTGTCCACCGGCCAATGAAAGTAAATTAAATATATTTTGCTAGTGGTGGAAAGTAAGCCTGATTTTGAAAGACAGTAAAGATATTCTGTGCCATGTTTTTTATAGTCTTGTTTTGTGGGTCTTATGAAGAAAAAAAAAAAAAGTCTTGATGGCACGCATTATCTACAAGAGACAAAGACAAAACACTGCAGAGTGGTTAGCCCAGATGAATTCCAGTAAACTCTTTATATCACATCATAATCCAAATACACTGCAGCAGGTTGCAGAAAACATATTTGAGGGATGACACATCGAATTTTATAGGGTGTACTTGGATTAGTACTTGTACTCTTTCAATGTTAAATATAATTGATTCAGTCCTCAGTTCAGCAAAAGTAATGTTCTAGTGTTTAAATGTTCTGCTGGACGGGGACCCTATCTACAGTGAATCTGAAAGAGGTTTTCTGGCCTTTGAAATGTCAGCATTTTCAATTCCTTTATCTTGTTTTTATTTTCAAGATTAAAAGCAAGCGGTGAGCATATTAGTAGGAAGCTCCTCTCCTGTGGCCAAAGGGCCTTGGTTCTATGTTGAGCTATGAGGCAGCTGAAGGCTGAGAGAGGGGAGATGGTCATCTCTTAGAGCCTGGCCAGCTTCTAGTGCAGTCTGCACTGCAGACTACCAGAACAAGAAGCATACAAAAAAAACATCAGAGTGTCCAAAATAGGCACTGGGTTGCCTGTTGCATTGCACCTACCTGCTTTTGGGGAACACATCTTTCTGGAATGTATTAGGTTCATTTCTCCTAGGGCCTTCTAACACCCTCCTGAATGTCTCAGGTACATGTTGAACAAAAGGGAGAATAAAGCAAGCTGCCCTAAAATGCTCTTTGATCAGATGAACTTCTGCTTAAAAGAGAAGTGAGAATGTGGCCATTCCAAGGGGATCCCAGTAATTTCTACCATGATTTCCATAATTCAATACCCTACAATTATGCATTTCAAAGTTATCTGAAAGAACCAATAAAGACAGATTGATTGCTTTATTTGTATACCCCACTATAAGACATTATCACTCTAAGCTGCCAAAGCAAATTCCATGCCAGCCCTTGATCTAAAATTAGACTAAGGACAAGGAAGTGTTCTTTCCTCTACAATGATCACCTAAACCTAATGATCATTTGTTGCCTAAATGAGGCAACAGAGGCTGAAAGTGAGCACTAATGGATGATTTCTGATGAAAAGCCTCATGACCTCAAGAACAAGTCCCTCTGGACCTTCCTGAGAACTTACACAATGTTCAGCAGGGTGCTCAAAATATCCACTAGGGATAGGTCTTGAAAATCAGCAAGCAGTCAGGGAAGATGGGCATCTAACGCAGTGAATTAAAGCACTGAGAGAGGTTCTTGTTTCTCAGAAATTGTAACTAGCCACAGTAGAAGCAGAAAATATAGCGCACTACCCCACTATCCCCACATTTGCCCTACTACCAAGAGCAAAGATCGCAGTCTCAGTTCCTGAAGTCCTACCCTGCCTGAAAACTGTGGAAAATTTCAGCTGGGTGGAGGTAGAGCCAATTAACCAAGCTTCTAATTTCTCAGAAACAAGCAAGCCATTTCACAGATACTGAGCAGAGGTCAAGGAAATGTCTTCTGGCTCTCCCTTCCACAGACATTTTTAGCACTTCTTTACACCCATTTGATTGCACTTGGATTTGAGCACTTGCCTCAAATCAAGAATATGGCTTGCTGCTCTGTAGAAGACAATGCCTTCCGCATAATCATGACCTAACATAAATACAGGTCAGCAGTAAACTTCCTCCACAGCCACTCCTTCTGGGGCCACCTGTGAGAGTTTACACTAAGCAAAGGATTGTCCTCACCTACCTTCACAACCCTCTGTTTGCCATCACCTTGAAGCACAAGATTGGTTTGTACTTGTGTATGTAGGGACACGCACCTCGCATTATTCTGCAGGAATACTTCGTGTGCACATAGGCCTAGATCCATGAGTGTGTGTACGCATGCAGATAGATAAACAGATATTTTGGAATTATTTCAAAGCAAGTGAGACATTTTTCTTTCTGTCTAGTTGTTTCGCAATGACTTGGCCTTGGGATCTTCCACAGAGCTCTATGTATGAATGACACACTTGCCTGTTTTTACAGCTCCTGCCTTATGTCAATTTAAGCATCTTTCCTACACCTGGAGGAGTTCAACAAACATCAGCTCACAGGTGTCACCCTCCATTGGCTGATGGCTGGCTCCAGAGAGTCTAGCCAATATCTGCTTTGGCTATTAACAGCCTTAGAGAGGCCAAACTCAGTGTGTGGGGGGAAATAGGGGGAGGAGAAGGTGGAAGGAAAAGGAAGGGGGGTACATGTATGTGCGTGTGCATTCACTGCTGCTTTAACTTTCCATCCATTTAAGAGTTTAAACACTAGTCAAGCACTTAAAATAACATTAGGACACATTCCAGCTTTCTCTGCCAGTCAGACGAAAAAAATGTTTGAAACCTTGCATCTCAGCACCCCAAGGGCTTTATGATTTGTTAGGTTTAGTAGTTCAGAGGATTAAAAAGACAGAAATATTAGTAGAAAAAGAGGAAAAAAGTCAATGTATTCACTGAAGCAAATCTAATGGGTTGCTGGGCCAGAGAAGAAAAGGTTCTACTACCTGACTGAATCTTATTTATATTTCTTGCTCCACAATAAAAAATAATTTTCTAGACACTTCCTCCTTCCTTTTTTTTAATTTTTTTTTGCTATGCTAGTCACATTTCCTAAATCCTTTATCAACGGCTGCTCTGCATATGAATGGGCTGTAATTGAACTGTCACATTCATGAAGGTCAGTAACCTTTCATTAGGAAGAATGTGTCTTTCTTGATAAATTGGAAAGTCCCCGAGGATTTGAAAGCATTTTTTTATTTCATTCTTTCAAATATACCTCAAAAATCTAACACAGATCTTTCTCTCCTTTTCTCTCACTTGCTTTTCATAGCACTCTGTCAAACCCCTTGTCTTTGTCTTTGTCATAGGCAGTTCCATGCAAAATATTCAATCACATGCTTTCACTGTGACCTTTTTAAAAGCAAAATGGGAAGCATAGGTCCCCCACCCTCAACCCCTCACTTTGAACTGCAGACAGCTGATACTTCTGCTTAAAAAAAAAATCTAAACCTTGAGATTAGAGTTGTTGCCATGCTCCTTCACGCTTCTTCAGAGGGACTTCCGTATTTACTGTGAAGTGATCTAAGTGACACTGTGTTGGTGCCAGTGTATTTGTCCATCTTTCTGGTGTGTCCATTTATCTGCATAGAGAGAAAGCTGAACACCTCAAGTAGTGACAGGTTGCATGTGAAGAACAAATTGTGGGAGAAAGTCATGCTTGAAAAAAAACAGAACACTTGGCAGTGCAGACAGATTTCAATCTCTGTCACAGAATAGCTCCATGCATCTCAGCCGTCCCTATCTAAGGAAAACAAGCTCTCCAGAGGAGTGCTTTTGTACCTTGATCTGCACTCTTACACAGCAGGGTCTATAAGAGAACCTTTGTGGTTGCCAAACTCATAACCACTGCTCAACTCCTCCTCCAGATTTCAATCAGAAAGTGTGCAGTAAGACACAAGGAAATGTTCTGAGCTTTCCACCCTTATCAGTGCAAAAGTGCAATTTCAAATGACTTAAAAATACTAGAGAGGCTAATGGATGCTCCCAAGACTAGGCGCTGGCCTAGCTTATCTAAGCCTAGGACTCATCTTCATTCAGGATGACAGCTTGATGTCAAGGTCAGAAAAAAAGGCAGTTGGGTGATGAAGTCCATCATTATCAAGACAGAAACATTATCTTGGAAAAGAGGAAATTTGGGAAAGGGAAACAAGCATCTCATCTTTGGTGCTAGCAAGCTAAATACTTGAAGAAGTAACATGAATTAAAGGTTCCCTAGAGCTGTCAGAGGACTGTCCTTTTACCTTCAGCACCAACAAAATTGTGGCAATTGAAGATTCACCACTCCAAGACAGAATGTAGAGAAATGAGGAACAAGGAAGGTAGAATTGAAAAGCAGCTGGAATTCTTTAATGGCGCAGGCCACACTAGTAGCTTTTCAACTGGAAAGATGAAAGAAGCAAAATATTTCTTTTGATTTTTGCTGGAATGGTTGAAGAATGAACTGGGCCTAACTTACCTTGTTTAAGCATTCTATCAGCTAGCAGGCTTCTGTTGGAGTTTATATGCCCAAGTCTAAAAGGGAACCCTTCTAGCCCCAATTGGTCTTGGGGGAGCCATGCATAAAAAGACTTTCCTGTAGCAAAAGAAAAAAGACTCTGTATGCATTAATGTCCTCCTCCAGAAACACCAGTATGTTGAACCTAGACTGACCCCTTTTGCTCCAATTCTACCACTACTCTCCAGATAAAGTTAATGGCTAGCCAGACTGTGGCCAGCAGCATAAATTGGCTGGAAGCATCATCAGAGTTCTCCATGACACTGCTGAGATGCATGCAATGCATTGTAAAGAAGGAAGACAGCTTTATTAGTGACTAGAGGTATGTGGCAAACTCTGCCTATGACTCTAAAGCAACAGGAAGTCCTTCAAAGGCTGAGACTTTCAGTGCTGTCTTCATGCTGCCCAACATAAGAGCCCAACTCAGAAATCTCTTCTACAATGGCATCTAAGGGCAATAAGCAAGGAGTAATTCAGACTCCTACGTTTCATGAGCAGCAGTCACAACATCAAGTAGGCATGACTGACTTCTCTACATGCCTAACTTGGGTACCAAGATGACTTTTTCCACTGACTACACAGGAAACCAAGATCTAGCAATGTGGCATAACAGGCGGTCAGAATTGCTCACCAGACTTTTGACTTGACATGTTGTCATTGCTCCTATGCTGCTTCATACCAGGCAAATGGAACACAATTCCTAGTTCAGCCTGATCTTTGTTCTATAGAATAAATTGATACATTCTTGTGCAGTGTTTTTCAATAGTACATCAGGAGGCGACTTTGTAGTAAGCTCTCTTTCAGAGGACAGATTCTGACTAGTAAGCAAAGAAGAATTGTATATTAATGCAAACCACACTGTATAGACAAGTTTTCCCAAGAGTTAATTTTGAGATTTTTGCTGTTTTAGTCTTCTGCAATGTATGTGGGTGAGCCAGTGATCTGGGGAATAGTTTCATGCAAGTGCTCAAACATTTTGATACTTCCTCTTGTTGAAAGAACAGAAATAACTGCCAGACAAATCAACTCAAGTGGAAGGCCACAATCTTGGAAAAGAAAGTTCATCAAGGTAAGTACAAGGGCTGCTCTGAAAGTAATGACTCCTCCTTTATTATATTGGCCCATGATGTCAGAGGCGGATGTTGGTGGTATGGCAGTAGGAGTTGAACCTTCCCACCAACATCCCATTACTTTTTGTTGACATGTGACAAAGGGCAGCAGAGGAGCAGTCAGACAAAATGGCATCCAATATGGAAGTGAGTATGAAGCAAAGGTGCATCAGTGAATGCCCCCATGTGGAAAAAATAACACCCACTGACATTCATCAACACTTGCTGAATGTTTCTGGAGACCAAACATGGTCTGGAGACCATGTGAGCACAGTGAGGTGATGGGTGGTGTGCTTCAGCAGTGGTGGCAGACACATGAAAGACAAGCCATGTTCAGGATGGCCATGAACAGCTGTCGCACCACAAAATGAAGAACATCTTGGTCAGCTCATCTCCACAGATAAGCAGATTACAACCAGGAAATTGCGAGCTGAACACTGGTTTCAGTGCATTAGAAACAATGGTGGCAATGTTGAATATCACAAAGTTTGCGTCAGGTGAGTCTCACAGGAACTGAAAGAACACCACATGCAAGTTTATCAGGACCTACTGATCCAACACAAAGCTGAAGCTGACAGTTTCCTGGATCGCATCATTACCGGTTATGGGGAGTAGTGTCACCACTACAAGCTAGTAGCAAAACAGCAGTTCATGGAGTGAATTCCCCATCAAATAAAAAGTTCAAAATGCAGCTCTCAACAAGTAAAGTGATGTGCACTGCTTTTTGCAATAGGAAAAGGGTGATCTTTCTGGTTTTCAAGAAATCCATACAAACCATCATCTCTGACCACTACATCACAATGCTGACTGTGCTGAAGACTCAAACTTCCAGACTGCAGCTACAGAAAAAAGACACCCTTTCTCTTGCAACGAGATAACACCAGGCTTCACACCAGTATGAGGACTGTGGAGCACATCACCAGTCTTGGCTGAACTGTTCTACCACACCTACTATATAGTCTCAATTTGGTGCCTTCTGACTTCCATCTGTTCAGGTCGATGAAAGATGGACTACATGGGCAACATTTTCCTAGCAACAACACCGTCATAGCAACTGTGAAACAATGGGTCACCTCAGCTGGTGCAGATTTTTACAAGTATGGCGTGCAGGCTCTTGTTCATTGCTAGCAAAAATTCACAGCTAGTGGTGGTGACTATGCTGAAAAATAGTGTTTTGTAGCTGAGAATTTGCTCTATTAAACTGTTATTGTACTCTTTCTATCTGTCGCAATTTCCATATAAATAAATAGAAGGCATTACTTTCAGAGTCATCTATGTGATTTTAAAGGTATTTTCTATCGTGCCTGGCCTAAAATACCCCTAGGCCAACACTTTTCAAAGCATATTGTTGTTTCTCTTTCATAGCCAAGTGGACATGATGTAGCTACTTACAAATCTCTGGAGAGATTCTGTTCTGATTCATGCTCCTCTCCTCCATCCAGCACATCCAAATCTGTTTTCTCAGTTGAACCTGGAGGTGGTTTTCCTACATCTCAGTATTTGGATTCGTACGCAGCTAAACCTTTTTGTATATATCAGAGCCCAAATGAAGCTCTGACAACTGCATATGTAAAAAACCCAACACAGCAGAGTGTGGTATATCACCTCATTATAAATCTCCAGACCAAAACAATGCGGCTTCTCAAGCACTCTGCACTGTGTATAAAATAAAAGTGGTTAAAGAATTTGTTTAGAAGTATGTTAAGCAGGCAGGCAGTGAATAAATCCACTTTACCACTTCATGGCTTTACAAAGAAGCCCATCCATTAACATGGGAACCCTCTTGTTTGCATTTCTTAACAGCTGACATTTGTACCTTTCTGAGGAAAGTGAAGGGCATCTCATTGCCTCATTGTTTAAATCAGTGTGGAAATAATGGGGATGATAGGGAATTGGAGCTAATTTCCTTTGTCTCCTATTCAGCAGATAATGGTGGTATGTGCGGGATGCTAAAGGCCAGGCAGAGGAGGTGACCTGAAGATGACTTCATTCTTATGAGGTTTATCAAAGGCTCCTGTCAGTCAAATGCATGCTGAGAGATTGGGGACTGGCCATCTGGTCCAAAGTTAATCAAAGAGGAAAAAGGAAAGTAAGGAGGTGAAAAATCTCCCTGTCAGCTTTGCGCAAGGTGGAGGGAGACACAGAGGAGGGGAACTCCTGAGCTCCAGCAGCCCAGCTCCCAGGCCAAATATCCAGGCTGCATGCAGGGCGGCAGCAAATGGAATGAGGTGGAGGAGCGTGGGGGAAAGATAACGTTGTTTTGCTTTTTCACTGGGATCACCCCAAGGCAGTTTAAAGTGGCGAGCCTGAAGGTCACCACTGCTGCTAGCCACTCAGAGCAGCAGCAGAATCCTTTCGCTTGTCCTTAAACAAAGGGGAAGTGACCAGGTCATGGTAGGGAAATGGTGCAATATACATCGCTCCAATAGTAATGCCTCTTGTTTATTTCCATGGTAACTACAAAAGATACAAAGAGCACAATAGCACTATTTGATAGAGTAAGTTCTCAGCTACAGAACACTAATTTTCAACGTGCTTGTAAAAATCCGCACCAGCAGAGGTGACCCGTTGTTGTCACCACTGCTGAAACACTCCACCCACCATCTCACTGTGCTCACATCCACTGTTTGGTCTCCAGAAACATTCAGCAAGTGTTGATGACTGTCAGTGAGTGCCATTTTTTCCACATGGGGGAATTCAATGACACACCTTTGCTTCATAATGCGCTTCCATGTCAGACACTATTCTGTCAGACTGCCCCTCTGCTACCATCTGTCACACGACAACAAAATGTAATGGAGTACTGGTGGGAAGGTTCAGCCCCTATTGCCATACCATCAATATCCACCTCTGGTGTCACAGGCCAACATAATAAAATAGGAGTCATTACTTTCAGAGCAGCCCTTGTAAAACACAAGGGTTTATGGGGCGCCAGGCTTCTTTCCTCAGAGCTCTTCTTGCAAGCAGGAACAACAGGAATAGCCATGCCACATTCATGGCCTGCAGACACAACCTTACACAGCTTCTCAGCCTCTAAACCCTGCACCCACCTGGTTCAAGCTCAGGTGTTCTGCAAGCACCAACTGCTTCTGACAGGTTTGTGTACTTGGCACATGATGGCTTTCCTGTCAGTAGTGGCCCATGTACATTTTTAGACCGCATGTAGTCTAAGAGGTGTATAGAGAAGAGATTTAACGACTTGGGATTTCATTTGGTTTGTGATGAAAGGGTCTCAGAGAATGCTCGTCAGAATGAAGACACCGATCAGATTACCAAAGTACTGTTTAAATGTGTGTGTGTTATGTAAAAATACATTATTTCACTATAGATGCTTTCTGAAGTAAAACAGAGTGTGACAGCCTGTTAGTTTGATTTCCATAACCAGCCCTGCTCAGCTGCCCAAATCAGCCAAATAGAGACATATTTTTAAAACTACAAACGTCCAGATTGCGAATCCCTCCCTCATGCTGGCAAGTAGTCATGCTAATGAGTAGTCTCCTTGACTCCAGGGGAAAAATTCTTGCCAGTAAAGGTTTCACAATCCCACCCTGAAACATTTATGAAATGATTAATCAATGTGAATTGACTTAAAAAAAAAAATAAATAGAAATTAAGAAAAGAAGAGGAAACAGGGGAGGGCTCTTTTGAATGCTGCAAATCAAGGCTGAGGACTCGGAGATGCTGTTGTGGGCTTAGGCAGAGCAAGGGAAGAACGCAGTGCCCCTTCAGTACCCCTCAGACAGAAACATGCTAAAGCCAGAGAGAACTAGAACAAAAGAGCTTGGCAACCTCATATACCTGAGGGGTGGGACTCGCTTCTCCATTAAGTTTCCATTCTGCTTCCTCCTCAGGTCGAGGTCCAGTCAGGCCCCCAAGGGAAGGAACATATGGAAAGCAGCATCAGTGAGTTCTGCTCCACCTGCAGCTTTGTGGGGCTGAGTGTCCCTTGATGCCCTGTTTGGGATCGCTCTGCATGGCTGAGCACTGTAAAAGAGAACTGAGAACAGCCAGAGTGGAAGCATGCAGGGTTTTAAAAACAAAAGCAAACCCTTACAAAGCACCTAACCCTAAAAGACCTCTGCTGAGCAGAGCATTTCAGCCAGAAGCATAACGCTCTGTCAGTGATATTCAATAATACCACATACACAGATATGTCCTGCTTGCTGCCCTCCAATTTTTAGCAAGTATTTAAAACCAAAAGCAACTTGCTGCACACTAGGCAGCTCAAGGCAGGTGCAGTCAGAAGTGAATAAGAGTGGAGATCAGGAGGCTTTGGATTCTCTTCCTCCTAATGGTTGATGTGATGCCTAATGCACAGGAACAGAAGTCAGCAAAGAATCTGATGAGCACCAAACATGCACTATAATTTTACTAACCCTGACTTGTACTTGTTATTCACTGATCATCTTTACCTGAGCTGTAATGACTTCAGAGGGCAGGCAGTTTGTAACAGCAGTTTCTTTTGTTGTTGTTTTTGTTTTTACCTATACAGCTCTAGATCTGAGAAAAATATGAATAAGAACAGGATCTTTCCCAACCCGTAGAAATAAAATGCAGCCATGTGGATCCCAACATAAAAACAAGTGTCAACATGTCTGAAATACTGTGCCTGTCATAATTGAAGCTCACATGCAATTTTGTTTTTGTCTTCATGGCACAAAACTTGCAGACGTTCATAAATGGGCTGACAGAAAAGACAGCAAGGAGAAAAGCTGGCTATCCTCTAAATGAATTAGAGTTGGTTGATTTTCATTCTATTTATTTATTTGATTATTTTATCATGCCAACAACCATTATCAGATATTTTTGATTCCTCTTGCCTAGTTCTAGCTGAATCTCTCAGAAGGAAAAAGTAGGATTCCTGGTCTAACACACTGGTTGGACACACAGGTATGAACATCATGGCTTTAGCATGTCCTCTTCCTTTTCACAGACTTAAAATTATTTGATATGTCAAGTTAGAAAATACTTTAAATCAATCATATTTCGAAAAGCAGGGAGGAGATTTAGCCACATAACCCTGAATTAAATAAGCCAAGTGACTTAATTGCCTTGAAGGCAGTGAGAACATCCAACTGGAGTCTTTTCCCCACACCCTCCACAACTTCCTTACTTCTAGTTTATATTATGTTATTGCAAATATGGCAATATTAAGTCCTTCCCAAAGAACCTTTTCAACTTTCTTCTGTTATGCTACGTGATCAACACCAAGCGTGCTGAACATACGCTTTAGTGATTGCCACAGCAATAATTCAGAGAACCAGTTTTCCTTTCGAAAAACTTCAGAATAGCAAAGGGTTGGGGGAGGGAAGCTATCAGGATGCTGGAAAGCACTAATACAATTTATTAGACAAACCCTGTGCGGATGCAATGGCAGCTCTACTATCAAAGGCAAAAACCTTCAGGCATTTTACATCCCATAATCCCAATGAAAGCCTGTTTTTGCAGATACCCTGCAGTTTATGAATCACTGGCTGCAGTATACAAAATCCCTTATTTAAGTAATTATAGTACAATGCATAAATCTGCACGGTGGCTGACGTTATATAAAAAATTCCAAGTCAGTCTCAAGACTACAACCAAAATAAAATAAAAATCCCAACTGAAAACAACTGCCTTGCAGTAAATGTATTTTATGAGCTAGGGGGATGCTCCGATACAATTATATTAGATCTGTCCTGGGGACTGGATGAGGTCTAGCAATATAGAGACCCAAGTGAAGCATGGGCAGAGAATGGCTTCTCTCCAAGTGAAATCCATTTGTTTTCACTTGGGCTTCAGTGCACAATTTTAAAGTTGAACACGGGAAGATCTCAAATCTTAGCCCTGGCCTTAGCCATGCATTGCCCTAGTAATGGGATTGGCTTCTATTTCTTCACCAGAATGAACAAAAAGCCTGATATTTCAGAAAATTCCCTAAATTCTACCAGATTATATGTAGGCCCATCTCTGTACCCTGTCCTGATTTATCTCCACGCCTAGGTAGTTCAGCCTCTACATTCAGCACTGGAAAAAAATAGGCTTTCTTTCACAAAAAGCCATTATTTGCCCTACTTTGGCTTCATTTACAGACTGCATATTTCACCAGAGCTTGTACCCGTCAGTTGGTCTATAGATCAGACTTAGAGTGACAGGCAGGTGGTATTTGGCCAAGCCAGTTCCAGATCAGACCAAGTCTCAGTTACACACATAATGAACAAAAAAAGGATAAAGAAGGGCAGAATTGCATTATAGTGTACCGAGCATGATGAATGCATACAATTTGGATTAATTAGAAAATATGCTCTCTTCCTCTACTTAGAATTTAAGAACTGGTGAGGGCCACATCAGAAAAAATTGTTATGTGGAAAATGAGCATTTCTTTTACTGTGTGGATTTTCTGATTTCCTATTTAATAGGAAATATACAGTCTTTCAAGGGAAGCCATAGTTTAAAAAAAAAAGTTGATCTGGATCACACTTAGCATTTTCAGAAGTCTTGTGTACCTCCCACAAGTCCATTCAGTACAAATGTTATCTTCTAGTTCCCTGCACAAGGAATCTGCAGAACAATTGGAACTTGCTTGGCAAGTAGAAAAATGATAATGACCACAGAGCACAACGTCAATCCATGTTTGGGAAGCGTTGTATGAACTGGAAATCTTTCTCCAAAGTACTTCGCTACAGCCCAATAAAACATTACATACTTGCAGAATTTTATCCTGCTAAAGTTGGCAAAGATTTCTTCCCCGAAGAGTATCTTTGATTTAGATTTCATTTCATTTCATTTCATTCCCTTCAGGAAAAAAAAAAAAAAAAAAAAAAACAATATAATTGCTCATGTGTAGATTCACAGGCACCTGAATTAAATGACCCACTGCAACCAAGGCACAAACACCAAATATGTGGTGAGGCTGGTGAGAAGCAACAATTGCTATCTCATGCAAAGGTTGTGTTGTTGAGCTCCCAGGGCAGGCTGATAAGTCGTTTTAAGTTTTTGTTTGAAGGAAGGGAGAGCCAGGTGGCAGATGATTTTCCTGAGTTAGTCTGCCTTTTGCTACAAGTTTCAGTCACAAAGAGTACAAGTGGTTTGAGATAAGAACACTGTGAAGAGTTTGGCAGAAATTGAGACTGCTCTGTACGCTGGATGTTGTGATTCCTCCATCTACAATTCCCTGGGATACAGTTCTCCTAGCCAACACCTGACAGAAAATATTTAGGAGGATATAAGTCTTCTTTAGAAGAAAGTTACAGTGGAGACAAGTCCAATATAACAACTAAAACATGAGAAAAAGGCTTTCACAGTTTGTGTTCTAGATGCCCAACTGAAATCCTGGCTCCATAAAAAGTCTTTCGCTGTTCTATGAGACAAGTTTGCTAAAAACTAGCTGGCTTTCATATTTTTTTGACTCGCTGTGTTGCCTGGCATCTGTCAAAGAAGAGCAGATTTAATCACACTCTGAACAACAGATACAGTGTACCCTGAGATGAAAAAAATGTTTGCTTTGCATAGACCCACGCACCTCAACAGGTAGTCATTTAATGATATAGAAAAAGTGCTGCCATCCTTCTCATTAACAGGATGTATTTGTCAGACCCAGGGAAGTATAATTTTTTGAAACAGTTGATGTGTTTATGCTGTTTTCACTTTTCTCTGAAGAGTTTTATTGATACAATACCAATATTTTTTTAAGCAGAGATCATATTGCTATAGCATGACAACTGATGATGCCACAATATCTAATTAACCCTTTTTTTTTTTATATGCCCCATATAAAAGGGCTCAGGATGAGGCCCTGAGCAGCCTGATCTAGTGGGTGGCAACCCTGCCCACAGCAGGGGAATGAAATCAGATGATCTTTATGGCCCCTTCCAAACCAAGTCATTCTATGATTCTATGAAACAAAAGTTAAAAAGCAAGCAGTATTTTCATAAGCCATGTCTAATGCCTAATATCTACTTGTGTTCAGGGTCAAATGATCATTGAGAATGAACACTGAAATGAGTACGCATCCTCATAAGGTGGATAAACACATGATTCATGAATGAGAAATAGACCAGAGCTTCTAGGGAAAACGGGTTTTCATCTTTGTCCCTTTTCTTGTACCTCCTCTCAACAGCCACCCTTTTGAAAAACAAATAAAACGATCATCAGAAGAAAACAGCATTAAAAAGAAAGTTACTAACCCCCCAGCTTTCCTAATGACTTGGAATAGTCTGAGTAGCCATCAGCTGAAACAGGGATCCTTGGTCTATTGTACCATATCATGTGACTTCAAGAAAATGAGATGGGAAGGTAAATACACAAAGTAGGATTTAGTGGTGTTGTGGCTGAAGAGGGACAAAAAACCCTCCTATGGTTGTCAGAGTGAAAAGAAGGGTGACACTCTTACAGAGTTAGAGGAGGTCAATAAATCACCAACCTTATCTTGCAAACAGAGCCTGTGACTTCAAAAATTAGCTCATTTATTCTGTACAATTAAATTTATTGAAGTGTGACAGAAAAAGTTTAGCAGTCGCTGATGCAGAAAGGCAGCAACAACGGGGGCAGGCAACTGAGTGAATGACACAATTAGTTGATTTTCATTTTATTTATCAATATAATTATTGAATTGTATTTATCCTATTTCACAGATTTTTACCATTATTAAAGCCTGGGCCTCAAGGGAAAGAATTAGTTCAAATTTTCAGTCTAACTTAATGTGATTATAGAGCAGCTAATAAAGGAAAAGTTCTATAAAGTGCCACACAATCTTGTATTCAATGTCACCCCACCATCAGGCTCTGAAATCCAGAATCCATTCTTGCATAGGCAGGAAATTGAATATGAATTGTGAATACTCTATATTTCCTAGGTGGCAAACAAAACTGTTTGCAGGATCCCATCTTGATGCAGCCTTAAAGAAGCCAAGATTCCTCCCCAGTTTTAAACCTAGGGATATGTTTCTTTCTTAAAATAAACAAATAATCAATAAATAAGCACTGCACACTCTGTTCCCACCTCTACTTCAAGCTTCAGTAAGCTTCAATTATTAGGTAATGTTGTGAAAAGAATGCAGAAAAATTGGGGAAAGACTGCTATGTCAGAGGAGCAGCAGATGAATATGGTTCTTACACAGAATTGATCATTTTGGTTCAGATTATAAAAATACATAACCTCAAAATATTTGGACAATGAATTTTTAGCAAACTAAAAGCTACTGAACAATGACAAGAGCATCTATTAACAAAAGCAAATTTTTTCTAGTCCAGTTCAGCCTAAAATCATCTAGAGTGCTCTATGTTGCTCCGGCTCTCTTCTTAGCATGCCTTTTTGTCATTCACGATGTCTGCTTTTGGTTTTGAGTAGGTAAGAGACAGTTTGAGACATGCTGGACTTGACTCATGCAC
The DNA here is from genome assembly GCA_028571105.1 of Tragopan temminckii. Classification (NCBI taxonomy): domain Eukaryota; kingdom Metazoa; phylum Chordata; class Aves; order Galliformes; family Phasianidae; genus Tragopan; species Tragopan temminckii. The sequence continues at coordinate 5,869,362 of JAOWBP010002052.1, read as the reverse complement.
ATATTCCACCCTTGCTGTCTACATACACGAAGAAGCAAACATATGTTAAGCAGTAAGCTATATAATAACTCATGTCCTTTCTCACAGGTTCAGGAAATTAGACCACATGCTATTGCAAGTGCCTAACTTTTCCAGTGTTTTGAAAGACTCCATTTCCATTGCAACTAGCTTATTCAGTTCTACCCTGCACTTCCATTCCATAAAAATTTATTTGCTCCGAGGTACGGGTCATTTTTCTAAATGTTGGTCAAAGTGCCATGGAGCATTGCCTAAAACATTAAAACACGGAGAGGGTCCAGAATAATTCTATAACCACAATTAATAAAAATAAATATTATTATTCATAATTAATAATTTACTTTGAGTGATATGTCCAGAATTCCCACCACCAACACATTCAAGTTACCAGGACCTTCATGTCTGAATAGGCTCCCATTATATTTTGGAAACTTAGTACAGCGACTTCTGCAGCAATGGGCAAGAAGGGAGGTTTCCATCTATAAAACATAAAGATTAATAGAGCTAATAAACTGGATCTCAGTGGAACTATTTAAGTTAAAATTGGCATGTGCTATCTACAGAAAAAAAGGGATCAGAAGAAAGAAAGCCATGTATCACACATTTTGCTTTGTGTGTCACATGTTTTACTGTGTGTCTTTATTTTGGGTAAAACTAGGAAAGTTACCTCTCCATTTATGTTTACAGAATTATATGCATTGCTGAGACCTGGAGCTGCTAGGAATCATTCCATAGCAGCATTGAGCAGTGATCTGCCTACCTCCAGAGACACAAAAGCAGAGATAGTTGTCTCCAAAAATCCTTCACTTCAGCGTCAAAAAGATTGTAACAAACAAACAGATTGGAACAAAATAAAAAAAAAAAAAAGGATCAAAGAACAAAATTTTCAGTGTTTAACTGTCTGGAGATGTTTCAGCTTCTGCTTCTATTAGGTATCAGCAGAGAAGAATGGCATACCTTCAAGGACTAAATTCTTACAATCTCTGCAGAATTCAGCAAGGCTCTCACCAACAGGGAGAAGCTCCATATGAGTGCATGAAGTGGGCTTCTATGTGAGACTAAAGATTCAGGAATTCAGTAATTAGGAGTATACTCTTCTGTGGTACTTTTTACTCCAAGAATCCCAAATTATCTTTCAAATAAGATTATCCCTGTGCCATGAAATCCTAATTTGGCAGGCAAACCCCCTTTATCTGGAGCCCCTCAAAATAAATAAGAAAGGTTTTTGAACACCAAAAAACTAGAATAGAAATTTTTCGGGAATAGAAATTAGAAACTTTCACTTTTTAAAGCATTGCAAACTGGATTGACTAGGTCAAACATAATCATCATAAAATGGATAACATAAATCAATTTTTCCCTACCCACTTACAGGTCAAGTCCTTGCTTTCAAGCCTGGTTTCACTCAATTCAGTTGATATTTGGAGCACAGCAAGCCATGCATATTCCCTTCTGGTCCCTGAGAAGCTTCTTTTTGCCATCCCAAAGATACTTGAATTGCTGTTTGCTTCTTGCTCATCTCTACCGTCTCCCAACCTGTCCACCTGGCAGGAGACCCCTCCAACTGAGTGGTTGCTCCTCCCTGTCTGTCATGCCATACCTCCGCTGTGAAATCACATCCTTGACATTACTGCATGGATCTAAATTGTAGAACTCACCATTTTCCTCCCATAACGGCTGTAGTTGAATCAACTACTTCTTTTGAAAAAGTAATGTAACCTACAAAATGAGAATGAATAAAGCAGACACTTTATGACTCCCCATCACATCTCGGCACTATCTTGATTTTCCAATTGGAAAACAGAAGCATAGGAATGGAGTATCCAAGATATTGAAGACTACCAGGGACCTCTACCTTCTCAGATACCTTTCCTGAGTCTCCAGCCCCATGTTGCTGGCTTACACAGCATGCCATAAAACCTTACACAAGTTCATTTTAAACAGTTTTACATGTGCTGGAAATTCCAGCAGAACTTGCACACTATTCTCTTAAAATTGTTCACATGCATACGCATAACACTGAGCGTGATCCATCTGATGTACATGGTCTTGCTTCTTAAAAATGTCAGATGCCTGGAGGATGCTTTTCTCCACCTACAATTAACATGGCTTTGCTTTGCTCTGTTTTCCAAAATAAAACCTTTATAAGGGTTGTTTTGTTCAGCGATGAATGTGGTTTGTGATTGACTTCCCACATTAACGCTGTGCATTGCTGTACAACTGTCAAGACTTTTCATTCCAAATCAAATATGGTTTTCTAAATAATTATTTATCCTTGAACAGATCACAGAGGCCCTAATGGCAATATTTCCCCCTTGCCCTTCCATATGCAGAATCATTACTTGAAAGGGCAATGTGCCTCAGGTTTCCATACTACCCACCAATTCATCTTTTCTTCAAGCCACATTATGCATAAAAATTAATGTCCATTAAAGCTGAAGAAAGCCTGTCCAGCTCTTCAGAGGACACAAATTTATTGCATACAATCACCGAGAACAAAATGCAGAGGAATCCTGAGTGTATGATGTTCCTGAGCCCTCCAACGTTTTTTGATTAAAAGGGGCCCAGCAAACATTAGCAGTTCTGCAAAGCACAGAGGTGCCCTCTGTCATGTCATTACCTCTTCCCTTATTTCAGTTTTCTTAACTTAAAAGTAAGGATTTACCTGTCTGCTTCAAACACTCAGCACTCAATGCTTTAAGAAGGTTGCTAGCAGGGATTGTGGGTCTGAAAAGGAATGAACTGGAAGAAAGGGAGACGATGATAGACTCTTTCATAGCATGGAAGAATGAAGTCAGAAGTTGAGATGAGTTGCACAGTGTTTCTTGATGAAGAAACCCACTTCTTCATATGGTTTCTGCTGGACCCACTTGGACATTTTCTGAGTTTGAACACCAAGCAAAAATCCCCTACGAAAAAGCTCAAATGCTACAACGAATGGCTCAGCTCTGTCAAGTCCAGCTTCCTCATCATTGTTCTACCCAATATCAGTCAGAGTATAAAGAGCTTTGTACAACAGAGCTAACCTTCTCATGGGCTGAGCTTTGGTAGGGGGGCAGCTTAGTGCCACTTTAAAGCTAGTGACCTGGACACAAGGGTGAGCAGTAAATCAGTGGCAAATCAGGGCCAGTACCTGGACTTCACGACTCTCCTCCCATGGCTATGATGAGACTATGCTGAACAATCTGTGCTCAGGCCTTGTAAGACCTTACACGAGGTTTGACAATAAGTAAATCATATTAAAAGAACACAGCCGAAAACAGCCAAGTAGTAACTACAGATGATAATGCCTAAGAGATAAATGCTAAAGGAAACGGGGAATAAAGTATAGGGAATAAAGTATAATGGGATACTGAAAAACCTCTTTTTTCCTGTGACTGACTGCAAACTGAGAAACTAATACAGATATGTGTAAAATGTTTTGAGAGATGTAGATGAGTAAGTAGGTCATAGTTACAGGGAGTAGTCCAAGTAGGCTTCTTCCAATAGTCTGGAAGAAGAAATTTTGTGTTTAACATCCATTATTGGTCTTCATGTTATATAAGACATCAGAACATCAGCTAGGCCTCATCTCTGCATCGGAGTCACCAGAAGTCAGCCATCAGAAGAGCACACCATTGCTGAACAAGGTCACCAAGAATAGTGAGCCAAGCTCTAAACCACGGGTTTCCAGTATTCTGGCTTGCCTGGGCTGCACTGAGTGAAGAGGAATTGTCTCGGGCCACAAATAAAATATATAATATAGTTAATAAGTATATTGTAAGTAGGAAAACTTCTCTTTTTTTTTTTTTTTTTTTTTTTTTTTAAATAAAAACATAAAAAAAGAGGGCAAAAAAAAAAAAATATCATAAAACTAGTGGGATATTTGACCTTGCTTTTATGAAACTAACGCATCAGTGTCTGATTTGATGGAAGTGGTTGCAATTCTTAGTGAGTTCTCAAGGTGCTTGCCAGAGATTTTTGATCTAGTTTTACTTTTCCTGTGCTTCCTCCTTGAAAACAGTTGTTCACAAATACATGTACTTCCAAAAATGAACCACATGATTAAGGCAGGACTGTGAGGCGAGGAATACTTTTCTTGTGTACAATAGGGCTTCACCATGTCTGGTAAAGAGACATGATCTAATTCTTTGTCAAGTTGAATGTCTGATTGCAACTCTATTTTTTCTGTGCCAAGGTGTAGACACCACAGATGTTGCAGTCATTTTTATCCTTCCAAGAACTACGTTAAAAAATTCTTGTGATGAACATCACGTGTTTCATTTGTTATTAGTAGATTATAATCTACAAGTCTGCATTCAGAAGCCTTACTGATGATTGGTTATTTTTTGGCAATTTCATATTTGCTACCCCTTTTGAAACTATAAAGTTGGGCTTACACGAGAATGTATTGAAACTGTTTCTAATTTTGAAATATGTAATATTTCTAGTTTTGAAATAAACATTAATTCTCATGTTTTGAAATATATACTGTTTTTCTTGTACTTTTATCTGTACTTCAGATTTTATCATAAAATATTTAATTCATTATATTACTTTCATGCAAAAAAAAAAAATACACAGTTCAGAGAATGTACAAGTGGATAAATGTAGGCATAGAATGCATTGTTAATTGATAATTAAATAAGAAAACTTACATGTCTGCTTAATAACAGAAACTGCATCTTCACAGGCACACACACATGTAGGTAGGTTGAAATATTATTATCAGGACTCACTGCATTTTACTTGCCAGGTGGCACAAGCACACGTAATGTGTGATGCCTGTCGGGTTTTGATTCGACTGAGCATGTGTGGTGGGCATGAGGGGCACTCCAGTGTCACCTATGTGGTCCACACTTGAGCTACATGCAATCGACTCATAAAAAAATTTGCTAAATATCAAGTAAGAAGGGTAAAAGTTTACAATCTTGTGGGGCCACATCATTAGCTGTCCAGAGCTGCACATGGTCCACAGGTTGGACGTGCTTGCACTGAACAGTAGTGGATAGTGGAACAACAAGACACAACATAAGAGAAGTTTGAACTGGCTACAAGCAATTTTTTCCCCCACAATGAGGGGAACGGAGGGGCGGCTTGTGTTCAAGGAGCATTTGGACAATGCATTCAGACATACAGTCTGATTTTTGTGTGGTCCTGCGTCAAGACAGGAGTTGGACTCAATGATCCCTGAGGGTCCCTTCCAACTCACGATATTTTATGGTTCTATGGTTCTATGTTGTGCATCTTTCTTTGAGGTTTGGAGGTTTTCAAAGTGCACCTGAATAAAGCACTGGAACTCATGGCTGATCCTGCTGAGAGCAAAATGTTGGACTAAAAACCTCTGAGGTGTTTTCCAACCTGATTATCCTGTAATCTTGCCCCCTTTGAGTTATTTTGTCTACTGCATATTTTCTGTCCCTGCATGAGAAAAGAAAGTAACTCCATATTTAGTAACAAAGACTCCCTTTTTGGGTTCTGGTCCTGTTTTCAATGGCCAATTCAGTACCATTATAATTAGACTACAAATGAGTTTCACATTAGATGTGTAATATCTTTGTATTAATAACCAATTTTGACTTCAGTGTAGCAACTAGTTTCCAGCACAGAAAGGTTTGCCACTGTGTCCTTCTATACATACTACATATGGTATGATGTTCTGCTGGAGAGACCCATAAGAAGGAGAGTATATAAATACACATGGGAAATTAAGCTTCATCTCCTGTGGCTGGGGCTGTCCAAATATCTTAAGTTCCATCACACTCTTCCAGCTCAGCGCCATCTTCTCTTGCATTTCTGCAGGATGAGAACATAAGGAAATGCCATTCCTTTTACAGCTAAATTCGTGCTATAACTCCAACTACTTCTGAGATACTGGTACTGTTTGTTCTCCTAGCAGCAACTTTGAGGAACTTGAACAGTCACATATTGCTCAAAGAAAAAAAAAAAAAGAAGAAGAAAAAGAAATACAAGCTGAAATTTTGGTGGAGACCCTAATTATGAGCACAGAAGTTGAAGTACATATTTTCTCCTTTAAGTTCAGAACGTCCAGCCTGTATACACAGAAAGAATTTCTAACCCTTCTCAAGTAATCTTACTGGTGCCAGATATTTAGTGCAATGATTTCAGCAGTGAATGTCAAGTCTCTCTCAAATATTTTCATGCTTTCTAGCTCCTAAACTGACATGCTTTAATTTAAGTAGATATAAGTGAAATCTGCCAAAGCACACGTTGGTTAAGATATTTAAATGATACAGGCCACAATGAGAAAGACACAGAGCACAAGCAATCCTCATTAGAATCAGAGTGGCAGTGGCTCTTCTCATTACAGTTACTTAAACAATACATTAATTAAAAACTCCTCAAAAACCCAAACTCAAAACTATGCAAGATGTGTGGGAAAAATGCCACACTTTTGCAATCTGCTCTTTATAGAAAAAATAGCAATCCTCTCTTTTCATCTTTATTCTCATTGTTATTTCTCTTTTCCCTACATAACCCTTGTGGAGTATATAATTCATAATGAAGCAAATAAAGCAATGGAAAAGAGGTGAGGATATTAATTCCCGCATCACACCTCTGAGCAAGTTCATATCGTTACACTCCAGCAATGGAGGTAGTTGCAAACTTAACCGAGGGCCTCATCAAGTTGCTCAAAGAATTTGCCAGTCTTTTTGAAATGAGCTCTAAATAAACACTGCTCCCCTCAGTTCATCTTATTGTCTTTTGCCCATCCTTTACAGATACAGTAAGCTTCCTGGGATAGATACCCACCTCTTTTTTATTTTACTTTTCTCGTGAAAGCACTCGATCTCATTCTGTACCTAACTTCTCACCTCATAACAAAGCCTTTTTAACCTGTTAGCACATTTCAAGTCAATTTGCTAGGGGACTAAGAAGTAAAAGACAAATTTCCACAAATACTGAGAAAGTAAAGAAGGAGGACAGGAAAAAAATTGTGGTGTTCTTAACAAGAGAACCCTAAGAAGAGCTGTGTTATCATACTTATTAGTCACCAGAGAATCCCCAGAGGCAAGCACTTTGAGGAATTTCCCAGCAACAGCCAAAGCCTGGAACAGCACTCATACATTCTTAGATACAGGACAATTCAGTCACAAAGTCCACAGCCAGAGAAAACGATGCTTCACACGTGCCGCTATCAGTTCCTGACTCTAGACCTGCAGTTGGATACCACAAATTGGTTACATTTCCCTGCCAGTTCAAGGCTACAGGGGACAAAAGACTGGATCTAAGTCTGCACATATGTACCCGTAGTGCCATTTATATGGACTGGAGGAGCCTGACATCAAGTTAGTGAACTTATGTCCCTTATCTAACCATGCGTCTTCCTTCAGAGTACTAAAAAGCCTTTAGTGCTTTTTCTGAGCACGTCTTGACTAGTTTGAGTTAAATCTCTTGGAGCCTTTATACCATAGAAGCCATTTGGAACTGAGGAACTAGGTCCTCTAATGCTGTTAATAACTTAGTACATGACTGGAGCAGAGAAGACAGTCCTGTTAAATCTTTCTTGTTACACAAACAGCAAGAGCTCAATTCCTAATACTGCACAGGAGGCACTCACATTTGTGGAGGTGGTCACCTTCTGACCAAGGTGTCAACATTTCAGGTAACTCTCAGAAACATTCTCTTAACTGGAAGCCTACAGAATTAGAATTGGCAGATTATGACAAAGGTTAATAATCTGTTTTGTCCCAGCTGACATGATCAACCAATAAATTCCCATCCAAAGATAAATGTCTATGAAAATGGAACATGTCTGGAATGTGCCAATCTCTCTCCACTGACTGAGAAAGCAGCCCAGGCCATTAGCTCTCTGTCTGCCACACAGGCAACTACTTGTACAATCTGTCCTTTGGACTCCTAAAAACTTAACTCACTTCCCAAATCACGGACTTGAAACAGTTTTATTCATAATAAACGATCCAGACAATCTTGTCAGATTCAGCTGGAACACCTTCTGAAATCTATAAATACTTTTCACATCTCCACACTGTAAATTTAATGCAGAATTGCAAGTCTTTCCTGATGTCAAATCATTTTAGTACAAAAGCTCTTTAAATAATAGGATCTTTCATGTATTATGCATTCACAAATTTCCTTCAGTAGTAGGGATGTAGTTCAAAGATCATCTCAACACTGCTGATTAGTCACTTAATTAAGTTATTGTGTTTAAAAAGGGATAAATAAATACTGGTCACAGTTTAAAGGGACACAAAAGGAAGTCACATCACTTGAAAAGGCTGTCCAGTGGAACAAGAGCAACAAACCATTGCATTTTTGTTTCTGCAGAAGTGCATTTGCAAGCAGCTAGTGAGATCTGTCTCTCTACCAAGAGGTGAATAGAAAATCCTGGGCTGAGTTTCTGCAAGAGAAGGGGTCAATCAAGGGTGTGTTCTAAGATGGAGAATTAAGTTTACAGCAACATAATGAGTTGGCCCATTCATCATTACTACATGTGTCCTAAATTGGAAGAGCATGAAGTGGGTGGATACATTACATTGTCTCCTGAAAAGCAGGTTGGGGGAGTTGTCCTCCATCCAGTTCTTTGAGACTCAACACATCTCCCAAGAATCTGTAATTGATCAGGGGGTAGTATTTGTTGGCTGTCATGCCATAGACAGTCAGACCTGCTTACAACTTTCACCAGACTTTTGCTGTACACGTTTTTAATATTCTCTCTTCTGGGAAGCGTCAAAATAAACCACAAACCAACAAGCAAAGCAGCACAGCACAAAACGAAAATTCCATAGATAAGAGACATGCTGATAATACAGTTTTGACTGGGAGGACTGGGAGTTGAATACCAATCCTTTACCAGATTAATAGATGTATGTCTCCTCTATCTCTTCACCCAATAGCTCCTGTCAGTGCAGTATCTGAACACTTTTAAACATTAGCAAACTTACCCTCATAGCACCCCTTCGGTGCTATGTCTCAAAAGAGACATTAACAGATCTGTCAGAGATCAGATGAGAAACATGGCAGAGCAAGATCTTCAGTCTAGAAATCCCCATAACCACATCAGATGCATCTATATTTTAGGGTCCCCCCCTGTATCTGATTTCCACTCTAAGTGATTTTATGATTATAGCCACAAAGAAGTGAGGTACCAGGAAAGAATGATATGCGTGTCCTTCACATAGATTTTTTTAAAGGGCACAGGAATGAGTATTTTGAAACATTAAACTGACCTATTAAGTTCTACATTTCCAGATGCACCAGCCTAGGATATAGCCTAATATGTTATGCTATCTTTAGTTTCGTAGCACTAAGTTTGCAGAATTTAAATCATAAGTAATGGTGACATTTATTATCACCGCAGTGAAATAGGGTTAAGTCTAACTCTTGTGTCAGAAGAAATACACAATAATATACCTCACCAACTTATTGAAAAGAATCAAACAGCTACACAGGACCAGGCATGGGCTCCCTCAGTCACATTTAACCATAGAAAGTACGAACTACAGGCAGCACGTAGGGCGTGCTAGAAATTAAAGCAACTTTCAGAAATTATCTCAGCAGCTGATCAGTTGAACCAACAAGATGAAAAAGCAAATGAAAATGACACATCTTCACGGGAGAAGGGTACATGGGTCCAGTCCAAATTGTTTTTTAACTCAGCAGAGCACTTCCATATAACTTAGGGAGCTTAGACTAGGCTTCCTCTTTTACAAAAATTGACCCAAACACTGTGTTTTAGAAGGAGCTTAATTCCTAGGGAATATCAAGAAGTTTAGCACCCTCCAACAAAGTCTCTTGTTATATATAGCACATTAGCATGGGATTTCTGAATATCTGGAAGACTGAACATCCAAAGTCCTAGAGAAAAAGTGAGTGCATATAGGCAACCAAAGTGCCAGCAACTCACCATATGTGTACTCATCAACTCATTATACAGAAGCACTGAAATACAGGTATCATACCACTGAGCCAAGCCTTCCAGAAAAAAAAATAAAAATAAAAATCTGTGGATGTATTCTTGACTCATATGACCCATCCACAGTTTTGCAATGCATCTTCCTCCCCTTCCATGTTTGGATGGGTTTGCCTCTGCCCTGTTTATAGAGATAAAATAGTAACAGGGGAACAGTTGATATAAAGCATGTGTTCTGAATTATTTATGTTTTTTCTCTTTATATTTTTTTTTTAACTGGAGTTAAGGGAAAAAAAAAAAAAAAAAAAAAGGAGAAGAAGAAGAAAAAAAAAAGCAGAAAATACCAAGCATACCTGTCCAGTTATGCAGCAGAAATGGACTTAAGCATCCTGTAAAAAATACAGCCCAGTGTAAAAGTATTGTTTGCATTTTGTGGAGAAAATACATGTTACATCATGTACGGGTATGTGAGTTTCCCATGGATTAAACAAACATCACCATATGCTACAGGTCGAAAAGTATGTATGGGCATGTGCACAGATACAGATATCTATCTCTTTCTGCCATTTCTAACAGCATGCAGAGCTGGAGTTCATAGCAGGATCTGGCAATGAGAGACAAACATGTGCATGTAAATGTGGCCCAGCAGAGATGAATACATTTGCTTGTATATTTCCACTGCATCAAGAGTAGAAAATGCAGTTTATTTCTTCCTTTTTGGCTAATTTGTGGAGGGCTTAAGCTGCAAAGCCCTCACAGCATATCACCCTAGAGGGCCTTCACAACCCAAGCCATAAAACCCTCTGGGTAACCAAGATGCAGACATAAACCTGAGAGTTTCCAGATCCAGCTCCCCATACTAGAGGACTGCAACTTCAGTAACATCTTCACTGTTCTCTGGGGAGGAGTCTACATTGAAAACTTTTCAGAGTTACAGAACTGAATTATCTGCTCATGAGAGAGATCATTTATCTGCAGTCATGGTATGCTGCAGTTATCTGTAGATTATATTCAACTGTCCCCTTTCCAAAACTTTTGATAGAAGTGCTGGTAGATGTTCACTAGCCTGTCATGGATAAATTGAATACAGAGAAATCTTGGAAAGACATCAAGCAGAGAGGAATCTAAATCACAGTGATGAGATATCAAGTGTGGAGAATGATCCAAACTTAGCCAGGGCCTTAGACTCTCTGCCTGGGATTTGGTTCACCACTTTCTGTTCCTGGTGTCAATGCTTACAAAACTATCTAAAATTCTAGAGCAACTTCACTGATTTGGCCCTTCAGGAATTCAGGCACATTCTGGTAAAATCAGGGAAAATTGGCCTTTTTGGCATGGAGTCTTTACTTTTGCCTCTGGGATGCAGAGAAAATAAAAATAGATCAGTAACTACAGCTTGAGAGAGAGGTGTTTACGCAGCTCATGCAATAGAAAATTTTGGCCAGACTTCTTTTATTTCAAACTGTTTCATCTTCATATTACCTTTCCAGCTTCACATTAAAGGCAGTTCTTATCACAGATATCTGACTCAAATCTGAGGCTGAACCCAGAATATCCTCCATCTTGGTCAGCCCCTTTTAACAGCCCCACACCTGCCCATTACAGTGTTTAAGGCCTGGTTCAGAACTGTGCCAGAGATTCCAAGCTGCCCTCTTTACAAAAATTAAGAGATTTTACTGTGTTCCAAAACTTGCTGCTCATAAAGCAATCCTTGGCTTCATTTTAGCCTATTTCCCTGTAGGCCATCCCATAGTCACTTCAAAAGAACCTGTCCTATTGCGCCATACTTCTTATCCCTGGAGTTAGTATGTTCTGTTAAGCAAACGAGAGAACTCTTGTTTACTAATGTGACAACGTCTTATAAGTAAGTTGAGAACATTTATTGCAAGCTTATCTCTCTCCCTTTCTCCCTCTAAGGCCAGAAGCCTCTCACTACAGACGTTTCATGCTCAAGGCTGGAGCTGATCATCAGCATGGTGAAGGTGCCATGCAGCAACATAGCTGCTCCCTGCTCACATGCAAAGTCCTTTAGGGGAGGCTACAACCATCTCTGCCCCTGCCTTGATAAACCTTGCTGTTCAGATACTGAAACCAGTTGTAGATCTCCCCTTAGCTTCCATGATGTGCAGATACAGATCACTGACTCAAAACTTCTGTACTCTAGGATGCCTTTCCTGTTTAAATCATGACCATTTTTATTTACGACAATTTCAAAATTTGGTATCTTAGAAACTCCCAGGGCTCAATACAAGTCACATTAAGTCCCTGTGGAAAACAGATTCTTCCGTTTCAATAATACACAGTTTGTTTAGAGAGCTGGCAGCTCAGAGGAGACTCAACCATGGTTCCTGCCAAGCTGAGGCCTCACACCACAGTGACAGGGGCAGTGACTAAGAATTTACTTTTTCCCACAGTAGTAGAATTGAGGCATGTACACATGTTTCCCTGTATTTTAAATGATGGCTGTTAAAGGATGTCCCACACACTTCAGGAAACTGCAGTACTTAGAAAAACCTCTTTGTTTAGCCACCCGCTCTGGAAAACACTAATCAAGACATGTACCTCCAGCAGCCTCTTTATTCAGATACCTCTGCTGGTCTTTAAAACTCACACAAAAAAAGTTCTCCTAAATTTATGTAAAGGAGAAACTCAATAAAGCATTAAATAGATGGAAAAATATGTTGTCTCCTTCAGTTAGCACATGGCAGCCTCCACACTAATTTCATCCATTCTCACACATAAGCCCAGCACTTATCCAGTGCTGTCTCACAAGCCTTCCCTCAACCTGCTGAAGGCTTGGGCTAAATACCAACCTAGACCCAACCCCATCCAACCACTATTACCTTCTAACATCTTGCTGGCTTCCTAACTGCAAGGAAAGGGGAGTTATCCCTTGTTACCCTCACCCCAGAAAATACTTGTGTTAATCACACAAGTCCAACACTTCACAGTGGTAAGCCCTTCCTTACAAGCAGTGGTTGCTGCTGCAATTCTACATAGACCAAATGAGTTCCCTCTCCGCCCAGGGGAGAATGTGAGCACCCCAACAAGCCCACCTTTCCAAATAACTCAAGAGTTAGTGTAGCAATCAGCAAGAGTCATGCAGGGATGTCTTAGCCCATTGCCATGTTCAGGAGGTTCTCAGGAGCTCTGCTCTGCTGGGAGAACAGGATGCCCCATATTGCCCTCTGTAAAAGCTCTTTTGTTCTCCCCGAAAGCCCTCAAAGATTCATGGAATGGCTTGGGTTGGATGGGACCACAAAGTTCAAACCCTCTGCTGTGGCTGCACCCACTAAATCAGGCATTAGATCTGGCTGCCCAGGGCCCCAACCAGCCTGGACTTGGACACCTCCAAGGATGGAGCATCCACAGCTTCTCTGGGCAACCTGTTACAGCACCTCACCACTCTCTCAGTGAAAATTTTCCCCCTGACATCTCATTTAAATCTCCCCTCTTTTAGTTTAAAACTGTTCTTCCTTGTCATATTGCCCTTGTCCAGAGGCAGTTTCCCCATCACTCCAAAACTGAAGCAGGCAGAATAAAGTGGCCTTGCTCTTGCTACTTACCCACAGCTTTTGTAACAAAACAGAACATGCACCAGCTGCAAACAAATAAAGTAGTTACCTCCCTTCAGAGAAAATTATACAGCTTTCCCTGGCATATTTTTCCACTCTAAAACCATCCTGAGAATGAAAGCAGTAAGTGGGCACCCTCAGGAGGCTGGGGACAAGCACCAGAACAAGTTCCACCATAAATCACTTGCATAGCCACAGATACAAAAATGATGAGGACATAGAGAAACCCATGAGGAAATGAACAATTTTGTCATCAGAGCAGGGCTTGAATATTGTGCAGTAAATATGGCTAGGGGCCACACACTGAGCAGTAGGGAGAAAACTAAAGCATTAAGTTGCTACTTAGTAATGGAGCACAGCTTACTCTGTGCACCGAATAAGGAAAGGATGAAAGGGGGAAAATAGTAGGAGTGTTTGCAATTAAAGGCTACAGTAGAAAAACAGATTTGCAAAGGGCCTGAAACACCATGGGTAACTGGCTTTCCCTTACCCAAAAGCACCACGCACATGAGTGCGTGCATGCATGCTGTGCATATGTGATTACCCCACTGATTACACAAAATCAGGAACCAATTCCACTGAGAAGCTTCTACAGAGAAGAGAACTGAGGTTAAAGGAACGAGTGATGGAGCTCTAGCAGCCAAAAGTTATGCAAAAAAGTCAGAGTAAACCTTTCCTTACATTGCTCGTGCATATATCTAATTCCCACTACAACAGAATTTAGGCAAGTAGGAATTACAGGCAAGTTGCAGGTTACCTGCTGGAAAACAGCAGCCCTGCCCTCACAAGTCTGAATACATCCTTTAACTTTTTTTTTTTTTTTTTTTTTAAATTCAGTTTCAGCGTGAACAATGGTTGGAGGAGGAATTCAAGATGCCCTACTTCTACTGATAGTTGTCAGTGGGAAGCTAGACACCTACTTATCATTTGTACCTTTAAAAAACCTCCTCCAACAGTCTGTTTGCCTGTAGATCACACAGCTCTGTAATAAAAAAGAGTTGCTCCCGTTTATGGGATGGTCTAGAAGAAGGGTGAGAGTAGCTATTCTTCCCAAGGCAAGGCTTGGGTGGAGCTGGAAGAAGCGAAGCAGGCAGTGAATGGGACAGGGAGATGGTGAGGTGCTGGAACAGACTGCCCAGAGAGGTTGCCCCGTCCCTGGAGGTGTTCAAGGCCAGGTTGGATGGGGCCCTGGGCAGCCTGGTCTACTATTAGATATGGAGGTTGGCGGCCCTGCCTGCGGCAGGGAGGTTGGAGTTTGATGATCCCTGAGGTCCCTTCCAACCCAAGCCACTCTACGATTCTAAGATGGGCTGGAGTGTAGGCGGTGATCAGTGCTATAGCAGCAGCTGGGATGGAGGGAGTGCGCGGTCATAGGAGAGAAGAGAAACCAGCCCACGCTGTTTGTTGCAGACACGGGGCTGTATACCTCGTTCCACTCCAGGACAGAGCATGGACATTTCTCTGAGGCACAAGGCACCACCTTTTCAAAACCTACCAGAGCAGCCAGAAATTTTTCCATGGGTTTAGGCCTAGTGAGGCCAGCTGACCGTTAATCTCTACCACATGCATTGTCTCAGCATTTGCAGCAGGGTGAGGCACAGGGGCTCTAATTTTCACTTGCAGCTTCCCAGCATGCCTCTCCCCCTCACTGCAGGGCTCTGCTACCTCTGTCACAGCCACTTCTGCCACCTGCTATCCAAAGCTGCAGGGCCACGAAGGTGGTGAGGTGCCATGCAGGAATAAAGCTCAAGTGCAGCCACTTAGAGCAAATATTGTTTCTCAAAGGAAAGACTTAAATTTTTTTTTTCCTGGTTTATTTTTAGAACAATGGTAAAACACACAAATCCTGGAGGCCTCAAGCACTTTCCTGCTGTGTTGGTGACTTAATTTATTTCTTTAATTTGTTAAAACCTCACAAAAAAAAATGTTATTCTTTGGAGACTTTGCTAGCCCAAATTCTGCATGTATTATTTGCTGCAAAAGATTAATGAGGTAACAGAGGCAATTTTTAATGGAGTTCCTTCATCTTTCCCTCTCCCTTTTTATTTTTTTTTCAACCCACGGCCGTCCAGCTTCATGAATCTGCTAAGCGCTCTCTGCAGACAGAACACAGGGTGCAGAAATAGGGCACGAAGTCAAAAAGCCTCTTTCAGAACTGCTCTCCTCACTTTTCTCTATCTGGAGAGGCAGCACCATTCTCCTGCAGAGTGAGGGCCTCCGCTGCACCGTCCTCAGCAGAGCTTGGAAGCAGCTCGATGCACGGAGGTTAGAGGAAGGCTGTGTGTGTGACGCGGGCTAGTCCTACGCATAGCTGTGAGGTGCTGTCAGCCCGCCCAGAGATGTGCTGAGGCCCTTCTCTTGGCTCTGGTTAAAAATCTGCTGACACTCCCAGAGACTCTTGGGGAGCATTCTGGAGTGCTGCCGCAGAAAACTTCCCATCAACCTGCTCCTCTTACGGGAACTGAGCACTGTCTGGGGTGTAGCAGCAACACAGGCTTCGGCAGTGATGGCTGAGAACCAGATTTGTTTCTCTTGCTTCGCCCAGAGTAACCAGGCTATTTGTCAAGAAGATGCACTGTGCTCAGCAGCATCTAAATCCTTTTGACTCTCTCAGTCCACATACAACCTCCATTACAGCACAGCTCTGCAGGGGAGATTTTGCCTAATAGGAGGTTAAGATGGAGACAGACAAGAGGAGAACAAAAAGGGAGGGACCACAGAAAGAGCGGTGAAGATGCTGAGGTCAGGACAGAGAGAGATATGACAAATTCCTTGTGACATACCTACAGGCAGGGTAGGTCTGTAATGGGGCAAGGATATGTAAAACTGAAAGAGATCGCAGACTTCTGTGGCACAAGTTAGGAAAAGTAAAGTGTAAGTCTCTCACATGGTAGCCAACAGAGGCCTCCCCTATTCTTTCACATGTGAGGCCAGCTTTTGAGCCCGAATGAATCAAAGAGAAACTGTGAGCAGTCACACTTCCTGTTTGCCTCTCTGCCTTCAGGGAAGTCTTCTTGTCACTTTAGGGCCAGAGACTGTCCTGTCCAGAAGAACTGAACAACAAAAGACTTGTAGTATAACTGAGACCAGGCCATTCAGCACGTCATGACATTCAAACCACCTAGAACAGTTTGGAAATCTGTCCAAATCAAACCACCAGAGAAAATACACAAGAGAAACAGAGGTCAGGAGATCACTGATGGTCCGAAGGCCACATAAGGTCTGTGAGACAAATCCTTAAAGCATGATGCACATGCCACAGCCCTAACCCCAACACTGTCAAGACTATTACAAAGCACTTTTGAGTGTGTAGTTGGTCAGTCAGAACTCTGCAGATATTTGCATGGTCAGTTCTGCAGACACAACTGTCCCACTTCAAGTTCTGATGCCACAGAGGCACAAAAGTTCCCTGAAAAATCAGGCTCCTGCAGTGCACTATTCAAGCAAATATAGTAGCACATTTTCTCGCCCCTTTTTTTCCACCACATGGAAATAACTGAGCTACAGTGTAGGAATGGAGAAAGGGTGTGAGAGTACCTGTCTAGAGCAGGCAGCTCAGAGACAGTGGCACACAGTAAATAACTCTGAAACTGGATGACAGGGCTGGCACTCTCCCCAGATGTGCCAGAAATGTCATAAACCAAAACAGAGATGTGCCAACGGTTCAAAGACCCCACAGAAGAATTTTTATAGCACCATAACTCACAGCTTCTTATGTTATGTTGTAAGCCCAAATTCCTGCTCTCTCACCTGTCTCTGCCTCCCCATTCATTATCATTTACACAGAAACTCATGATCTCTGCTCCCAGTGCATTCAGACCACTGGCTGCTCTCTGCCAGCAGCAGCTACATCACCCTGACACAGAAAACAGAGGGCTTCATGTACTGTGCCTAATGCTGGGATCCGAAGGAAGGGCTGCTGAGGGAGGGAAAAAAGATAGCTCCATTTTGGTTCAGACTGAGAAGCGAGCTCACTTGAAAGGAAATGTCCCCTGTGTGTTTATCTTGTCAGAGGCAAGACTTCTGCCTGCACTGAATACTGTACTATCGGACACAGTAGGTTAGAGTTACTTCAGGTGTTCCTAGGTGAGCTGCAAGCACAGCTGTGCTGAAAAAGTATAAACGTTACTGCTGCCAACATAAATTTGAAATGTCCAGAGGTAGCCCTAACATCATAGAACATCACTAACTAGATTCTCCAGTACGTCATTTTGATCAAAAACTCACTGAGATTCTTCTGCATTTCCCTTGGGTTTTGTTTTTGATTGGGATGACACAATCAACAATGCTGCACAGGTATAGTAATAGTACTTTAATAATCACATACACAGCAAAGATTCCCACACATGTTCATTTAGAGTTGGCCAGAGGAAAGCCAAATATACAAACAATTATAGATCTGTGACCATGCCAAGAACTATTCATGCACTACATGGGCCCAAGAGAAAATGTAATAAAGATTAAGAGTATTATTACCATGTATATGGAAGTAATAGTATTTGATGGATTTCTGTACAAGTACCTCTGTGATCCTGGCAAATCCCAGAAAAAGGACTGGTTTAGCATTTTCCTACAGCTGTCAAATCTGTGGCAGTGCTGTAGCACTAAGGTTCTGAAATCAGAAAGGCCACTAAGCCATGTTCCTTTGTTTTGTTACACATCCCAAGACAACTTCTATTGCCCATTCCCTTATTTTTTTACTTTTTTTTTTTTTTCCAAAAAAAGGCATCTTCTTCCTGTAAGATTTGCTCCCCACAATCTTTAATACACAAAATAGATGATACCAGAAGCTTGAATACTTTCATATTTTTTGAATTGCTATAAAGCTCTATATGATCTTGTTCATTTAAAGTATATGATCTTCTGATTTCCTGGCCACTTGCTCACAAGATAGCAAGACTATAGGCAGGGAGAAATATAAGAAAGGCCATCAAATTAAAGGGAGAAAATGAAGATCAAAACAGGCTGTTGTGCTGTCACATGGTCAAGTACAGAAGTGTACCCAGCACATTCACTGATAACAGGCTAGTTACCAAAGCACCTGTCATTTTGCCATCACACTCATCATTCAGTCACCTGGCTCTAGCTATATGTGCGCTATCTTTTAAGTTAAAAAGACTTAGATTAAGAATATTAGTAACGCTGGAAATCCTCAGCTTCACTGAAAGCAACAACAAAAGGAACAACTTTGAAGATACAAGTCCTGTGAAAAAGGCTATGCATAATTTGGTACATGGACACTTATTATTTTCATCCCCATTAAGCCAGAAGTTACTGAGCACTGAAAGTCCATGCTTCCTTGAGGAATGGGGCTACACCATGTTGTACGTGAGCATGTGGTTACTAAAAACCCAGATCAATCTCTGGAGCTGCTCAGATGCAAGCATCTGCACACAGTGTGTGTTGTTTTCCTAATTGTGCCTCCAACAAACACAGCATAAGCAGAAAGATACAAGCAGGACTCTGAAATAATTGCTCACATATTATCAGCATCCAAAACTGGGCAAGGGTCACATTGCTCTAGGAATTAATGTTGTGTATTCAGTGTTCCCAAACTCAATGCTCCTACTCTTTCATACTCTGAGTATGAGGTGAGGACAACCAGCTCCATGCTATGCATGGACTACAGGCCTTTGTTCAAGCACTGTGGTGAAGATCATTCACATTTTAGAGAGAGCTCACGCCTAAAAATTGCTGGGAAAAAATAGAACACAAATCTCCTTTTTGAAAAGAAAAAAAAGTCTTTCATCAATCTTCCCTTGGGAAATTATAAGGACTGTCTCATCCTGCAAATGGAGGAAGCTGAGAAAAGTTCACTACGCACCACAGTCAATAATGCTCTTGTTAAATACAGAAAACAAACTGCAGCTACACTTGGTTGATTTGTTCTACTGCTTTCAACCAAAATTCCTGTGTGTTCAACAGTCTCCAGAACACTCACTGAAAGAGAACAAGGACTCTAAAGGGCTAACAGTCCACCAGTGCCACCAGACAACCCAATTCCCAAAGAAGACTGACCAGTTTGTCTGCTGGTGGACTTCGTGTTCAACACAATGAGTTGGAATTAGTCCACCTTAAATAAGATAGCTATGAAAATCTAAACAACTGGAAGCAGAACACAAGGTAAGATTCTGCTACCTAACCCTCATTTCACAATTGGTCTCTCAAAAACAGAGAAAGAAAAAACATCAAAATGCCAAATTTGGCTTCCATAACGCAAAGAACAGCTGGAGCATTTCTGCATGACTTAGCTTAATGCAGCAAGATTGGAATTCTTAAGTTCCCAAGTTAAATAAGTAAATAAAGGAAATTGAAGAAGTAAAGTTGTTGTTCAATTTCTGATGTCTGTACTAGTTACCATTTGCCACCTAAGACCATGCTATTCAAAAATCAGATAATTAATCAGCACCAAACGAAAGTGAAGGATCAGCATCATAGCTCCACATATTAATGTTTGCCTGTGAAACATCTGTACTGCTGGAGTGACCTTTTGATGAGAAAAGACTATTTCTTGACTATCTGAGTTATTGCTCAGACTCACTATTGGAAAAACATATTTCCCATGAGAAGCTTCTCATCAGCTCCAAGCTTCTCTCTGGCAGCAAAATGCAGGTAAGATGAAAACAAACCCAAGGAAAAGAGAGAGATTTCTTAGGCAAGTTTTTCCAATATGCTTATTCTGGGGATATGCAGACCTCTTCTCAATTTCTCCTTCTCTAATACTTCCCTGAAACCTGCAACACTGCAAACTGTATGAGGAAGGACAGCTTTCTAGGAAGGACAGAGTTA
Source organism: Tragopan temminckii (assembly GCA_028571105.1). NCBI lineage: Eukaryota > Metazoa > Chordata > Aves > Galliformes > Phasianidae > Tragopan > Tragopan temminckii. The sequence goes on along the minus strand of JAOWBP010002052.1, from coordinate 5,849,106 downwards.
GCAAGGGTGGGCATAGATCTCATCCCAGCAAGGAACCTGCATGTTCACTAGTCAGCAGCTGGGAAATAACGCAGTAGCTATATTACATCTGCTGTGCTCCTCAAGGGTCAGTACAGGAAGGGAACTTTGACGCCATGAATTTCACATTTCTTCCTATGGAGCCCTCCGGCACACCTACACGTGGATATGGACAGTGTTCTTCTGGGCACAAGTCATAACCCCACTCACAGCCCCGCACTGGTATCCCTTTCCTGGTCTTACAAGGCTGTTTCACCTAATAGCTCCCAACCTGACTTCTTGAAAGCAGCAAGGGACAGCTGCTGAAACCCCATCAATCCAGACAAAGTCAACATGACCTGCTGATGCAGTCCAGCTCTGCCAGGAAGGATCTAACAGTGAGTGCGGCTGAGGAAATATTATTGCAGCCTAAAAGGCTTTCTCATGCAGGCTTCTATTTCGGTGTACTGGTTCTTGTTGGGTGAAAATACCCGGGCATTTGGGGAACTCCAGCCACAGATAACATTTAGTTCTAACTTATGGTGTTGTTACTGAGTCAGATTTTATCATCCTTCTGATTTGGGTGCAAATGTTTGTGTAAGGGAACACTGATTATACACTGCATAATCACTTGTCGTGGCCCAGAACTTACAATGCACCCAGCAAGAGGTGCAGTAAATAAGAGTGTTTCCTGCCAGTCCAAACAAACTTTTTTCTACTGCTAGCACAGCAAGACAGTATTAACCCACAGAACTACAGTGTTTTGGAGTTGATTTAACAGTAGCAAGAAAAAAAAAACAACAACACAGTAACTCAATTTCATCAACACAGAAGTAGTGGATGTATATACAAGGAGATGTTTATTTGATTCCTTTGCTAACCCACAAATCAACATAGTCTAAAACTATTTCAAAATACATTTTCCCAAACAATGAACCATTCTGATGGGAGCTATTTGAGGTGTATTTTTTTTCATGCAAGAGAGTAATGTAAAGAATACACAATGACACCTCAGTCCACAGGCTGCACTGTTTGCATGAGGAGAAGGGCTGCAACCAAAACAAATTAACTTGTTTTACTTGATCCATGTTAATCTCTGACTTAGCTAATGGGAAGTCCTCAAGGACTTGGATAAAGAAGTCGTGTGTATCCACTTGTCCTAACCTCTGTTTAGCCTTTTGGCTAAGTACAAGGGGCATATCAGTAAAGTATCTGATATGTCTTCTCTCTGGGAAACTCAGTGAGCTAATAATTTATTTTGAACTATTATGATTTTGATTCATGGAAAAAAAAAAACCAAAAAAAAAAAACTTGGCTTTCCTCAGACAGTACAGCTGGGTAAGTACAGAATTTCCCGGCACTGTCAGAGCCTGGGTGGGGTGGGAAAAAAAAAAAGAAAGCTAAAAAAAAAAATAGGAAAAAAAAAAAAAAAAAGAAAGTGAAGTTTATAAAGAGGAAAAAAATAAGAACAGAAATCCTGCCTGGAATTCAGGAAATCACTCCTTCCTTGTTTCACTTATGGAGATCAAATAATTCAGATTAAACATGAATCCTCTTGTGAAATACTAAAAACGCAGGACAGCTAAGATGCTAAGAAGTCACAGAACTCTGCTCTGGTCCCTCAGATGCTCACATAAGCAAGCAGCTTAGGTGAGAGGTTTTGTGTCTGCAGAATCCACGCTCCCTACAGACAGTCTATTAAGGAGGAACCGATCTGTGTGCATGCCAACAGCCAACATTGCTACATCCAGGGCCTCTGTAAGCCTTTGGCACAGTGGGCCCCTCTGCAGGCCTCTCCACAGTACAGGTAGAAAAAGAAACTGTGGATATAATTGCATCAAAGGTACTGCCATGTTTCAGGAAGACCTCACCCTCCCACAAAGGACATAAAAGACTGCTAGCATCTTTTCCAACCTGCTGCACTGCAAAGTAAAATGATATAAACCATTTTGGACACAAGATAAGCTATTTCACTTAGTTCTGCAATGGATAAGACTGTGTTAACAGCTACGTCTGGCCTCAAGTTGGGAGAAATGACTTCTAGTCTTCGGAAAGGACCTTTTTATTGCCTGGTAACTTGGCCTTGCCCTCAGATCTAGCTTACAATTTTATTGCTCTAAATAACTTACTTTTCACTTGAGCCTCAAAAACTTCATGTTTACCAAGCCCTGCAAGATCTACAAATCGTGCTGACTCCTCTTTAAAAAAAAAGAAGTATTGCTCAAACAAATTAAGTTAACACAGTGTAGGCTGCCACAACGTGTGGCAGAAGCCAAACCTGCTTTCTGGGTCCCATTCATGAAATGACCACTCTTCTCTGATTTTCTGTTGGGTCTCCGTAAGCTACATCGTTTTTCTACCTTGGGTTTTCAAAAGACACAATTATTGCTGAATAAGCACAGGAACAAATTCAGGACCACACTTACACACAGCAAATGTTTGCAAATATTAGTTCAACATACTGATTTTATCAATATTAGTGACATCTCTGACTTGCTCCCAGTAGCCAAGCAAAGAAAAATTATTTTTTAAGAGAAGTCTGAAGTTAGAGAATACATTGTGCAGATGTATACAAGCCAGTACCTCCTCCACATATCCAAGTTTAGCAGGCAGAAATTTCAGTACCAGCTTGCAGGAGGTGGCTGCATTTAGGCTTTTTAAAGTGAAGCACAGGTAGACAAATGATTTTCATGTTAAGAAATTAAGGCTGACTCCATAAAACAAACCACTTACTGCTGCAGTTCACAGACATGTGAAGTCTCAAGAGGCCATTCAGATTCAACCCTGGGATTCTGCAAAACAGCCCAGGAGATTACTTCCAGCAGTCCCTTCATTAAGATGCTAAATTTGGCTAATCTCAAGCTTGTCTTCCAGAATGAAAACCAACTTTAATTCAGAGATTTCAAGGCTACGTCAACACTGCCTTGCATAACACAGACCTGGGGCAGGCCACAAAAGCATGGCTGTACATCCACAGCATTAACAACCTGCTGCTCAGCTGCCACCGAATCCCTCATGTCATACAGTATTTCCAGGAAAGATCATAGCCAACCCATTTGTCAGGGCACACTGCTTCAAGCTGACAGGACAGGCATTAATGGATTCAAGTCAACATGGGTGTATCTGAAGAAATGCCCTATCCTGAACCCAGCTTATCCACACTGTATAGTTCCTGTGACTCCTTTCCTCATTCCCATCAAAAACTACATCAACTTGGTCCCTCCTCACAGAGGGCACAATTCCTCAGATTAAGGAAATGCTAAGTGTAACACTGACTCAGGGGTGCACATTAGCCACTGCTGCCCTGTTACAGCCAGTCATATGAACAGACGTGAGTTATGATAGTGTTTGGCCCACTTGTTGTGAGTTTCATAGCTACAGTTCGCTTTGTACTTGACTCCGCAGCTGCCTTCCACCTCCCACTCCCCCTTCTTTCCCGTCTTCACGTAAATCAAAAATCAATCAAACCTCGCTTCATCAGTAATAAATCAATCCCCTGGATCACTTGACTATAAAACAATGACCTTGCAGCTGCAAAGACAACATATGTGAGTATGTGGATGACCAAAAGCAGAAGAGACAAAGAAGTATTTTTACTCATGTATTTGCTGTAGTTCATAGTGAGTCTTTTAGTTTTAGCCACATTCACACTTTGCAGAAAGGCTGCACCAATAGAAATTCTCATTTCCAAGAGTCACCCTCAAAGGAATCAAAGCATTACAGTCCTCTTCCCATGTTACTTTCATAGATTGCATTTATCACACTTTTTTTTTTTTCCTGAGTACAAACGAGTAGAATGTCAGAGGTGAACTAGAACTCTCAGGGCACACACACATACTAGTCTGGTTTCAGACCGTAACATCAGTAAAAAAAAAAAAGAACAAAAAATTGCTCAACTTCTATCTACCTGCTTCCAAAACAAAATAAGAAAAATATCTCAAATTTTCTGCAAAGCCCAATATTACCTCTCCTGGAAGCCAGAAGGCATCCAAAACTGTCTTCTTGCTTCCGTTGCTAGCCTTACATTCCTTCAGAGCTTCTGCATTTGTTCAGGGGTTTTGTTGTTGTTGTTATCGTAAGACAGAAGCGTTACACAAGACAGAGAGCTTGACAGCTTTCCCACAATCCCCAGCATGTGGGAATAGCAAGTAACAAAGTGTTAACACCTGCCAACTGGTGGTTAGGTGTAAATGTCTCTGTTAACAACAAACACTGCTGCTAGCAGTCAGCAGAGCAAAGCAGCAAATCTGTTCCCTTCTCTAACGTGGAAAACACCAAACAATAACAAAAAAAAAAAAAAAAAAAAAAAAAAGCACCTAATTGCTTGATTAAGATGTATCAGTGTTGTAAACTGCTGATCTAGAACATTGAATCTCTGACATTTGCTTCACTCTTGATTAAACAGAAATGTTTAAACCTAGCTGTTGTGCAGGCAGAGGCTCAGAGCGCTGTGTACCACTCAGGGAATTGTGACAGTGAAACTTTCCACAGAGAAATTAAATGAAGGCCACCTCCTCTCAGCTGTTTCATAGAAGCATCAGTTGCTGAGACCCTCTGGCTAAGAAGAAAAAGGGATGGAAGATGAATGAGGAAGGGTTAGGAGCCAGGTAGTACCTTGCTTCCCTTCTCCCCATAGCTAGCCTTCACAAAATCTTGTGAAAAAGTCCAGCTTCTACTCAGAAAAATTGGTGCTAACAGCACTGTCAGATCTGTTTCTTTCTAAAGAGGATGTGTTGTATACTTTTAAAAAATATTTTCAGTTGGTGATTTCCTAGGCATTGATCTGTCACTGACTTGCATGTGACTAATGTCTGAAGCCTAGGGCTAATAGCCTATTTTAGATTTGCCCCCAGTAGCCAACGTGCCTGTTTTATTGCCCTTTTCCCATGATAAAATGTAAGGGAGAAGTGGGTCAACTTGCCAGTCTCACAGAAGCTACAGACTGCCAAATCAGAAACTCCATTAATCCACACTACCCACAGAAGCCCACTGCTGCCCAGATGTTCCCCCTGCACACATGGGAAACACCAGCTCAGCTGGGGAGGAACATTAATCCCAGTTGCCATCAGCCAGAATTTCTTCAGTAATTGCTATCAGAAAAACAAATTATTCCATTGTGAGGATGGAGGTAATTTCACCTTTATATCTTTTCCATAAAGATATTATCTGAAATACTCAGTTGGTCAGCTGATGTCAAGGAAAGGAGATAATTTTAACCTACTTTAGTTCTTCAATCTAGGTCATGGGAGAGGAGGAGAGAAAGGCTTCTTTTGGTGGCAGTACCACTATATGTCAAAGAAGTATGATACAAAGGCTTTCAATAGTCAGCAGCTTGAAATGGAGGACGCATGTTCTCCTTATTTCCTGAAGTATCTACTACAGGTAGAAAGTAGACAATGAGTGTTAGTAATACATTTAAGACTGGCAAACCATTGTTTCTGTTCCAAGCAAATGGATTTACAGAACTGCCACGTCAAAGGCTCAAACAACATTAGATTAAGTTTCCCTGTAAATGCACCTATGGACAGAAAATGGACAAATAGTTTAGTTGGCCAAAAGTATCCTCCTCCACTAGGAATGGGTGAATTGGGTAATACACTGGCCTGTCAGCGTGAATATTGAGTTATTTACTGAACTGCATGTTTCCAAACAGCAGTGGGAAAATTTTTGGCTATGAGAGGCTTAGGATCACCTGCACCAAAACAGCATTAGAGGAAAAATTCCAAGTTTCATGTGATTATTCAGGCTCATCAGCTGCTGAATTTAGACTCTCAGTCACACGGTTTCCATGACTCAGCCATTTGTTAGTCATCTTTTGCCCGTTATATCTCAAGAAAGTTACAGATAGATACCCATAATTAGAGAGGCAATCCCCTTCTTTCTGTCTCCTTGCTACCTTCTCTCTAGGTACCATGTTCTCTCCCAGCGGTCATGTGCTAATTCATTTCCCTTCCCTTCCAGGCTAGATTTATTTCCTTGCAATCTCTCTCATTTTATGCTTTTCCAACAACCTCTGTACCTTACCCCATGTGCCAAACACTCCAGATAAACTGATCTGCTTCAACTCTCCTTTTTCCAAATGTCTTGCCTCTCTCCTTGTCTCTTTTTTGGGTAGGTTTTATAAATGACAGCCCTCTGAGCTCCCACAGGACATAACTGTGTGTCGTTCTTGCAGTCTGCAAGCATAAGCCAAGGGAGTTTGGAAGTTTCTGTCTAAACCATGGACCAGTTTCTCTAGTTTGTCCAGCTCTTGATCTGTAAAGTTGACACTTCTGTGCTTCCCTCAAATCTATGGAGTGTTGCTGCTCAGCTATTTCTTTTCATTCTTGTATGTTGATTCCTCCATGCATTGCTCTGACAGCTCTCTCTCCTTCATCACATCAAATGGCTTTCTTGTTTTTACCTTCCAGCCCACTATCTGCTCTCCTTGCTGTTCAGACAGTCAACTCCCACCATCCCTCTGCCAGTGATAACTGCATTGATTGCAAACAAGTCTTCCCTATACTCCATAGCAGATTTAGCAGCTTTGCAATTTTTTCTCATTCTCCATTTGATAAAGAACAGAGATCTCTGGACTAGCAACGCCAGAGGAATGATTGTCCTTGTTCAGCCTGAGTCAGTGAAGCTCCCATTCACTGGGTCACTCAACCAGGAGATGCTGGACTGAATTAACAGTGTCTGGCCTGGAGAAGGCAAAGGGGATCATTGTGACACAAATCTCACATTTATGCACTGGGTACCAGGAAGCTGGAAGAGACTGGGATGGACAGGTACTCATATGCCCTTCTCACATTCAGTACACTCTGCATATGAGGACGAGAGTCTCTTTTGCACAAAACTACTAATATCTCAACTCCTTCAATGCCATAAACATCCCCACACTAGCAGATACAATGCCCTTCTAAACTCTTCCTGACTTATTTATTTGGTAGTGCAAGACATTGGCTTTGTTACTGGTTCATTCTCCCAAACACACACACACGTACAGTTTGTCTGAGGACAACATCCTGATTTCTTGGGGCAGGACATAAGACGACAGCTCGTTGTACTTGGCACCCCTAGATCTTATAGCTCTGATCTTTATCCACTGTGCTTCTCTTTCAATCAGCTTCAGACACACAAAGGCCTGTTAAAGGGTTGCAAATAATCAACACCTTTGAAAGTTTCCTTTCTGTACTGTAGCACTATTTCTGCAGCACAGAGGTAAAACTCCATGTGTCCTTTACCAGGTGCTGAGGATTCTGGAAAGCTATGATTTGGCATAGTTGGTTTTATATGCTTTCCATACTGACATTTGCACATTCCTGTGCTTGGTTTTGACACAAACAGGTTAATTATGCTTTCATCTTTTGGTTATATCCAAATTCATGAGCAAAAGTGACATCTGCATAGTTTTCCCATTAGATTAATGGCAGCCAACACAGGAGTATTTGCTACTGGTTATTTAAATGAACAGGAAACAATTACAACTGGTATCATGTCAGTGTAAGGAGGGAGAAAACATATTGCCAACAGAGCATCAGTAGGGATGGGTCAGGCACTTCATAGCCTGCCATATTCATCAGCTTCCCTAGGGATTCAGTTCCCATGTATTCAATAGACTGAGTAGTACCAGTGTACAAAGTTGTGCTGTAGAGCTATCTTGGAAATAAACTACTCTCCCAGCAGCCTGCACTTTAGGAAACAGATCCCTTTCTTGTCAGCCTTTTAATAAATGAGTGGTCCATTCTGTTCTTAATAGCTTCCAGTACAAGTTCTACTACATTACTTAAAACAGGTACTGATTATTCATCCAACTGAATGGTAGCTGTGAAAGAAATAGTCATGCTGACGATGGGATGGATTGTTCAGATTAACTAAATATATCAATATAAGGACAACATAAGGCACAAACATGTGAAAAGTGCTTTAGCACAGAAATCAGTGGTTTTGTCCCTCTAGGATAGTTCTTTGCAGGGTTTAATGTCTTGGTGCCAGGCAAGACTTGTTTCTCTTCCTGTATACATGCTTCAGTATTGCATTTTGATTTCCAGTGGTGGGCATTACTTCCTTTTTACCCTTCACCAGTGATGTGCTTCACTGTTGAAAATTAGATAATTGAATGATTAACAAAAAGGAACATTCTTGCTTGGTTCTAAAAATCACTCAAGTAAAAGGCATATAGCTTTACTTCCTGGAGTAAACCCAGGATTTATCCAGTCCAGAGCAATCAAAGCAGTCATTCAGAATGTTGAAGAGATATCTTGTTAGAGTTTGTCAGGGCAGGGTATGTCCTCAGAACCAAAGTTGTCCTCATCATAAGCACTAAGATCTGAAGAACAGACCTAAAATACGCAACCACTTATCACCAATTTTTTGGGCTGCATGGTTTGCCAAAGGCATCTATGGCAAAGCTAAGTTTGACATCTGTGTGATCAGATTCACTGTAAACAAAAGACAAGATGAAAACAGACACTTCTTGTTTGTAGCTCCTTTATTGGCTTCTACTCTTCAGCAACAAAGATAATGCCTTACCTGAGACTGCCTCAACCATCAGTATGGACAGGCTACCTCTCCAGATCCCTCTCTGAACTGCTGTGCCATACTGTGTATTTCTGCATGCAAGAACACAGCTATTCACAGCAGCAGAGCTATGGGAATTCCAGCAGTGAACAAAGGGCCCTGTTAAAGAAGGGTCTTGGGGCTATTTGCATCTTTGGGGACTTGGATGCACTGCAGGGTGAGGCTGGGCCTCATTTTAAGAGAAGGCTCCAACCCACACTAGTGCCAAGAGGCTGACTAATGCAATTATTTCCTTGCAAAGCAGCATTTTTCATAGTGCTGATTCTTATTAAGAAAAAGGAACGGATTTGGAGCTCATATTTTGATCCAGTGCCCAGGATTATTTGGAAATTCTTTTTCCTGGAATGAGACTTTTTATTCCAAATTTCTCCATGGTGGGGAGAGAGGGTTTCCTGGGCAGAATTAGAATAATGATTACAGCCTGTATACAATCAGCTTTAACCACTGTGGAACTCCAAAAATGAATGTTATTGCTCAGTGGCTTCATTGAAAACAGAAGTATTATTTAACCAGAAGGATGGCAACACATGGATATAGCTCATTATCATATTTTCTCCCTATTTGAAATGTCACATCGAGCGTGTATCTTTCACGTCCACTACACTTTAATTAATTTGGACTGTGTTTAAATATATTACACAGCACGCTTTATTACAAAATTCTGACACATTCCCATTGATGAAAAGGAGCTTCCATTCAAACACGTAAATGGCAGAAGGAGTTACCCTCTCTAAACATTGTTTTAAATACAATAAGAATACCACATAATCTCTCTGTCAGCCTATTTTTTTTCTGTAGCACAAAACATACATAGCAAAACTAACATTACATACAAAGCTTGCTGTTTATTGAAGGGACAATGATGTTAGCATTATTATTCCAGGTCTAAATCTTAAACACTTACCTTATTTACATAATTGCAAGACAAACATATATTTTTCTCAATGGATGATTAAGATTCCAACAGTGTGATTGCCTAGGAATTAAAAAGTAGAATTGCAGGGTGTATGCCTGAGAACAAAACGGCTTGTTTTAACACAGCTGGTGCGTCTTATCTTCTGTGCACTGTCAAACACAGCTCTTACAAAGGATGGCTGTCCTCCTCCACCCAGGTGTCCGACAACGTAAAGGATTTATTTCATTTGCTGACCTTCCTCTGGAGTAGCTCCAAAATTTACTCCTGATTTGGGCTTGTTTAAGCAACTGAGAGAATGAAAGTAGTTTTTAAAATAACGTAACTTCAGTATTTCTCGAGTGGTAATCCTATGGTATAAGGCACTCTATAATGAATGAACAGGGATTTTTTAGAAGGTATGACTGAGCAGGGCTTCAACCAATACAACATCATTAGAACAACTATGCTATCCTCTCTGTTGAGGTGCTTAACTGTCTTGGATTCAGCAAACACTTGATGATATCCCCCCTTAAAAGATCCCTGCCTCCTTAGTGCAATTCGATCTTACTCCATCATACCAGTTCCTCTAGATCTCACCAAGCACTGATAATGGTTGTATGAGAGAAGAATCTCCTTCCTCACTGCTTGCATGCTGTTCAAAGACTGCTCAAAGACAAAGCTGAGGAAGGAGACCTGCTCAGTTCAGAGCCAACTGAGCTGCATATCTCATGCAACAAGACTCTGCACCACATTACAGTCAGTAGCAACATCTTACTCTAAAACATGTTTCAGGGACAGTTCCCTAAACCTTTGCTTCTTCATTCATACTCCAAAGAGGGCAGTAATCAAAGCTTTATTATCTGAATCATGCAATTTTTTTCTTCCTTCCCTCATCGCTCACCCTCCCCCAGCAGATTGCGTTTTTCCAGAATAATACCTCAAGTAATGCTTTTTGTCATGGAGGAGGTAACGCTGTGCAGCCCATTCACATCTCATCTCAAACTTCCCTGTGTGCCCACGTGCAACAGTACTTGTGGAATATACCTGTCATCCCTTTAGATAAGCTGTTGGTCTGTTGATCACTGTGTGAATGCAGCCATGAAAGTACAGCATGGATCTGCTCTGTGCCACTGGAGGCTGTTTATCATCTTCTTTCATCCTGAGTATTCTCACCCCACATAACCCTTTCCTTAAGGAAACATTTACACTAAGAAGAAAAATGTTTGCCAGCAATTGAACAACAAGAAGAAAGTTGCATTTCAATACAACACATAATGTCTGTCTTTAAAAATCTGGATTGGTTTTATACTTAACTCATTCAGTGAATTGTAATAAGTGGAAAAAACATCATTTGGAGAAGAATAAAAAAAGACAAGTGTTGCTGGGTCCAAAAGCACTAACTGCAACTCACTTTTTCCCACTTCTTCACTCCTCCAGACCCAAGCATTATTATCCCCTTTTTTTCTGCTTTATATGTTTTCTTTTATTTGATGTCTGCATTAAAGGAACACTCCAGTGTAATATAAAAAGATACTATAATTGCTATGTCTAATTACAAAGAAGAGCTAACTGTCTAATATAAAAATATACAATAAAAAAGAATAATTAACAATCAGATCAAAAGCCACCAACTCAGCAACCTGATGAGGCAGGCTAGGAAGCACTACTCAGCTCTCCCATTAGAGTATGGGGAAACAGAATGCTTCCCTGTATGAAGAGATGGGAAGTTCTTTTCCAATAAATGGCTCTTGGTTTAAGCACCGCTTTTCTTTTTTGATTTCTTTCTAACTTCAAGAGCTTGCTTTTATTGGTTAATTGTTAGGCGTTGTTGTTGTGATTATCTTTTTTTTTTTTTTCTGATTCCCTGGAGTAACAAATGTGAAATGTTATCATTTTGTTTGCTAGTGGGCAGGATCTCATGTTCTTTACACATGTAGATTTTCCATCAGAATCATCAGGAATGTATTATAACAAGGCCAGTTTCCTTCTCTTGGCTCACGTCAGTGAGGTATTTAGATGTGTATAGGGTGCAAGGCTAAGTATGCAATTGACAGCTTCCATAGAGTCGCTGATCATTTGGAAGTGTTCCTGAAGAAATTTTTCTTCCCATGGCCACATCAATCCCTTGCTGAGAGCAACAGTAAGACTATCCAGAGCTTTTCCATCCAAAATTTCAATGGATTTGCTTTGCAGAGCTTTGAAAGTCCAATGACAATTCATACAAGGTGGTATTAAAGGTAGCTCATTGCTCTAGTCCATATGGAAATGGATGGGAGTCTAATGTTCCATATTCCATTCTGAGACCCTGTTTAATCCTCCCTTCAGCTTAGTTGGATTTGAAGGTAGAATGAACAGTGGAAAAAGGTGGAGCCATGGTAATTATTTTTTCAGATGACTTAAGCACTATCAACCCAGAGCCACAACCACAGTGACATAGCAGAATATACCTTGCAGCAAAAAAAAAAAAAGAATAATAATCAGAAACTTCTCTTTGGATCTCACACGCAGGACCTCACATACCCTTATTTCTGTGTGACGCAGAAGAGCAGCAACAGCTTTTAGGGAAGACATCAACAGAAGTTTCACCAGCAACCACAGATACATCTGAAGAGGCATATATGCTCATAGGCAGTATATCACCTATTCCCTTTAACCCCATATTTAAACCCACAAGCTATAGATATATCTTGAGTAATGCAATTTTTTCCTGTATACTCATTAGATTTGCATGTTGTCTGTGTATTTAAGATACTTTCAGCACTGGGCATATGTTTACTAAAATCCAGATAATGATGCTATAATTATGAGACAGATAAACAGAACCATGCCAGAAAACATTGGTTGTTTTGGTTAACTTAACTATTTTTATTCAGCTTTTGAATTTTAAATAAGTATCTTCTCTTAGCAGGAGAAGGAAAAAATGCAGGAGACAAATAATATGTAATAATAATATATTGTAGAGGAGAACTAAAAGCAAAGAGGGATTTCAGAAAGATGCCTGGGGAAAGAGCAAGTTTACCTAATCACATACGCCATGCCATAATTGCTCTTATTTCTCTGGGTTCAACAGTAGTGTTGAGAGCTGTAGTATTTGACTTCAGTTCTACTCACTGTACCTCCCATTCAAAATAAAGTAGTGGATTAAGCTACTCTAAGGTGATAGGTGTCCAAAATCTGATTGATATCAGCGGCCTAATGCAAAACCTTTTGCAAGTCTAAAAAAATTTTCTCCTTAATATCAGTGAGTTTTAGAGCTAAGATTTCTTTCCTCTTAGTATCTACCAGACGTGCCCTAATACCTGCTCACTACAGCTAAATGTGTGAGATGACATGACTCTGTGACTTCCAGCTGCGTAGCCTACTTTATCAAAACTTAATCCAAGGTAGAGAAGATATAGATGTAACTTGAATTCAGTGAGCCCCCATTAGATAACTTTTAGAAGCAGAAGTCCTAGCTGCTCCTATGAAACGAAACATCTCGCTGTTTACAAAAATATCAGAAAAAAAAAATTGTAAATCCTCTTTGCCAAAATGCACAAGAAGTGAAAAGTATGTCAGTAAGAACGATAAAATAGAAATGTAAATAAACTGTAAATGGAAATATATTCTGGGGTTAAAAAAATAGAAAAGGAGAGGAGGGCTAGACTGGGAGAACAGAATGTGTGCAAGGTGGGTAGATACAATCTAGGTTACTCTTCACCTTACAGATGAACATTTCTGAGCAGCAAAGGAAGACAAAGAACAGCCTTAACAACAGGGAGCACAGGAAGGTCAAAAAACACATGAGTCCTAGAGACTCATTTACTGATTTAATCCAGCATTTTGAATTTACTGAAGCTTGAAAACAGACGTGCTGGAAACCATTAGAAAAGAATGCTGTGAAAGGCAAAGTATGAAGCAACTTGATATGTTCACTGATGACAGCATACAAGTAAGGAGACCTCCACCCAAGTAATGTGTTTCATTTTTACATCATTAACCTGGATGGAATGAGGACATGGTTGAGATCTGAACACCAATGATCCCCACAGCCTGTAAGCAGAGAGATCTATAATTCTGAACCTTGGGAAATCATAAAGAAAGTGGTATTTAGATAGCAACATCCTAAAAATCACAGAAATCTGGGGCTAAACAGTGAGGAAAATTGGAAGGAGCAAAGAAAGAAGTGGAAACCTAATGAATCAGATGGCAGAATTTGGTGCCTAAAGACATTTGATTTCTCAGTAACTTAGGAAAGCAATAAGGTTCAGTGTAAATCCTATTGAAACTTAGATTATTGCTTTTGCCACTGAGCTCATGTCTCGGTAGGGCTTTCTGCCTGAATCAGACTCTAATGTGAGACATTTTAATTGTGATTGCTGGGCCAGCAGTAAATGGTGAGCCTAAAGGGCTGGTAATACTTAAATCAAGCCAGTGAATTGGGAGAACAGGCAGAGCAGTGGGAAACACCGAAGACAAGAAGTGACAAAGTAATGAGTTACCTGCAGTCAAGGAGGATGGTAATTGCTGGTGGAAAAATGTGTAAGCATGCCTCAAAGGAAAGGTTGATGACTTTCTGCTTTGAGGTGGTTATTTTTTTTAATGTATGTCCATAGACTGTTGGCCTTGCGATGGCCTGGCCTGAGCTATCTCAGGATTGGCTTTAGTTTAGTTTCAGTAAATGAACACTGATGTAGTAAAGAACACAAGCTGGTGCTCAAGAAAAACCCAAACTCCTCCCAAAAGTCAAAATATACTTTTCTCTCTATATTTTTCCCCCCTATGTTAGAAATGCTGATTTGGGAAAGTAAATCCAAGTTTCACAACAAGGTTAAGCAAGCGAATCCTATCTTAATTTAAATGTATGTTCATTATTTTCATCTGTATCTCTTGCTTTGGATTCTTCCAGACAAACGAGTCATTGCAATACATTTAGAATCCTGCAGAGTTTAAGATATGTGCTCATTATATCCTGTAGTAGTCAAATACTTAAAAATAATCTTCCCTTCTATTTCAGACACTAAAATCTCTGCTGAACTATGAAGAAATCAGTTAAGTGAAGCAAAGAAGAAAAGGTAGCTGCACAGGTTCTTTCCTTAGAAAAGGAGAATTCTTTCTTTCTCCATGGTCAAATACAGACTTCTCCTTATTTCTTTCTAGAGCCAAATATACCAGGACTCACAAGCAAATTTACCTGAAGCAGGGAACACTGCAAAAACTACTGTTTTACAAAATGACAGAGGTCAAAGAGACCTCTGAAAGTTGCCTAATCCAACATCCTTACTCAAAGCAGGGGCAGCTAGGGCAGGTGGCTCCAGTCAAGTTTTGAGTATCTCTGAAGATGCAGCCCCTCAACTTCTCTGAGCAACTTGTTTCAGTGTTCAACCACCTGTACAGTATGAAAGTTCTCTTGTGATCAAATGGAATTTCTTGTACCCCATCTTGGGCCCCTTGCCTCCTGTCCTTTTCTTAGGCACCACTGAGAAGAGTCTTGCTCTGTCTTCTTTGTCTCCTTTAGGCATTTAGACATATTGAAAAGACCCCCTCGAGGTCTCCTTGTCTAAATGAAGAGTCTTAGCTCTATCGGCCTCTATGTATATGTTGGATGTTCTAGTACCTCAATCATGTTCATGCTCCTTTGACAAACTCCAGTTCATTCCTATCGCTCTTGCCCAGAACTGGACCCAGCACTTCAGGTGTCTATCATGAAGGCTGAGCAGAGGGAAGGATCAGCTCTATCAACCTGCTGTTGTTGCTCTCCTTTCTGGGTATAGCCCAGAAGTACAAGAGCACATTCCTGGCTTCTGGTCAATTAGTCCTGGTCAATAATCTCTCTCCAATGCTGCTTTCTACTGGATTTACTATCAGACTGTCCTGATACACAGGATTATTCCTTTCCAGGGGAGGGAAGTGGTATTTTCCTTTGCTGACTTTTCCTTTGCCAAAGCAGGGAATTGCCTCAGCTGGTTGAGGGGTAGCTCTGTCAGAGAGCAGCTGCTGGGCACCATTGTCATCTGCATGGCAGCGGCATTCTGACATCACGGGGGCAGAGCCAGGAGCAGCAGGGTCACCCACTGTGTGTATAAATCCTGCTACTAGGGAGCACAGCAACACAGGAGTAGCACCAACAGGATGGGCAACCAGGTATGGTGCGTCAGAAGGGCACGGTGCAGTTTGCACAGGGCAGGCAAGTAAGGGAGGGTGAGGAGGGATAGTATCTCTGTTCACTCAGGAGACCAGCTTATCAATCTGCTGCCTCCCAGACTACAAATTCAGCCATGGTCTCCACTAGGCAGAAAGCTCTGGCAAGAAGGAATGTGGCAAGTCAGGTGGAGTGACTGCCTAAAAATGTGGTGGTTCAGGTCTGTGGCTGCAACGAGTGCCTGAGCCTGTTGCTGCCAGTGAAGGGTGGCAGGGATTCCACCTGTGTGAGGTGTGAGCAGGCGGATGATCTGCTCAGTATGGTGGCAGAGCTCAAGGAGGAGGTCATGAGATTTCAGAGTATCAGAGAGCACGAGCAGAAGATAGACCGGTGGAGTAACTCTGACAAACTTGAGAAAAAGACATCGTCGTGATAGCCCCCAAATGGTGGTGGACACCCTGCCCTGCCGTCGTCGAGCAGATTGATGCAATTTAAGGGAAGAGGAGGAAAAGTAGCAGGTCCCAGATCAGCACCACAGGCAACTCCTATCCTGACCTACCTTGGTTCCCCAGGTGCCCCTCTAAAATAGGTTTGAGGCTCTGGAACTTGAGGGAGAGGTGAGATGGGATGCAGTGGGAGGCCCACCCTAAAGGTTGTCTGGGGTGAGGCGGTCGACTCCACATCTCAAGACTTCCTCTAGTAAAAAGGACTGAAGGGTGATTGTTGTAGGCAACTCCCTTCCAAGAGGAACAGAGAGCCTTGAATGTCAGCCTGACGCTACCCACTTGGAAGTGTGCAGCTTGCCTTGGGTCTGGATCAGGGATATTTCTAGGAAACTTTCTAGTCTGATTTGGCCCTCTGATCATTTTCCTTTATTGATAGCTCAGGCCAGCAGCAATGAAATCCGTGAGAGAAGCCTGAGGATTATCAAAAAGCACTTCAGGGGGCTGGGTGGTTAGTTGATGGAATGGGCATACAAGTCATATTTTCCTCTATCCCTTCAGTGGCAGGGAAGGATACTGAAACGAGCAGGAAAACCTATCTCATAAGTACATTGCTGAGAGGCTGGTGCAAACGCAAGAATTTTGTTTTTTTTGACGATGGGTCAGTTTACTTGGCACCTGGCCTGATGGCTGTGGATGAGTCTCACCTGTCTCAAAGGGATCCTAGACAGATCCTAGCCCAGGAGCTGGCAGCGCAATCTGAGAGGGCTTTTAACTAGGTATCAAGGGAGGAGGGGATAAAACCAGGCCCACTATGGACAAGCCTGGAGGAATGATGATGGGACTGGGGATGAGGAAAAGGACTCAGCCAAAGTTTGTCTACACCAGTGCATGCAGCATGGACAACAAACAGGAGGAGCTGGAAGCCATTGTGCAGCAGGCAAACTATGACTTAATTGCCATCATGGAAATGTGTGGGATCGCTTCCATGACTGGAGTGCTGCAATGGATGGCTACAAGCTCTTCAGAAGGGATAGGCAAGGAAGGAGGGCTGACGGTGTGGTTCTCTATGTGTGCTTGGATGTTGTTGGGCTTGGGGCTGGGACTGATAAGGTTGAGTCTTTATGGGTAAGGATCAGGGGGAGGGCCAATAAGGTGGACACCCTGGTGGAGGTCTGTTATAGAATGCCTAACGAGGATGAAGAGATAAATGAGGCATTCTACAAACAGCTGGCAGAAGTTGCACGATCGCCAGCCCTTGTTCTCATGGAGGATTTCAACTTCCCCAATATATGCTGGAAATACAGTACAGCGCAGAAGAAGCAGTCTAGAAGTTTACTAGAGTGTATGGAAGATAAATTCCTGACACAGCTGGTAAGAGAGCGTACCAGGGAGGTGCCCTGTTAGACCTGCTGTTCACAGAGAAGGACTGGTGGGAGATGTGAAGGTTGGGAGCTGTCTTGAACAGAGTGACCACAAAATGGTAGAGTTCTTGATTCTTGGTGAAGTCAGGAAGAGGGGCAGTAAACTCCTACCTTGGACTTCTGGAAGGTGGACTTTGAACTGTTCGGGACACTGGCAGGGAGAGTCCTGTGGGATCCAGTTCTGAAGGGTAAAGGTGTTCAGGAAGGCTGGTCTCTCCTTAAGAAGGAAGTCTCAAAGGTACATGAGCAGGCTATCCTTCTGTGCCACAGCATGAGTCAGTAGGGAAGAATATCAGCATGAACTAACAGGGAGCTCTTCCTGAGGCTCCAGGAGAAAATCTATCTCCTGTGGAAGAGGAGCAGGCAACTCAAGGAAAATACAAAGAAGTTGTTAGGACATGCAGGGAGAAAATTAGAAAGGCCCAGCTTGAACTCAGTTTGGCTTTTGGGGTAAAAGAGAACAAAAAACTTTTTTACAAATATATTAACAGTAAGGGAAGGGCTAAGGAGAATCTCCATCCTTTACTGGAAGTGGCAAGGAACATAACCAATGAGGATAAGGAAAAGGCTGAGATTCTCAATGCCTTCTTTACATCTGTCTTTAAAAGTCAGCCCAGTTATCCTCGGGGTGCTCTACCCCTTGACCTGGAAATCTTGGATGGGGAGCAGAATAAAACCCCCATGATTCAGGTAGAAACAGCTGGCGAACTATTACTCTGTCTGGACTGCCACAAGTCTGTGGAGCCTGATGGGATCCACCCGAGGTTGCTGAAGAAGCTGGCAGAGATGATAGCTAAATTGCTTTCCATCATCTATCAGAGTTCCTTATCAACCGGAGAGGTCCCAGAGGTTTGGAGGCTTGCCAGTGTGACTCCTATTTACAAGAAGGGTTGTAAGGAGGATCCAGGGAACTACAGGCCTCTCAGCCTGATCTCGGTGCCAGATAAGGTTATAGAGCAGATCATCTTGAGGGAAATCACATGGTATGTGTGGTGCAGCCAGGGGACCAGGCCTATAGTCAACATGAATTCAAGAAACACAGGTTCTGCTTGACCAACCTGATCTCCTTCTATGATCAAGTGATCAACCTGGTGAATTAGGGAAAGGCTGTTGACGTGGTCTACCTAGACTTCAGCAAAGCCTTCGACACTTCAGTATTCTCCTGAAGAAGCTGGTAGCCCATGGCTTGGACAGATACACTCTGCTGAGTAAAGAACTGGCTGGATGGCCAGGCCCAGAGAGTGGTAGTAAATGGAGTCTCATCCAGCTGGTGACTGGTCGTGAGTGGTATTCCCCAGGGGTTGGTATCGGGGCCTGTCCTGTTCAATATCTTTATTGATGACCCGAATTAGGGCATTGAGTGCACCCTCAGTAAGTTTGCAGATGACACCAATTTGGCAGGAAACGTTGATCTGCCAGGGGATATGAAGGCCCTACAGAGGGATCTGGACAGGGTAGATAGCTGGGCTGAGGCAAACGGGATGAAGTTTAAGAAGACCTAGTGCCAGGTGCTGCACTTCGGCCACAACAACCCCAGGCAACGCTATAGGCTTGGGACAGAGTGGTTGGAAGACTGTGTAGAGGAAACGGACCTGGGGGTACTGGTTGATGCTCGGCTGAATGTGAGCCAGCAGTGTGCCTGGGTGGCCAAGAAGGCCAATGGCATCCTGGCTTGTATCAGAAATAGTGCAGCCAGCAGGAACAGGGAAGTGATCGTCCCTCTGTACTCAGTCCTGGTGAGGCCACACCTCAAGTACTGTATTCAGATTTGGGCCCCTCACTACAGAAAGACATTGAGGTCTTGGAGTGTGTCCAGAGAAGGGCAACAAAACTGGTGAAGGGTCTGGTGCACAAGTCTTATGAGGAGCGGCTGAGGGAGTTGGGATTGTTTAGTCTGCAGAAGAGGAGGTTCAGGAGAGACCTTATCACCCTCTACAACTACCTGAAGGGAGGTTGTGGTGAGGATTGGATTGGCCTCTTCTCCCATGTAACTAGCAATAGGACTAAAGAGAATGGCCTCAAGTTGAATCGTGGGAGATTCAGGTTGGATGTTAGGAAACACTTCTTTGAGAGAGTGATCAAGCACTGGAATGGGCTGCCCAGGGAGCTGGTGGAGTCACTGTCCCTTGAGGTGTTTAAGAAACATTTAGATGTTGTAGGGAGGTGGTTTAGTGAGAAATAATGGTGATAGGTGGACAGTTGGACTGGATGATCGTAGAGGTCTTTTCCAACCTCGGTGATTCTATGATTCTAAAATACAGACAACTAAATTTTAAAAAGACCTTCATATTTTTCAGAGTTGTTTTATTAGAGCTGCTGCTCACACACTATTAGAAAGCCTAGATTTGTACAACAGCAGTGTAAGAGGAGATAGCATGTATCATGCCTTCGCAGCATAATATCATTAGCTATCCCAGCTGATGAGCAAGGAACACTGTAATTATCAGAAGTTTAGCAGAAATAATCATAATTGATACACTAAATAAATCTGTTGTAATTTTTGGGGAAAAAAAACAACTAGGGGCAAACTTAACAGCATGCATAAACTGAGATGCACATCTGTATCGCTCCTTTTCCTCTCTCATTACACCACACACCCTCCTGCCTGCGAACAAAGATCTCTGTAAGGTAAGTCACAACAGGTGGTAAACACTCCAACATTTAAGGGCTTGTTTAGATGGTAAATGGAACCAATCCAATTAAATCTGTTGTAAATCACACCCTTAGCATTTCAGCAGTAGTTAGCATGAGACACAGATTTCAGAGCCGTTTCAGTGCAATTTAATGTGATTTCTTTTATCAGCTTAATTTACAACAAAACGAGGGTCTACAAACAGATCGCAATCAAAATATTGTGAATTAGAATGCAGATATTTCTTTTCATTTTAGTTACCACGTAGTCTAAACCTAAGACTTGATAAACACATGCATACACATACAGAACAATCACTGGTTCACTAGGAAGACAATTACAAATTACTCAGTGCTGCCAATTAGTGAACTAGCAGGAAAAAAAAAATCTAGAAATAGAAGTAAAGCAGAATGCTTCACAAAATGCAAACCATTTATTTTTTGTGAGAAAAGTCAGAACTAGTGCTGTATAGCTTCTTATCAAGAGAACCAATGAACATGAGTTTCTTATATATTTTCCAATATATAGCATTACATGTAACATGCACAGAAGAAAATCTCATCACAGTATTTTGTTAGATGTTTAACAGAGATTCTCAGAAAAGACCTGTGTCACTTTGAGATGCATTATCAGCAACTGACAAATTTGTGAGGTTTTATGCTAATATATTGACATGATTACTCAGGAATACTGCAAACAAGTTTCTGAAGGACTCAAAAACAAATCAGCGTTACTGTATACACAACCTTCTTAAGGTTTCTATCAGCATTTCTGTGTTTTCTTGTTAAGTCAGTGCAAACATGCAAAAGCAAGCAAATCTTCAGCCCTGCATATTCATCAGAAAGTTTTCAAATAACTTCACATCAGTACTCAACACAAAATTTGGCCCCACTAAGCTCATTCAGACAGGGGATGGAAACTGTGCCACACTTGATCGATAACAAACAGGCAGCGTGGCTTGAAATTCCAGTATTGATCACCTCCACAAACAATGAGTAATTTACATATCATTTAGCTGCAAAGAACTTTGAGGAAACTGCAGCCAGCTGGGAGATATTGCAGAAAGACACATATAGCGAGATTCAAACAAGCAATTGATTCAGTCTTGATACATACATGGCTAATGCAACATCTAGATTACTTTCACTTTCCTATCAGCAAGCAGGACTGTTTCCCATGGAACAAGTACAGCCTGAACAATGGTGTGGAGGAGCTTTCTTTGCCAGGGAATCCTATGCGCTGCCCTTAGTTGGGTGCAACTAATAAGTAAACTTAGAAACATTAACATCACTGCCCTGCTCTTGAAACCAGTTCTTAAGGCACAAAATACCTGGATGACTTTTGTGGATATCCTATTTTACTTCTCCCAGGGCTTAAACATAAATATCTAGGTGAGATTTTGCTACCCTGTCATTAACTTGAACTGTTGGATGCTGGCTCAGCATCAAAACACATGGAAAGGGTTGATTGCTCTCTAAATCCTTCCTTCTTTCTTCTCTCTTCCTTCCAAGGAAGAAGAGGAGAGGAAAGAAGAATGTCAAGACAATGTTGGCACAGGAACAGGGAAGAGTCAGCCAGAAGTATGTTTAGATTGTAGGAAAAAAAAAAAAAAAAAGAAAAAAAGAAAAAAAAAAAAAAAAAAGG
>JAOWBP010002052.1:5814977-5827288 GCA_028571105.1 Tragopan temminckii | reverse complement strand
AGAATTATTTTTAAATTTTAGTAAAAAAAAAAAAAAAAACAAAAAAACAAAAAAAAAAAAAAAAAAAGGTCATGAGCTTCCAAAGAGATTCTGAGGCATATTTTGCATGAAAAAAGCAAGGGAAAACCCTTTCCTCATTTTTCACATGGAACTTCGTCAGTTGATGCCAAGCATGATACAATGCAGTTACTTGGGACAGGAGGGGACAGCCTGGGAATGTCCCTCTACTCCTGCCAGAGCTTATGTATATAGACAGATGTAGGTATAGATTTGTTGTATATAGAAAGGTGTGACTGGGGAGAGTAAACAGCTACCTTTACAAAGGTAAATGTATTTCCTTGATGAAAAAAAATCAGCAACTGAGAGTCACCAGCGTAAGCAACTGTCTTATAACATTGGCTGTTGCTTTTTCAAAACATTGGCATGTTGTTGTCATGCAGCTATTATGAAGAAATCACACTGTGAGGCAAGAAGCCTTCCTGCAAACCAGGATGGGAAGCATAGAATCAGCTGCAGTTTTTTCACTGCAGGGGTTTCTATAAAGAAAAAAATCTGATCATCGGTTTTGCACACACTAAGAAAAATTCAGTTTGCAAACAATGAACATCCTTTGTGTTCAGCGTTGGCAAAGCAATTGATTCTAGTTCGAGATTGGACCTGTGCCACTGCAAAAGCAGTTCATCTTTTCTGTTCTGAAAAGTATTGTAATGAAGAGCTTCAACTGAGGGGATTTTTATCATGAGATTCAGGTTATGACTTCTTTCAATTTCTCTCACTTCACAAAACAAAATGTATGGAATCCATCATTCCAGTATATTGAGAAATAAAGTAACTCCAAGACACCACAGAAAATGTTGGGACTTATTATATAGCGAACAAATAACTTCTAATACGCTTCTACCTTCCTACTTTCTCCAACAAAATTCAGGAACACATTAGGAGGGTACGGCTTCCCGTTGCATGAATACAAATACTGAGGTGAAATCTGACTGTCTTTAAAAAGGAAAACATCTTTCTGAACCAAAAGATTCAATGGTGGAGCAACACAGAAAATCCCATCTCATTATTAGACAAGGAACAGGGTCACATAAATGGAAAACATACTTCGTGTGCAAGAGAGCTTTTCTTTTGAACTCTTATGTGTTCAAGTGCTCACACTCTCTCTCAAAGGAGTAACCTTTTATGTCCGAGCAAGCAGGATGAGATCACTCAGAAAATCTGGCCTTTAAATGGCATCTTTGTGATAAAGAATGAGAAATTCCCTGTAAAAGTGGGGACCTTACTACTGATCTTCTGAGCATAAAGGCTTCTTTTTTTTTTTCCTGACTGTATCATCATGTCTTATAAAAATTTCACTTCTCCCGGCGAACCTTGCATATCTCATATCCTCAGACCATCTTGACTAGAATAACCTCACTGCATTAAAAAAAAAACTGGCAGCCTTAAAACTTGACAGACGTTTCTTTTTAACACTTTTTTATACAAAAGCAATAACAGCAGGTAGTAAACCAACACTGCCACACAGCATGGTGTAGGAAGGAAGTGCTATAAACCCTATCACAATTATTTTAGTGAAAGACAAGGCCATCATTAGTGCCGTATTGATCAACCTCCCCCTCCCATCTCCACTGTTTGGAAGTTCATTCACATTATTATTACTGTTCCAGACAGTATTATTATAACAGACATACATTATACAATAAGAGGCTTTGGTATAATTGACATCTGAAGCACCAGGGAGCTTGAATGCTCGCTACTGGTTAGAATGTGGTCTCCAGAGGGAGACTTTCCTTCTCACAAAAGGGGCTATCACACAGTCATTGCAGTGTGTAAATCAAATCCTCAGTGACTGCTGTTTTTTCATTACTTGTCTGTGACCTGGAACTAAATCTTTGCAACACTGTATTGCTGATTATCCACTTCTGGAACCCAAAACAATGCACCACAACCATGAACCGATACCTACACACGGGGTAAAGCAAATGACCTACCTGGGTTAAAACAACAGAAGCTTGTTTATTTTTTAGAGGAAACTGAGAATATAATCCCACTGTTTGGGCTTTGGGTGTCGTGGAAAATCTCTGACTTCCATGCACAGTTAGGCACAAGCCAGACACAGGAAGCACAGGTAGATTTAAAGCATTCCACCCCTCAATCAAATTAAGCTTATGCCAGAAATGTTTGTTAAAAGATCCACATGTTGCACATTAAAGGCTACGTCAAAATAAAAGACAGCAATTTACACAGGCTTTCTTCTACAAGCAGAGTGCAGGGAGGAAGGCCTGGCAGTGGGACTGAACGCCAGCCCCCACAGCAGGTTATGCACTGAATGTGGTGTGAACAAAATCAGGTCACAGCCCCCAGACGACACAAGAGAAAGACCAATTCTAATGTCTGTCCGGGGCCAGCTCCCACTAGTGGCAATGATTTAGAAGAGGGAATTGAGCCCACAGCACTCTCCTCAACGTTTACCATGATGTGGGGAAATTCTGTTGAATACCTCCTGATCAACAAACATATTCCACCAAGCTCATACACTGCGTGAGCAAGCTTGAGGAAGAAATCCACCTACGCACCATTTGCATGGCTTCTCAAGCTCAAAGACCCCTCGATCGCTGATTTAAACAGTGACTCCCCACTCACAACAGGCTCCCTGGGTGGCTATCAGCTTCCCACCCTGCTTGCACCAGCTAGAGAGCGATGTGTGCCTTCATTTCCTGTTGCTATCATGGTTTCAAGGAAATGCCACGAGCTGGCACAGATAGCAGCCACTTATTTGTAAGGTGGGACCTGAAACAGCTCTGCAAACACCAGAACTGAGAAGAATAGTAAAAGGAAAAAGAAGTCTGAGCAACCAGCACTGTCCCTAGGGTAGCCCAGCCTGTACCTCTATGAAGGGTAGCTTTCCCTAGGATGCACAAGAGAATGTGTGGTAATTCATCCTCATGCAGCCCCTCTCAACAAGTCACGTTCATGAGTGTGGCAGGAGGGAGACCACGCTGCTGTACCTGCAGTCTGCTTCCCTCTCCAAAAAGAGAACCTTCACCCTTCCTTCAACGAGGCACAAATGAAGGAACTCTGCAGCATGAACCAGCTCTCCCCCACATGTCAAGCTGATTCAAAGCATGATAGCATACTCTGTCAACCAGAGCAAGAAACAAAGGCCACTTTATCTAGAAACTGGCAGTCACCAGCTGCAACCTGCCAGGATATATGCAGGAGGAAAACCAGGACTGCGTGCAAATAAGAAGCCTCAAGATGGAGCAATGTTGGGCACAGGCACAGATGGGACAAGAGTGGTGGAGAGCAGCTCAGCAGAGAGGGAATTGGGGATGCAGGTGACAGCAGCTCACCACAAGCCAGCAGTATGCTTAGCAGCCAAGAGGCAAACCACATTTTGGGGTGCATTAAACAGCACAGACAGCTGCTCAAAAGAGGTGGTTATCCCACTCTATTCAGTGATGGTGCAACCTCTCCTTGAATATTGTGCTCAGTTCTGGGCTCCACGATATAAAAAGGATGTTAAGGTCCTTGAAAGCTTCCAGAGGAGGCACCAAAGCTGATAACAGGGTTGCTAGGTGTGTCCTGTGAGAAAAGGCTGAGGACACTTGAATTGTCTGGGCTGGAGGAGGCACAAAGGTGACCTCATTGCTCTCTGCAGCTCTGTGAGGAGGGGGAGCAGAGAAGTGGCAGGCTCTGCTCCTGGTCACTGATGGGAATGGCACAGAGCTGCCAGGGGAGGGTCAGACTGGGCACTGGGAAACATTTCTGTGCCACGAGAGTGGTCAGACACTGGAGAAGGCTTCCTAGAGAGGTGGTTGATGCCCTGTGCCTGTCAGTGTTCAAGGGTCACTGGGACAATGCCCTCATTAATGTGCTTTAACTTTGGTAGCCCTGAAGTGGTCAGGTAGTTGGACTTGATCTTTGAAGGTCCCTTTCAACAGAACTGTCCTATTCTGTTTTACACGCAAGCAGCAGCACCTTACCTAGTCTTGTTCTAAAGAAAAAGAGGAGAGATGACTAACAGAGTTCATTTAGGAAGAGGTGAGAAATCAGAAGACCTGTCTGCCATAAGGAAAGTGCTGCAGTCAGGCTTTGCCAATCACTACCAGACTCCTTGACTCCCTGTGACAACAGTGGATGATATGGGCACCCACTCAAACGAGGAGATTCTCCAGCAGCCCCCACACATCAAGCTGAGAGTGCCAACATTTGCTTTCAATATATAGGAAAGCCAAGCAAATAAGCCTTAATGCTTAGTACTAAAAACAATGGAAGTCATTGCCCTGAAATCTCAGTGGTGCTCTCTTGCAATTATTTCAAACAAGGCCCATCCTGTTTGCCTGTTTTTGTATTCAACAAGGGGAGATGAATTTATCTGCTGCCTGTGATGTCAGCCTAAGAGGTCTGTTTAGGACACTGTCATAATTCTTGTCTTTCTTTTTTGCTAATGGTTGCATGCCTTTGATTAAAACCTGCATGGTGCATTAAAGGCTAAAACAGATGATGAATGCCATGTAGTACTTTGTGTTAGATCAGAGTTGATTAGAATTTTTGACGATCCAGCAGCTAGAAGAGAAAACTGCATAAGTAGTGAAAATATTCAGCTGTTAGTGTTGTAGGAGGCAGTGGCTTTTGTTTGACATGAGATACAAAACAGTAACTAAATGGACAATGTACTCTCTTGGTCAATGAATGGCTTTATAATCACAAAAGAGTTCTGTAAAGAAAAGCTGGTGAATTAATTAGTCCAAATATTTGTAAGACTTCTTGCTTGTTTTCAAGTGGGCAGCCCTCCCCCACCAACACCACAGTTTCAGAGCGGGATGCCACTTAGTTTATTTTTCATCACTGCAAATATAACAGAAGAGCATTTTAAACAAACAAGCAAACAACAAAGCAAAGTGTAGCAAAAATTAAAGATATCAGAGCCACGTGCATATCACAGCATCATCCAGACAGATACCTTTAGTAATCTCTGCCAGCACACCAGTTAATCAAATCACTATTGCTGCTCTGAGTGAAAAGATTTGGATGAACAGGACAGACAAGTTGCAGAGGAGGAAGTTGCATGATTAAGCAGTGGTGGCAGAAAGCTGGCAGTATAAGCAGACCAAACTTGCAGCAGAGAAAGGTTCACTTGCTAAGATGATCCAAAATTTGTTAGGAGAGTACACAGAAAAAGCTCGTTGAAGGAGAATGGAAGGAAAGAGTTGGAGATGATGACTACAGAGAGAGAGATGGAAGAGAGGGAGGAAAAACCAAATTGTTTCTATGGTGCTGTCTCCAAACAAATAGTGTGGATGTCATTTGCTTTTTGATGGCCTGATAACTTAAAGAACATCAGGACTTTTCTTATATGTAGCTTTTAGAGATACCACCCTCCATTAAATAATTTTCTTAAAAGTGCAAATTCTCAGTAACTTTAATGGGATTCTTCATAGAAAAAAAAAAGAAAAAGCAAAGCAGTTGATGAAGACATTTTGCAAGACTGGGCACAAGTTACTAACTTGCTATTTGTAAAACAGCTGCTAAATATAATCAATGGTCTTTCTAGTGCAACTTGCTTTACTAGCCATCTCAACCTTTCCAGTTCAGCAACACACTGATATTACAGTGGTTTCTTCTGCAGTTAATGCCCTGCATATACACTTCTAATCTAGATTGTGGCACTCAATGGATGGCTAAAGTACAGAGTTAAAGAGAATTTAAATCACTATACTTCCACTACAGCTTTAGAGCAGTGTCAGATTCAGGAACGCATCATATTGAAGGAATATCCATAGCTCCAGACCAGGTATTCTATTGTCCAAGCGTTATATTTAGAATCATACGTATGTAAATTTGGAGTAAGATACTAAAACTCCTCCTAGATTTAAGAAGGGACAGTTGGGTAGAAAGTACTCTTGGAGAAGTCCAGAAGTAGTAGAGTGAAGCCTGAAAGGCCATAGAAAATATAACACTTCTAGTGGTTTCACATAAAAAGACACTACCACAGCTGCAAGAAAGCTATAGCTTGTTCTTGATCCAGGTTTCCTCAGGATATGGGGTCCAGAGGTCTGAATCCTCCAGGACAAACATCCTGCTCATCACATGAATGGATGTAAGTCCTTTCTTGTGCAAACTTCTGCTTCAGTCCCAGAAAGAGGATGTTGACCTGGAAGCAATGCTTCCCTCCTATATGTACTTCATTCTTCGCTAATCTTAGATCCTTACTTAGATGATTCTCTCTCTGAGGCAAGGCATTTTTTCTGTGCAAGTCATCAAGACTTTGGTGCCCAAGGCAGAAGGAAGTCATCACAAGGTTTACTTATCATTCATCACTTTGCAGGACATCCAGTCATGTCTAGGTCAGTGTTAGCCAGGAAATATCCAGTCAAAGCATACTATCACTGCCATCCAGCCACTCTCTTCCTGAAGTAGGCTGCTGTAATCAGAGAAAAAACACAGCTGCATCTCTAGCTTCAAAGCAGAACTAGTGTTATCTTCCAAGCATATATTCTTTCCCAGCTTCTGCTACCCACAACTTTGTTGCAGCAGATTATATGTTTAAGATGCCTAAGTGGAAGGGAAGTCCTCTTAGAAGGAAAAAAGTTCACAGAACTGCAATGTACACCACAGACATCAATGACGGCTTCAAACAAAACTAGTATGACAAGCCAAAAGAGTAACAAATAATCTCATCTGTTATGGAGATAATTGGTTTTGATTCCCAAAAACTGTATCAAATTTTGTGTGTATTTGCACTATGCTGTGATTAAGCGTTCTTTCCTCTTCATGTTTGAAAGAGAACATACTCCAAAGGCACACTATCTAGATTACATGCACCCATATAAGTTTTGTAGTCTTGAGAGCATCCCACTTTGATCTCAGAAGCTGATTGTTGGAGCCCCCACAGAGCAAAAAAATAGCACAGGAGGGTCTTCTCATTGATATACACATAAGGAAAACTCATGAGATTTCTGTGAAATTGCTTTGGTTTAGAATTTTTTCTCAAGTGTTTCATTTCAACTATAAATAGAAAATAGAATCTCATGACAAAGATGTAGTTGACATAGTGTGCAATTTATCATCTGTGAGCACATTTCAGAGTACTTGTCTCAAAGCTGACATGCTGTGTGGACTGTGGAATATGACTATTTTAATATATTCCATGACAAATGCAAGCAAAAGTAGCTGGGGTGCAAACAATCCACAAAGAAAATTCTCCATTGGCTCTCCTGATCTGACTCCTTTGTGACAGCAGATAACCTTGTGAAGTCAAAACTGTTCCAGCATAAACGGAAAAAGCAATGCTTCTCTGGCTTACTTCCTACCGCGCTTTTGTTGCAACTTGTTAAGACCCATTCCTGGTAGCAAACTGTTTAATATATTCAGCTCCTTTCCCCACCTATAAAAATACCACAGACATGCAAATAATTATTAGCATATATGTAGACAGCTACAGAAGTAAACAAACGAACATAAATAAAAATGAAAGGACTGGATTCCAAGGCTGTCACTTCCCTTCACAGTATTTTTCTTCTGGGAACAATTTCCAGCAAGAACGAAACAGAATGCTTTACAGTGGGTCGCTTCTGCTAAAACATTCATATTCTTCCATATCTCAAACAGCAGGCCCGTGGGTATAAATCCAAGTTTTACTCTACTAGAACCAGCATAACTCAAAGAGAAGTTGACCTCATCTGCTAAAACCCAATATAACATGTCAAGGACTGTCAGTAAATTCGGGTTACAGTACCTGGGAGGTGAAGTGCCCACCCCTGGGGAGCAGGTCACTTACATAAATGGGGGCTATTATAGGAAAAAGTTCTCACTGCAGCCCGCTGGCATTTTGGCCTTTGTGACCATCTTGTACTGAACGTAGTCAGCTTTTCACAAATAATGTCTTTTCTTGCATGTGCTCTCTGAAGCTTTCCATGTGCTACAAGGACAAATTCATTATTTTACCACAGATTAATGGTCAGGCAGTTTAAAGGCTCTCACTTTCCCTCTGAGTCACTTTCCAGCTTTCTGCGATGAGACTGGCTCCAGCAGATATCTCTGGATTTGCACAGGGATAACTGATAGCAGACATTGGCCCACTGGTTTTGGTTTCCAACGTTGGAAATGAAAGCAACAGCAGACAGAAGTTCATCTAAAATAAGGCCCTGTCCAATATTTGCCCATTTTAACTCTGCTTCCTCTAGTACCTTCTCTTAATCAAATCACACGTACTCCTGCAACTGTAAACAGCTGTTGCCTTATACTCCAGTGGACCAGCCACCAGGTGGCAATGGTACACCCTCGACTGTGTTGCATCTTGTAGCTGGAGCTTCTTGGCCCCCAGTGTAGGAGATGAAAAACTGCTGTCGTTAGTCTTCCAGAAACACACTTAGCACCTGCCGTGAGGTGGCCTCGATACATTTTAAGATCAGATCCAATCTGTGCTCCCGCTCAGCCTTACAAGAAGAGGCTCCGACTGCAGCTTCTTTCCTTACACTGGTCAGACCTTGCAAGGTAACAGTTGCCACAGTTGTAATGGATAAAAAAGTGATTGGTGACCTCAAAGCTTAAGCCACTGCAGAAACTTTACCCAAGGCTGCCAACAGGCAGTTGGTCCCATTCCCACTCTCACCCCTGCATCTCTGTGCAGCTTGGATAAGGGAGAGATCCAAGTTCAGACTGTGCTACCCAGGACGTGGCTTGTTCAGATGCAGTTTATTTCACTCAGAAGGAAATGATGAAGTTCTCTAGGCACGTGATATAATACAGTTCGGTAGTTTTCACTCCTCTGAGGTGGTTTTCAACTCTTCCACATCAATTATGTGCAAATGGTGGTTTTGAAGTCCAGTCAGAGGCTAAGGGTTGGCTATACTTTCTTCTTGCAGGTTTTGCACAGAAATGTACGTTATATACCTGTGGTTTCACATTGCCTTCCAACATTTTATAGCTTTGAAGACTGACATATGGTCATTGATTAACCACAGATAAAAATGGAATCTTGCATTTGTGGGCGATCAGGGCACGTGGAATAGGGGCTTATTTTCTAATGACACCATTTAATCATCATTTTGGGTATCAGAAACTTCTAACGGGGATTCTAAGCAGCAAGTACAAGATTTGGGTGCCCTAGGTGAGTTGTGCCTGGCCTAATCCAGAAGCTAGCTGCTCCCATTCGTATCATGAGAGCACTCTGAATCAGCTGCCTATGATGTCAGTCCATATGTTCAGAGGATTTGGGGGTAGAATATGCATATGCATAGCCTGGTAGAAGAACATATGTTCTACACATGTATATATGACCTGTGAGTAGGTGGCTTATAGCTTTCTAACTCTGCTGATGTCAGCACTGTATTACACTATAACAAGCTCAAAAACACTCCTGCAGCATCCAGGTATTGACAAAGTCTTCCTGTTTTCCTAGCCACTAATCTGGAATCTGATCTTGTGAAGGTGTTCAAGTCCATGGAAGTCAAGGTGATTCCACAACTACCCCAAATCAGCATCTTAGTCACACTGAAAATATTTCATTAATACAAAGTCAAGGAATGAAGGCAAACATCGACCATAAGTAATTAGAGCTTTAAAAAGCCAGTATAGTGTCTACTAGACAATACCAACCAGAGTGAATTTTGTCTTCCAGGCATGAGTCAGAGGGTTAGATTAACTTTCAGCACTACTGTATTGATATTAATGATTGATATCTCAAGGACTGGCACTACGGTAGAGTTTGCATGCTTACGTGTGAAGAAGAAAATCTCCAAAAAACTCTGAGAGTGCTTTGGTCTTATTAGAGAGGCTAGGATCGGACTTTTGTAAAAGCAAGGAAGTAGTTCGGGTGTCTAAAAGATGAAGAGATTTAAGAAGTAGGGTGGGAGGGGAAGGAGAGAAAATCTGGGACTGGGATTTGGAACAAGTTTCTGTAAACGCTGCTTTAACTATTAATTGAGGAGCAAACATCATATTAAATTCTTATGGAATATGTGCATGAAAAGCAGTAGCACAAGTCAGATCTGC
Source organism: Tragopan temminckii (assembly GCA_028571105.1). NCBI lineage: Eukaryota > Metazoa > Chordata > Aves > Galliformes > Phasianidae > Tragopan > Tragopan temminckii. The sequence goes on along the minus strand of JAOWBP010002052.1, from coordinate 5,817,289 downwards.
CCCATGTGGATGCTGCTGACGAAGCAGCCTCCTTGGAAATGTTCCTCAGACTTTTGACAAATGAACTTTCTGTAGGTTGTACGTTTGAACACGGAATGCCTATTGTTTCCATCTGCCTTTGGCTTGTACAGTTCCTTGGAGGCTTAATACAGAGACAGACATTTAGTGAAAAAAAGGGTTTACTGAGTGGCAGAAGCACATTCTAGGAGAATGCACTAAGAGGAGAAAAAAAATACCACAAAACACCAACCAGTGGTTTCCACAGAAATGAAACCATTGCAGAAGAAAAATGCTCTTAAAAAAACACATACATTTTTCATGGAGTGGGCCTAAAGCACTTATTTATATTTCATCTCTGTATGACATGGTTTCGCTCATCTAATTCCATTTAAAACATTACAATTTTTGTTTCAAATGTCTCTGTGCTGAAATGTATTCTCTAAAGTGCCCTGGAGCTGCTGGTATTGTGAATGTTATCTAAATGACTCATTCGAATTTTTAAGGACAACTCAGCATAGAAATACTTTACTCCGTTTTTCAATTATTTTTATTTTAAAGTTTTTAGTTTGGGTTGCAAGGAAGAAAGCTGCAGACCAACAGATAGCATTTGTATGAAATCACACAACTGCCGCTGTTTTCTGCTTTGCGGGACGAAACCAAACACGTGCAAGTGCCATGTTTTCTCTTGATAGCACACAGCGAATCTTGATTGCTTACAGCATTCCTGCAAAGGCCGTTCGATGACAAATACAAACCTCACTCTCTTTGATTGGGAAAAGAAAGACAATTATCAAACACTGCTTCTTATATGATGTCTGTTTCTATTCTGCTGCGATACGTTATTCTATAAATAGGAGAACTTCAACTTAGCATTCCATGCACACATTGTCTTTGCACACCTGCGTATGCCTGTGTGGTGAAATCCTAGCTTCAGTGAAACTGGAATTTTCTTAAAATGCTAAACCACAATACTGGACACACAAACATTCACAAGGATTGGTCTCCATATATAGCAGGTCAGGTTCTGGGCCCATGAGCTATGACAGGGCTTTTTTTTCAGCTGCAATAGACAGGCTTAAGGGCAAACTTGTACGCTTTTGTAAAACAGGATTTAAACTCAGAAATAACTCACTGACATTGAAAAGTCGTTGTAGAAATGATACTCCCATAGCAATGATACACAGCAAGACATTAATTCATTTGCTACCTGGATACTTCAACTGCAAAAAGAATACTCTAAATGATTTATCTTTTTCTTTCTTTTTTTTCTTTTTTTTTTTTTTTTTTTTCCCCACACTGGTTGTTTCCGTACAGAGCCAGAAAGTGAATCGAAAGGGATGTCCTTCCTGACAGCACAGGTTCCTTTCTGAGACCAACCTATGGAATTGTATGTTTTTACATATGGAAACATACAATCTGAAGGGTATTTCTGTTTGAGCCCTACAATTACTCTAAAGAAAGCTAAACTTGTGCTCAGTAAAGACGGAGCTTCTCTCAGACTGCCAAGACAAGCCCTCTGAAGGACTCAGGCCATATTTCAGATCAGATCATCCTTTTCTAAATAGCCACCTCAGCCTTAACAATCAGACAGTGTATATGTATATAATTTCTTAAAAATCATGGCCAGAAAGGATATCAGATGCACCTACTGTGTATTCACAGATCATTAAATTGAAGAAAAATATCCTAGTTGATGCCCAAAGACTTTAGTGAGGGCAAAGCACTCCCACGCTTAGGAAACTACCTGCCACAGACACAGAATTGGCAAGACTAGAGGAAGTCCTGCAATGGTAGAGAATTAATCATGTGAGATGTACACAAACGATCCTAGCAGATGAACCACACCTCATGGTATATGAGGTGAAAGATCCACAGAGCCTGCCAACTTGATCCAGGGAAAATTCCCTCCTAGCCCTACTAAGGCAATATTTAATCACTCTCTATACCACCTACGAAGAGATCTCCTGCTGTGGCCACTCTGATGCTGCAGAGGAAAGCAATTAATAACAACAAAAAGAAGCGCATCCAGAATTCTTTGCTGATTGGGCAAGGAAGGAGATGAAAAGAAACATGCCTTGGTCTTCCTCAGACAACTCATTGAAAATCTGAGCCACAACATCCTTCTCTCTCAAAGAGAGGGACGAGCAAGGCTGGCTGCATAGGGCCACAGGCTCATCAAGAGGTCACAACTCTCTGCCTTTTCCTAGACATGCAATCTGATGTTCAATAGAACTCGCAGCTAGAAAACAGCTTCTTCATTCAAGACTGATTCAGATGCCTTCTGTCAGCCAGGTGGAGAAGCCTCAGCTGCC
>JAOWBP010002052.1:5792570-5814910 GCA_028571105.1 Tragopan temminckii | reverse complement strand
CCCTCATCTCAGCGCTTGTTTTCCAGTCTGTAACTTATGTTATAATCCACCTTGAGCAGATCAGGACATACTATCCTAGGGGGAAACTTTGAAATAGTGTTAAGTGTTCCCATTGTTGTGGATTATGTAAGGTTTTTTTTGTTGTGCTTTTGGTGTTGTTGTTCTTGGGTTTTTTGCCACAGCACAGAAGCAAAAATTCAAGTTAAAGGTGGTATCACAGATAATTCCTAAGTCCTTCTACAAGTTGCTACATTCCAAATGTGATCTACTCCATTCTGTGTTCAAATACATACTAGGTAGAGTCTGGCTGTAGTAAAACACGCTCTTCTGTTGCAATGGAAAGATTAAACTAGGTAATTGCTTTTTACCTGATCTCTCATTTACCTCCTCTCTAGTTTTTGCATCAGACTTGACCAGCAAATGTTACACATCACCGACAAGATCACTGATCAAAATTTGTCTTTTCCTCCCTCCCAAATGTGTTCAACAAATTCACCACAAAAATACCTGAAAGATCCCGAGTGAATTACAGACAGAGGATGCATGCTGATAAAAATTGTCACAATTGGAAGCAGAGAAAGATTACTGTATGAGTATTCTAGGCAGTAGGTTATAAAATTGGAGAATTTTTCTTTGCTCATACAGATTTAAAAAAAAAACAAAAACAGCAAAGGAGAGATTTTGCTCAAGGGATGTCAACTGTACTGCTGATTGAGGTGGAAAATCTGTGAAGGAGCCCCTTGTTAGAACTGTTGGCAGGGTATCATCCAGTGCTGTACACGCTCCCTCTGCACCAGGCAGGGATTTTTCATTTCATACATGATTCAGAACTTGCTGTAACCTTTCCAAAAGTCACATTACATTGTCATACACTCCTGTTACCATAAAGACCTTCACTTCATGAAGGAAGTGGCTGTTCTGGAAGATGAGGATAGGGAGCAGATGCTGCCAGTGGACTTCTTGCATTGAGGCACTCACCAACACGTGCCCACGGAAGCAGTGTTTCTACAGCAGTTCAATTGCATCTGCCCAGCTCTCAGCACCTGTCTTCCACATGGGGTTTTGTACCTGGCTGTTCTGCATCATTCTAATCTCTTTCTCCATTGCCAACCTATTTCATGCCTATTCTACTACTTATTAGTTCCCAGCCAAACTAAACACAGGAGTTGCTTCCAACAAGTAATAACTTCCTGAAACCTAAGAAAAGTTCAACAATGTGTCTTAAACCCTTGACCGTAACTCTGCTACATAATTGAACATTAATTATGTTTTTTAGATGCAATCTTGCTGAACCTTCCTCTGACACTTCTATATCCAGTATTATTTGAAAGTCTGTCCAACAAAGTATTGGAGCTCTACATCAGCCCATACAAAATAGTAATTGAATTGAATTAAACTGATTCCTAATGTACACAGTTAAATCTGCAAACCTTTCAGTGTCTACATTCATAAAAGAGAGTAAGGCTCACTTGCGTTAACAGAAATGAGAAAATGAAATTTTAAAGTGTAGCTTTTGTATATATTGCTATATAAGCTCAGCAATACAATACTGAATCCACTGCAAGTATAAGCTAGTTATTTTGCTTCCTGAAATCTAACTGTTATGATGACAGCATCAAATTATCAGTTTCGCCTTTCTTCTTGCAAAAATGTCCTATTCACCTTTTCTTTCTCTTTCAGTACTACTTCCTTTCCAAAATTTGAAAAGCTGTGGAAAAGACTATGAAAGCAATGTTGGAGCCCAGGATAGCCAGCAATTAGGCAATGCTCAGGAATGGTAGCTCTCCTATGTTCCTGTTCCTCATCTATGTAGTGATTAAAACAGTACTTTTAGTGGTCAGGTAGGCCAGCTCATCAGTATTTCAAATTGCCTTTCTAAAGTAGGAAAATAGAATAAATACAAGTCAGATCAAGATTTCTAATTTTCCACATCTTCTACGATTCTGCACATTACATCCACCTGAATCTGCCCAATAATTACCTTTCAAGGTCAAAGGAAAAAAAAAAACCACCAAACTTACTTTGATCATTGTTTTCTTTTAATGTTGTTTTCATGTTTGATCTTATCCAGGTAGAAAAGTATTGTCCGGTTCCAGAGGCACAAATGACCAAGGAGGCTGCATGAACATCATCTATGTTTTTTAGAATACAAACAAGGGAAGGGTGATGGGGAAAAGATCAGTTAGCAGTGTAATCTGTGTAGCTTCTTAAATACACACAGCCTACTAAAGAAAAAAAAGTAGATATTTAACGAAGTAACTGTTGGTAATGAAGCAAAATAATGAGGCAATGTGCGACAATATGCATCAATATATCAAAGTATATCAAAATATTAGTTAATTATAAACATTTTGAGAAAAACTGCATGATTGTACACACTGCTGGTATTCACTTATGACCCACAGGTAAATATTAAACACTTTGGACAGTACCAAAAATCACTTTATAGCTGATGTATTAACTTGTTGCACAGTCCTTGCAATCGGAAACCCCCAGCTTGGCTACTCAGACCATGAAATATTGCATGCAGAGTGTAGTTTCAATAGCAAATCATAAACAGCCTGACAGAGGCATGTCAATGAAACCTAAAGTGCAAAAGAGACAAATGAAAAAAAGGAAAATTGTATCAGTCTAAGCCTTGGCAGCCTAACTACTACAAACACTTGGGTCTTTATCTTAGCTCTGGGAAAATGGGTTGACTCACCTCATAAAAACTTTTCCTTCCTCCAATGATCTGTCAAATTCAGGGTGACAGTTATCACCTAGGACAGTAAGATCACAGCCAGAACTGATGGGAGAATAGAATCATAGAACCGCCAAGGTTGGAAAAGACCTACAAGATCATCCAGTCCAACTGCCCGCCTATTACCAACAGCTCTCAAACACCAATGCCAGTGGCTTAAGGTGGTATAATACTAAGCTAGTCAGAGCTCTTTTGAAAACTCAAATCATTTGAATGGCTAAACACCTTCTGCTTTACTGCTTCAGTCACATTTTGATGGCAACTTTGCCTGAGAAAGTATGCCAGGATTTGGATCTCTCTGAACTTCTTTATGCCCTCATTTATACTTTCAGGATAAAAATATTTTCTTCTCTTAATGTTATCAATCACAATCAACAAAAAAAAAAAAGGAAAAAGTCTTTCAGAATATTCACATATTATACAGAACAACAATTGTTTTCATGGGCTTTTAATGAGACTCAGTTTTAGAAAGACTTGACTGTGAGACAGTAAAATTTTCACAAGCAGCTCAGAAGCAGCAACTGCACTCAAGAAACAGCCAACTTCTGGCTGATACACTGCTCACCCTCCAATTGTTGTGGCAATCTGTTTCAGGTATTTTCTGTTGGAAATAATTTCCATTAGCAGCAGCTAAGAGGAGCAGTGGTGGTACTCAGTTCATCTGAATCTCATATAGGGTAATGTTCATACTCCGGATGTTCACAGATTAGAAAGATCTTAGGAAATAAAAACAAAAACAAAAACAAAAACAAAAACAAGCAAACAAAAACACTGACATGCAGAAACAGAATTTCAGGAGACAAAAGCTAAATCATCAAAGAGAAAACCTTCATGTACTGCCTTGGAGAGATGAGTTTTAATCTCTTTTCAAACACACTTATCTTATATACTTTTGACAACGTACTGAAAAAAACAAAGTCTTAAAGCCACAGACATAATCAGAAACTTCAAGAGCTGAAAGTTGATAGTATGCTGCACTTACTGTTTTGATGAGTTTACACTCCATGAAGAGGAAGGAAACATCCCCTTACACAGCATATGGCATCACTACAGGAGATAGCAACAAGAAACGACCTTCAAGGGACCATCTGCCAGTTCTGCTCCAATCACACCTCCTCCTTGCCCACAGCATGACCCTTATATTAAGGAGACCAGCAAAGGATGCACATGGGAAACATCCTAAACAGTTAAAACTCATGCTAAGTTTGTATCTTTCACTCCACTTTTGTTATAGTCTTTCCCATCAAATGCCAAGAGCATTTAACCTTTAACTCTGTTGTCCAGCAGAATTTGAACACACCACTGAAACCTTGGCCCAGAGGTGATCGTCCATTTCTCACTGCTTCTATATCTTCAAATATTGTTTCAGAGAATAATAAAGGAAGGAAACTGCTAAGACAAAACATGATCTTTATGGCAGATGGTACCACAGGATAAATGGCTGTTGATCTGCTGTAAATAATTCATCATTGTCAAGTGTGGTGCCCCAGTCATCTCAACAGAAGTATATGATAGCAAGAAAAATGTAACATTTGTCACAGAAGTACCACATACATCATGGGGCTTTCTTTTTAATCCAAGTCAGGCACAGCAACATAATGTACAGTCAAGCAAGACTTTTAAGATACTTTAAGAACAGTTTCCCTTGAATACTGCATCCAACTTCTGATTTTGGAGTCGTATGGAGTAAACTAGGGAAAAAAAGGAGAAGGCAACTGGAAGAGATTTCTGAATATTGCCCTTATGATGTAGCTGCATTTCCCCTTCCCAGCTCTGAACAACCCAGTGCTCCAAGGCTATATTGCTCCTAAGTGACAGGAAAAGCCAACTAAACAAGGAATGGTGCAAGTCAAACTGTATAGAGATCGCAAGCTGATCTGGAAGGATGGTTTGTATCATCTACTAGTGTTCTGCCAGAAAAGGTCTTTACCCTGCTTTAGGCACTATAGTTTGGCAGCACTGTATATACCCTTAAGGGGGGAGGGGGAGGGTCACCTTCTTCTGCACCCAGCTTGAAAGTTTGGCAATTCAGCTCAAGATAAAGCTGTACTTGTTTTCAACCTCCTGAGACTCTGGCTGTTATTACTTGCCCACTCCTAGCTACTATGAGAAGGACTGCCTTAATACCCATAACAGATGTGGCACAGGACCACCCCAAAGCCCCTCCAGCACTACCTGAAGCAGCCCTGAACAGACACTTCACCCTGAACAACAGAGGCACAGATGAGCTGCCAGTGTTGTTTTTACCTGTAGAAACAGCAGGCAGACCTGAAATGTGGGGTTAATATTGCATATGTTAAGATATAAATGCTTCTGCAATTTTGTGAGAAGAAGTGAGCAAAATCTTCCCTCCTATGTTTGTTTGTTTGGGTTGGGTTTTTTTGTTTGTTTGTTTTGTGTTTTTTTGGTTGTTTTTTTTTTTTTTTGCCTCTTGTCACTTCTCTCTCATTTCTGCTCATTTTACCCACATTACAGCTGTAGCTAAATAAATGACACCTTATGGCCTAGCATCATGTGACAGATCATCCTACATCAGCCCTGAAAAATGGAGAGGCTGTCAGCCGTCTGGTTCTCCTCATATTCACTGTCAGCATCAGTGCATTCGAGCCGCATGTCACAGTCATCTGAACAAGATGAATACAGCACTGTGAACATCAGCTTGGGAACCAAGTCAATCAAACATGTGACCACAGCCACACAGAAGTGTTTGTGCTGAGAAACTGCCACAGAGAAAGGGTTTCCAGTGCCCTGCTATGTACTGCCACTGGTAGTTTTTAATTAAAGTATCTGCTCAAGCCAGTTTAAAACAAAGAGGATTTTTGTGGTGACGCTTTTTATACAGAAGCTTGTAAAGAAAATCTCAGCGGCTCTTAGGTTCACCCTTAACAACTTCAACAAGGACCGAAATTGTCAGGGCCTGGTCTTGCAGCTCCTAATCTCACTGGGGTAATCTCACTGACAGGCTCCCAGAGGGAAGCAAAGAGATCGATTCTCCTGTGCTACCAACATAAGCCTCTGTCAGAGGTGAGTCAGATGAGACAAATGCTGTCTCTTTTCCCCCTTTCTGTAGTAATCTAGCAAGAAGATGAAACTAGAAGGACCAAAGTGGACGCTGTTGTTGGGACAACATGGCTGTCAACTGCCTCCTGTCCTGCCCCTCCACAAGGCTCCTTGGCTGAGCATCCCTGCCAAACCCATTGAGGGCTGCACACTCTTTGTCAGGGCACCCTGAAATAAAGAGGCATTTCCCATGTACTAAGAAGCTGTATAGTGAAAAAAAGTGTAGGGCATTAAAAGGGAAAGTAAACTTTTATCCCATTCCCAAAGACATTGCATTTCATCAGACTCTTCCATAGTTTTTCCTCTTTTACATCTTGACTCTGTCTCAAAATTTTTCCTCTCAAACTGTGCAGATCCTTATGTGCATCTGTTGTAAAATGTCTGTGTTTTGTTGCCTGCTAGAGGTTTGTCTTGGAGCTGCAATCACCACGCAAACAAGCAGGAACGTATTAACCCACTGTGAAATTCATTTCAACATCAACGAACCAAAGCAGTGGTCTATGAAAACAACAGAAATGCCTTTAGCAATACAGTGATAAAAGGCAGCATTCACCCAGCTGAAGTGGCATTTATGGGCAATTTTTTGAGCACTGCCCTAAAATGAAAAAATACGCAGGACATTAAAAAGAGCATCATAAAAACATCCAAAAATGCCAAAACAACAATGACCATGTAGCAGTCAGAGAACATTCTTATTTGAAGAGAACAGAACTTCAGCTCAGACAAAAGATGACTGTGTTGGCTGTGTGGAGGTTCTCCAACCAGAAGAGCCATTTGAACAGCCAGTGGAAGTCTGGATTGTCTCTGGCAGCTGTCACAAATGTTAAATCACTTTCTGGGGGGGCAGGATATCTATTATGTTGTCACGGTACCTACAGCACAGAGGTAGGAAAAGAGGAACTTTTGTTATCGGTCAAGGAAACATTTACTGTCTTTATCCTCCTGAGGATGAAATCGTGAAGGAAAAGCTGCAGAACACACTTTCAGTAACAGTAAAGTGACTTAGCGATTTCTGAGGCTACTTCTCTTCACCTTGTCCGGATCACAATGTCAATCAGTATCTCAGCTAAGAAAGAACGTTTACCTCAGTCATTTTCAGTTGTCTATCACATAGAATCATGTAACAGCTTGGGTTGGATTGGACCTTAAAGACCATCTAGTACCAAACCTGTGGGCAGGGCTGCCACCCACTAGGACATGCTGCCCAGGGTTCCATCCAACCTGGTCTTGAACACCTCCAGGGATGGAGCATCCACAACCTCTCTGGACATCTGCTCTAGTGCTTCACCAGTCTCTGACTGAAAAAGTTCCTCCTAATATTTAATCTAAATCTTCTTTCTTGGTTTGAAACCATTCCTCCTTGTCCTATCACTATCAAATAATGTAAAACATTGCTCTCCCACCTGTGAGGTCCCCCTGGAGCCTTCTCCACTCCATGCTGAACAAGCTCAGGTGCCTCAGCTTTTCTTCACAGGAAATCTGCTCCAGCCCCCTGATCGTCTCTGTGTCCTTCCTCTGGACCCACTCCAACTGCTCTACATCTTTCTTGCACTCGGGGCTCCAAGCATGGAGGCCTCACTAGGGCACAGCAGAGAGGGACAATCACCTCTCTTGCCCTACTGGCCACCCCTCTTTTCATGCAGCCCAAGATACTGTTGGCCTTTTGGGCTGTAAGCACTCACTGCTGGCTCACATCAAGCTTTTCATAAACCATGTCCTTCTCCACAGGCCTGCTCTCAGTGAGTTCTCCCAGTTTGTACACATCTGGGATTGCCTTGATCCAAGTGCAACTTCTTACAAGTTGAACTTCATTCAGTTCCCTTGGATCCACCTTTCAAGCCTGTCCTGGTCCCTCTGGATGGCATCCCTTCCATTGTATCAACTACAACACTCTGCATGGTGTCATCAGCAAACCTGCCAATGGTGCACTCGATCCCACTGTCTATTTTATTGATAAAGATGTAATTGAAAACATATTCAGCTAAATCTCTATATATGGCCATATTCAGAACTGGAGCAGAAGAATTATGGTTAAAGACCATTAGCTTTTTTGAGGACCTTCCAAGACCCTTCTTCCCCTAACATGATTCCCAACAAAAGAAAAATCTTCTCATATCCTGCATTCTAGATGCAGGTATGCTTCTGCAGCTGAGCTAGGCAGTTGTACCTGCAATATGATACTCATTATTAACAACAGCAAAAATGAAAACAGCTCACTCAAATTAGCAGGTTTTCCCCAAATTCCAAAAGACAACTGCTATAATTCCCACAGACTTCTCTTCCATCATTCTCCCAATCACCAGGGACAGCCACACAGAAGAGTTATGTTGATGTGCTACTGTGGATATGAATCAAGTGAAGAGCCTACCTCTGAAATATATACCAAGCTGTACAAGCTACTAGTGCTCTGTGATTTGCCTAAACAAAGAATTGCAGTTATTCAAGCAGCTTGCTATACTCTCACAGAGGCTTCAAAACAGCTCAGAACAAACAGATGAGAACTAGAATGTAAAAGAATAAATTTCCAGTCAAGTTTCACCCTTCATACAAACAAACAAAAAAGAGAGGAGAACTTTGGACTCTTCAGTTTTCTGAGACATTCCCTACCCCCAACACATAAACAATAAAGCAAGTAGTGAAGTTAGGCTAAGACCATACTGTTAAAGGCCACACCTCCAAACTTCATCATTTGCAAGAAAAAAAGAATTATATTTTAGTTCACTAAGGTTAGAACAAAACAGAGCTTTCCTTTCTACAAATAGCATTTTTAGCAATAACACAGGGACCCTGCAAGAGATTTTAATTTGTGTCTAAGGAAAACATTATGATTGTCATAATTTCAGAACAATCTATGTTTAAAGAACTAACCCTTCAGAACCTAGTAAAGTGAACTTTTATTTACAGTAAGGTGTGGTTACCTAGTATATTAAAAAATATCCATCAGTTTGATAAGTTAGACCTCATTCTAAAATGCAGTTTATCTGCTGCCAGCATCTGAGTAATGTGCTGGCTTGTTAACAGATCTCTTTGTACAAGAAGAGGTAGATAATCCCTAAGCTCACGTCTTCTAGCCAAACAGACACATTATTCTTGCTGTGCTCAAAGTTCTGAATGGTCATTTACAGTAAAAGCAACAGCTTTCACTGGAAAACAAATAACTTGCCAAGAAATGACAATTTCTTCTTCTTTTTTTTTTTTCTTTTTTCTTAAAAAAGGCAGACCTACTGCAAATAGCCAAAAGATGATGCTTTGTCAAGAAACATACTTGACAAACCTTGTAACTTGATCATAAATTCCAAACTTGAGTTCTCCTATTCCTTTAGATTGTACCAAGAGGAATACAGAAATGAAACAGAAGTGCAACCATCAGAAGACAACATGACCCTTTTTCTTTTTTTGGAGGGTGGGAGTGGGAGGGGTTTGGAGAGGAAAGGTGGAGAGAAAAAAACAAGCTATAAAATGTTGCAAAGTTGTAGTGCCAAGTAACGCAGTATGAAAATGAAATGACATTACTAGAACAGATAATTCCTGGCCCTATTTGGTGCAGCTTATTCACTGTGTTCATCACTTGTTATCCAAGCTGTCACGAAAATTGTAGCACTTACATACACAGTCTTAACAAAAAACACACCTTTGAAAACTGTGTTAAACAAACTGAGATAATTCATGACAGAGTTGCTAAACTCACAGGAAACGGGTTTCTCTTCTGACCACCAAGCCAAAATCTCAAAGATTTTTCATGACAGGCACTTCTCATCTAACCACTGCTTACGTTTCTCTTGTCAAGAAGCTTTCTCAAATTGCAGTCTTGTGGGTAGTTGCCAAGTAGAAGTCTTCAAATTCTTCCAAATCCCAAGTGTTAATTAGTGGGTCAAACAGAATGTAATAGGTCATCCTTGTGCCACATCACCTCCTTAGGCAGTACAAAGTAGTACCTAATATACCAAAAACACTTGGAATATTTATTTATATTCTTTTACATTAATATTACACATAAACCATTCTACTTAAATGAGCTCTGGGATATCATTGTGAAATTGGGACAAGATCTGAGCCAATCTCAACTGTCATTACTGCTCTAGAGTAGCATAAACACACTACCCAGAATGGAGGCTGTCCATATTTGTTTCACAACTGCTCAACTCTCTCATCATTTACATCTCTTCATGGCAACGAGATTTGGTGGAGTCAGACCAACATACAGCCAAAGAGAAGAATCATAGAATCATAGAATTGCTCTGATTGGAAAAGACCTTAACGATCATCAAGTCCAACCACAAAAAAATAAATAAATAAATAAAAAAATAGAAGAGAGAGAAGAAAAGAAGAAGAGAACCAGCCTGCATCCTGTACTAGTTGGATAAACTAACAAGAGCTGGCCTAACAGTGAACTAAGCAATTCAGTATTAAGTCACTCAGTGAGTTAGCTCTGCTATTATTCACTAAGTTGCATTATTCATTATATGCAGACAACTGTCAGGTCATTTGTAAAATACTTCTAGCTCTCAATATTTCACAAATTTTAACTAATATTCTTTTCTCTTTCTTTGAAAAAAAGAAATAATCAGAAAAAAACCTTCATGTGAACTAGAAAATCCACCCTAGATCACAAACATTGTCTAGCTGAAATGAACCTGTCATGAATAATCCATAGACTAAAATATCTGCGCCTAATGTTGAAAACAAACAGGAGCAGTAACAGTCACAGAAAACGTTTGATCTGTAAACAGCAAAAAGTAGGTTCTTTATTGTATAATTTATACACAACAAATAATTCAGGGTGCTCAGCTGTTTCCCAGAACACATTTAAAATAATGTCTATTTTGATAATAGCAAGAACATAAAAAATGAAACACAAATTAATTAGATATTAATAAATTAGATATATTTTAAAATAACTCAGAGAATTTGAAGGTTAACTTCAAGTTAAAACAGAAAAAAAAAAAAAAGGATGGTTAAAAATTCTTCTTGTAAATTCTATATTCCTCATTCCATCTGACAGAGAAGTCATTTTCATCATCACAGCATCAATAAACTCATCAGTTTGCTGAGGACATAATTATCATTGCTGACCAAAAAAAGAAATTCCACTCCAATTAGCCTGAAGATGTTATCCAAAACTTGGCTACATGGACATGCCTGTCTTGAGTACAACATTAGGTAAGCATTTCAGTAGTTAACATGTTATATATGGAGATGGCGCTGGAGAAAACAGCATTACAAAAAGTCCAATAATGCTTCATTACTGTGACCAAAATAGGACTTTACTCTAGTAAGGATGTATTCATGTTGTCTTCAGTTGCTATTTCCTCAAATTCCTAAGATTAATCAGAATTAGGCGCCATTGGTCCTTGAACGGGAGACTCCTACAAAGAGATAAGAGCTTGAAGGGCACAGGGCAGACAGTTCAGACATCGTTTCTCCACAAAATTCTGAACAGCCTTTGAAATTTTTCCATTTGAAGTTCCAAATCTAGGTCTCCTCTTAGTGATCCCTTTAATGTGGCCTAAAAGTTTGCTTACCTTTTTCTGCTTTACCATTAAGTACGTCCTTAAAATGCTTCTTAACTTTTTATAGTTCTAATTAACAATTGCTGGGGATTCCATGCAGGAGATGAAAAAAATAAAATCTACTACACGGTCTGGACTTCAGGTTGCACTAAAACATTATTCTCTATAAAAGGAGTCAAAAAACATAGTAGAAGTGCATTCCAAATCAAACCTTCTAAATCTGCTTCCCTCTTTTTTTTAATCCAAATTCCAAATTCCATTTCAACACAGTTTCAATACAAAATTTAACAAATTTTGCATCCTCAGTTCAGGAGCAGTTGGGAAATGGCAACTGAAGAGTCATATACTAAACTAAAAACAAGCAGGTGAATGTTACGGGTGTACTGAATAACTTAATCTTGTGACGTCCTGCTCAGATTAGCTGTCCTTAATGTTGTGAGTATTCTTTACTTCACGTGAAATTTCACGAGGAACAGCTTGCAAGACTGTGTTCATATTTTGCAATACACTGGAATGTTTTCTGATTAAAATCAGCATCACTCCTCACTTTTAAATACTGAAGATTCTAAAAATTTAGGGAAAAGTAATCAACAGCTTGTCTTTTGGGCTTTTTGATTACAATTAATAAAAGAATCATTTTCAAGGGTAGAAATGACAAACCTTCAGAATTCTTTCAAATCTCATTACTCTGCTTTGACTCCAAATACTCACTGTCCTAAACCTTGTCATGTACATTATGTTTTATGTTACCTCCTCATATGTAGCCTTTTTGCTTCTTACCTAGCTTCTTCTGTGAGCCTATATCCTTCTCCAGTTTCAGAAAAAATCTGGAAAATGTGTTTGTGTTCTACACATTTTCAATTTTTTGAAGTTCAGTTTTTTGTATTTACACTCATGCCATATTCCCTCAAAATATATGAGTCATAGCCATAGCAATTAACAACTGTGAATAACGCAGTGTCACATAACAAATGGAAGATACTAAGGCAACAATATTCTCAAACATCCATCTAATTCAGATTGATAGTTTTACAAGGAATGTAAGATTTTGGTTTTAATCCCCTTAAATATCACCTGGACCCAATAATAATAATAATCTCTTCTTAGACATCTTCCTGTTTTCAGATCCCTGTTAGATAGAGGGAGAGACAGAATGCAAGGGGAGAGGAAGAGAACAATTAATATGATTTATTAATATGATATATGCATTAATCATTAGCAAACCATTTTACATTCATCATTTACAGGAAGACTCATCATTCAAACCATTTTTGGTGCCAACAGTAATTGCCTGATCTTGAAGCTGATCTTCCTTCTCTCCGAAGTCAAGAAGACAGCAACTTCCACTAACTTTACATGAACCCCACTCTTTTTCCGATACCTGCCCCTTCATGGTAGCTGAAGAACTCTTTGTCTTTCATTTGTTTCTGAGCAAATTACTTGCTAGGCCACTTCTTTCCTATTTCTTTTTTCATCATGACATGTGTATGCTCCTCATTTTTCATGAGATTTAGCACACAGCAATAGTTTCATCACTGAAACTGCTGAGGACATTTTTCTGTGTAAATCACTTCACCATTTGTTTTCACACTCGGCTTTCACATGTGCAGCCACTACAAACCTAAGGTCTGATTTAAACACACGCATTTTCTGTTCATCTGCCAGTAAAATCACTACTTTGGATAGTGCAGAAGAACAAAAATAACACACTCGTCCACTAGGAAGCCTATTTAGCAGAAAGATAACACATAATAGGCAATACATAAAATACATCATCTATCTGTCATCATAGCAGATGACATCTGCTATGTCATAACTTTATGTAAGAGAACATCTTGTATTGCTTTAGCTGTCAGATTGCTGATTTCAGAGGCTGAAAAGATTTTGGTGCTCACACCTTGCTGCTGGAATAGGGGTCAATCAACCATTACCTCCACCAACAGACACCAGCTTGTACGGGAAAGATCTGAAGGGAAAATGCAAATTTACAAATACCTTAACAGGCTTGTTTATCCATGCAGAGAGTACAGTGCTGGAATGCACAACAAGATCTGGCCTGCAAGGGTCAAAATGCAGTGATGGACAGGAGTAGAAACTGTTGTCTGTTACAGCTAGAAGCACAGTGCAGAAACCCACGGTACAGCAGATAGCAGAGGGATCAGTCTTAGCCGTGAGGCAGAACAGGGCAAGCTGTCTGCCACACTGCGGATCTCCATTGGATGGAGAATCTTACTTTGATGTAATTTCTATGCACTGCAGATCCCATGCTAGGTGTCCTAGAGCAGGACAAATAAGTCTAGGGGAAGTCCAGAAGTTCACAACAGTCAGGTGTTTGCTGCAACCCAGAGCTTGCACATGAGCTAATTCTCTGGGAAGGGGTTTAAACAGATTTGGAAAACAACTGGACAACCTGCAGCTATATCCATGCAACTCATGCACTGAAACAGACCTTACAGAGAAGCTGTGGACACCTCACCTCTCACCTCTGGAGGCACTCAAGGCCAGGTTGGATGGGGTTCTGGCAACCTGATTTGCTGGGTGGCAACAGCAGGGAAGTGGAATTGAATGATCTTTAAAGCCTCTTTCAACCCAAGCCATTATATGATTCCATTATTCAGATACGTAAGCATATCTATTTAAAGGTATTATGCTCCATGCATCAGCAAGCAAAGCAATCACACAATTATACTCTGTGTCACAAAGTTGTTTTGCTCTCCCCACACATGCAGTACATTTACCATTAAAATAGGCCCCACATTTTTGTCACTGAACCAGCATCACTGGAGGATTGTCACTAATTCTTTTTTCATCTTTCAGAAAACCCTTCCTCATCATTTTATTTAAAATGTTCACATTATTTTGAAGCAATTTTCAAAATCGCTGACATTTTTCTTCCATCAGAAGCAGTCTTCTCTTAGCCTTCACTAAAAAAGAATGTAACCCCCGCTGTTTTCTGTGAATTAGGATTTTCAAGTTATTTCGAAAATTATTCAAAAAAAAATTGTTTCTAATGTAGCTTTCAGTGAAACACAGCATAGAAAAGTTAGTTGAAGATAGGTCCATTTCAAATGATGTGATTTGGGTTGTTTAAAACACAAAATATTTCCCATACTTTTGTCACATTAAACCTATGATAATTTCTATCAAGAGCTCCTGAAAGTGCAAATGGACTTCAATTCCCTTGACCTTAATAGGAGCAACACACTTCAGCATCTCACAGGAGGAAACTGGCACCACACGACTGGATTTTCAAAGGACACAGTTTCCCAAACTACCTTTCTCCTGAAAGAATTCAATTTAATCAGCCCGAAGCCTGTCTCATTTGTACAATACATGTTTACAATAAAGCTATTTCTCCCATTGTCCAGTGCACAACTTTGAGAAACAGCTGTTAAAGGGCTGCCTCCATAGTCCACAATCTCTTTAATTTGCAACACTGCTCATCTCTTTACTGAAATGTCAACAGAACACTTACTTGACCATTGTCCTTCAGGGAGTCTCTATCATAAGTTATAAGAGCAAACAAATAAGAAAAAGGCCAGGTTTCTGACAAAAAATAAATAAATAAAATGCTGGTTGTTGGTTGTGCAATATAAAAGAGGTCTGCAGAATCAAGCCAACTTAGAAGGTTCTTGATTTGAAACAATGACAACAATAATAAAAATCACAAAAGCTGAATTGACTAAATCAATTTTCTTGTAAAAGTGTCACAATTACAGATGGTAACAATCTGGAAATAGCTGCAAAGAGAAAATAATTACAAAGGGATGAAAACGCATTAATGCTCAATCGTACTGGCTGTGTGGGAAAGTATATTCTGATATATTCCGGCTGTCCTTAATTCATCATTTGACTGTACTAAGCGCCCACTTCTACAAACAAAAACATTGCCTCAGTTGTTGAAATCCTTTATTTAGTAATCTGTGTAGGCTGAAATGTTGAAAATGGTTTCTAAATTCCTGGCTTCTGAATCTGTCTTCAAAGTTGTCTTTGTCTATATTATCGCACAGCTGTGAGATTTAATCAGAGGTCACTAGATTTACCAATTTCTGTCAAACGTCCTATCGTTCCTTCCAAGAAAATATCTATTATTTTAGAACTATCAAAATCAAGGAAATACCACTTAATCCCTAGTTTTTCCAAAATAAAATGTCATACCAGGGATGCTAAGGAGAAAGAGAAAAGCCTTGGAGTATTTTTAAGTGTGGCTTAAGAAGCTGGAAAATAGCAGGCAAGGTTTGGCTGGAGATCCAAACAAGCACAGCAGACTTCAGACACTCGGGATGCTTACATCCTTTACCATCAAGCTATGCTTCAAGGACCACTGCTCTGCTGCTGCCTAAACTGCTGAAGGACCTCAGTGTCAGAAGTTATCGAGGCTGCCAGTATCCTCCATCTCACATACCCAAACTGCCCAGTATGGTCTAGAAGTTAAATACAAGGACACCCAAACCTTTTGAGAGGTCCAATCCAGCAGGTGAGCTGAAAATTCACCTGTGTACCTACAGGATTATGTACCTTGCAGGATGGAGAACCACACCTCAAAAGTGAATGTCCTTGACAGGAAGCAGATAGCGTTGCTTCATGCAGTTACTTGTAAAAGCAATCTACGTGTAATTCCATGTAATTCTCTTTGAAAAGATAATATATCGTACTTACTTATGGGTTAGATCTGCAATACCATTCACATTAAGCACAGTCTTGAAAGAAATATGACAATTGAAGTGTTTTCATTCATTTATAAATCATAAATGGTCAGCCCTATACATACATCTCTGTAAATGCAGGGAGGAATATCTCCTTTTGTAATCCCATTAAGAGACTTGGCTCAAAAAAGTCCTTGATATTTGGGACAATGAGTGCTGCTAGTATCTGTAGAGTAGGAATTGAGGGGTAACACGTTTATGGGATGCACTCCTCAGCGACAACAAATAACTGCAGCTTCCCTTATACTTGCTCTTTTCTTGACATGGCTAAATTAATGTCATCTTTCAACCTCCACAAACAAAGGTCTCCAGAAATTCAGTCCCACCAGCAATAGTATTACTGGGGCTTTCTGGTACCTGCTTCTGCATTTCTGCAAAGTACAAACAACGAAGTATCATAGAATGGCTTTAGTTGGAAGGAATCTTAAAGATCATCGAGCTCCAACCCCTCCCTGCCATGGGCAAGGTTGATACCCACTACTAGATCAGGCTGCCCAGGGCTCCATCCAATCTGGTCTTAATAATGTAAAACATTGGTCCCCCACCTGTTTATAAGATCCTTTTAAATGCAGCAAGGCTACAATGAAGTCTCCCTGGAGCCTTTTCCACGCTGAACAAGCTCAGCTCCCTCAGCCTTCCTTCACAGGAAAGGTGTGCCAGCCCTCCTCTAGACCCACTCCAACTGTTCCATGTCTTCCTTGTTTTGGGACACCAGGCCTGGATGCAATACTCCAAATGGAGCCTCACAAGGACAAAGTAGAGAAGGACAATCATCTCCCTCAGCCCACTGGCCACCCCTCTTTTGATGCAGCTCAGGATGCTGTTGGCTAGGCTGTAAGCACACACTGCTGGCTTGCATCAAGCTTTTTATCCATCAGAATTCTCAAGCCTTTCTCCGTCGGGATGCTCTCAATTAGTTATTCTACCAGTTTGTGCACATACCTGGGATTGCCCTGACCCAAGTGAAACACACTGCACTTAGCAACTGAACCTCGTCAGCTTCATGTGGGACCACTTTTCAAGCCTGTTCAGGTCTCTCTGGGTGACAGCCCTTCCTTCTGTTGTATCAACTGCCCCACTCAGCTTGGCATTGTCTGCAAACTTGCTGAGGGTGCACTTGATCCTACTGTCTACGTTGTTGATAGATGTTGAAGAGCGCTGGTCTCATGATAGGCCCCTGGGGGACACCACTCACCACCAGCCTCCATCTGGACACAGACCATTGACCACAACCCTCTGGCTGTGACCATTCAACCAATTCTTTATTCAACAAACAATCCATCCCTCAGCTCCATATCTCTCCACTTTAGAAATAAGGATGTGCTGTGGGACTTGAATGTACAGAGTAGCAGATGCACAAACACACTATTGCCTGGGCTGACAAAAACGAACAGTACCACAATCTGGATTTGTCTTTCTACATGTGAAAACAAAATACATACAGACATACATCTCATCACGATTTCTATTTTTCTGCTCAAACCATAAGTTGAGCTCTTCTAGGTCGTGGCCCAGATAGACTAAATACTTTTGGGATCTTGCCAAAAAGTATTCTCCAATGAGCTTGGGACTAGAGCTAGGAATCACAAGAGATGTTACTCACCATTCTCAGTGTCATTAGCAATCTTTGACATGATCCTAAGTAGAAACAATAGAACTAAACTTAGTACAAGCCCAACTCATGGAACATGCACAGTGGAACTCTTTGAGTGTCATGGCTAAAGAAAAGCAATTCCATTCCCAAGAAT
Source organism: Tragopan temminckii (assembly GCA_028571105.1). Classification (NCBI taxonomy): domain Eukaryota; kingdom Metazoa; phylum Chordata; class Aves; order Galliformes; family Phasianidae; genus Tragopan; species Tragopan temminckii. The sequence goes on along the minus strand of JAOWBP010002052.1, from coordinate 5,797,143 downwards.
TGGAATGATTTGAGTTTTGCAAAGAGACAGATCAGGGGATGAAGTTTTGAGCACGCTCATAATGCAGTGCATGTTTTGCAGCTATCCACGCGTTAAGGGACTAAGCCAGATGTTTACACATGAAGCAGCTCTATTTTCTTTCCAAGCAACGTACATTCAGAGGACCTGCTAAACACTGGGTGCCTTTATGTTATTGCCAAACAGCCTCAATAAGTGAAGCACTTCTTGTTCCCAGCTAAGATCAAAACATTATTGATGAAGAGAAAGAAAGCTTCTTCTGTGTCAAATAAACCAAAGCTTCTGCCCTGCCAAGCAGCCCTTTGCTGGTTGGAGTGGAGACTGAGAGGGAGCACAATGCTCCCTCTTCCACAGAAGCAAAGGGAGAGTGCTTTTCTTCGTTCAGGGCTTGAGAAAGCAGCACTATCCGCAGCTCCCACATTGCCTCAGCCGATGTTGTAAAAGGCTCCATCTGCTTCAGCCACGGATGCAGTTATCTTCCAGCTCTTGCCCTGTGCAGGCACTCATGCAGCTACTGAAGATTAGAGTTCATTACTGAAGTTCTATTCTAGGCAAAAAGCAATGAATGTTTCATTCTCAAAGGAATCCCTATGGAAGCACGCCTCCAGCCTCACCATTACTTAAGCCTTTCCTCTACAGTGTTTTGAGGAGATAAGATCATCCAGATAGACTCTTATCCTGATAGTCTGACTGAATGGGATCTGCCTTACAGAGTATCAGTGGAATGTGTTATAAGCAGCATAATTTGCAACTACGCAACAGCATCATTAGCAACTGGTGTTCATTAATTTTTTGTTTGGTTACATTCAGTTTATAAATGGGTTTGTTTTGCACACACTGGACAAAAGAATGCTATTGTCAAAGGAAACTGAAGTTACTGAAGTTGCTACTTGGGCAGAACTGTGTGTGGGTTAAGAGATGTGCCCACAAAAGCAACATAGCTTTTGCCACTTCAAACAGAAACTATGAAGACTTGTCATATGTCAAATTATAGCTGCAAAAAGATCCTTAGCATCATTTGCCTAAACCATGAAACATCCTAGCTATGTAAACATTACTTCTTTGGGAGATTAACACATGGATAATAAGTTCCTGTCATGATGAGCTCACAAGTGGAATTTAAAAAAAAAGAAAAAAAGGAAGACAACTGAGAACATTAGTTGCAGCAAAATAATTGTAGCTTAGGCTCCTTCTGCCACTGAGCTTCTCAGGATAGTAATCCGTCACAGCTCTTTTGATGCATGTTTTGACTTTGTTGATCAAATCAAAATAAATAGAAACTATTAAGAAGTAATCTAAAAGAAGGAAAGAAAAAAAATAATCTTTTGTTACTAATAAAACAAACTTGAAGAAAAAAAAAAAAGAAGAAGTAATTGAGCTCACAGCTCCTTGAGAGATTTAACTGTTAACATGAAAAGAACAACATACACATTTTATCATTAATGAAAACTTATACAGGCCACATATGTCATCTAATACTGTGAATCAGCACAGTCAGTAGAAATAATATGCCAGGGGATCCACAAGCAAAAGCCTTCTATCTGTTAAGGGGGCACATTACAAAGGAAAGCTGTCGAAGAGGGACTTAAAAGTTCCACCTGAAGCATTACTTCCAGGTTTAAACACAGAAATCTGTGTAACTTTCATGTCATTTTTCCACATACTCCATTCACCAAGTTCCCAAGAGATATGGGAACATGAAAGGAAGGTATTTTGAGCTAAAGTAAACAAAAATATTTACTGAAAACTAAGAAAATATACAACAACATATAAGATCTCACTCAGTTAGGAAGCATAATGGATGTGTAAGGTTATGGAACAAGAGCACTTCCTTTTCAAAATCCCAGTGATACCAAAAGTACAGCAAAACTATATCCATAAAAAAATAAAATAAAATCTCATATATTCAGGCTAATTCACAAAGGACAGGCTTTCCCTAGTGCCAACTCTTTGGTAAGAAGACTCCCATTCTCCAGAAGCTGCTCTTCTCCCAAAAGACCTACCGACCTCAGAAGCATTACTTGGTATTGAGACCCTACTTGTCTTCTTGCCTTAAAGCCTAATTAACATGAATCCACAAGTTAAGTCAGGCTAGCTTACATTCTGCTGAGCATCTCTTTTACAGTTGAGGTGAAAAAATATTACTATATTTTCCTAAAACCAAAACACAATACAACATGAAACATTCCATAGGACAAAGTTCAAATACGATGTTGCTTGCTACACATACTGTACATAAACAATACTGTAAGTAAGTGGAGACTTTCTTCTTCAGAGGAAGCTGAGTGCTTCTTTGCTATCTAAACTTCTTACTCAGAGCTTGTGTATGAATGAATGAATGGTGAGGTGCCCTATTCAGAAAGTCTTTTTTTTGTATGGTAAAACGTTTCCATAGGCTACCTATTGACAAAGGGATTTTAGCACAGTGAAGAGTCAAATATAAGTAAGTACAATATGGAATCCTTGAATGCAACTCAAAGCACTGGCTTATTATATAGTACACCTCACAGTTATGACAATGAGTACATGGATGGTGGCACAGAATCAATGAATAAATCAACTTTTTCAAACAGACTTGTAAAAGAGCATGAGCTGCAGTTTCCCAGCAGTAACTGTCTTTAAAAAGAGATGTATTTGGAAAAAAAAAATTAAAAGTGAAGCACTCAGAATGGAGTTGGTTGTGTTTCTTTGTTCTGTTTGTGTTTGTGTTTTTCTGTTTTTTTTTTTTTTTAAAGAGAGAAAGAAAAAAGAGAAATACCATTACATGCTAATGAAGTCCTGCTCGTTGGTTGGATACTGTCAACTTAACTAGACCAGATCTAGGCATGATGTCTCCATTAACAGCATAGGTAACATACCCCTAACAGCCTTTAAACTATCTGCAGGCATATAAATCTATGGATTTCAGCTGCTACTGAGTTATCTTCTACTGTCATGTTGACTTTTATGTCATACTCATACCGACAAGTGCTGGCTGCAGAATTATCCTCTGTTTGAGAAAGAATTAATTCAGTTTCCATGAACTTTCATCATCCTCACGACCCTTTATTCTTTAAAAAGATTACTGTTGAGCAATGTTTGTGCTCAAAAACTTTACTCTGCTCTTGGTTCCTTAATTACTTACATATTACCTTAAGATAGTCTTAAAACATTAGTAATCTTCTTTAAAGCAAAACCCTTTGGGTATAGGAGCACAGAGCGATTTAGAGCAAGTTTTTCTTCCCAATCATTTGTACCTGTCTTGCTAAGTACAGTACATCAACCAAGCCCACATCCTGGATTTAAATTTATAATGCTCAGCTCACCAGAGGGATTTACCTTTGCAGGCAGGAAAGAGGCCTGTTCAGATGCATCTTAATGTCTGAATCATTTTCAGAAAAACTGATTATGCAAATTAAGATGAATAGCATTAAGAAACATATCTTAGAGTTCTGAACTGCAGCAGGAAAAGGTTGGTGTGGTACACATACCTTTATCAGCAGATGAGCAATACCAGATACTGTGGGCTTGCCAGCATTGGCCATACAGCACAACGACAGGGCAGCCCCTGCTACTGATGTAAAAACAATTCCACAGTTTCTTCCTCACTTTCTTTACCTCCACTTATCCATCCCCTCTGCCCTAAAATACCCTGTGAAAGAACAGCATTTGTTGGATTAGGATTATACTCATCATTTTACACTTTAATGTTCAGGATGCTAAACACCACTCACAGGAAAATGGTTAATGTCCTCGAGAAGCTGTTTACCAAGTACAGCCTCATTGAACCAACATAATTAATGAACATTAATCCAGACAATAACTCAGTAGACAGACAGGAATGCAGTGTCAGCACCCAGTGAGACGAAAATTGGATGCCATTGTGTGTGCAGAGAAGGAAAGACTTTCATGTTAAAGGAATCTGAGGAAATGGAAATGGTTCAGCTTCAGGCAGATTTGTACACTGTCAGATTCGTATTTCAGTACCAAGTCTTTATCTTTTTAGTTATAAATGGGAAAGCTGTGATAGAACGTCATTGATGTTCTAGTAAGTCTTAAAATGTGGTAAACATTTCCAGTATTTTTAGTCAGGCAGTGAGAAGTGGTTAAACTCCCTATTGCCCAAATGAGCAGTACGGTAATTCTCTATTATTTCACTTACAGCGCTGATAGAACAGAATGCTTCTTCTCATGCCTCTATGTTGGCTATGCCAAATCACAGGAGGAAACAAGAAACTGGGTTGTCTGCCATACAGACTTCTCAGTTCTCTCAATCTTATCCTTGGTCTCACAATATAATGATCCTTCAGTAAAAGCCTAGCTCGTTGGATCTACTGTTAGATGTGATATTCAGTTTCATCTGAAATGTTGCAGATGACTTCCCTTGGAAGGGAAGAATCAACTCACAGCAGAAACACACCGAGTCACTGAAACTTACTATCACAGTCTGGACATATCTGCCTGTTCAATATGGAATTGTACTAAGCAAAATAAGCCCACTCAGATTTTTATTTTTTTTCCATTATACTGTTTTTCCAGAGGGGAACAATGAGATTTTTGAATAATTAGTACTTTT
>JAOWBP010002052.1:5780652-5790800 GCA_028571105.1 Tragopan temminckii | reverse complement strand
GAGCAGCTTGTTTTCAGAGTGTTTTTGTCAAAAAAAAAAAAAAAAAAAAAAGTTGGTCCATGCTTTTGCCACCTCAAAAAGAATACATTTTTCAGTAATGGCATTCAAAACAGAGCTTAACAAGTACAGCACAGATTCGTAAGGTGCACAATCCAAAGTTTGAAGAGATTGTTGATTTGAGAGAGCTTTTGTCCGTAAGCTAAGATGTAAGTTTGCAATTGCAAAGCAAGAGGCAGACCCAGCAGCATGGTTCTGTGTTTTCTGTTTAAGCAGCCACAGTAAGCCCAGGATCTGACTCGGGGTTACAGCTTGTGAGTATAAGGCCAGCAGCACAGAGCAACGGCTTTCAGCTTTATGTTCACGGAGAAGCCAGGGAGTGCACGACAATGTCAAGTACTTGTAAAATCATTCAGCTCTTTTCCAACACTCCCCAGTCTCCAATTTCAAGTTTGTAGGGCCGACATTTAATTTCTTCTATTAAATGTAGCCACGTATTCTCACTGTAAAAACATGTTTGAGGAAGGGACAAATGAACTGTATGCACAGTTCCTGCAACTTAGCTGTGCTGGCAGGACCAGTGGCTCGCATCAGTACTGCACAGAAAATAATCCATGAGCAATGCCTTCCTAGAACCTCAATGTAGAGAATGGAGCCAGCCAGAGCTAAGTGCAAGAAATTCATTTTGAAGACACCCAGTAGTACAACTTTGCTTCCACCACTGGCAAGAGAAGTGGAAATGCCCTCTGGAAAGTGAAGGGAGTGCAGCTCTTCCCATAAACTTTAATTCCTTCAAGATTCAGTTCCACAAGACTCAATCACCTCATTTTCCTGTATAACAAAATTCCATTCTAAGGCCACCTGTGCTGGATCAAATCCATCAGGAAAGTGCTGAGCTGTTGCAAACTCAGTTTGTACGCACAAACATGTTTAGAAAGCAAAAAAAAAAAAAAAAAAAAAAAAAAAAAGGGGGGGGGGGGTATCTCATTTCCAGTGTGTATTATACTGGATTAAGTATTGAGTGTCCTCCCACAGCTGGCACAAATCCAGCATAAATTCCACACTGTGTGTTCTGCTTAATTTGACACTTGATCCAGATCATATTTGTGCTGCTTGGTGACTCAGTATTAATGAACAAGAATCAAATTTAGGAAGATTCTTCCAGCCTAAGGTCAATCAGGGTAATTACGATCACTTAGCTTTTTAATCTTCCATTACAGAGACAATTTCTGTTAAAACAATGCAGACTCACAAAATTTTAAAATGCTTATCAGTCGTATTTCAGCATGCTCCCCAATCCTCAGCGATTACTGGATTTCATTGGGCACAAAAAGCGTATCATCAGAACTGTGATTTCTATAAGATGCGCGTTCTCTACCCTTTAGCTCTTCTCTCCACCTAATGGAGACACCCACCCAAATAAGAATGAGGGAAAAGAGCATGTCCATAAAAACAATGACTCTAACCAAGTTCAGAAAGATTATTCATTAATATGCCATTGATAACTTAGTAAAATGTTGTATGAAGAAGGCTTATGCTGATTTTCCTCTAACAAGGTCCTCTTCACTGCTGCCCTCTCCTCTGGGAGATGTGCCTGTGTGCTAAGCCTGGCAAGGTTACTCTCCCTCCATCAGGGTCATCCCCGGAAATCCCTGCATCTGAAATGAAGGGTACCATTTCAGCCTGCACACCAAATCTGTCCCTGACCCTGCGCAGCACTCAGCAGTGCCTTCCCCTGCATGAATTTCCTCTGGAAACAAATCCCAGATTTGCAGAATCACAAGATAACAGGAATTATCCTTCTGAGATCTGCGTTAGAAGTTTCATTTGTACATATACACTATTTATTTCTATGCAAGAGTTCAAACAAATTGTTTAATCAAATTTAAAAAAAAAAAAGAAAAAGAAATAGAAATTAGGTGTTTATGCTTTAACTTAGCAGAGGACACCAACAGGTCCAAAGTCCTCACCTGGGCAACAACAGCACTGACTTCTAGTCTGGAAGTTCAGCTTCTCATTAATGCATCAAATTCATACATAAAGCAATGAATATAGAACTGAACTGTATTTTAATGGACTTAGATCTCACCCAGTCAGGTGGACTTGGATCTAAGTCATTAACTCCATGATCTACAGGAGCTAGCAATCAACCATAACCTTTTCACTATAGCAACAAGATAATTTATACAATAAAGAGTAGTACATCAAGTCTGATAGTTTTATGATTGTATCTTGGGCTATTCATCAAAACAGTTTCTCAGACATCTAGACTTGGTCTATTTTTGTTTAGAGTTGATTTCAGATATGTTAAGTCAGAAATAAGTAATGTTTACAGCTTGTCTTCATGGCAAATAAATAATTGAAATATTCATTTATCTTGTGCCATCTCTACATCTGCAAAGAAGAACTTTCAGAGCAACTTATATCAAAGCTAAAAAAGCTGACAAGAATGTAGATGCATACACTCAGCTTACCAGAGCAATATGTCATTATGACCACAAATGAAACCAACTTACTTACACGCTTATCTCAAAAATGGAAACATAACTTATTTGCTGATGAAAACCCCTGCTGCTGAAGATCAAGTTTTTAGGATGAGATGTTGAATTAATTATTTGATATCCAGAGAGTATTACTTGTGGTGAGTTCATTTATTTATATAAGCAGAGGTATCACTGCTGCATTGCTATGCAAAAATACTCCTCCCACCTATGTATTTCTTCCAAACAGTTTCAGGCAATTTTGGCAACGTTCTCAATTACTGCATAACACTGCCACCAAACAGGAAGGTGTTCCAGCATAGGAGAAGCTGAGATTTCATGCACCATGCTCTTGTGGAAGTGTCTGAGGACTACAGAAAGACCTTTACTGATGTCTCCTCCACTTCCACGCAGCTCACAAACAGGACTCCTTTCTGACAGGCAATGCCATCATCAAACTTGAGAATATGACAAAGTCAACTGCAAAGCTCTCAGAGTAATGCAGAAAGCTCCACTGACCCTGTGTATGCTAACAAGAATGTTAAAAATATGCCAAAGACGCATCAGAACAGTAAAACGGAATTGAACTGCTGGGCCTACAGTGAATTTCTCAGCCTTCCTGTGGATCTCAAAACAAGAGTACTCACAGTCTACCCCACAACACTTGGCAGTGAGAAAAGTTGGCAGGAAGCCTTGGGACTGCTCCACTCCTTGGGAATAGACTACGTGCCAAAGGGAAGAGCTACAACCACCACTAGGCTATTCAGGCACACGAAAAGCACATAAAGCTATTTGAGGAAGAATACACAGGTGCTGGTTTACTTAGCGCTTATTTCTCTAACTCCTACCTTCGCTTTCACTGCCCATATCCTGGTTAAAACACCCTTATGTAAAAAGACACTGCAAACAAGATAATTGCCCTCAGGTGGCTGGTTTATTTCAGAAATAATAAACTCAAAACATATTTTGCACTGCAGTCTCATAAGCCAGCAGCAGCCAGACTTCTACTGAAGACTAATGCATTGCACACAGGCTCACTAAAGCATTACACAAACTTGAAAATCTCCATCCATTACTTATTACTGAACAGAGGTAGGTAATACTTGTCATTTATCCAGTCATTTACAATGAAAAGGCAAATAATGCCTCTCCACACTGTCTCTATTCTTTAAACACCCAAGATGTACAAATGCACATACAAGAACAAGTAATGTAAGTATACTTCCCCATTCCTACAGCATAAATCAAGAGTGGAGAAATTTATCACTTAAAAGGCCAGAGAACCATCCAAGAGTTTTTAACCCAACAGCCTACATAAAGCATACCACTGATGTTCAGCCACGTGCACTGTGCCCCTTCCTTTAAAGTTCTGCTGTGCATACATACCATCACCAACATGTTTCAGAAGTTTGCTCACCCAATACAGCATTGCCTAAACTGCAGAGAGATGTGTTTATCTTACAACACCATAATAAGAATGTGTGTGACTCATGATGCTCCTTGCTGGTAACACAAGGATGATGCAACAGAGAAAAAAAACAGCCAAACAGGCATACAAGCACAGCTCTGACATTTTCTGAGGGAAAACTACAGTACTATGGTCTTGACATTCTTCATCTCCATGCTATTTTCATATGTACATCCTGTTAGGAACCTCGGGCAAAGAGAATAACCCCCCTATTCAAAGAACTGTGCAAGCACAGAAATAAAACTGCTTCAAGCAGCATGTCTATGCCAATTTGCCCATCATTTTCAGAGCTAGTAGAAAAATTCTCCTCCACAAATCTGGCAGCCACAGCACTTTTGCCATGAACAGGCTGTGCTTCAGTCTCACCTTCTCATCCACTCTGTTCATTTTGAGTGAGCAGCCCCATACTCACAGTTGGCATTTCTTTGGCAGTTTCTGCTGCAAGAGTCAGGCAGAAGGAAAAATACCCTTGAGAAAATTGTTTGCCTGTTCATGAATCTCAACCTCTCTTAATAATGGCAGATACTCTATGCACAAACAAAACCTCTTCTGCCTGTATCCCTTCATGGAGAATTCCCCAAATACTGAAAGAGAATATCTTCCTAGCTTTCCCAGGAAACCACATTTGCTTGAGAAAATATAAAGCTTTTTAAGGATTTCAGGTCCTGGAGAAAGAAAGACTTCTCTGGATATTTAATGAGGGAGTCAAACAGAAGAGTAGCCCCAGGGATCACAGGTCTCAGCAAACTGACTAAAACCAGGCCTTTAAAACCTCAACACAGTAGAAATTCCCAGAAGGCCCTTCTGCTGGTAAAAGGATGCTGCACACTTATAATTAATGTAAAACTTAATTAGAATCTCTGGGAAGAAAAAAAATCCATTTGGAAGCTGTGATAACAATTATTTATCGTTTCTATTTCTAGAAGAGACATCAGAGCCTAATTCTTGGAAACATTCAACAAACGTACAGAAATCAGGTTCTGTTTGCCAGCATAGAAACATTCTGCGGGGTTTTCACCCTCTCTCGTCACCTGTACTTTGTCAGCATTGGAGATATACAACCGAGTCATTGCACAGCACAGCTGCTGTTTTGGGATCTCCACCTGTTGCCTCCTTCGTATGCTTTAACTCAGTTCTTTCCCACCAACACCACATAGCTGGGAGATGAGATCTTCCCAGACCGCACACACCATCTGTATTGCCTGCTGGCCACAGAACAGTGCCACAAGCCTGGAACAGAAGTCCTGATGCCTTGCAAACCAGCTGGTACATCATGGAGCACTGGAGGTTGTCAGTGCACCAAAACCTCAGCCTCAGGTGAATAGAAAAATGCTCCTAGGAGCCACCTATTGGCAACGAGGTATTAAGCTTTTGCATATCTGCATCTCCCGGGCAGAGGAATCTCCTAAAAGTCACTCATAACTCTGCCACCCCAGGCACCTCCTAAACTCCTCCATTCACCACTGGAATCTTCTGAGCAAACACATGCAAACTCCTTCCTTAAGCACTATGGGTATATTTAATAACAAATTTCTAGCATTTCTCATGCTCAGTGTGCTATCCAGAGATTATCTTATTTTCTAACATTTGGACACTAAAAAATAGGAAACACTTTACAAGTCAAATATTATTTTCATGTTTCATAGCGAACGCATGGGAAAAGTGGGAGAAAAATCCAGCCCGCACAGCAAATTGAAGTGCCACGATTCAAAGACTCAACTCCAAGACTGGAACCATTGGGTAAAGATGCCAAACTAATTCCCAAGAGCTGGGTTGGAAGAGGATAGATCACACTGAAACACTGCCACTGGGACAAGAACACGTGAGACACGTGTGGACAACCCTTCAAAAGAGAACTGGTCTTCCATTAGCACAGCACGGTCATGTGAGTGCAGACCCTTGGGCAAATACAGATACATCGCAGGTGGCAAAATGGGAGAGAGCAGATGATGATTATGCTGCATCTCATGCTTGGATGAATTAAATTGCATCCCAGCTAAGCAAAGGTCCAAAGGCAAGGAAGGGCTTCCAGCAGTGTTGCTGAAAGAGCTGAGGGATAATTAGAGATAAAAAAAAAAAAACACTTTCAGCAGAAGGTGTTACCTTTCCAGGAAAGAAGAATTTTCTGGCACAGGGACACAATCACAACATACATCAGTTCCCCATCCTGAGGGCATTACCCCATTGCATCCACACTACATAGACAACAGCCCCTGGCGTACATCGCTCACATCCCAGCTCAGGGAAGAGCATGGCCAGTACGTGCAGGTCCCCACCCTCAATGCCCAGCATTTCATGTGAAGGGAATAGAAGTACTCCAAATGGGAGCCTTGGTACCTATCAACTCATACACAGTGTGAATAACCAGCGGATTAAGAAAAAAAACATCTATAGCAGTCTCCCAAGGCTCTAAGGATAGCCAGACACACACTAATTTTGAAATAACATTGGAGATGATGTCTACCAGGAAGGTCTTAAAACCAGACTCTGTAGACTGACAGCAAAGTATTGGAAAACCACTACAGAGGAAATGAATCATGTTTATCCTACTACACTTTGCATGGCAGAAGATTTCCAGAGCATTCCAGGAGTTTACCAGACAGAGCAGAGGTGGGTACCAAAGTAGAAAAACAACTTTTATCATAGTTGTAGAGGCTGTAAATCCAAATAAAAGAATGGAAATAAGACTCACAAAGTAAAGTTATTGTACCTGATATGCTGTACTTTATTAGCAAGGCAGACATGAAGTTTGCTGACTTGTAAACCAAGTTAAAGCTATCATTTTTCATAACATCTTCCAGCTACAAGGGAAAAGATGGTAGCTTTAATGTCTATGCCCTGTTGCGTTTCACATTTGGTTTTAGATATAAAGTTTCATTATTTTAAAATTAAAAGTAGACCCAAAGAGATCCTGCTCATATATCATCTCCACATCAACGTTCAGGCTTCAGTCAGCCATCATTAACACACCAGCACTGTATTAAGAACTAAAATGCTGCCAATTTTCTGTGCCCTTGGTCAAGGTCCAGTCAGTTACTTGGTGTGAAGTGGTACTGTTTCTCAGCCCAGTAGTAGTAATGCTCCACATGTGTGTTTTTTTTCCCTCCTCTCCATCTCCTGTTCTACGCCAACATGTCTTAGTGAGGCTGTCTGGCACACTTCTCCATTCTTTTTAATGGTTTAAAGAAAACATATTTTTCATCAAATGAAAGCACTTTGAACAGAACCTAATATGAAGGATTACGGTCTAGTATATATTATGGTCTAGTATTAAATGTGGAGGTTGGTGGCCCTGCCTGTGGCAGGGGGGTTGGAGATTCATGATCCTTGAGGTCCCTTCCAACCTGGGCCATTCTGTGTCATTCTGTGTGCAAAGGAGAGAATTTTCTTGTTCTGAGTGGAAGTTTCGTTGGGCACAAAATTCATAGCCCAAGGTGTCTAAAACTGCTAAATTTAGAAAGTCAAGTAATAACAGTTCCACGTGGGCCAAAGGATGATCTAAGGATGAGGGAAGCAATATATCTTCTTAACAATTGAAAGAGTTGGGAACGTTCCCACAGTGAGAACAGACTTAGCAACTTCTCTGCAAGCGGGACACTTGGATGCATGGAATATTTCAGCTACAGCAGTAATTCCACTGTGTTCTGTGCTGAAAGCAGAGGTCAGACTTAAGGGAATTATATTAGACATACAGTCAGACATGCACCTCAGGGAATAGCTCCTTGCACAGATATAAACACATCAGCTACATGCAATCTCTTTCTTCCAAGATGCTACAGCTGCCTCTCCTTTTTCTCTACCTGTCTTTTATAAAAGCAGAATTTGATGCCGTGCTAAAACACCAGAACTTTCCTTCCTACACAAACGTGATTCTGCACTCAAGTAAGAAGGGGGAATACTGGATAAATGCCCCCAAAACAAGCCACTCTGATCTCAGCCAGGCTATTAGTCACAGATCTGCATCCAGGACTATGTGACACTGCCCTCTCACAACGGGAGTGCTGGTAAGAGGGAACCCCATGTCAGATAGTCTCCAAGGATGTGAAAATCATACTCTACTTTTTTTTGCTAGTCCATGGGTCCTTCTCTGATCTTTTCTCTTTGCCCGCATGGCTCCGGGAAGAAAACGTAGAACTCCCACTGAATTTTCTATCTATATTTAGAGTCAAGGAAAGGAGAAAGCCAGACTCTCATCAAGAAGTTAGACACTTGCTGACCCCACTGTAAGTAGCAGAGAAATAGGAGGTTGTTCAGAAGTTATTTTCTACCATAACTTACACAATCTAATCAATTCATTATTGCATCTGAGGATCAGAAATAAGACTCACTACATATTAAAGATGACCCCGAGCCACAGACATCCAGACATAAATTCCATTGAAGCTCTCTATGAGTCCAAGGCCAGGTCTTCAGTCAGTAACTGCGCTGTTTTCCATGTAGCAATGAAACTGTTTTGAATCCAGTAGAACAGGTTCCACAATGTAAGAAAAAAAAGACCAAACGGAGTCAGGCTGAGCTGGTGGCATGCCCCACTAGGAGCAGTTATTTACCCCTCTGCCTTTTACCAGGTGACTTACCATTAATTGGAGGAGAAATAAACACAAGCACAGTGGCAAAGTGCTTCTCAGGACAGCCATGCGGTATTACACACTGCTTGTTCTCATTTTCCCTACAGTTAAGTTTCTCTTTCTATATCTGTTTATTATCATAGGTTGCTGGACCTTGTCTGAATTTTGACTCTGATTCTTTATCTGGCTCCATGTGCAAGAAAGCTGGACATCTACTCTGAATGCAACCAACTTCCAAGCAAGCTCTGGGAGAAATACCCACAGGAGTTATGTTAGCTGCCTAACTTGGGTGATCAAATAAGCTTTAGGCTCACTCTAGAAAACAAGAGGGCATTTCCTCCAGCAGGTGTTTTGAAGCAGTGGCCTGAATCAGTTCCTCTCACAACAACCCATGCAGGGAGCTCACCCTCCACGTGTGATCCTCCACCTTCGATGACTCAGGTACTGTGAGTTTCTCCCCTACCCGGGCAGGCAGGCAGTGATTCATCTGCACAGCCCTGAACAGATCAGCTGAGGACTTCAGATGAAAATTTCCGTGTGCGGGGCCCAGCTGATTTGCTGCAATGACCGCTGTGCTCATAAAAAACAACAAAAACAGAATCCCTTGTTGCTTTTTTGAGAGCCCAGCAAAAGCTGTAAGTCTCCACCCTGAAGACACGTGTAACACCAGCTGAGTTCCCCGGAGAGAGAGAAAAATGGTGGGATCAAGTCCAGGCTGGAGCACGTTTTGGGTTTTTTTCCATTCTCAGCTGAGTGGCAACACATTTGAAAGAGTAGCTTGAATAAGTCGTTATTCCGGGATCCAGGGAGAACCACACACATACCTCATTTTAGTTCCACTCCCAAAGCAAGCTCTTGTATTATGAAATCTAACCACAATTACGCTTTCATAAATACTGCAGTGTCAATATTCCAATGAGTCCCAAGTCTGAATTTAAAAAAAAATAAAAAGGAATATTTACAACTAGTCTTACTCATTTTGAGTACAGCCACAAAGCAGGAGTAGGAAGAACTGATTTATAGCAACCAAGGAGTTGATACAGCTAGAATAGTTCCAGACTGACGAGGGACTGCAGCTGCAAATTACTACTGCTTTGTCCACTCTGTCTTAAAAACTGCTACTTTTCAGAAATGCAGCTCTGAGACAGATTTGGAGGGATGGGGTGCTCTGAAATTTATGCCTCCTATGTAGTTTCCATGGAAACATACAAAGAGCACAGTAACACTATTTGATAGAGTGAATTCTCAGCTATAAAACACTATTTTTCAACAATCACCACCATTAGCTATACATTTTTGCCAGTGATGAACAAGAGCCTGCATGCTGCACTTGCAAAAATCCCACTGTCACTGTTGCCACTGCTGAAATGCACCACCCATCACCTCACAATGCTTGCATCCACTGTGTGGTATCCATCAGTGTTCATGAAGTATCGAAAAATGTCAATGGGTGCCATTTTTTCCATATGAAGGAATTCAATGACACATCTTTGCTTCATCTGCAGTTCCATGTCAGATGGCATTCTGTCTGACTGCCCCTCTGCTGCCATCTGTCACAACATGTAATGGAATATTTGTGAGAAGGTTCATTTTCTACTGCCATACCACCAACATCTGACTCTGATGTCATGGGCC
>JAOWBP010002052.1:5752738-5765830 GCA_028571105.1 Tragopan temminckii | reverse complement strand
ATGCATTCAAGTTTGATAAAGAAACTTCATATTAGGCACTTACTGTTATCCATAGTCAAACTGTAACTTCAGTAAGCCTCAAGGCAGCATCTCGGTACTATCCCAACCATGGATACAGTGGTTAATTGAGGCCTCTCTGCGGACACTGGGTCCCATACCACATCACTGGGCTTTCATGGTAAGGTTTTGGTAGCAGAAATGCTGCAGGGGTGGCCTCTGTGAGCACAGCCCAGAAGCTGCCCCATGTCAGAAAAAATGTCGAGAGAAGCAGCCCTGCAGCCACCAAGGTCAGTGCAGAAGGAAGGCAGGAGGTGCTCCAGGCACAGAGCAGAAGTTCCCTGCAGCCCAGGAGCAGGCTATCCCCCTGCAGCCCATGGGTACCACATGGAGCAGATCTCCACATGCAGCCACAGAGGAGCCCACAGTGCAGCAGTGGATGTGGATCACTTTGGGAAGGACAGCATCCCATGGGAAGGATGCAATGTGGAGAAAGGGCAGAGAGTGACCATGGAGGAGTGGCAGTGACAAAGCACTATTACAGAATCACAGATCTGTAGGGGTAGTAAGGGTCCTCTAGACATCATCGAGTCCAACCCTCCTGCAAAGCAGGCTCCCTTCAGCAGGCTGCACAGGTAGGCATCCAGGTAGATGCCTGGACTTAATCCATGAACTTTTCTCATCAAATTCTCTCCTTTCTCCTTTTGAAGAAGTGTTAAAGAGCAGTGTGATGAAACTGAGCTACCCGTTGGTGTTAAACCACCACATATTTCAGTTGTGATGTTGTCATATATGATGTAATCTTTTTGGAAGTCTAGGAAGAACAGAGATTGCTCCTTACAAAGTCAAGCTTCATGAACAAGCACAACATGGGGATGGCATAGCAGTCTTCTTTCCATCCCCAGTTCTTCCCTTCCAGCTTTATTTTACTGCCACATTCTCCTAAGAACAGAGATCATCCCACTGATTATGTCCAGTTGGTGCTCAATTATCATCATCATACACCCAAGTACCAGACAGGTGATAGCATCATAGTTTCTGCTCCACTCTCTATTCCTTTAAGTCAGTGTGCACATATGTATACGTGTTTGGAAAAAGACAGGTGAAGAAAAGATGCAACTTCTGAACCAAACCCCTGCTATTCAAAGCATGATAAAAAATCTAAGCGAGAGGAGGCAGGTTTCTTCCCCCTTTTTTTAGGTCATGAACAAAAAAGCACTCTGCTTCTGCAGTGGGATACTTGGCTTGCATAGTTGTTCCTGTGCTGAGTGGCAACCTAAGGCATTGCATTCTGTGCTCAGAAGCAGACCCTTACTTCTTCAGCCTGCAGAGATATTCAGTCTCTGATTTGCACCTTTAAAATGAATTGAGTGTCAGATCAATGAAAACAGCCTGCAAGTAAGTTGCAAACCTTCTTAGACACCAGAGGGTGAAATCAGGAGAAAAAGCTTCATTTATTCATTGCTTCTGTCCAGAAAAATCACAACAAATGATCAGCTGCCAAACACCAATACAAGCATTTGGCTAAGAAAAACAACTCAAAACTTAGAAAGCAAAACCAAAAATAGGCAAAGATCACTCCATTATGTGTTGGTCCATCTTATCAAATCTCCTTGAAACAAATCTTGCTCCTCTTTTTTTTTTTTTTAATCTGCTTTTTTTTTTTTTTTTTAAATACACCATTACAATTCAGATACTCTCTCTCTCAAAAAAAAAAAGCAGCAAATCATTAACTGAGCTCAGAGTTAATAGCTTAAGAATATAAAGTATAGTAGTAATAGAAAGAAAAGATTTAAAGAGCATGAAACTATTACAACTAGTTTTGAGAGAGCTCAATGTGAAATCAACCAGAAAATGATCACTCTAGAAATACAAAGTACTAAAACCAAAACAAAGTCTTTAGCTTTGTGAAAAAAATAATAAATAAATAAAATAAATAAAAACAACTCCCCTAAACCATTTTGGGGGAAAGCACTTAACGCAGCTATAAACTAGAGAACTTGTTTTCTTTATATAAGTGTAGCTTTGATTGAATCTGTAGAATTAAACACTAATGTTATTGTAAGTAAAACACAAGGAACTGGAATTTGTGTTTGGCGTATAATCAAGAAATAAGTGAGTCACAAAGTTGAAGGATGTGATATGCCTTTATATGGCTTAGTAAGAGTTACTTTTAATGCACTGTAAAATAAAAGTATTCCTTACGCAAAGAAACAAAAATCTTTTCGAATATGCCCAGAGAGCTCACGCCGCAATCGTCCATATGAATAAACTCTCCGTACAAACAGATTAACACATATAACATATCTGAGGTTTGGCTGAGCATGCTGTATAGGTATAGCTGACTGACAGCATGTTCTCAAGTATTTTGTAACTAATTGCAGGAACGTATGATTTCATTATTTTTTACAGCATTTTAGATGACCTGTTATAATCAATCACGCCTATAAAATAAAAGGACAATCAGGACAAAGCCCAGTCTTTCCAGCTCCCACAATTCCAATCACAAACATTGGAACTTTGATACTTTGGTGAAAGTCCCAGCTCCTGAAAGTTAGTGGTTATGTGAGATCCAAAACTTTAATTTAAAATTAACACTGATACACAAAACGCTAAAATCATGACCCAAGTGGCATCTTGGGAGTCAAAAATCAGAAGAGACTATAAAAGTGGTGCTCAGCAACATGATTTAGCAGAGGGCTGTTAGAGTTAGGTAGTATGGTTAGGCTGAAGTTGGACTTGACAATCTTGAAGGTCTTTTCCAACCTGAGCTATTCTATGATTCTATGATAAAATACTCCTAAATAATATTAATATCTTAATATTAATATCTTAACCCCCTGCCTAGCCTTTCTAGCTACATTTCTCAATCAGAAATCGACAAAGCAGACAGGACTCATGAATAAGGAATCTGACAGAGTTGCACCAAATCTCACTCTAAAGAAAGTGAAGTAAAATATATTTACAGCTGCTTTTCTCTTTTTTCTGCAAAGATAATCTAGTCTGCACCTGTTGCTACTAATTATAATTTGAAGTGTAAAATGCAAAAGACAAGAATATATTAATGAAAAGCCTACTGTTAAATAGTGTTCATTCACTTGCACTGTATGTGAACCTTTATGAATCTAAGTGGACTAGGGATGAGACAGTGAAATCAAACTGGTGCCCCACAAGTCTATACAGAAGATTATACACAATTAAATGTTCCTCTTTTTCATATAAGGATGTGCAAATGATCATATTCTCACTGCAGGTAGCAGTGTAGAGTACACTGAGGCAGAATATTCCTGCATCAGTATACACCTAGAAAAGGGAAAGTCCGTAAAAAGAAGTGTAGTGCGTTACTACTGACACCTCAGATTTATCTGTACTACACTGTTCTATCTGGCTACATCAGCTAGAAGTTTAAAGTTGAACTCTTCCAGTTAGAGAGACGCAGTAGGAAAGTAAATTACAGACAAGGATAAAATATTTCTGTTAACAACACAAAAAATGTCATTAATTGGGAAGATGCTCTTTCCAAGCCTCAAATCAGAAGTTACACGCAGAGAAATTAACCAAGGCACTGTAAGAAGATCTCCTGAAAAAAAGAGGGGCTGGGGGAAAAGGGAGGAGCAAGAATAATAGAATGGTTTGGGTTGGAAGGGACCTTAAAGATTATCCAGCTCCAACCCTGTACTGAGAGCATGGTTGCCACCCAGTATATCAGGCTGCCCAGGGCCCCATGCAACCTGGCCTTGCAACCATGCAACCTTCAGGGATGGGGCATCCACAGCTCCTCTGAGCATTCCTGTGCCAGCGCCTCACCACACTGAGTGAAGAATTTCCTCCTACCATCTAACCTAAATCTTCCCTCTTTCAGTTTAAAGCCATTCAAGAATAGCGTTCCCTTGCATCAGCTGAGATGACTAACACACTTCAGGCATGTCTCATTTCTGGACAAGATAACATTGAAACAGTACTTAAATACACAGACTTTTCTATAGTTTCAGCATTTTTCTACTGATCCTTCATAGGAACTTAGACAAAGAGATGACAGTACCATTTGGAAAGTGCTATTGAGGGTATTTCAATCCAGAAAAAAAAACCCACCAACAACTGTCAAAGTAATAACTGACAAAGTAACACAGGCCCACAAAATTACAAGCACTACAGAAGGGACAGGAATCACTGATGATCTTTCTCATTCTCTCTCTCTTGCTCTGTCTCCCTGGAAAAATACAGGTGAAGAAAAAAAAAAAAAAGGAGGTAATAAAGTCTGTTTCAACGCACTAAAACATGGTTCACCACACTACGGAGAGCAAACAGATGCAAATCCTTGCCAAAGGATTCTACAGATGCTAAAAGCTGGAGGGAAAACTAAATGTATTTTTGGAAGATAAATCCCATGAGGGTCACTAAGACCACAGTAACCACAACTTCCAGCTAAAGGAAAGGCCAGGCGGAAATGTGGGAGTGTTACGGTGAAGTATCACACACACTTCTCTTCTTACTCTTCGTTGAACTCACCACTTGCAGCCTCAACTGGAGAAGGGCCACTGAGATAAAAGGACATTTGCTTGAAGCCTGTATGACCAGTGACATATCCTCATAAATCAAATCAGGCACAAGTTGTAGGTTCCCACAGAAAACTTCTAGCAGCTTCCAAGTTCAGTTAAGCCTGTCTTTGTAACTCACTTGTAGATGGTCATGAGACCAGAGAGGAAGGGAAGAAGACAGACTGATTAGCCTGTAGGATATTGGGAATGTGAAGCTCCACCCAAATTGTGCAAGTAGAGAAATCTGCATGGATATGTGCACACTAGGAGACTGCAGAGTAAGGAACAAGGCGCTCTTCTCTTCATAGCAAGAGATTAGAAAGGTTGTTATCACCCAAAGATCCAAACCCCTCCCTTGGGTACACTCAAGCAGCCAGACAGTGGGAGCTGCGTAGCTACTTAATACAGTAGATTTTGGGTGTTATGGTTACACATATTTAAAGGGAATGCACTCAACTATTGGATTGCTTATGTGTAAGAATGAGTATTGCCAGTTCAACACTTACCCTTCTTGCTAAAAATACAGTTACATGACTTCCATGCAAAATTATCCTAATGTATCTATCAGGATATGTTGAAGAAAAGATATCATATGATGACTTAGAGCTTGACTCCAAATGGCCCGAGGCAAAATGCCTGTCTAGTCATCTATGGCAAGGGAGACTTTTCCGCGTGACAACATTTCAGCTAGAAGCCGAATCTAAGACTCTGTTGATGAAAGAGAAAACCTAAGCAAACTGTGTTTATAATTTTCCATATATGATGTACTACAGCACTGGCTTCATAAATCTATTGCAGATATCACTGTCTGCTTTAACTTATAATTGTGCAGGCCTCTGGACTGCAGATCTCAATTCCTGGCGGGCTGCCTCATAGCTTTCTATCAGTGTCTTCTGTATGGTTTTGAAAATACCATTCAACTCTTTTGAAATGGTTGCCAGTTCTTTAACTGAAGTTATATCAAGCAGGAGTCTGGAAACAGTCTATATTTAGAGCTTGATTACAGTTTAACCCTAGTAAATTTAAAGCAATTTAGTTAGAAAGATATTTACAAACAAGCGCTCGTTTCAGTTTTGAGTGGAGATTTAGTTTACCCTGGAGCAAATATGAACTAAAACAAAAGTGGCCATTCTCAGACACAAATGTAAAGCTGATTAGAGTTCACAAAGTGGCTCTTCTAATGGAGACATGGCTTTCCTTCAGGCCCCTAGACTACTTGTTACCAAATCATTCCTTATTTTTTGTCTTTGATTTCATAAATGCAGTCAAGTAACTACTTCAGTTTACAGAAGCAGATGTGTGTTTGTCTGTCCTACTAGAAAAGCGCAGTCCCTTTGGGCAAAGACAAACACAGCGTGAAAGATGCCAAGAGGAGTTAAACAATGAATTTCTGTGTTGGGCAAACTCTGCCCACTTCCCAAGTTAAGCAGAAATCTTATCGCAATTAATTGTTTAGAACTGACCTCAACCTCCTGCACCTGAGATTTTGCTGTCTCTGATGGAGCATTGTTTGTTCTTGGAGTATGATCTACTGCATGTATGGCTTTAAAATTGGCCCACCACATTTTAAATTTTGCTATATACAAAACATTAGTGTCTTTTCAGGAATGCCTGGAGTTTATACAGAAATACCTGCTAGAACAGTAACCCAAAGTCTGTGTGGCCAGAGCAGCCCCTGCCCTGGAGGGGGAACAGCTCATGCCAGCACAGTTAATTCCACTTAGGGCTGGTACATCATCTTAGCCACAAGTGCTGAAGCACAGGACAGACAAGTGTTTCAACACTCCTGGCTAGAGATCTTGCCCTCAACACACGTACTGATGCTTGAACATGGTCTCCTGGCTGTCTATACTCCTGTCCATCTGTTGGGATGGCACCAAGCCAGCGAACAAGGTAGCATGCCAGCTTCACTAGCACAAATGTGCCAAATTAAGATAGGTTGTTTTGAATGCACTGCTTTCAAAAGATTGCAAGTGCTAGGTAGAAATTGTCTCCATTGAACGAAAAAGATCAAGAAACTTCTGCACAGTCCCAGCTCTCCTATAATGATTTTAGGTTTAATCTCCCATTTGTTTTCAATATTCAAGCACCTTCCCAAACATGGAAAACTGAATAAGTGAATATCAGAGAATGCCAGGCAAAGCAGGTGGAATTTTAACACTCACTGGTAAAACCATTACATGCCTGCAGGAGGTTCTCTTACTCCCTCAATACATCCCCCTTGTATCTTTAGAAGAACACTTTCCCATTTAAATCTGCACATTTCTACACAGGGTTTTTCTTTTCAGTCTTCCTTCTAATTGGCTCTATTCCTACATACTTCAACAGTTCTTCCCATAAAACAAAAGTATGGCTTTTCAAAATAGCTATTAGCCTCTTAAATAGAGTCACAGTTCTTGTTGACGGAGCAAGCAGACAGGAAACCCTTCAAGGAAACCTTCCAGTAATACCCAGTTAACTTGAATTTTACCCTGAGCTTGAAAACTACAGAACCAACACAAGAATCTGTGACATTTGTGCATTAATAAAAGCAGAAACATCCCTATAAGCACTAACCTAGAAGTCATCTACCCCGATTCAGTCCTTGAGACCAACAAGTCTGAAGAGTCACAATACATGGGGATTCAGAAGCTAGCCAGCTGACCAGCTGCACATGTCATCGTCATCCTCCAGAAATACTAGAATTTCTCTCTCTCAAAAAAAAAAAAAAAAAGAAATCTTAATTTAAGCTATGAACTTGCCACATCATAAGATAGGCCAGACAAAACTACAGTTTGGGGGAAAAAAAAGTAGACTTACATAATAAATACTGTTGAGAGGAAGCAAGAAAATGGAAAAGGCAGGAAAGCTCTAAACAAAGCAAACAGAAGTGACATGGATTGTCCCCTCAGCTTAGTATTAAAGTTCCCATAAAGTAGGGGCTGAGAAATGCAGCAGCTACAGATAAACATAGGGAAGGTATTTCTCTTTTAAGAAGAAAGACAAGACTTCTAGCACACCTCCAAAAGCCTTTCCTTGGGCGTCATTTCTTTGTGCAGTCTATGCTTAGTTCATTCACGAGTATGTCATTAGCACGGCCTGCCTTTCACATCCCAGCACATGTTCTAGCAGCTGGGCAAACAGCACAGGGACAGACAGGGACAAAGAAAGGTTTGTGACTCACAGAACAGTCAACTGACAAAGGCTCTGTCTGCCTGTACTTGTACCAAGTTCCCAGAGTCACTGTATCAGCAGGATATAACCCATCAGGTCTAAGTTGTTCTACTAGTGGGACCTTTTCATCTCAGGTTCAGCTCAGTCGCTTGACTGCTCAGTCATTTAGATCCTACTGCTTTTGATTTTGCTCCGTTGCTGGACTTGGCTCAGGCAGAGACAACATTACATACTCCAACGCTCCAGAGTCAAAGGACAAGCAATTGCTCCTTTCCTTTCTCCCACAGAAATCCTGTCTTACGAAGAGAAATAAAGGAATGTAGATCAAATCACCTGATCTGGCTTTTAGGAGTTTGTAACAAGTGCCCTAAAGAGGGAGTAAGCCCAGTCATCACATGCAGAAGCACCATTTCTGATATTAGCAGAGTATGTGCTGGTGGAGGAGAATATGAGGTGTGAAGACAAGCAGAGCTGGTAAAGGTTTGTCACAGCAAACACAGCCAGCATGAAGGTAACCATCTGATGGGTGGTGATTCTGACATGTACAATATTCAGCACGTATGAATGAGGAACAGCAAACCTCACCCATACACCAGTCACAATCAATCTGACCCCCTTGAAACTTTTATTTGAATTACTGTTACCTTTTAATAACCTTTCACTGCTCTCTGAAAAGATAACAGGTGTCATTAAAACAGCTGTCACCACGCCAGTCTTCCTTGAAACACTTACTTACTTGGAATTTTCAGGAGAAAAATAAATGAAATCAGTTATTCTGCATCAGAGAGTTTCCAGGGACAGTTAGTTGATTGGCATCTCACACTAGTGGGCAAGTCACTGCAAGACACTTGTAGGAGAGAGCATTTTCCCTGAAGTCTTGATGCTTTAACATCTGACAGGAATTCGTGTATATGTATAGATTGATTTTTTTTGATGAACGATACTCTGAAATATCAGAGAGAAAAATGTCAGACATACATTGCATAGCAATCGAGGGCTAATGAAGATCCAGGTATTAAATCAATTAAGAAGTATCAAAAGCTACCTAATCATCAAGGAACAAAATTGGCACCACAATATGTAGTGAGTATGGGAAAGCCTAATTTACTAAACATACCCTGCAGTCACATAATTGCATGTAATTTTACCAGCATAATTAACTAATTTAATTACCACTTCTCAAGTGCATCAATTATTGACATTACAGAGTTTTCAGACAGCAGAATTACTGTGTGGTACATTCAGAGAATGCAAAATGCTTTGTACGCCTATTTTCCAGTCATAGTCAACAACTGAGAGGAAACACAAGCAGTGAAAAGGAAAAAAAAAATATCCGCACATCACACAGAGCACAGCTTAGTGGTTAGGTTTAAAAGATGAACCAGGCAAAACTATGTTTGTGTAGGACTACAAGGTCATCAGCAAGAAACCTGGAGAGACCAAGGAGACTAAAACTAAGCAAGGCGTTAAAATAAATAACTGCAATTTCCAAATAACTAAGACTATTTTAAATGAAATCTATCCAGGAGGTGACAAGTTCTTTGAGATCTACCAGCCACTCTTACCTCATACCCAAGGGCTTGATAGAGAGTGTGATACAGAGATACCTGCATCAAACTCCACTGCCCTCACTAAAAAGTCATAAAGGTGCCAGGTCTGTTGGCACCAAGCAGAAGCAGAGCCCAAGGAGACTTACGTTAGTATATGATAAGAAACAGGGATGTGTTTGAGCAAACTGTCAGGATGCACTGGCTCCCTCCAAGAAAGAAAAAAAAAAAAAAAAGTACAAAGGTGAAGTACGAATGCATTCTTATTAATTAAAATGTATTTTTGCCATGTGGGATCATTACTCAGACTTGAAGAACTACTGATCCCTTGCTTAATGTTTAGACGCTGTATGTAAATCTTTGCATAAAACCATTTTGTTTCAGCAATGAGCTTTTCAAAGTCAAGAGAGATGTCAGCATCTGCTCCCCATGGAGTCTTAAGAGTCAGTGTCAGTAAAAAATGGGCAGCGTCAGTAAAAATTATGCCCTGTGTCAGTAAATTTGTTAACAGGGTGGTTGGAAACCCTGGGAGCTGTGGTGTCATTTTCTTTTCCCATTGCCCTCTTGTACTTGACCTTTGCACAGCTGTTTCACAGTATCTGGAGATGGCTGAACTGCGAAATAGTGATTACAGGAAAGGGGGCATTTTTAATGAGACAATACAACCCAGAACAAGAAGAGGGCATTCTTTCATATGCCAACTGAGATCTTTAAAGTCTTTTTTTTTGTCTTTCAGATCAAATTAAGAACAACCAACCTCCACTCACTCCCTTTTAAATGTAATGCCTACATTCAGTTATGAGTTTTATGGTCACAAAAGCTCACTGGATTCCTTGTGGCAATTATTCCAACCAGGCTGAGACATTTTGTTAAAATAAAACAGAAGTCCAAATAAATCATGAATACCAAGAAGGAACTTAAAGTCATACAGAAAACAAAACAAGTGTAAAGTGCATCCGATCAGTTGCATCCCAATCAAATCTCTGGGTATGCTATCACTTGGTACAGGCTCCTTCCTCAGAGACAAATTATACACTACAGAAGAAATTCTACCTTTTCTGAATCTCTCCTGCAGAGCCAAGCTATTGCTACCCTGCACTTTTAAGTAGTAGAGTGCATCCTTCAGTGAGTAGCAGTGTAGGCATGGGACTGTGAATCTGTTGGTGACTGTCTCTACGAGGGCATTTTCTGAACTTGCTCTAGTTCAGGCAACACTAAGCATGTGCTTAGATTAAAGCAAAGGTTTAACTTGAAAAAATGCTCTCAAGTATGCAGATAAGTGCATCTTTGACTAAAGGTTTATCAGTTGTTCAGACACCTGTCCAGCAATGTGACTTTAATGAAACTTCCTCCAAAAGCACAAGAGGCTCCCTGACACTTCTACAAAGGCTCTGTGCCATGGCAGGACATAACCTAGTCCCATCTGGAGTCCCATCTTGAAATCATGATCTGAAAACCAAGGCAGTGAGAAGAACACACATTGCTATTGTGCGGACAATCTCATTTGCCAGAGGTTGATGTTTGAAGAGGAGATAGAGAAGTTCTGAAAAAGAACCTTTATTCAAATAAGAGGAAGACCCACGGACATAAATTCCTGCAGAATCCCTCCAAAATTCTGGAAGGCACAACCTCTTTTATTCCCTAGCTCCCGGCTGCATGAGACTCTCCTCCTTCCCCCATTGGCTGAGGTACTCAGAGCTGTTACATCCTTCCCCATTCACCTACCCAATCATACATCCTATGCCTGACCATCTCTCTGGCAGCCTTGGTGGAACTTCTTTTTCTAAATTCTAAGTGGTTCTCTCAAACAACCTAGCAAAACTGCTTATAAGGCTGCCATCGGAAGCTGAGCAGCATCTCAGTTTTGTAACGACACAATCCCCTGTCCTGCCTCTGTCACGGGCAACGGGAGGAGGAGAGGGGCCACAACATTTTCTTGCTAACGGACAAAATGGCTTTTTGTGAGCAAACCTGATGAATTATGCTCTTCATGCTGTTTGCTCTGCAGGCTGCTCTCTGTACACCTGCCACGTGGCTGCTATCAGCAAAAGCAATTCCAGTAATGACATTGATGTGTGAGGGGCCTGCACTTGTAAGACACTGAGCCTAAAACATTATTCATTGCAGTTGTAAGTGGGTGGTGGAACTTAACCAGTCAGCTGATTAAGAGCATATAAATGAACATAAATAGACAGCAAAAAGGCTGGATGAGTCAGTAACAGCAGGAAAGAAAAAACATAAAATACAAAAACCTCCTCAGATGCTGTTAGCACTAGCAGGGCTTGCCACACCACTCAGGCCTTCACATATTTTCTTGAGTGACCATAAGACCTTTAGAGGGTTGTGATATTTCAGATGTGAAACGGGAGCTAACAACCTGTGGCGTATGTGTATCACTGCTGTATGCAAAGCATTTCAAGTTGCTATGTTGTGCACAACTGCATAAAGTACTAAAAGTCATCATCCCACACACAGACACAAACAGGAGTGACAGCACCTGGCACCACTGAGGGTGGTGGGACCTGACACGCTCCATGTGCAGTCACTGAACTAAGACTCTCAGGATAGGAAAGCTTGGGGTTGATCATAAATGATGCTGTAACACACTTCTCTCACAGCTTACAGACAGTTGCTTACTCTCCGAATTGACAGCAAACTATGGAGTGAAAGTTGAATCAGATCCAGGTCACTGGACATTCACACTCATTTGTACTGGAGCATCCTTCCACCAGGGCCTGCTGAGCTACAGACCAGCCAGATGACTTAGGAAGAATAACATAGCTCCTACATCTCTTCTGAATTTTCCTTTCCAAGACCTTCCTGCAAAACTCCTTCTAGCCTTTCTTCTTAGACTAATTAACTGAGGTGAACCCTGACGACGGCTTTGGCAGAGCATGGGAGTTCAGTGGCTTCTCTTTAGGGCCTTACTGCTAATGGGAAGGGAGATCATGCTTTGCACTTCGCTAACCCAGGTCTTTCTCCTCTGTCATGTTCCAAGCTTTCTAGATGCTTCAGCATCTCTTCAGTGTGGAGTGCAGCACTGCAGGTGTGGATGGGAGCAAAGCAAGAAAGGCAGCACAGTACTGTGAAAGGCACATAACCTTATAGCTAAGCATCTGGCTCTCCTTGCTGGCATTCTGAAGTATCAGTCTTCACTCGTGTGAGGGAAGAATACAGGCTGAATCTCCTCTCTTAATACACATTGGTGAATCAGACTACAAAAAACTACTACTGAAGGGCAGTACATCTGGTTAATCTCTCAGTACACAGCTGATTGTTTTACACAGGAATTCTGTTCTTGGGCTCTCATGTAAGTGCTTTCCATTCACTGCACTGATGTAGTCAAGAAAGTGGCACTCCACATACCACTCGTACTGCTAAGGCACAGTGAGCAGCAAGGAAGGTCAGCGCTGGGCCTGCAGGTGCCCTTCAACTAACTCAAGGCATTGCAGAGCTCCCAGCAAGATTAGCATTAAATATTAGCTAATTTTGTCAGTTCTGCATTGGGGTGGGTGAGAAGAAAAACAATCATTAATCATAATAACATAGAGGGGGGAAGGTGTCACGATCTCACTGAGGCCCTTAAACCTATAATACACATTTTGGCAGATGAGAATAGATAAAGAAAAATTAGCGTTGCTTAGGTGTGACTCCATTATAAGTTATCTTCACGCAGCACAACAATCAAACCAGTTACCTTTCTACTTGGTGCTCTTCGATGGCCAGTTTCAAAAAGATGAAAGCAAGTGGGGGCTAAATTCAGAATTATACATACATACATACATATATATATATATATATACACACACACACACACACACATATATGATGGAAAGATTACAATGATTGCCTGTTAG
>JAOWBP010002052.1:5671632-5706697 GCA_028571105.1 Tragopan temminckii | reverse complement strand
AAAATACAAGCTTCAGCACTTGTTGCCCATCTGCAGCAAATGCTGCTGTCCCACATGCTCACTAACTTACGCAGGAGCAGAAACTGAAAAGGATCATTCAATGGGACTGGGGCCTCCTGTGGCATTAACAGGCCGTAAATTGAGCTGTATATTTGAATAATGTCTAAACTATCACAATAGAGACTGCTAATAAACATAGGCTTTATATTTAAATTATAAAACTTGAATTATAATCAACCAGGATGACACCACCTATTAACTCCATACATAAATATCCAGTGAGGCCTAATAATCTTCCATTCATATATTTACCATCTGGAATGGCTCATTTCATTGCAGTTTTCCCAAAAATATGAGGATCAACAACAGTGCCTGACTTCAGGTTGCCTCTAGAGGAGAGCTTCTATAAGGTCCATTAAACAGAAAGATATCACCTCCAGTGCAGGACTATGCAGAGCTAAAAGTATTCTGGGAAAATATTAGTACACATCAGCCCTGTTCTTACCCTGGTCCTGAGACATCTGCAGCTGGTCACTGCTGGAGCAGTAAGACAGACAAATGGTCATCCACCCTAATGGCAGAATTCTGCAACAAGGGAACCGTCATCCTCAAATGCTTACAGAGCTCCCAGCATGACAATATCTAAACTTTCTGTACTAATGTGAGTTGAGGAAATGAAATTATCTTTGA
This sequence comes from Tragopan temminckii, assembly GCA_028571105.1. Classification (NCBI taxonomy): domain Eukaryota; kingdom Metazoa; phylum Chordata; class Aves; order Galliformes; family Phasianidae; genus Tragopan; species Tragopan temminckii. The sequence goes on along the minus strand of JAOWBP010002052.1, from coordinate 5,706,007 downwards.
TAATAAACCTTTGAACTTCATGCTGAATTTAGATGGATTCAATACAGGTAGTAGATCAGTGAAAAAACTGCAAGCAAATACAGGTAGCTGTATTTGCATGTGAAAAAAAAAAAAAAGTTTCGAAATAATAACTTATTTCCTCAATAATTAAGTGTTCTTGGAATAAATATACCTACATACAATCATGCAAATGTATACACGTTTTAGTTGTATATGTACATGATTAAGACTGCACTTCCATAACAATGCAATCTTCCACAACAGTGCAGTACTCAATAAGTTTATGGAGTTATTCCTGCCACAGTTCGAGTAAAAAATCCTAAATATTATGCAATTTTAGTTACGCTAAAAATTCTCTGATAAAACACTTCAAGTTGCACATTATGTACAGACTTCTACTGTGAACTAACTTGGGACAAAGCTTGTGTGAAGTATTCTTACAAATGTTTTTCAGTCAAAAAAAGGATGAGTCATCTAGAAGGTATCGCATACACAGTTGCAGCTCTTAGTCAGTGATCCTCTCTCTGTTCACATCTCGTGAGAGCCTGAAGATTAGAAGATTTACCTGGTGTGGATTTCCAGATTCAAGTTCCAGCACAGCTGTTTCACAGCAATGACAAGACCTGACCGTTAGGTATCACCTTATTCAAGTACTTGGAGCTGTTTCACCTTTTACTAATAGCAGGCAATGTACCACAAAAAGGGGGAAAAAAGTGGTACATTTGGTTACTTCCCTGTGACTATGGAAGGCACCTAACATGACAAATCACATATCACTCCTGATGAATGATTGTTCTGCATTATTATGCTCCCTTTCCCCTGCCCTAGCTGAAGGAATTTGATACAAACGGTCAGCTTATTCAGATCAGTGAGGTGGAGACCTAAAGTTGAAGACAGCAATCGTATTTGTTTTACAAGCTGAGTCTAAAGTTAAAGGGAATTAAGCAGAGCACTTAAATCATTTCAGTAGCTTTGAAATATCCCCATAAATGCCTATCCTTACATGTCTTTCTACTCTTGAAAACCTGGTCAGAGTGTGTACCAGAGAAAGAGGGAAGTACCACGCTGGCAGTGCAAAGAGGACAGCAAGCAAATTCTCCAAGCCCACCTGTACAGTGTTTATGATGCAATAAAGCATCAGTGCACTTCAAAGTGGCAGGTGCCTCAAATTCCTTGGACTTCTCTCCTTCTATTCCCCTCAAGTTTTTTCTTTAAACAATGTTAGGAAAGACCTTACATAAGATTTTACACTCAAAGCCTTTTGTGATACATTCAACTCTCAGTTTTTAAGTCATAATCTGCCTCATTATATTTTTTGTTTTAAAAGGTGTTTTTGCTTTTTTCTTTTGATATTAAATTCTTACTGATCTTCCTTAAAGTATCACAGTGCAGACATTTGAATTGGGCAACAGAGAGCAAGCAACTGCTTGAAGGAAGCAAAACTGAACAGTAGTATGTTGTGTAATCTACCATATCTGCCACTGAAAAAAGAATAGCATAGAGCCATAGCCATATTTTAAGCTCTTTAAATTGCTTTTTCCTTTCCATCTGTGATCAGCATGAACTCTTCCTGCCAAACTCCTCCCTGTAGAAACTGCAGTCTCCTCTCCTAGTTTTGTATCTATCATGTTTGAACATGCAAATTCTCATACAGTTCTTCTACACCTCATTTTTCAAACATTATTCATATGGAGCTTTACTAAAGCTCAAAGGGACTTACCCAAGATTGGAGAACTAAAGAACTAAACAACTTCATTTACTTTTTTTTTTGTGAATTTGGCATATGTTGTCTGAGATCACTTTACACAGTCTTCCAAAATGACATCACAACCCTTACAAATGCTGATCATCTGCCTCGTTCATTTGGACTATAGGCTTGGTAGGGCATGCACCATTTATAACAGTGTTCATACAGTGTGTAATGCATAGGAGGCTTCCACTTTATCTCAAGGTAAAGAAGTAATAGTAAGACACAATAATATGTTCAATTTTAGATTTACACTTACTTGCAACAAACATCTGATGGTTTGTTTAGATCACTAAAGTGTTCTGCTCAATTAACTCTGATACTAGCTATGAATTTCAGGTAAGGGAGACTAGTTGGAAACAAAATGTTCACTGAAAACAAACTGAGCAATGAACACATCTCTGAGAAAAAGTTATTTTTATAATTGAGATAGCTATAGTAATCACTGCATATTTCATTACAAAAAATTTTTCAAAATAACAATGACATATTATCTTGGATATATTTATCTAAAGTTTCTAGAAACAAAGCAGTTCATTCAAGAACAGAAAGCAGCCACAGAAGTAAAGAATTTATAGCACTAGGAACACAAAAGCAAGCACCATTCAGATTAAGGATGCGTATTTAATGAGTAAGGTCTAAATGTGGAATGTGGAATGTGTAACTTTGCAATGTGTATTTTTCTGCTAACACTTTTAATTATTATTATTTTATTTTGAAGTGAATGGACCGTCAAGTGTGAATTGTAACATAACCTCCCAACATCACTAAGTAAGATGGGGTGCAGTGCTCCTCTGTTCTTTCTGAAAGTTACTATGCAAATACAGACTCTGGTTATGGTACAGGGAGCACTTGACCTGATGAATATACATGCAATGAGACTGAAGATGTAAAGAGACATAAACGATATCATTGAAATTGACGACTATGAAAAGAGCTAGCGATTAGAAGTAGAGAATAGAGATGTAGCACATTATCATGAGATTACAAAATAAACCTCCTTGTCTGCTGGAACACTGCTTCTCAGTCATTTGGTGATGGCTGCCTGCTTCCTCAGGAGTTTCTGGAGAAGGAAGACTGAACAGTGCTTAACTAGCCTCCCATGCACAGCCAGATAGTTTATGGGCAGCAGCTCTACGTCCAGGTGGAGGCTGATGATGAGTGGTGTTGGTCCTGGGACCAGTGTTCTTCAGCATCTTTATCAATGACATAGACAGTGGGATCGAGTTCATCCTCAGCAAATTTGTAGATTACACTAAGTAGAGTGGTATTAATCAATATGACATAGGGAAGGGATGCAATCCAAAGGGACCTGGACAGGCTTGAAAAGTGGGCCAAAGAAAATGTAATGAGGCTTAACAAGGCCAAGTGAACAGTGTTGCACTTGGATCAGGACAATCCCGTATACATATATAAAGTGGAAGAAGAACACATTGAGAGCAGCCCAGCGGAAAAGGACTAGGGGTTCTGGCAGCTAAAAAGCTTGGCATGAGCCAGCGGTGCACACTTGCAGCCCAGAAGGCCAACTGTATCCTGGGCTGCATCAAAAGGGGAGTGACGAGCAGGCAGAGGGAAGTGATTGTCCCTGTGTCCTCGTGAGGGCCCATCTGGAGTACTGCATCCAGGCCTGGGGCTCCAAGCAAAAGAAAAACATGGACCTGTTGGAGCAGGTCCAGAGGAGGGCCACAATGATGATCACAAGGCTGGAGCACCTCTCCTATGAAGAAAGGTTAAGGCAGCTGGACTTGTTCAGCCTGGAGAAGAGAAGGCTCTGGGGAAACCATATGGTGACCTTCCAGTACTCGAAGAGAACTTCTAGATGGGAGGGAGACTGACTTTTTTTTATAGGCAGATAGTGATAGGACATTGGTGAATGACTTTAAACTAAAAGAAGGGAGATGGACTAGATGTTAGGAAAAAATTTTTTACTCAGAGTGTGGTGAGGCACTGGCACAGGCCACCCAGAGAAGCTGTGGATGCCCCATTCCTGGAGGCATTTAGGGACAGAGTGGATGGAGCTTTGATCTAGTGGGTGTCAACCTTGCCCACAAGAGGAAGTTTGGAACTAGATGGTCTTTAAGGTCCAATCCAACCTAAGCCATTCTATAATTCTATGAAAAGTCCCCAGAAAATGGTGGACAGAAGCAACTAGCTTCGTCTTGAATTCATCTGAAAGACAAGTTGGGGTGAACAGAACAACAACTCACTGAGAAGGATCATAACCACTTCAAATAAAAATACCTCAGGAAAGCAGATGCTTTACAGCACTACTCTTCTTACTGAGCGTTATAAGGCAGGAAAACATAGGAGACAGATGCATTTAGGGTAGAAGAATCCCAGAATAAGGGAGGTGGCTGAGCACCGCGTCAAAAACTATGCAAATGCTTTTCACTGGAGACAGTGACTACAACCTGGGAGCAGGTACACGTGTAATCAGACACACTGCACAGCTTACTTTGTGCTATCAGGCATCAGGTATGCCTAGCCCCAGTAGTCACACAGGACAGGATAAAGCTTGAAATGGATACTCTAGAAATAGGTCAAAGATAAGTATCAGGAGAATTTACCAATGCATGAATTCCCTCAAAATCATTACGTTGTAATTGGATTTCAGAAGATACTAAGTAGTTAGCCTACAATTATATGCTTTGAATGAGAATTACTGGAAACGATTCTTCAGCCTTTGTTGCAAAGGTGGTTGGACTAAGTCATCCAAATAGTCTGTTCTTGCCTTAAAATCTACTATACATTATTCTCTGTGGCACTCCTCACCTCTGATCACGTAGACAATATCATTCCTGCTGCAGGAAGAAGCATAAATCCACTTGATGCTGGATGGCTCTGTGGAGGAGCACAGGACTGAGCACTGCAGTGCACCTGAGCAGTGAGGAAGCACTTGGCACAACCTTGTGATCAGGTGAGGTAAAAGAATGAGAAAGTGAAGGAAGGGAAGAATCCCCAAATCTCTCCTTTGATGTGGCAAATCCTCAGATTACTAAACATGGGGTCAGGGAATACTTTAGGCACCAAGCTGACGGAGCAGCCCCTTCACCCCTCAAAAGTCTAATTCTCCATGAGGCTACTTGGCTCCAGTTTACATTTGTTATCAGGTCAGATTTATATGCAGCCTGAACAATGAAATACATGCGGGGAGAGGAGGAGGAGGAGGGTAGACTGAATGCATTCTAATTTATCACATAAAGCAGGACAGGCTCATTCATGTACTATTCCTATCCTCATTCACACAGGTAAGAAAGAGGAAAAGGGAGGGAAAAATCCTCAGAGAAAAAAAAAAGAAAAAAAAAAAGCCTTTTTATTTTGCTAAAGGACCCTAGGGAAGGGCCCCTGATGCAGAGGCCCTGCTTTTACAAATGCTTCCCTTTCCTTACACAGTTCCTTTAATACGAGTAAAAATTCCAAATTCCTCATTTGTTTAGCCTGAAATCCCTTGCACATTTCCCACAAACTACTTCCTTTTCTCTCTTTTTAGCTGGACTCCCTCTCTTTTTAATGAAGAGAAGTTCAGAGAGTTTTTCCCATGAATAGATGGCGGGCACCTGGGAGTTATGAATTTTAAAGTGATCATTTTCTTTCAGCCCCGCCGGACAATGGGGATCTCCTTTTGACTCACTTTCACAGCTTTGAGAGGCTCTCAGATCAGCCACATTCCAATCAGACTGGAGTCAGATCAGAGCCGGGCTGGACTGCATCAAGGTCTCTCGCACAGAAAGACAAGGAGCAGATGGCCAACACTGAGCTCTCCTCCCCTTTTCAGAGTGCAATGGAAGGCAATGTGGGAAAGCGTTCCCCCAGCATTGCCTATTGATTTCTGAATAGGACCACCACATGCCACCAGCCTGTAGGTATGAACCTCTGTTAACAGATGGTGAGATCATTATGAGCAATTAATTCCTTTAATGTATCAGTGGGAACATGTTGGAAAGGGTGATGCAAGCACGGAGTGAATAGTGAACTTCTCATTCCTCAGGGAGAGCTGCAGCTACATCACTGAAGGATGGGAACAGTCTTTCAAGAGGGTCTGTACATACTGAGAACCAGAGCTAGCCATTTGGTCCACAGAAACGAGGCATGGTTTTTATTAACTAATCATCCCTCCCTCGTTGATATGTGATTAACAACAGATTTCTTTCTAGGTCATTTTTGGAGAGACAAACAATTCAAAACAATGGGAAAAAAAATCCCGAACTATCAACACGATAGGAACACAGGGAATTTGGACCTAGAGATGATGAGGGAATATTGCTACATAACTCTTTGTTACATAAAATTTAATTTCGACTGACTATAATTTAATAAGGAAACAGACTATTTTGAACACAACTATGTGCATATAAATAAATAAGAGGAATTCGTAATAGCTCTTTGCACTGAAAATAGAAGCGTACAAAATAAGCCCTTTGCAGACTTGTCATAAAGTTGCTGCCACAGGATTTTACACAGAAATAATAGGTGGTACAATTTTAATATAGATATCAAATTGAAATGCAGAGAATTCCACGGAAATACAGCATATTTACTGCTATTCACTGTGATCTGAGTAAATTAAAATTCAGAGTGCTAATAACAGCTGTAAGACTGGGACATTCCCGCATCGTCTGCTTTACATGCATTTATATGACAGGTTTCTTTTTTTCCCCTCTTTTAGAGGCAGAAAAACTGAGAGCACAGCATAGGTGGCTAGTTAGCTCTTGGTCTTAAAGATGACAGCAGAAAGTGAACAGGAAATTCAGGCAACTATTCACTTATTCATATTTAAATGACACTTTTTGCTTGTAATTAAGACACTCAAGTCGTGTCTCTGTTCATGAAATTTACATAACTGCACAATAGCTTGCCTAAGTGAACAGCAAATGGTAGTTAACCTTGAAACGTATTATCTTAATTGAATAAATCTGGCTATAGTTCAATAAATTTAAACAGAAAGATATCTTTAAACTACTAACATCATTTTTAAAAACACATTTGATTTCACACGCTAAGATGGCTCACTGTTTTTCTGGGTTTTTATTTCCGCTGTAACATTGGTCCCTTAAAGAAAGAAATCATTGCAGAACACCCAAGACATTGATACATGTTTGCTGTTTTCTCCTTATTGTTTGCTGTTTGAGTCAGTGTCACATTCTGGAAAGCCTTGATAAGAATATCAGAATATTGAATCAAAATGTGTAACTTGCCTGCTTGAGATAGTCCCTCACCTACTTTCTCTGTCCTTATTGGACTTCTGCTCTTCCCTTCCCCCCACCTACCAGATGAGTATCCTGTCACACAGTGAGAAACCTAGGTGGGAGAATATAGATTTTTGCATAGGTTAAATAGGAAAGCCACATTCCACCACTCTCCCATTTAAATCAGATTTACATGGGGTGTAAATCCCCTCAGAATAGAGCCATTCACAAGGGCTCAGAATGTTCCCCTCACAACACTGATTACATTAAATCAGTAGCAATCATGTTTCTTGGATTATATAGTTACAGCAAGAGAAGCTCTGCAGTGTATTTATATTTGTGTGAAATAAGTTAATGAGAAGCCACCTGTGCCTTATAGCAGTTTACAAGACAAACAGGAACACAGGTGTTTCAGTAATATAGCCACATATTTTTATATGAATTTACAAACACTGTAAGTGAGCATATTGTTACTGGATTCAACCATACACACACGCTTTGAAGGACAATATTTTGGATTTTGTTTAGGTCGTCTTCGTCTTTAAGAAAAAGTATATCAAAGACTAGCTTCTCAGCCATCAGCAACAGCTATAATTTGAGCTTTTCTCCCTCACACAATGTTCGCCATTGTATCTTGTGCAACATAGATTGTACATGCTCAGTTCTAACCCACAGTGCTGGCAAGAAGCATTCAAACTGTGAATTACCATTTTTCCCAGCATCTAGTGCTAGTCAAAAGACAGCACAATAATACACTAGAAGTGCCTTTGTCTGTTAAAACATTGTTCTTCATTACTACATGAAAAGCAAATTGTCTTTGTGTAGAGGAAGAGTGGCACACTAGCTCTGGGAGTAAGAAGGAATTTGTATCACTTGCTGACCGCCTCTTACATGCACATGCCATTTTCTTCCTCAGCAGCACATGCATTCATGTTTTGGATAAAATTCTGCATACTGTTTTTAATTACTAATTGTGTTAGAATCTGAGTCCAGAAGGCTTGTTTGCTTTTGTCGTCGGGAAGAACATCAACACTTTTCCGTACGGGGTTGTTGTTAGTTTCTATTTTTCAGGGATAGGAAGCACAATAATAAAAGCATACATCCAGTTTGTTCTAAACCGAACAGAACAGAGTATGCATTGGAAGGGACCCACAAGGATCATCAGTTAATCTCTTCATTTGGTACGCATCTAAAACAAAAGCAGATCAGAAAACCTCATCCTGTCATAGAGATCAATTCAGAAAACACAATCAAAGTGTGAATTATGCAAATTCAAGAACAGCATTTATTTTCACAATATGGTTGAACAACTGTACTCCAAACCAATCTGTTCTACTGAGGATTTTGCAAAATGTATTGCTACTGTCTTGAAACCTGGCAAGATGCGGGACAAAGATCCTTCAAGGGCTATTTTCAATTCCCCCATGCATTCCTTTTCTTTCAGCTGAAGAAATACTCAGCATGTATAAAAAAGTAGTAATTCCAATCAAGTCTAAAAACAAATACTTAGAGGACTAGAGGAATGCAGTCTAATACGACAATTCCAGATGTTGATGGATTAGAAGATGAAAGGGCGTCGAAGTATTCAGCACCAAAATCCTTGGCAACAGAGCGATCTGTTCCTTCTATACCACTCACATTAAGTACTTGCAAGCACTCTTAAGTTTTCATCGATTTTTAACAGCATGCAAATAGACACTAGCAACAACCCGTTCTCAACAATTCCATTCAGTTGAAACCAGCAGAAGATGACGAGGCAGGAAAATACTGGGTATGAGCACAAATCCAGTTCCTCAAGCTCTAAACATAATGTAGGTGTTGGCAATCCTTTCTCCAGAATCAGCTGAAACATGCAGATCATAAACTGTAGGAAAGATGAAACGAAAAGCTGGGACATCCAGTGTTGAGAAATATTTGCACAGGTATTCTAGATACATCCACCCCAGGGTTCAGAGCTGGACTGCTGACACAGCATTTTTGTTTAACCTTATATCTCAGAAATACAGGTGTGAAAGTGGAAAGAACGGTCTTTCATATTAGGTTATGCAGCTGAGATTCACTTTGGAAAACCTCCATACGTTCTCCCTGTTTGCTTGTTGACTGAAAAGCACGACCAATGCTAAAAGGGCCTAACAACAAGCTCTGAAAACATAAGCACTGAATTACTGTTCAAGAAGAATAGAAGTACAGAACAAGCCTACATGCATGTGCAAAAACCTCTGATTTATGAGATTGTCTCAGAATATACAGGCAAATGCCAAACCGTGCATATCTATATGAGAACAAGAGATAGGGCTCTGCAGGAGAAAGTAAAGTTTGGGAGCTTTTGGTTTTATTCAGAAGGTGTGTTTAGTCAGGCCACTGGCAAACCTGACCCCTTAAAATTAGCTTCTGTTACCAGTGTGAATATCTGTAGACAAAGACCCATATTAGTCACCTAGCCAAAAGTGTGAGATGTTTCCATGTAAGAATGCAGGTGATCTGTAAGCTTCCCCACTTTCCGGTACATTCCAGTCTCCCAGCAGGTACAATTTCTGGTTTCAGACTCTCTTTGTCCCATAACCTTCTAAGTGAAACAGGGCTACAGGGCTCTGTAACTGGATCAGTTTGACCTTGGTGATAAACTTCCAACTTTTCTACCAGTAAAATGGATTCACAGTTCATTTAGCAACCCATTTTGCAAAACCAGCCTCATCATTTCATCTTGCAAACATACTCAGAAGTCAAGGGTCTTGATAGCTACCTACTCAACCCCAATAATTTTTTTTTTTTTAACTGCAGATTAATCATTTAGCTGGCTATTTGCAACTCCTAGAGAGCATCCCTGCAAAACAGCTGGGTTTTTCTCACACTAAATGAGGAAGATTTTCTGCACAGAAATAACTCCACTCCCAGTTAGTCAGAAAGAAGAGGAAACCAAAAGCCGGATTCCAGCAGGCTGCAACCTGCCTCATCACTGAAAGCAAGTAGCTGTAACAACTCCAAAGTATTTTTCCCTCTCTCCAAAAGCCTGTCCTGACCAGATGGAGAACTGCAAGCAAACTTCGTCTTACCTTCCTCACAGAAGGAGCACCCTGCAAGTATCACAGCTGAACATGCTGCCTTCTAAGCTACTTTTCTAGGAGTTAAGCATGTCCCTTTCATTTTTATAATATATCAAATGTGTACGTACACTGTGAGGCTCTTGTGGTCTGGTCTCTTTGATATTGCCTATGGTTGAAAGTACCAATCATTTAAAAAATAAGTAAGTTTGAAAGCTACCCTGCTTACTAGAATTTAAAATATACAAACACATTTCTCGAAGCAACTTCTTATAGATGTGACAGCCCTGTTAGAGTCAATGACCCAGAGTATTAGTGGTGAAAGTATAGCTGAAGTTTATAATGACTGAAGAAAAAACATAAACAAAACAAATAAACAAACAAAAAACAACACAGAAAGCATACATGTGCACACTTTCCTATTCTAGACTTGCCATGGCTAGTAGTGAGTCATGTTCAAGACAAAGATAGGTACAAAAAATACCTATGCTACACTGGCAAAATGCCCTGTGAGCTTGAAGTCCAATTTTCAACAAGGCATTATCTGTCATCCCATGCAAACCAATAAAAGTTTAGATTTTGGTTAATAACACCTTCCCCCTGACGTGCATGAAGTGATGTCCAACAACTACTCATGATAAAAGTGGAGTTATAGTGGAATTTTAATCCAGACTGTCATTGCCTGAGCCTGTTGCAATTTTTGCCTGTTGTGTCCTGGAGAAATCATAGCCTCACTTAAATCAATAAATAGTTTAATTGCAACTTCAGAGTTCAAAATTTCATGCCCAAGTTATAGCTAGATTTCTAAAGAAAACTGTAGAATCCAGTTCCCAAAAGACTGGGAGGCATTTAAATCGATGTTTAATAAACAGGATTTTGTTTGACCCCTTCCAAGTGTCAGCACTCATGCACCTTATTTCCCATTGTAACCACTAAATAAATAAATACATGCAGAGAGACATCTCTTTATGAATGCCTGTTGCACACTGCCATTCAAACCAGCCTCACAAGACACTTGTCACAAGAATAAGGTTCAAAGTAAAGAAGCAAGAAAGTTAGGTGTAAGCCAGGTAAAACATTTCTTGACAGAGTTAGGAGGTTCATGAAACTAAACTGCTGAAGCAACAGTCTCGTCTTCTGTACAGTAAGATTTTCGCAGCACAGATGAAGGTTCAAGACCCTGCAGTCTTTTGTTTTCTTTGTGTGGTACCCTTGAATTTTTATGCGCCCACTCTCTGTGTAGGAATATTAGCAGTACTCCTGATTTCTAAATTCAGTGCAGACTGTCAGAAAAGACATGCCACGTGCTTTGTCAGAGACACAAAGTCCTCTACCTCTGAAATAAAATTTTCCAACTGAAAGTGTCAGATAGCAAAGGATTCTTTTATCTTCACTGGCCACATGAGTACCTTTTGCACATCTGAATTCATCTAGTGTCAGCAGTTAGCTACGTGCTTGTTATGTTTCTCATCATAATTCCATAATCCATTTAATCTCTCATTGCTCAGTGCTGATGATTAAAAGGCCAGTCCCATCTTCCTCCTCCATATTGTGGCCATTCATTCTCACTATCTCCACTGCATCAGTACTATCATTTGTGTGAAGAATCAAACCAAAAACCTGAGTAAGCTGAAAACCACATCGTTTCTGGTTTCTGTTGGTTGAGAAATTCATCTGCCAACAAGCTACCTCAGTTTCACCCAGGAAGCACAAATAGCAAAGCTGGCACAAGGGAGAGGCAGGAATGCACAAAACAACTAGATGACAGTGGGAGTGCTCTTTTCAGCAGACACGTTAAATTAAACATATAAAACAGATCAAGGACCTATGGCACTAATCTGCTAAATGAATCAGTGCAACACTCACTTAGGGGTGTAGTGGATTAATAGAAGACTGAGTGAAGACTAGGTCTCCAAAACCGTATGCCTAGCTTCTCTCAAAGATACAGACTCACTGAAGAAATATCGGAGTGAAACCCTAGAGATTCCTTTACACAAGAGCAATAGGATTCTGATGGTCTCTTCCAGTCTTAACAGCTAAATAATTTATGTGAGAATAGCCTTAGCCTTCCTCCAATACACTAGCTTATTAGAAATTTATCAAACCCCTAACAAATGATTTACATTTCTTAGAAAAGAATTTGCACCTTTTATCCACTGTTCTAATCCTTGCCATGAATACCGTAAGGCCAGCCATTAGCTCTCTGACTTTACTGACAACCCATCTTCTTTTCACAGATGGAAATAAAAAGAGAAAAAAAAAAAAAGAAAAAAAAAAAGGAAGAGTATCTACAATCATAACATTGCCCTTACTGTTCTTTGTGCATACAAAATCCCAGCTGAAGCCAAACGTTCAGGCTTTTCCACTTTGGAACACATTGAATGTTTCACTAAATCAAAAGACTCCCTCAATAGATGATGTTTGGGGTCTGCATAAACACTGATAGATCTTGCACACTTGTGCGCCCATTCTGATGGTGAAAACAAGTGTGTGGGCTGTCTTATTCTAGAATCATAGAATATTTTCAGTCAAAAAGTTGCTTAAAAGGTCTTTGAGAATCTAAGGGTTTTTATATTGGACTTCACAATTCTCCCTCTACTAAGTCTTAATAAAATTCCATAGCATACTATTGTGATGAGCTGATTAAAAAGGCAAGAGTTATTGACATCTTGCCCTTGAGGAGGAGGAAAAATAATCAAGAACAACAAATAGGTCTTCTACAGGTTTTCACTGACTCCTACTGGTCTTGAAGTCAATGTTTTTGCACACATATGGTCTCAGCATCTGCCATTATTTTACTCAGTTTGCCACCAAGACAGACTCTCACAGATGAGTCTACAGAGAACAATTCACACAGTGGGCTTCCAGCTCACACGCTCAGCAGTGAGAAATGTGTAATAAGTTGTGGTGCTACTGATCTCACCTCCCAGGCATACAGCTGGATGATCAAACAGGTCTTTGATCCTGCCACTTTTGGCACACCAGGTTTAGAAGCAAGATAAATGCAGCAGAGCCACTGTACAGCTCAAGACTCAGAACTGCTGTGCCTTCTTCTCTGTTGCAGCCTCCTGGCTTGACTTCCATTGGCAGCCATGGTCTTTCACTCAACAGGTGACTTGGACTGCCACTGAATAAGGATCTAGCGTAACAGTGACTTTAAGAACAGTCTGCTCTTAGCTGGACTAATTAACTTGAGCAAAACCCATTATTAATGCAGCTTGACTGCTTGCAATGCTCAAGCTCTATTTTCTGAAGTTAGGTCAGACCTGTCTGTAAAACTCTGTGTTATCTTAGGGTGACATACGACAAAAATCTAGAAAAAATAGATTTTCAGCACTCTTTCATGTACACACCTCCCCCATACACACAACTCATTTCAGCAGGTGACCTACAGACACTGTTACTGCACAAGAAGATTCAGGTTCCTACATTCCAAAGAATTCACAGCCAACTTTTAACACACATCACCATAGTGTTGGTCCTAAATATTTCATTGCATAAGTCATAAATGCTAGAAATCATCCCTTCTGGCAAACTCAAATGTTAGTTGACTCCTCAATAGCACCAAATTAGGCTGTAGAAATAGCAGAAAGTTATGTTCAAACCACATAGGCACATAAGGAGAAAAATAAATAAAATATAAAAAAAATAAAATAATAAAATATTGATTGACTTTGCCACCTGCACCTACATCCTAAGGAGTTCAGCAGGAACCCTTTGTAGTTCCTTACAAAGCATATTCAGAACTGCAGTACCAACTTGGAAGTTCACAATGCCAATGCATAACATTTGAAGGCTGTCTTTAAGTTCTTCAGCTCGTTTAATTTTTGACTCTGCAATCACAGATTTGACTCTCAAGAAACCTCTAAAAACTCCCAAGGAATCTGACAGGGAGAAGATATCTGTTACTCTACTAGGCATCCTATGAAATACATAGTGTTGTTCCTTGAAGAAATCTGCAAAAACAGCGTGTAGGTTCTCACCCACCATTTGACTTCTCACTAGAAGTCAGTCCTCCAACCATTTTCTCTTTCATGCATACAAGTATCTTCCATATTATTTAAGGAATGAAAGTCCAACCTTCCAGCTTGTGAAAAAGTCTGCAAGAGCAGAACAGGGGTCCAAATTTACTCCAATTTTAAAGCATGAAACAGGCTAACTGTTCTTCCTGCACATAGTACCCCCAATATGTCACAGTCATATTACTTCAAACGTTCCTTTTATTCAGGATGATTGAGTAGAGATGCATAAATAGAAAACATATCAAAACATACTCCAGTCTTAGAGTATTCACACACAAATGCAAAAATTGTAGACTGGAATTCCTGCAGAGAAAAAGATGCTTCAAAAGCTGTGCTTACAAAAAACTGACTGTATTTGCAGGGCTGCTAGTATTTGTTGATATTTAGTCACATTTAGTCAGTGTGCATCACTCATCACTGGGTTATGGCCTCAAGTTGTGACAGGGGGATTCAGGTTGGAAGTTAGGAAAAATTTCTTCTCTGAAAGAGTGAAAAAGATGCTGGAACAGGCTGCCCAGGGAGGTGGTGGAGTCACCGTCCCTGGAGGCATTCAAGAAACATTTAGATGTTGTACTGAGGGACATGGTTTAGTGGGAAATATTGGTGATAAGTAGACAGTTGGGCTGGATGATCTTGGAGGTCTTTTCCAACCTTGGTGATTCTATGACTCGGTGATTCTATGATTTAAGCTCTGATATTATGAATGGATAATTTGTCCTCAAACTACTAAGCAGAGTTGCATTCTGCTCTAACTATGCTTTCCCCTCCAAGGAATCAATACAACCCTTTAAATTTCATCTTTTATCAAATGTGATTTACCATAAAATGAATAATTTCAAAAGGACAAGTGGAACTCAAACATACCTTTGAGTTCTGTCGCAAGTGCTTTTTCTTTTCAAGAGCATCTTGGCTAACAGGGCAGATGGAGAGAACAAAAGCTGATGTGCTTCAACCAGAGCATATATCCCTTCATTGAAAGTTACTTAAAGTTGGTAAATTCAATTTTAGGATCAGAAATTACATACTTATTTCTAGATTACTGTGTTGCTCTGCTCATGCAAGCCAGGAGTCTGAGGTTTATGTCTGCTAGTTCCAGGCGTACAGAAGCTTAATACTTTGCATGTTTTTTTTTGTTATTATTTTTTAAAAACATTTAATCGTTTAGGAAAAAAACTCTTAAAAATCAGAAAAAATGCTGAGACTTTGATATGAGGCTAATTCAATCAGGTATGCTATGCAGAAGACACCATACAATCTATTTGCAGCACCTATGTATCTATCTTCAAAACATGATCTCCTCCCAAGACAAAGGCAAAAATTTGAAACTAAAAATGGAAGCGTGCTCTAGAAGAAAGGATTATATAGAAGATATTTTTCACCTTGATTCAGGGTTTTACCCAGAAGAAAAAGATCAGTCCCTCATTTCTTATTTATCACAATCCTGCAGGAACAAAGTCCCCTATGGTATGTGGGTATACAATCTCTAAACACAAAGAGGAAATAGTCCAGAGAATTTCCTTCATCTCAGTATCATTCGCTGTCTAAAAGTCAGGCATCTAATCTAAACTAGACATCTAGGCTGCCTCAACAGAGGGAGAAGCATCTCCAGACAGTGATTCATCTCACCCCAAAATTAATATTTTAGGTAGGAGGATGGGGATGTGAGGTACCTGGAGTGCATGATGAGTCTGTGGTGGCCAGAAAGGGGGCTGTCCTGCTGAGCATTCACAAACTTTTAAGTATTTGAAAATGGAAGTACTGCTACATCCTCAGGGAGTTCTACATCATAGTTCAAGACATTTACATCTAAGCAAGCTTAAAATTAGGTAGCTGAGGGGCTGCCAACAACAGTTCTCCTGCAACAGAACACACCACATACTGTGCCACAAGACTAGCCCCTAAGAGTTTGTATTGTCAGGCCACATTATTGAGCTCTAGCAATAGCAAGATTGCTTTTTTTTTTTTTTTTTTTTGTGAGGTGGTTTAGGATTGCCAACTCGGTCACCACTGTTCCTGCCACATCTAACAAGCTTACCAGGAAATTGCAAAACTTTGTTCATAGAGCTTCGTAAAGCAGCAGAGCATTATGGTTATTCCGTTATCTGACCTTGCCTTTGCAGAAAAATATGAATACAATGGACCACTTCTGTCTGATTAACAGTTTCTAATCTATGGACTGGTCTTCAGAGGCATTAAGAACTCATAGCAGTTCTCAGGTATCTTCCAACCATTCAGTTGCAAGGGGTCCTGTTTAAAACGTGCTCTTCTGGTAGGTTCATTTTTCCACATCACATTCAGTAACCTGCATCCTGAAATGATAGTTTTCCTCTGGTCAACTTATCTCATATTAAGAACAGGAATTTTATTTTCTATCACAGACAGCAATTACAGGAACTATTTTATCTCCTACAAATAAATATTTGATTGATACACTGGCCCATTCAGCAAAAGTGAGATTATTTCCACACATCACCTTCCCATCCAGAAACTCCATTACTAAAAATGCTGCTAAAATCTGTAATTAGCAAATCTCTATATCTGCTGAGGGACTAGTTACAGAAATTGTCACAAAAAGAGACAAACAGAAAGAGCATTCTTAAGGAAATTTAAATAAATCCGTAAGCATCAGTTAAGCTTGACCATGCAGAAGAAGTAAAATATGAAGCTTTACACCACGTCATGCTTCAAAGTTGGCAGCTCTCAATAAGCATTTGAAAGGTGTAGCCAAACTGAAGCTTTTATTTTCACCAGTAGAAGAATACTGATTATACAGTGCAGAATTTGTTTCTTGCAAATATTATAGCCGCTTTATAGCTCTGCCTCTTCAAAACAGTATAAACACTAAGAATCTCCATGATAAAAGAACTTGATTCAGTAAAGACTCTAACGTCCCTCAAGCAGGAGGACACTGAGTTAGATAGACATCAGCAGCGATCAGCTCGTGCTGAAAAATTTGTCTTCCAGCACTATGAAGGTGACGCTTCACGAGCACAACATTCCTCTTCAACAAAATATGGAAAAAGCAAAAAAAAAAATTTAAACATCTTGATAATGTTTGAGACATCTTTGAAGATCAAAGGCAGGACCAGATCAGTCGGCTGGACCAGTTGCGCAGTACATTCAATACAGGCTTCAAAAATCAGAAAGCCAAAAGTTGCACCACTGGAAGCTAAAGTTGATTTATTCAGCAGCATTGGGCTGGGAGGGACACAGCAGCTTCTCAGTATTTCACAATGTGAACTCTTCTTTATTCACCCGGCCTAATTATATACTGACACTATGAAATTACATTATGAGGGCAGTAACTTCTCCAAATAATTGTCACCCGAAGACATTCTGCAATGCTTTGTGAGGTTTTCCAATACTGGCTATTTGAAGATGGGAAGCAGAGTTCCATGCCAGAACAATTGGTTCATATGCAATGGTTTATTTCATCCTCGAGTTATAAAAGCAGCTGAAACACCTGTTGGCCCAAGAAATCTCACGTGCCTTTCATTTATCTTTTGGATCAGCCACTGGAAACCTGGCCCTGACACTAAAATAGAGATCATGAAAATTGGCCAGAGTTAACAGTGTTTGTGTTTGGCTTGGTTGGAGTTAAAAGAATGTTTTCTTTGTGTAAGAAACTAGATGAAAGTTGCATTTTAGTTCTCAAATATGTGTGCCTTGTCTTGCAGCTTAACCCTTAAGCAGAACTAATCCATGCTCATTACATGGCTAGGAACACTGGAAATGAACTTCAAGACCAGGTTCATACGATGCTCAAATAGCAAAAGAACACAAGGTTGGATAGGTTCCAGCATCTGACAAAACACAGGATTGGAGAATAGATGTAGGTAGCCATGGAGTTCTCAAAGACTAGAAGTAAAACAACAATTAAATGAATTAACTAAGAAGTTTCAAGCTTGAAATTTTTTGAGAGATAATCTGAGCCAAATATCTCAAGGCTTACCCATAATCAGACTTTCTGATATGAATGGAGGAAAGAACACTGAGTGAGGATGTTGAAACCTCAGCTGTACATCTGAAGACTTTTTTTAAAGATCAGCCCTTAACATTGGCTCAAAGAGTAGTAGTGAATGGGGCTGTATCTGGCTGGTGGCCATATTTATCCCACATTTTATAATAGCTGACAGTACAAAACTGAGAGGTACTGTTAACTCCCTGGAGGAACAAGAGACCTTGAAGAAGGATCTAGATAGATTGGAGACCTGTGCCATCAGCAACGGCATGCAGTTCAACAAAGGAAAATGCCAGGTGCTGCAATTGGGATGGAGGAATGCCAGACCCAGGTACAGACTAGGAAGAGAGTGGCTGGAGAGGAGGCACCAAAGCTGGTAACAGGGTTTGCAGTCATCCTATGAGGAGAGGCTGAGGATGCTTGGGCCATCCGGTCTAGAGAAGAAAAGGCCCAGTGGTGACCTCATTGCTCTTTGCAGCTCTGTGAGGAGGGGGAGCAGACAGGTGTCAATGATTTGTGCCTATCGCTGTTCAAGGTGCACTGGGACAATGCCCTCATGACTGTGCTGTAACTTTTGGAGGCACTTGTTCTATCATTTCTATCCCACGATAGATGTGCTTTCAATGGACAAGAGAAATACAAGTCAGTATTTATACTTTTCTCCTTCATATACAATAGCATCTCAGAAGATAACATTTCAAGCAGGAGTATCTCATGTTTTGCATACAAAACAAGCATAACCATTTAAAAACAAGCAAGCAGTTACCTTCTTTTCAGTGCTTGTTATCTATTCAGTGATAGACTGCTCCAAAAGAACGCTGCACAGATGAACACTTAACCTTGCTGATGAAGACAGCAAGTTACATTTTAATATATCTATAAATGAAGTTTGTCTACAGATGTGCACACACACACTTCCAGTAAACCTGGACAATCTTAGAGTAATACTTCTAGATCCTAATTATTACCTTAAATGATAAACTAAGCAAGCATATTATGTTTTTACTCAAGCTGATTTTCTCATTTTACCCTCACAGGAACATCCTTTGAGTAAAACCTTTTCATCACGTTCTTTACAGCACATCTGTATAACCCTACTTGGTTTCTACAATGCTTGGTGATGCTTCAGCAATACTCTGGGGATGATGTGAGAATATATTGGCACAGGCACTTGAAAGAAAAGGAAAAACAAATTGGGTAGGCACACTTTGTTTTCTTTATTAGAAAGATTAGCTCAGCATTAGGTCTTTTGGCCATGTTGACTAATTGTGGTTTGCTCATTTGTGTAGATCAGCTGACAAAGTCCATAGTAGGCACTGTGTTTTGGAACTGCTTAACACCAAACATCAGCTGAGATTATTCCAGTTTGTTGCTTGATCCCGTGGGATCTCATGCAGACTAGCAACTTCAAATGAAAGTTCACCTCCACTGAACAATTCTTGCCAAAACCTGTGCTTAAACACAATTGTACAAAATGGTAAAAATGAATTGCAAAGGGAATGAGCTAAAAGGGAAGAAAATTCTACCCATCTTTATTAGCTAGCTGTTTTTTTTTTTTTTTTTTCTTTTGCAAAAGATTAAAGTGGTTCCACAGATAAGAGAAAGAATTAACAAACCTACAGAATAAGATTTCATATACACACATCTTTTTGAAGGTAACTTACTGATAGTTATTTCAGCCATTGCCTTCTCTTTGATTTATTCCCTGGTTTAATTACTGAAAATGAAAAACTTCTGAGTATCCTGCACTTTGGGAATCACACCAAAATGCAGCTGCTTTATGGTCAGTTTTCCATTCCTATCATCTCTCTGAGCATCTGTGCACAATGTTAGTGATTATGAGTTGTACCATTCATTCCCCAGCAGGAAGAACAGTGCCAGAAATTCTGTTTTGTGTTTTGCTCAACAGAAAATAGAAGCCCCATGGAAAAACAAAGGGGAAGGAAAGTGGGAGGAAAAGAAAGTATCGGGTTCTGTGACACTGTTTGTCCTTGTCCAAAAGAATTTCCAAGATCAAGCCAGTGGGGGGAAAAAAAAAAACCAAGTCCTCTACACTCCCAACGTGACTGAACAGGAAGATTTAGGTTTGATCAGTGTTTTGGCATAACTAAAACAAGCTCACAGACAATATTTCTGGCTAATTTTATTTTTCCCCCTCAGTCGTTAAAATTCTCCAACGTTAGAGTAGAAATCAAATGAAATATGTTCTTACATCATACCAAGTTCTAGAAAGATTGGAAGACTCATTTTTAAATTTTGCTCTGAGAATTTCAAACAAAGAAAACATATTTGGACTACAGTGCCTAGGGTAATGAAACTACCTAGCAACAGATAATGGAAAAATATCATTTTTAATCAAAGAAAGGCAGCAACTGTGCAACTATTACACATATTTCTCTCTACGTTAGTTTTAATTATATTTCTGTAAAAATTCTGACATTTCTTGTGTTTCATCAGTGTCCACATCTTTAAAAGATTTTGTTTAAAGAAGCATTTTACAGAATATATTGTCATCTGTGAGTTCACAAGTGCCCTCTACTACCTTCCTAAGTGAGGTAAGATCCCTATGGTGATAAGGTGTAGCATACTGAGATAGAGCTGGTTTTTTCCTTTATTTTTAAGAATAAAGAATTTCTAACAGAAACTAAAGCTCTCTGTATATAACTCTCTGATGAAATGTCTCTACCGATGAACATCAACATTGTGTTGATTTTTTTATGCTTTGTTTCAAACACATGGCATCAATGGGACAAGAGATTTCAGACCTGTACACCTCAGATAAGCTAGTCTATCTTCATAGGATCTTATAGGTAAAAGATCGTAGTCACTGGAGTCCACCTCTTTTGCTCTAGAGGAGAGTAAAGCCACCAGAGAATGTGAGGCCAGGATGGCCAGGCAGCAAATCCTGTGAGGTTCATAGAGAACTGTGGCATCCTCAGGCTGCTCTGACTTGTACTCTGATTCAAAGGAGCTTTCACATGGGTTCAAATCAGAAGAGCTGAAATGACAGGATAAAGACACAATCGACTTTTGACCTCCTTGTAGGAAAACTCTGCTCAGTCTGAAGAATCAGAGGCTTCAATATTGAGCCTTTTTAATTATCTGATTTTCCTCAGTATCCTTTTAATTATTTTTACATGGCATCCACCAGGGAGGCTGCATTGGAATTTATCTCTTTAGGGAAGAGAGATCTTGGGGCCCTGGAAGCATCCCTCTAGTTTGCTTTCACTGAAACTGGGCTCTTTACTGATAGAACAGAGCTGGACTACGGCAGTTAATAAGCAGTTGGCCAGATGGTGCCTGTCCAAAGGTGTTGGCTTTGTAGACAACTGGAACTTCTCTTTGGGAATAAATCAGTGATACAGAAGAGCCTTCTTGCATTTCAATCAGGCACAAGCAGACAGACTATTAATGGAGATAATTATCTTTGCTTTTTCTTTTTTCCCCTTCCTTTCTCTCCACCTAGAATTGTAGATGCAGACCCAGGGAGTGAGAAAGGAAAGATCCCCAGGGCTAAAGAGAACATTCTTCCAAACACCACAAGCAGAAAACAGAAAGCTAACTATTACTTATTCAGATGCTATCAGCACATACACCCCCACTGCTGATTTAATACCTGTGTAATTAAGAAATCACATTCAACAATAAAAGCATTTGATAGCATAACTTAAAGACAGCTTAAAGACATAGTTTATTGGTCCTGCATTCATGACACCACTCTTGTGGCATTCTGACCACTAAAATAATGCACTGCAAGAGCCAGTTATGCAGCCTTGGGCCATAGCAGCAGCTATGTTACTTACTGTCTCAACTAATTTCCAATATGGAGAATATTTCAATGGAGTTCACGCCTGAAGGAGGGGGCTCTGCTGAACAAACTCAAACATATAAAGCCAACTTAACATCATAGAAATATTCACATGGCTACAAAAGAACATTTATTTCTGCCAGCAGAATATTAAGTGAATATGATGAGACTGAAGATTTTTCCTCAAGGAAAAAGAAAAAAAAAGAGTAGTAACTAGGCATCTGTTCTCCTCTTCCACCACAGACCTCACACTACCACAAACTAGGCACTTCTGTAGCACGCACTCTACTTCTCTAGAAGGCCTAGTGCAGGTTATCTTAGCGGGACGTCTTCAACTGGCAGTCCTAAGGGATCCTCAGAAGCAACAGTAATTGAAGCTTCCAAGAAAGTACTGATGTGCCAATACAGAGCCAAAACAAGGACTTTTACAGATTGTCTTTAACCATTCCATGAAGCAATCTGGAACCAGTTTATTTTTCCCTCTAGAAAATTCCCCCTGCCTGCAAGCACATACTTTCCATAAAAAGCTCCCTTTTTAAGCAATGCTAGGATCTCTTCCAGCTATCCCACAGACACCACTCCACAAAAGGTGTTTGCACTTGGAGAGATGAGTGAGTTTCTTCAGAAACTCTGCAGCCATCAAATTCCACTAAGTCCCTTCCCTCCATCCCACAGCACAACCTTGTTAGCCTCTTCTATTGTGATTCAGTAGATAGACCAGTGAAATAGTCCAAGCGTAGTGCATTTTCTCCTCTCAAGTAGCAAAAGGTGATTAATATTGTTTATTATCTGAAGGGACTACTGGACTGATGGGCTTCAGGGCAAGAGCTTCATTTGAAAACAGCCTGCTCTGAGAACATCGGCTGATGGAGGAATGCAATGGGTCTGATGCATTCCAAATGCACATTGTTCCCCACAGTATAGTGTGTTTAAGTTCCTACATGCAGAGCCTAACTGCAGCATGCACATCTTTCCAGGAGAAGAAAAAAGTGCTCTCTACCCAAGTAACTTGGCAAACGACTTCATTCCACAGAGCCAGTGCAAGGAGTGGGCTCCAGGCTATTTATAAATCCTAATATGAATAGGTTTTTCAGAATCTTCACTGAGGAGTGCAATCTGAAAGTTGCTCTGTAGTCCCTACATCTATACTACTTAAAAAGCAACTGTTTCATCTAAGAAACTATTTTCAGATCAAGCTGCATTCACTTGAGTTTCTCAAGTAAGGCTCATACTAGGTAAACAAATTATCAGCACTGCACTATGGACAAAATTGCTATCACCTGGAATAGAGTTAGGGAACTTTCTTACTCTTTATGCAGAAAATATTTTCTGCAGTGTCTACAATCTTCCATGCATGTGACCTATGAATACTTCCATTCTTGAGAAGCACAAAACCAGAAAACTCACTAGCACAATTTTTTTATTTCATGCCCTGACACTTCTCTCATCATATTATCCCCTTTTCCCATCTGTGTAATGCCAATCAAAGTATAAAAATTCAAATGCAAATAGATCCTTAGAGTCCACATAACAGAAGTTTTGCATGACTGCATTAATTTCTAAGTTACAAATCTGTGATTTGTCTTCCTCCTTCCCAACACTAACAAATGGACATGTCATATGTTCATTAGTGCCATTCATTCAATTTCAAAATCCCACAGATTTATCTGCTGTCTTTCTGCCTACTGTTATATTCCTACCACACACCCCATGGTATGTTCTTCAAATAACAAAATTCAAGTACTAGAAAATACATATATCACAAATAAAAGTATTAGGTAAGAGACCCTGCAACAAGGCTTGTGTTCCTCATTACATGCAGTTTACTTTTCCTAACATCCTGATTTAAAACAACAGTTTAAATGCAGACTATCAGGATTGCCTTTTCAAGCAGTTAGGTGATGCCTTCACTCTCTTTACTCACAGTACCAAACCATACATGCAAATAACATAGCGACAGTATTAATCTGCCCATCTTTGAGTGATTCCATGATTTACAAAATCTCAATCGTTTAATCATTCCAATGGGAAGAGACCACAAGAAGCCTCCAGCACACTCACCTGCTCAAAGGAGAGTCAACTAGAATCAGACCAGCTTACTCAAGACTTTTTCCAGTCAAGGCTTACAAACTTTCAGGGATGGAGACTGCACATCCTCTCAGGAAACCTGTCCCACTTCCTGACTGCTCTCCCAGGGATATGACATTCCTTATAGCCCATACTGACTATTCCCAATTCCTTTCCCAATCTGCAAGAGATGTGCTCCAAGAGGACTCCTTCCACCTTTGTAGCCTGTCCCTGATTTCCCCTAGTTTTGCATTGGAGCTCCATCATATGCTTCTCCTGATGTAGCTGCTTGCTTTCCTAAGTATGGGCTACTCCCACATTTGGAAGAGATAATCCTTTCAAAACCTGCCAGCCTTCATGAGCTCTGTTACCATTTAGAGCTCCAGTGCAATCCCATATACCAGTTGGCTCCTCTATCTCTCAGGGTCATTGTAATGGTCACTACAGCCAAGGCTGCTGTTAATTATTGCACCACCAACTGCCTCTGCCTCCTCTTTGAACAGCAGATGAAATTATGCATCGCACTGATCTCACACCTTCAATGTTTGTGTCAGCAAGTCAATCCTGATACCATATCATTCTTCCAGCAGATTTCATATGTTCAGTTCACCCCTTAGAAGTGCAGCCTGTGAATCATCCACTTCCTCAAGTTGCTTAAAGATTTCCTCTGCTTTCTCTTCACCACCAGATGATCACACAGAATCACAGAATGGCCAGCGTTGGAAGGGACCTCAAGGATCATGAATCTCCAACCCCCCTACCACATGCAGGGCCACCAGCCTTCCCAGTTAATACTAGACCAGGCTGCCCAGGGCCCCATCCAGTCTGGCCTTGAACACCTCCAGGGACGGGGCATCCACATGATCTGTAACAAACTTCCATCATGAAATCCTTCTTCCCTTACTGGCCTATCCCCTTAGCATGACCCACAAGCTCTCAGCACGCCTGTCATCTGTCCCACAGAGGAGCTCCATACATTCAGATGTTCCCCTCACTTGTAGGACTACTCCCTCAATCCTCACCTTCCCTTCCTATTTGTCCTGAAGGGTCCACAGCTGTCAACTCCTGCACTCCAGTAACATGTGCCCAAGTTATTCCCACAGCATTGTGGTTGCCTTTCATGTGCAGAGTTCACTCTGTCTGCATCCTCAGCTCCTGATTTCTGACATTTCTCTTAGACCTGTAAGTAATCAATTAAATCACAGAAGTACTTTCCTCAATACAGTGGTAAAAACAAACAAAGAAAAACACCCACCAAAAATAAACCATACAATATGTATGAGGACCTCAAAGAATGAGATAAGTTACTCAGTTTTACTCAATTAAAAGACAAAACATTTGCAGCTTCCAAGAGCATGCACAAATCTCATTTGATGAGTGACAGTAAGATAAGCAATGCAAGATTCCCCGATATGAACAAGTTTAGCATTTGCTGTTCAAATCCCAAGCTTTGTACACATATTTAAGAAAAAAAATTCCCCATCTTGCAGCAAGTTATAAACAACCTGTACACAAAATAAGGATTGTCACATCTCAACAGCTCCATTATCTTCAAAGTATTTTCTGGATAAACACCTGTGTAATCACTTTGTCTAATGAATTTCCCTGTGCAAAACAGACTGAAACAGAGCAAACTGCTGATGGGAACAGGGAGTGAATCCCACAGCTCAATACACTGTGAGCATTTAGCACTAAAACTGCAGCCAGAACAATAACGGATCCCTCACATTTCCACCACTGTGATCAAAAGTACATAGGAGGAAATGATTTAAAATGAGTCATTTTATAACAGAATACAGATCTTGAATTTTTTTTTTATTTTTATTTTTTTTACAAAATCCAGTCACATTATAGACCAGAGCTAATTTCCAAAAGTATGAGAATGAAACTTAACAGTATTTTTACTGCCTTTACTTCAGACAGTATTTGCTATGCTACTTTCCAGTAATATTAAGGTGTTTCTTATGCTTTCTAACTAGTCACAGTGATCACAACCAGGGAAGTCATCCTGCCCCTGTACCTGGCACTGGTGAGGCCTCACCTCGAGTGCTGCGTTCAGTTTTGGGCACCTCGGTACAGAAAGGACATTGAGGTGCTGGAGCAGGTCCAAAGAAGGGCAACAAGGCTGGGGAAGGGCTTGGAGAATGTGCCCTACGAGGAGAGACTGAAGGAACTGGGGCTGTTTAGTCTAGGGAAAAGGAGGCTGAGAGGAGACCTTATTGCTCTCTTCAAATATCTGAAAGGTGCTTACAGCAAGAGTGGGGTTGGTCTCTTCTCACTGGTGACAGGACAAGGGGAAATGGCCTCAAGTTGCACCAGGGGAGATTTAGGTTAGATATCAGGAAACACTCCTTTACAGGAAGGGTTGTTAAGCACTGCAATAGGCTCCCCAGGGAGGTGGTTGAGTCACCATCCCTGGATGTGCTTAACAACCATTTGGATGTGGTGCTCAGAGACATGATTTAGCAGAGGGTTGTTAGAGTTAGGGTAGGATGGTTAGGTCGTGGTTGGACTTGATTATCTTGAAGGTCTTTTCCAACCTGAGCAATTCTATGATCAGTGAAGACTAGATCTCATTACAGCTTCCTTTGTCAGACCACAGAACTGTAAACAAACTAATCTAGCTAAGTAATACAGTTTCAGTGGACTTCTTTGATGCACTTTATTCAAAGTATAGATGACGTATTTAGTGCAAAATGATTGCATGCAATTGAGCCCTTATTTATACATCTATCCTTACAATTGTTTAGTAGACAATATTAACTGAGATAGCATCACTTCAAGAGTTTTATATTTGTGCAACCAAATGTTACATAGTTCCAAGGTGTATAAAATTGCCTGAGTAAGCCAATACAGTGGTCCAAGACGTCAAAAACCCAGTCTGAAACTGGAGGCCATGTAAAACAATCATCAGTGTGATTTTTTACAGCTAGAGTACAGACTAGAAGCATTCTGCTTATCTTCTGTTACATCAGCTTCAACCTGTACAGGAATATCAATTACTTTGCAAAGATAGCCCTCACTTTACAGCTTCAAAATTGAGGAGTGATAGCAGCATATGTTGATTTTCTTATCTTTCTCATAAAAACAGTCCCAATTTAACATAAACGCTAACCTTGTATCTCACAGAGAAAAGGACATTTATTTACTGGAATATTTTGAAAGTATAAAATTCAATTTAATAAGAGGCATATTAAATAATAAAGATTTAGAAAAATATATGCAATTAGATGGCAACATAGTTATTTAAATAGATATTTCTATTGAATCTTTGCAAGACCACGCTCAATACTAAATTAGATGTTGTCCCATGGTATGCATTATAAATTAGGTGGTTCATTTCAGGAGGTTTATAACCAGTGACTGGAATTATAATCAACAATATAAATTAGCATCTTCTAATATTTCCAGTGTTTTGGAAGCTGTTTTGGTCTCATGCTAGTTTCATGCAACACTAACTTCCCATCTTCCACAGACTCCTGATCTATGCTGCCTTAGGTTAGAACAGACCCTGTGATTCTATATGAAATGCTATGGTGCTCAAATATTTTTTTGAAGGTACAAACTAATATCAAAATATTTGCAAACTATAAGGCACACTTGAGAAGACTTTTTTTTTTTTTTTTTTTTTTGTAAACCATTATTATCAAATTGCTACTATTCTTCTACTTTGCTACACTGCAGGTCATCTTCTCCTTTAAGCTCCCAGAAAGACTCTTATTTTCCTTTTTGACTCTACATGCTGCAATACGAACCTGCAACATATACAGCAATCCTGTCTCCTATATATTTTCTAGGAAAAAAAATTGTGAAAAAGTATAGCAGAATCTTTTATATTCCAAGAAACATGAAATATGCTCATATTGCAACCAGTGGTGATATTCCCTGGGATACTGAAATATCACATTGAAACGAAGCAAGAGAAAGGCATATTGGTTCTCTCTCTCTTGTTACAATATGCATTAACTTTAGAGTCAGATCTTCTACACAGCAGTACCAAGAAGGCACAAGAAAAGATTATCATCATCTTACACAAATTCTTTGCCTTCTTCTGAGTTGAAAGCTAAAGTTTAACAGAAAAAAAAACAAAAAACAAAAAAACAAAAAACAAAACACAACACAAGACTGAAATCCATAATGATATCAACATTTTATGGTCCGAATGTGAAGAGCAAGAATGATTCAGTATGAAGATATAATGACAGAAATAACATAGTTACAGTTATAAAGGAAGAGATCAACAAGACAGAAGAAGTAGAGGGTGGTAAGTCATAAACCAGCTCAGAAAAAGAAAAAAAACATTTCAAGCTGAGGAGACAAGGTAAAGAATAAATGAACATTTCTGCCTTTAAAGAAGGCTGTGCTCCAAGGTCCTGGCCATTCTGCAACAGGATATGTATATTAATGCTTAAACACAAAAGATTGCTCAGAAAAATACAGAAGCTGTTAAGCTGTAAGCCAACTCAAAGATTTAGGGAGAAGGGGAAAAGAAAGTCTGACTTGGTAGCTAGCCATTAGAAAAGTGAACAGTAATACAAAGCAACAAGATGCCCTGGCCTTAAAAGGAAGAATTTACAGCCCAATCATTGACATTCAGCAGAAAAAAAAAAATCTTGACACTGTAGGGTTGTAAATAAATTGCTGAGACATCAGCTGAAGTGAAAGCCTTTTTGAAGAATATGAAAAAGGCTGAAGGCTATCGTCTGGACACATCAAAATAAAGATAAAAGAAAAATGAGTTTCCTAGAATATGAACCTATGAGTAAGTGAAGCAAAGGCTATGAAGGCATAAACTGGAAACTTTCACATGACTCACAGATTTGGACAGGGATGCCAAAGGATTTATAGGAATAAAAGAAGATTTAATTCTTTGCTGACCAATATACTTGGACAACTTTGATGTCTTGTTTGCTTTCTCCTTGAAACCTCCCACCTCCAATTTGTATCACTTACCTTAACCCACATTGACATCTGTCAGCTGGATTCTTGGAGCAATTTAAGCTGGTCTGTATAACTTCACTGGCTAGTCATGCTCAAAAGAACACTATACTTTTCCATGCTTATCAGCTGTGCCCTATGCACAAGCACAACTCTTCACACATCAAATTCATAGCCACTTCTACTGCCCTGTGCCTCAACAGGTTTCAACAGAAAGCAATGCTACTAGTGAGCAATCCAGATGTCCAGGGGAATAAAGTACCACAATCTGCTCCCTTCAACAGATAGCAACATCTCTACAGCATCTAGAGATGAAACTAAGACAGTTTTAATAGCAAACATGCATAAGGAAGGCTGAATCATCAATGCATGCCCTAAAACCTATATTTTTGAAGTTTTATTGGTGGCTCTTTAAAACAGGAGTGAACAGAATAGTCTCTATAAGCACTTGAAACGTTAAAAAAAGGAGCAGATTTAATAAGTTGTGGAAGTCAGAAATGCAGACATACACCCATCTTGGGAGCATTACGCAGCACACGGGCTTGCACAAAAAGAGCTACAGGATCAAGTAAGTTTCAAAATGTACATCTAAAGCAAGTTGCCAGTTCCAGTAATCAGCAGATCCTATAAACAGGATTCTATTTCTGCTGCTTGGAACTGGAAATACAAGGCACTGTAAGACTTATAGCCATCAGAACAGAACATAGAAAAGATGACTGGTGTTTTGGCAGAGTACAGGTAGCTCACACACAACCTCAAACATTAGTAAAGGACTCTAAGTCGACCCATATAGCAGAACAGCATTCAGAAGCCTTTCCCTAAGCAAAACTATAGACAGTAAACTACTTTTGACTGTACAAGACATTATCTTCCTTTCGTTTTCCTTAAAAATGCACCAAGTTTTTTTCTCCTGAAATTTGTTTGGACTCTCGGAGAGGTTAAAAATCTTCCTCAACTCCCAGATGCAAACTTTCTTTCCAAGTATTAAAAGCAACACAGTAATGTTGCCCAGGTTATGTTTTCGAGCTTTCCATGCAACACGAATCCCTATCAGCCTCTATTTCATCTTACAGTTGTTTCGGTGTCCCCAGAATGACAGGGTTTCGGATTTTAAGAGCCTGTGCTCTGGATCCACAATTAATCAGTGGGCATATGGCAAAATTACAGTTTTTAAAATCAAAGCCTAGACACTAATTCTTCTCTCACTAGAATCAAGGAAAAAAAAAAAAAATGAAAAAACAAACCTCAAGTGATTTCTTTGCATTGCTGTCAGCTTACTTCTTTCATTCTGTTATCTGCCTCCCTTATCCAGAACTCTGCCAATCACACTTGATAGCATCTCTACAAAGTTGTAAGGCCGCAGAGATTTTCTTGCTGATTTTCAGAAAGACATCTGCAATGAACATAGACAATCTGCTACCCTTAGATTCAGCCAACTGAGCTCTCTGACACTACTGAGGTATTGTACTGCTACCATCTGAAGCAAGGCTAGACCCAAAAGATAGACTTTTGGATTCTATCAGATCTACCAGTTTTTTGTTTTTGTTTTTTTAAAGCCTTCAGAAATATTGTTATAGCTTCATATTCTACTACCATAATCTGAATTTGGAATAAACTGAATTACCAGAATACCTACAAAATTACTCTGCACTAAATACCTAATTGATAATTATTCTTCCCTAGTAGGTATGTTAATTTTCTAGAAGTATTTAGCATTGCACAGGATGACACACGTTTCAAATCAGTTACAAGAGACATATTCGTAAAGCTTTTCAGCTAAAATGAAACAAACATTTGCTGTACTTGACTTTTTAAGTCTGTATATGGATTGCAAAACCAAGCAGTGTTTCATGCATCAAATACTGCCAAACTTAAAGGAATAATTTTTAGAAGCTATTAATAAAGAAAAACTTAAGAGCTTCAGTACTGGAAGAGCCAGGGATCCTCACCATAAAAAACTGTGTGGCAACAGATGAGGCTGTGCTACGTGACTAAAAAGTAAAGTCAGGTTTTGTAAACAAATATTTTATGAAGTTTATTCCTTACCTCCTCTTTTTCACTTGATTAAATGCTAGAATATCTAAAATACTGTATCTTTGTCATTAAAATGCCTATTATTCTGTTGCAGTACTGAGAATCCCATTTGTCCATAAAGGTGAAAACTTCAGTTTTCGCACAACCACTGTTCAGAATAAAACTGCTAGGGGTGAAAAAGGCAGAATATATCTCAGGAAGTAACATGAATTAAAATAAAATTCATTTAAAGAGACAAACAGAGAGGGGAATCACAAAGGCACTTAAAACACTGGTTTGTCCTTCACTATGTTTGGTGAACTGAGTTGCAGAGGTTTTAATGAGAATTAATGACCAGCTGGGGTTAATGGTCCTCAGCTACACCTCAGATCATTAACTCCTCCCTGCCAGTTATTAATCCCCAGGAAATACCCTGTACCTCTCTCTTTATTGCTCAGTCATAAGTAGCAAGAGATGATCAGCCAGTCAAGATCCTGGCATGATGCGAGTGATCACGTTCCTACCTCATCACACAGCATGCCTTGTGCTACAGAACAAACTATTTAGACACTACAGCACTGAGGTTGCAAAAAGAGGAAGAAACATGTAAACAAGGAAAACAAACATTTTGTCTGGTGATTGCATTTCATATCTCTTTCTATAATACACACAATGCTTGTAGCCCATATACTTAATGGAATTATACAAATCTGTTTGCATACCCACTGCTAGTAAACTCCCAAAGGCCCTTTCCTTTGCTGTTCTAGAGCACATAACACAGCTAGCATCCTTATTACTTCTGCTGAAAATACCACGCAGATGTTACAGCAAACAGCTGTAGAAAGATGAACACCATTTGTAAACCTAACATACCATACCCAAGTATCAGAGATCCATGGAATCAAAGGATCCTATGGCTGGACCCACATGGCTTCCATCGGTAAGAGCAGAACTCAAAGGAGAATCACTTCACCCCTAGCCTTTCATTTTCCCAGCCCAGGGAAACAGTTGGTGCAGCCCAGTCCCAAACCTGTATGTTAGCAGAGAATAATGAAATAGCCCGTGCACAGAGTTAATGCAAGAGTAAGTAAACAGTATTTATGTTTAACTTTGTAACAGAGGAAGATAGCATGGGAAACTGTTTTGGTTGAAGAAATGAAGCTGCATTTGTATGATATAGTGCCTCACAAACAAAAATAATTTCATCTTTATTCAGCATTTCCACTCTGAAATCAGAATTTCTAAGAACATGACTATTGATCAGGATATACCAACTGCAAGCGTCTGCTGCACTCATC
Source organism: Tragopan temminckii (assembly GCA_028571105.1). Taxonomy (NCBI): domain Eukaryota; kingdom Metazoa; phylum Chordata; class Aves; order Galliformes; family Phasianidae; genus Tragopan; species Tragopan temminckii. The sequence goes on along the minus strand of JAOWBP010002052.1, from coordinate 5,673,926 downwards.
CACTCTGCAAGATGGCATTCAAATATACTAATAGGCAACCTGAAGATCATATATTCCAAACAGATCTTTAGTGTGTGTTAACCCTTGCAGTGCCATTTTGGATCAGTCTCACAGAAGTAGCAAAAACTTTTCTGTTTCATCCTTTCTGATGTATTTGGACTGCCCTCATGAAACTTCTGGGATACAGATATTATTTAAATGAATCAATAAATGATGTTCTCATGCCTTTGTGGATACACTTACCAATAAGGAAAGTCCTAATTTCCATGCATAGAACAATCCCACTCATTTCAATGAGAACATCAGTGCAAATACATGCTTGAAAACATTGTAGTCTTTACTGGACAGTATCTCGTTCTCCAAAGGCTAAAAGAGGTTGATTACTATTATTCCTTTCAAGGGGAAAAAAACCACATTAAGCTTCAGATCAAAATATAGACCCTTTCAAGTCACATTTACCAGTGATCCATGGCAATATAAATTAAATCAATTATTTCTTTTATTTGTATACAAATTACAAGTTAAACAGATGTTCTGCTGCCCTACTTAAATGTATTTATCTATGAGCACACAACATTTTTTGTGCTTCTTCCCCTGACAACATCAGATTTTTCTTAGTTACAGGCTGGATATATTTTGAACATGCAGTAGAATATCTCCCATTTAGAAATAAACGAGCACTGGGTGCTGTCAAAATTAGCAGAAGAATCAAGAGAAGAATTGTAAGAAGAGGTACTATATTTGATTTCAGAACAATTTGTTTAGGTCCCTTACATCACTTCAGCTGTAACATTTTCATTAACTTCAGTAGGCTTTGGATCAAAACCTGAGTTGGAATGGAAGTTGACCATAATAATAGGAGTGTACTGACTGATGCCAACAGGCTTTGAATTGGTCCATTTTTATGAAAGCTGTTTACAGTGAATAAGTAATCCACACAGTGCTATAAACACTACCCCTATGCTCAGAACAATTAGGCTAGTGTGCCTTATTGATTCATTGTTTTTACTATGTGACAGCCATTAGATGTCATGTTTTTTTATATTTTTAGACTTGAAAAATCTTCAGATTTCATGGGTCTTAAAAAAAAACAACTGTAGAACCTCTCTTTTTAGCGTCTTTTTTACTCAACGACCAAGCAAATTCTGATAAAACATCTTTACATCAACCACTTATATTTTACAGGACTTTTTTTTTTTTTCTCGTCTAATTAATCTTATATATCAGTCATGTTTAGTAAATGTTGTAACTGTTAGGTACATTTCAATACACCAGATTTTAAAGATTTGGTTAATGTCGTATCTATATATAGAATATAATTGCATAGTTATTAAAGTTACTCATTTAATTCCTTTGCTTGGCTGGAGGAGAGAGTTATGAATACATATTTAGTTCACTTCAATACTGAAAGCATACACTGCAAACAGCCACAAGTGCACACTTTTAAGGATCACTTGTGAAATGTTCTGGATGTGTAATGCCAGTTTCTGAATCCTTCTGTTCCTACAAAATAAATTTGCAGAATATGAAAAGCTCCTACATTTTATGAGTTTGCCTCATAAAATGAGAGCTTTTGTACCTACCCTACAGCGTTTATATCTACCTTAGCTTTTGCACCGTTTCCTGGAATATGCTTCCACTCAACTGATCATCTGAAGGGGCTTTTTCAGAAATCAGTGACCAAAATTTCCTGATTTATGTTATTTAATAGTGGCTCACTATCCTTAAAGGATATATATACACACATCAAAACAGTGCTGTCCAGTAACAACTATATGATAAACAAATGCGTTTTCTTTTGTTTTCTTGTCATTATACTGATAATACACATTCACATTTTATCACACAGATATCTGTCAAACATAATAAATGATGATCGTAAATCCACCACATATGGTCTTTCAGAAACCTCTCAGTGGGATTTTGGTCACTAGCATTCATAATTCATGAGCCAGTCAACCTAAGATTTTGAGTTAGCATCTGAGAGAGAACTTCTAGAATATCAGCAAGACTCCTTCTAATATATATGGAAAGAAATGGCCACAGGGACAACTCAGTCCACTGAAGATCTTTGGACAAAGTTCTGTATATCTGGGAATGGTTCCTAACTCCCAGTTTCAGATACTGTCTTATTCCAATTTCCAGTTCTGTACCAGCTCTAAATTAGGCATGCGCCATCTTTGCTTCACAGTCAGTCCAGACTGCTACAAAAAGGAAACCCACCTTCCTCAACCAGAGAAAAACTGCCGTATGCTCCAATTCAATTCAGATAAATCAATCTTATGATTCAGGCA
>JAOWBP010002052.1:5635398-5648459 GCA_028571105.1 Tragopan temminckii | reverse complement strand
TTTCTCTCCTGGGTTAGGGCGGGGGGGGGGCGGGGGGGGGCGGCGGGAGGTGCCCCCGAGCAGCCGGGCGCGGATGACGCACCGCGTGGTTGGGGGTGGCGGGGGGTGCCGTGCCCCATTGCCGGCACCGCCGTGTCCCCAGCCCGCCCCGCTCCCCACCGCGTCCGTCTGTGGCGATGCCCAGAAATAATCTGGCAGCGGAGCAGAGCCAGAGCCGCGTCCACCCACTGCTCCGCCTGAGCGATGGGGAGAGGAGGGTGCGCGCAGCAGCTGGGCGCTCTGATAACGGGGATTTGGGCCCTGTGAGGCTGTGACAAGAGCGGTGCCAGGCACCGGCAGCGGTGCAGCCTCCCATCACCCCGGGCCCTGCAGCCCACCTCCCTACAGCTCGGCAGAAGATGCCGGTGGCCCCGCACACGTCCCCGTGTCCCCACTCCATCCCCACTGCGTCTCACCCCGGCTGCCCCTGGCCGTGGGGACGGCAGCACCCACATCAGAAGCATTATTTGCAGATTGCCGTTCGTGACACGGTGCTCCAGCCCGGCTGGGGCCGGCAGATCGGTTATTATATCGACAGCGTAAACGTGTCGCAAATTGCCTGAATTAGCCGAGTGCCATGAACAGGTTTCTGGATAATGGGATGCGGAGCCCTTCCAGGAGCGGGCGGCTCGCGATGCGGTTAGACAGCCCCAGCCCCAGCCTTTCCCTGCTGGAAGATGAAAACCCATCGCTTACGGAGGACAACAGCCGGCGTGCGTGCAGAAGTGCCCGCAGGCAGCACGCAGCTGGGTCAGCGAGCACGGCTTTGCCCGGAGTCCACCGTGAGGTCCTGGAATGGGGCTTGGAGCCCTCTGTGGGGCAGCAGAAGCTGTGGGCAGCCCCGGCGCAGTGCACAGCCCCGCACTGCAGCCGTGTGTCAGCCCCAGCTCCGGAAGGGCTCGGCCACAGCGTGCAGCAGCACCGAGGCACCAAAGCGAGACAAAGACAAAGCCGCAGCGGTGGGGAAGGGCCAGGCTCGCCTCCTGTACAGGCGCTGCTCCTCAGCTGAACAGCAAGAAAGCAAAACTGCGAAGTGCCTAAAATTAGAGCTGCCAAACCCCAGCTGGGGAAGCCTGGAAAGATCCCCAGGCCCCGGAGCCTTGGGCGAGCGGCATAAAAGGCAGCGGAGGGGAAGGGATGGGAAGGGAGCTTGGGGACCGCGGCAAGTAGAGCGAGGCACAGCGGGAGCGGGGGCGGCTGCCTCTCCCCTCCCTCCCTCGCATCCCACCGCCTGCTCGACACACGGCCCCGTGTGCGCAGGGACAGGGGGATGCCCGCACTGTGCCCAGCTCAGCGGAGCTGCAGCCCCACCGAGGGAGTATGCCTGGGGTACCTGTGCCAGCACTGCCCTGGCACTGCGAGCGTGCCCCACTCATGCCCTGCTCCGGGATCCCAAGGGCCCTGTGCTGTGCCCCCGTCACAAAGCCAGAGCTGGGGGACCACCAACATCCTCATGGGGCGATCACCTCCATAAAGCAAACCAGCACGACAGCCCTACAACCCCCAGTTTCCCCTTCTGGACAACGTCCACCCCTCAGTAGCAACCCAGGAAGGCACGATGGATGAGTCAAAGCACAGCTGTGCCATCAGCATAGCCTCTGGTGCAGCTCCTCCTGCTGCAGGAGGGAGAGCAGAGGTGGGCAGGATGTCCCACCAGCAGCCCCAGCTGCAGCACACTGCCTACCCCAACTGCCCCCATGCTGCATGCAGCACAGTTCCACATAGGTACCCAAGCCCTGGAAAGCAGCAGCTTCACAGGCAGCCGGTGGCTTTGCACTGAATTTGGTTTCCCGGCTCCTATTTGTCATGATCAAAGCGACCGAGGTTTAACGCCAGCTCCACCGAGCTCGAGAGCTGCTATAAAATGGCTGAGTCAAGGACACGTCTGTATCACTTGCCTCAGTAACGGCACAATCACAAGAGCAGCTGCACCCCAACATGGTGAGAGCAGAGCTGATCCCCCTGTCCTGCCTTCCCCAGGGCCGGGATGCAGCCAAGCCAGTCTACCTGCTGCAGAGTCAGACCTCCATCCCTTCATTTGGAGTAAATCAGCCCCTGCCTGATGCTTGCCCATGGCTTCTGGTTGGATGTGGATGGAATTCCCAAGGAGGATCTGCCTCTGGGTGGGAAAGGGTGAAATCTGAGGAGTAAGTGTGGGATCCACAAGGAGCAGACACTTCCATGGTGTGCAGGAGCTGCAGACAGAGACATGGATGTTGTTGAAGTGAGGACAGAATAGGATGGGACAGGATGGGAGAGATGGAAGGGTATGATAAGGTGTCCAGGGGAGGATGGAGTGCAACAGCAGAAGGTGCTATGGGAAAGGAGCACTGGGACAGGACAGGATGAGGCAGGAATGGTGGGATGGGCAGCATGGGGTAAGATGGATAGGAGGAGATGGGATAAGTCAGAGGAGATGGGATGAGGTGGGATGAGATGGGATGGGATAAAGCAGAGGGGATGGGATGGGATAAAGCAGAGAGGATGAGATAGGAGTGAAATGAGGTGGGATAAAACAAAGGAGATGGGATGGGACCAAACAAAAGGGTGGGAAGAGGAAAGGATAAAACAGAGAGGAGAGATGAAGTGACATCAGGTGGACAGGAGGGAATGGGGCAGGGATGAGAGGGGCAGGAAACCCCCTCAGAGCCTGCTCCCCATGGCACACAGGGGTGGCCCAAGCAGCCCGTGGCTCAGGGCAAAGCGTGCAGCACACCCTTGCCCAGCAGTTCCCACTGGCCCCATTGCTCTGCCCCACGGCCCGCAGGGCCCCGTGCCGGAGGCAGGAGGCCACGTGCACGGCCAGGCACAAGCATCTCACGCTTTCCCATGGGGAAGCGAATTGCTCCCCAGAGCGTGAGATCTGATTAGGTTTGTGACACACCGCAGCGCGGCGAGGACGTGACGGCCGGCCCTGTGTGCGTGTCCAGCGCTGCCGGGGGCTCTGGCACAGCAGGGGCAGTGGGCTGCCCGGGGAACCCCCTCCTCTCCTCCATCACTGCCTGTGGGCGCTCACCTGGCACAGCCACCAGCACTGCAGACCCATTGCGTGTGGCTGCGGACTGCCTTGCTTCCACCTCCAACTGTGCCTTTGCCCCACGTGGTGCTGCAGAGCTGGGGACAGGGCTTTTGCTTTGGAGGGGATGGGGGTTACCTGGCTGGGAGAGAAGGCGGCTCCAAGAGCCACTCACGGTGACAAACACAACCTGTTCTGCAGTATTCCTGCCCCAAATGGTTTCTGAGCGATGCCTGCCTCTTTATTTGAGATCTCTGCACAGCTGTCCGATAGAGAAGACCTTTATTTCGCCTCTCCCGGGCTCCCATCCAACACCGTTCTCCCAATGTAGAGAGGAAGGGGAAAAAAAAGCAAAATTTGCTCCTGAGCAAGTGCTTCACCTCAACCACCACAGTGGAAAATTACTGCCATCACACGGGACCCAGCGTTCGCCCCTTCCATCCAGTGCTGTGCCTGTAGCTTTCGTGTCTGGGTTTTTTCTCTCCTTTCTCTGCTGGGAGAATGGGAGCCTTGGCTGCAGAACAAACCCTTGAGGAAACAGCTTCCTTTGGGCATCGATGCCCTGTGTGTGCATCCTCAGCATCACCATTTGGTTCCTGTGGGGTCAGCTCTGTGAATTGCAGGGGATCTGCTGTCTTCATTCTAGGGCGCCGAGTGCTGGGTGGAAAAGAAAGGGAGAGGACAGCAGTTCAAACCCATCTCCTAATCCGGAAAGCAGCGAGGCACTGCAAACCATAGGGATTTTCCTCAGAATGGGCATCTCTCGAACCTAGCCCCCAAACATCCCATCTGCCCTGTGCCCGGCTGTTGGCTGAGGGCACACAGAGACCGGCCACCCACCCTCTCCCTGCCTCCAGCCACTGGGTCCCCAGCGGGGAAGGACAGGGCACGCCGTCAGTTCACACCTCTTGCTGGGGATGGTTTTGAACAGGGTTTAGTTTTCCATTCCTGACCAAAATAGAGACAGGCGGGAAGGACATCCCACCCTGCCGCCTCCCCTGGCTCGTGGTGACCTTGGAGCTCCCACTGTGCCCAGGGCAGCTCTGCAGCACCAGCACTGCTTCTCGGGGTGGGGAGCTGAGCCACGGAGCTATCCCATTCCCTTGGTCCCCTCCCGAATCCACACCACAGGACAACAAAGAGCTCCCAGAGGACCCATTCCAGCCAACGCTGCTGGAGCGTTTACATTCTGTTTTTCCTTGGGTGGATTTGTCCTCATCACACCACCCCACCCATCCTGGTTGCTGGGTGCCACAGCAGCAGTGCTGAGCTGACCCTTCTGCAGCAGTGGCGGTGCTGGAGCCAAACCCACGCCGGGCACATCGCAGTGAGGGGACGACGGTGGGCACACGCGGGTGGCAGCCCCGCCAGGCAGCTGATTAACATGCAGTCCGGCCACCCCGGCCTGTCCCCACCGTCTCCCGGCTTTAAATAATAGCTTAATTATCTCATTTACATTTGGCTCGTCTCAGGGAGGCACCGCCATCGGTTAACATGTTCCCTCCCTGTGTCCCCTCCGTGTCCCCACGCGGGATGCTGGCGCAGGAGGGATGCGCTGGCCATGCGGCCAGGTGAGGACGGCTGCCGCTCCCCGCTGCTGGTCTGCCCCTCTTCTCCCCCCACATTCCCCTTTCCACCCCTCGCTGGGCAGCTTTTAACTTTCTTTTTTATCTTCTCTTTTTATATCTCCTTTGAAAGCTCCTGCCGAACACCGAATCCCTTTGAAGAGCAGAACACCTCTCTGTGGGTTGCCCTTTCTCACCGGCTGGAGCCGCCGGGGATGCCAGCCCCAGCCCACAGCCAGGAGCTGCCACATCCCCGAAGGTGCTTTGGAGGAGATGGGGCTGGGCATCACCAGCATCCTCCTCCCACACCCTCCCAGGCCCCATAAAACCCAAATTGCACTCCTACATTGCTTTGGGGGCTTTAGAACAACCCAGCATCCCCAGCCCATGCCCCCAGCTAGGACGGGGCCCCATGAGTGTGGGATGAGGACCCCGTGGCCCCATTGGTTGCAACCCTTCCCTAGGGCTGCTCTCTCCTGGCCATCGTCCCCAGTGCCGCGTCGCAGCCTCCTGTGTGAGCGGCAGGCGTTTCCAGGTAGTTCTATTGATTCTGTGCGGCTTCCAAAGCCCCTTCCTGCGGCTAATTTAGCCGGGACTGCTGCGTTGTCCCTTCTTCTCCCGGCAAGGCGTGCGGCTGAACCCTTTGATCCGCAGCTCCCGCTCCCTTCAAACAGCCCCTCATTGCCGGGAGAGCTTCTGCTTTGGTGCAGAGGTGCTCTTTTTGGAACATATATTTTTAATGGGGATTTCAGATGCGGCGCAGGCACGAGGGAGTCATTCTCCTGTGCCCTGGTATTTACATATTTTCCAGCATGCACAGCACAGGCAGGGGAAGGTTTCACAGAGGGAGCGCAGCAAACAGGAAGGAAAGAGCTTTGTGCTTTGTATCACCAGGGCCCAATTACAGCGGGGAAGGCAGGGAGCCCATCCGGGTATTGCCCTCTCCAGCCAGTCCAAGCTGCAATTACAGCACTCGCCAGGCTCAGCAGGAGCTGGAAAAAATATCTCGAGAGCCTCGGAAGCGATCACTATCTCACTCGTCGGGGCACGGCGATTTTAGGGCACCATCTGCTCGCTCCTCTCTGCCAGCATCGAGCCTCAGACCGCTGGTTTTCACCTGGGCTCTGTGAGCAGGCGGGGAGTAGGGGTCCGCCGGGTGCCGCATGGGGAGGGGAAGCATCACCAGAGTGCGATCCACCACCGGTGACGGCATTTTCCACTTTGGCAGGGCAGTTTATAGGCAATGCAGAACTGCAGAAATAGTATGAGGAGAGAAAAAGAGCTGTACGGGAATACTGAGTATCGTGCTAAACCCAGCTAGCTTTATTTCTGAGGTGAGCCAACAAATATTTAAGAGCTGCAAGTTTCTCAGCTGAAGCAGGCTCTGCAGCACACCAGATTGGACCTTGGGGCGCTGCTTGGACTCAGCGACGTGCAGAGGTAGGATTTGTCCCACTAAGCGTGCAGCACCAGCACATTGCTGCCAGGGCATACCAGTTCAATTTTCTTTGAAGTTCCTCCAGCCTCGAAGTCCTGCCTGGCAATTATACGCATCTTCAGGTCTGAGTTTGTTGGCCTGCCTCTAGATGTGTGCAGTAGGCTATGCTATGGAGCATTTGGGCATAGATTTCTGTACAGCGGTGCTGCCCGCTTTGGAGCCCTCGTGATGGGGCATTCTTTGCTCCTGTAAGAGCTACAGACCAGTGTTCTGGTGGGTGGGAGGCTGCTGTGCATCCCAGTGTGGGCCTGAAGAAGTCATCCTGAGCCCCACGCTGCCTCCATTGGCACAGAGTTGGGGACACATGGGGATGCAGCTGGGATGGGGTCTGTCCCTGCAGCCTGCAGCTCACTGCATGCCTGTCCCACACAGCCAGGCAGCAGCCAGGAGGGCTGGAGCTGCCCCCGGCCCCGCAGGAGCTCTAGCTCTCACTGCCAGCCCTGCTGCCCTGGCTGATGTTTGCCTGCCATGGTTCTTCGTGTGCTGGCATGCCAGGTCTGCTGCTGCCCTCCCCACCTCCTTCAGGATCGGTGGACACTAGAATTGTTAGCAGCGGCAGTGGAGTAGCCCAGAAGCTGATTCTGACCCCAGCTGATGGGTTTCAGTGTGAACAGTCCCACGCAGCTGTGTGAGGGGTGACCTGGGGACCTGCTGGGTGGTATTTCTGCTCAGTCAGACAGAGAGGTACTGAGGCCTCCCTGTTCCCCTTTGTGCCCTTCCCTGGGGGTGTCCTGGGGCTCTGGGGTCCTGCTGGTCCAGCCCTGCTGGAACCAGGGCTGTGGTTACCTTGTGGTGAGCTCTCTTAGTACAAGAGCCCAATGGGCCATAGGTGTGATTGGAGCCAATTCTGTGACCCTCCTGGGAGTCACGGTGCTGATGCCTACACCACACGGTGTAACGTGCCACAAGTTTCTGTGCAGGGGCTTCTCCAAGTTGCACAGAGCAGGAAGTCCTGGCGCAGGTCTCTGTGGCGCTGAACAACTTCCAGCACCATTTCACATACACAGCATCGCTGCTGCTGGATCAGCCAGTCAGGGCCACACGAGGATGGCCTTCCTGCTGCATCCCCCCACCGCCACCCAGCCCCCGCCCTGTATGCCACTGCCCCTAAAAAGCCAAAGCCAGGCTCTTTGTTCCCAGCCACCAGACAGCTGCTCCTGGACTGCTCTGCTGGGCCACAGAGGGCTGCACGCTGCTGAGGACCTCGCAGCCCTGCATGGAGCAGGAAGGAGCCTTGTAGCAGGAACCTCGGGCTTGGGGGCCAGGAGAAAATCCTGCTGGGATGTGACCCCCAGAAAGGATATGGACCTCGAAACCTGCCTGGCAGAGAGGTCACAGGAAACAGAAAGAGAGGGATTGCTGCTGCTTGGCACATCCATCCCCACCCAGCCGGCCACCACAGGGTCAGGAGCTCATGGAGACACTGAGCCAGCGCTGCAGGGCAGCAGGGATGCTGAGCCATTGCTGCCCCTCGGGTCACTGCTGGGCCCTGTGGGCACCTCCTGCTTCACAGGGAGACATGAGCAGGGGGTGCGGGGGTGGGCTACAAGCTGTCAGACCCCCATCTAAGCTTGTGTCCAAAATCGAACAGGAACAAAAGAGCCCTGTGCCTTGTGATCCATGGCCTTAGGCAAGGCTCAGCCTCCCAGTTCCAGCCCTCAGGAACAGGAGAGCTGCTGGCTGGAGGCGGTCCTGCATGGAGAGCTACCCTTCCTATCAGCTCTACGTCTCAGCCTCATCACAGTGTCACAGAATACCTTGGGCTGGATGGGACCTCAGGAGGTCTCCAGCCCAACCCCTGCTCAAAGCAAGGTCAGCTACGAGGTAAGATCCTGTTGTCCAGTGGAGGCTGAAAAACCCCAGAGGATGGAGACCGCACAGCCTCTCTGGGCTGTCTGCTGGTGTCTGACTGTCTTCATCCTGAGCTTATCCTCACTCCAACCCCACAAAGGCAGATGAGTATGTGACAGCTCACCATGCATGGGCCCACTCTAAGAACTGGCAATGGCAAAGCAATGGAGCTACCTCAGTCCAAGGTGTGCCCACCCTACAGCCAACACAATGCCATGGGGCAATTAATGCTCCTGGCCTCTAACAACTCTGAAGGAAAAAAAAGCCACTTTCTGTGGGAAATCAACTCCCTCTAGGGAAGCAGAGGCACATAATGGTTAAAACAAAGGACAGTGAGACTTGATGGGTATCAGGTAGAGATGTTAATCACACCGTGCCTACATTTTCCATGCTGCTCCTGCAGGAACGAGGGGATGAACGCAGTGTTCATCCACAGAGAAATGCCAGTGCTGTCCACTCAATCTATTCCCCCAGCTGAGTTATCTGCCCTGTGCCCCCTTCTACATCCAGCCATGCTTCTGTGGTGTGATGGAAATGGGTGGCTGAGAGCAGCATGGGGAGGAGCAGGAGAAAACCAGAGCTGGCAGGCAAGGATTGTGAGTTTTGTGTTACTGGAGCTGGTCAGCTCCCAGGAGAGGATGGTTGTGAGATGGGGTGAGGGTGGGAGCGAGCCAAATAATCTTTGGAAGTCACCAGCAAGATTTCAAGAGGGCGAGAAGACCTCAGGTCTCATCCTGAGCTACTCATTAGCCGATGGAGCGGCCTTTCCACCAGCCCAATTACTGATGGCTCGGAGGACGCTTCCCACAGCTGCTGAACTTGCTGACGCTGGGCCATGGATGTCTTCTATTCTGGGAAGGGGGAGTGGAGTCTCCTAGTGTGAACTTGTGGTGCTGGGCAAAGCCACACTGGAGCAGAGATAGAGTCAAGGACAGCTGCAGCTGCTTGGCAATTGTTCAACATGAGCCACGAGTCAGTGACTTGGCTATTCTGGGACGAGCTGAGGAGCCAGTGCTGGGGAGAGCAAATTCATCGCCTGCTAGCACAGAAATGGACTGCAGCAAGCCTGGATTCAGCAACGCCCAGCATGGAGGCAGAGCAGAATATTGTTGTGCTGAGCAGAGGCCCACAGAGGCCCGTCCTTTACCACTGAGAAGGCACAGTGGGACATTTACTGTGATTTGTCTGCCAGAACTTACGGAGCTGCAGCTGGGGACAGCCACACGGTCACCAAAAGTCACGGGGAGAACAGGTGCTCCAAGGACAGCTCGGTCCCCTGACATTTGCGTGGCACAAAGGAGCCCCACTCTGAAGGTATCTGCTCCTTGCCAGTGGCAGGAAGGGAACCTGGACTGAGCCAGGGACAGCACTGCAGGGCTCACTGCTGGCACTGAGCACGCTGCCAGGCAATGCAGCGCTCTGCAGGCTCTGCAGAGGACACAGGCCTCGCGAGGTCACTCGCTGCGCACGCTGGAAAGCAGATATGATCTCATTAGGCAAATATTTATGATCAATATGGTCCACTCCCTGGCAATGAATAGCATCACTTGTAGCAAGGAGCTCTCCAGGGATGGTTGGGAAGGACAGGGGATGGAAGAAGAGCCTGGGTGGAGGGTGGCATCCATCTCACCTGGCTGAGAAACACCCACACTTATTCTAAAAATTGTTTTCCCTTCACCAAGAGATTAATTAGCTGCTTGGAAACCCCAGACATTAATTATTGATTATGCAAAAGATTCGGTTCATCACAGCTGCAGAACTCGGTGGTGCTGAGGGACCTCTCAGCTCTGGATGTGGGGATGCACAGTCCCCATACACGCAGGGAAGAACCCTGGGGAGTGCTTCCCACACCGGGCCCTGCTGCGAGGGGCTGCGGCACAGCTCGAGAAAGGAGCAAGGACCCACATGGCCCCGCTCTGAAGGATGACATGACCTGGGGGACCAGCAGTGCCCTGGCCCCAGGGTGACCGATGGGGACAGCACTCCCTGCCCACCGCCCCGCTGTTCCCCGGCACACAGAGCTGCAGTGAGAGGTGCGATCCAGCGAGCCGAGGGTGGCAGTGATAAACCTCCTGCAACGCCTGGCAATTAATCTTGCACCGCAGTGAGTCACAGTCACCCGGAGCTTCCTCCCCGCACCCAGAGCCGCCACCACCTCCAGCTCCGGGCTTGGAAATGGCACGGGCTGGGGAAGAGCCCTCCCTGCAGAGAGAGGCCATTCCCCCTCAGGCACCTCCACAGCCAGCAAGGGGAGAAGGCATGCCGGTGCGTGCACAGCGATGGATGTCAGCAGGGAGCTCTCGTCCTGGTTCCTCCTTTGGCCGTCTGGAGAGCGCGCACAAGATGCCATCCCCATGATAAAGCTGCATATAAAGAGGTGTCAAAAGCGAGAGGGCTGCAGGAGCGCTGCAGGAGATTAAATAGAGCCCGGGGAGGAGCGGGTAGCTGCTGCCAGTGTGCCCTGCTGCACCCCCAGGTATTGCCCCCCCCGCAGCTCCCCACTGCCGCGCTCCCCAAAGTTTGCCGAGCTTTCTCGGGGAACAGCCTCTTCCCATCTTGCCCTAGGCATGAATGCAGTTTGCAGTTTTAACAGCAGATGTCTCTCCTATTATGATTTATAAAAATGCTTAAAATAAATAATGCAAACATATTTACAGGAATGAATTCCTGCTCCCGAGCGCGTTTGTCACTCGCAGGAGCTGCCGGCTGCTGGGTGCCCCATGCAGCCCCCCGGCCCCGCTCCAGTGGGGCTGAGCTGGGCTGCAGGTCTGCACCGTGGGCACAAATCCCCTATAACCAACACATTAAATATTTAACGTGGTCATGCAGGAGAGCTGCCCGGCACTGCCTGATTTCACACATCCTGACAATTTCACGGCCCTCTGGGCGGGCGTTTCTTGGCAAACAACAAAGGGCGCAGCGAGCCCCTCCCTGGAAGGTGACTTTGGGGTCTCACCGCAGCCCCCCTCCCCAACAAAGGGGCGGATTTGGCAGCACCGCTCCCGGCCGACTCGCACTGTGACCTTCGCATGGTGCGGGCGCAGCCGCCGCGCCGCGGTGCCCCACCGGGAGGGCAGCAGGCGGGGCTGCGGGGCCGGGGGCTGCCGTGCTTCCAACAGAGCAGCGCGACGCCGCCGTGCCCCCGCGCACACAAAAGAGCGAGGCGTACCTGCCTGCGCTCTGTGCCGCGAGCAGAAGTGGCCCAATTACCGCTCGCACGGAGCCGCGCCGTTTCCATAGCTTCGCGGCGCAGCGCTTCCGTCTCCCGAGGCCGTGGGAGCAGGACCCGGCATCTTATCAGCGCGCATCCTGCAGCACGGCTCTGCTCCGGCCCTACCTGCCGCGGCCGGGCTCGCCGGCAGTGCCGATAACGGCTTTTCCCACCGGAGCCGCGCGATGATTTCTTCCTGCTGCAATTTGCGCGGCTCCCCGAGCCACTTGCGTAACCGGCGCCGGGGAAGCAAAAGGCAGAGCTGCTGCTGCTGCTGCCCGGGGTGGGGGGGCACGGCCGTGAGCTGGGACACGCGGCACTGCGCACCCCAGCGCGCCCCACGAGCCCCTTCCCGCAGCCGGAGCCCCCAGCAGCGAACCCACGGGTGCGGCTCTGCCCCACAGAGCGGGGCTCACTGCGCAGTGAGCAAACTGTTTCCTTTTTACTTTTGTGGGATTAGAGGAACTTTGCACATTTCCACTAGAGACGCAGATCATGTTGGTAGTGGAAGAAACCATTGCCAGCTTCTGTGCAAACCGTTTTTAGTTTCAGAAAAAGTATTCAGAACAGTTCCTTTTGGATGAAGCTGAAGTGATTTATTCCTCCCTGGCTTCTGATCTAACATCCCAAACAACAAAACCCCTCTTCTTCTCACCTCCCAGGTATAATTTTGCCACGTCTCATCTGCTTCCTAGAAGTCTCCCACACTTCCAGCTGTAACCAGGTGGCCATCAGCCCCTAGAAGCGCCCACTCACAGATGTGTTTGCAGACCACCAATGCCACCAAGTATGTGCCCGACCCTGGCTTAAGGGGCAGCACGGAGCCCACCCGCCTGAGGATGGACAGACAGCTCCAGGCTCCCATCCTAGGCTGGAGCTGGGAGTTCCAGGATTGATCTCTGGGTGGGCTCACTCCTCCTTTTGCTGCCCTTGCCCCAGCGCCCTGAGCTGTGTGGGAAGGACAGCCCGCAGCCCAGTGCACCCCAGTGTGATCCGCTCAGTACCTGGCGCTGCACACAGCTCCTCCAGGACCTCCAGCCTTCAGGAGGCTTTAACTTCCCAGCAGAGATGGAAAGACCCGAGCAGGAGCTTTCCGTGGTGATGACTGCGTAGCCAAGGGGGATGGGCAGTGACCTGACCCCGGAGTGCTCTCAGCAGGGAGAACCAGGAGATGCCCGGGCTGTGGGCTCTGCTCTGGTATCACTCAGAAAGATGGCAAACTCATCCAGCACAGTCAGAGCAGCTGAGAGAAGGCAAGCGAAGCCCATTTGTGTCCTCACCCTCCCCTCCTGGAGCTCAGCCACATCCAAAGAGGGGAAAGATGCCAAAAAAATGCGACTGGAATATGAATATGATGCTCAGACTGCAGCAGTGGTGGTCACCCAGCCTGAACCCTGCAGCCGCAGAGCTCCAGCCTGGCTGCCCCACCTGCCCCGGCCCCAAACCCCCCGGTCAGCCCCTGCCTGAGAACTCCTGTGCAGACCCTGCCATCAGCAACAGGCCCAGCTGATGCTGCAGAGAGCGGCCAGCCTGTGAGTCCCAGCACATGGAAGAGCAGCTCTGTCCCAGCCAGGGCAGCAGCAGCACTGGGATCTCCACTAAGAACTTCCTTCCCCAAGTTTAGGAGGCTGAGACGTGTAGGATAAATTACTTGTGACACCAACTCCTACACTCCTGGCCTTGCGCGGGATTTAGCTACCAGGCTCCCAGCTATGTCAGTGCTGGTTATTAAGGTCAGGAGAAGTCGGGTGGCTAAATCTTAATGGGGCTGTCCCAGCTGGGAGGCACAGAGTGACCCAGGAGGGGAGAGGAGAGGAGAGGAGAGGAGAGGAGAGGAGAGGAGAGGAGAGGAGAGGAGAGGAGAGGAGAGGAAATTTTTGC
>JAOWBP010002052.1:5607388-5627267 GCA_028571105.1 Tragopan temminckii | reverse complement strand
GGGGACTTGGCTATGCCGGGGGTGAAGGCAGGGTCTGCAGCCCGCAGAGCACAAAGCGCAGGGCACCTCCCCATGGGCTCCTCCTGTGTCACACACGTGTGCATGGCCATTCCCCCCCGCAGGGGACAGCTGGCCAGAGGGAACAACGCCGTTGTGGTGAGGGGTATGGCTCAGGGTAGAGGTGAAGTTTTAAGGGGAGGCTGAGGAAGGCAGGGCTCTCCCCACGCTACGCGTGCACCCAGCAGACAGCATGGCATGCCAGGCTGTGGACCACTGGGCTGGGGCATTGGTTCCTGCTTTGTCCTTTATGCCCAGCACTTCTGCAGCAACACTCCCAGCCTCATCTGGACCCAGTCTGTCTCTCTCTGTTTTCTCAGAGAGGGAGTGTGTTGTTTCTCCTCCAACTCCAAGCTGTTTTACCCACTGACCCCTTAGGCTTGGCACCGTTTGGTGTCACTCTTCCAAATGCACAGTTCCAACAGATAGCCTTGAGACCCAAAGGGCACTTGCCCCACACCCTGTGTGAATGGGGACAGTGAAGGTGGCAGTTTTGAGATTTTGCATAGATAAAGCACTTTTCAGTGTTCTCTCTTATCTCCTGCCTCCATGTTCGGGGGAAGGTATCCATCTTCAAAATAGCCCTCTTGAAGCACCAGGAAGGCTGTGCTTTCTCCCCGTCAGACTCCCTATGCACAATAAACTCAAGAGCTTTTTTGTTAGCTCTAAAGAATCCCAGTTCAGGACAGAGGAGAGCCTTGGGGCATGCTCGGGGAGCAGGCGAGCGTGCAGATGTGCCTTGCCAGCTCAGAAAGGCAACCAGCTTCCTGGAGGCATTTAAGGACAGCCTAGGAGAACAGCACAAAGACAGCTATCCTGGAAGACTGCACTGTGTCCCTCCTCCTTTTGTTGAGTCCCCAGCAGGTAGTGACATAACCAAGCAGGTCTGTTCCAAGTGACATTTTGGAGGATGCCTCCTCTGAGTCAGGCTGCAGAAAAACAGTGATGCGGAGTCTTGAAGGACAGTTTTCGTATCCGTGGAGGAGGCAGACTCATCCCGTCCTTGGGCCTTGCCTACCACAGACTGAGACACTGAGTCCTGCAAGGACATCCCTGCTGCCCTTCCCTCTCATCCACAAAGCCATGAAGGCTGCTAGAGACTCTTGCAGCAGCTAAATCTGAGGTCTCCTTTCCATGAGATGCCCACCCAGAGGTACCTCATGCACCTCTGACTGCAGTGCTCCCATCCCATCATTTTCGCCCTGTTGCCAAGGTGCTCAGCTCTGCAACGTCTGCTGCTGACATGAGACCCTAGATACTGCCTATCAGATTTCCCATGAGCAGCAGACAGCAACGAAAACAGAGATCAGAGAGAAGAGAGCAGCCTAACCTGCTAATTACAGCACCTGCTGGCAGTTAGGTGCTCCTGCCAGGGGATAGATGGCAAAACAGGTTTGGTTGGTGGGAAGAGAGGTGGTGAAACAAGATTCACTGGGGCGGGGAGTGGTGGTAAACAGTCTTGCAAGGAAGGAAGAGGGCAGATCGGTGGGGTTAGAAAGTGGAAGATTGCACCGTATGATCCTGCTGGCCTGGCTCTCCCCCCTTCGGACGGATGGGGCTGCAGAGCAGCACACTGTCTCCATCATCACCCTTCTGTTGCCTCTGTGCTCATCTCTGTGCAAATTGCACTGTTTTCTTCCTCCCGCCGTTCTGCCAGGGTGATTTGTGTCAGCAGGGTCTCTGGCCAAGGTGATTGCCGCAGCCTATTTTTGGGCCTGCCCTTGAGAGCTGCAAGCCAGGAAGGTGGAGCCCAGCTGTTCGATGTCCATGCCCTGGAGAGGCACTAACACCTGCAGTTCGTACTGGCTGCTCTGCAATGCCTCGCTAATTGCATCAGGGTCATTAAATAGCACAGCGGCCATGTGCTGAAGGGCTGCCTGCTGGCTCCCCGGGTGCTCGGGAGGGGGCACGGGGGCTCAGCTGTGCTCAGGCTGCAGGAGGTGGGAACGTCTCTGTTCAGGCCCTGTGACTTTGGCTCTGAAGGTGGTCTCTGACTCAGCTTGGCTGCTGCCTCCCTGGGATATTTGTTTGGCTCCCAGCGGCAGCAAGGTGTTCTCAGGTGCTGAGCATCTCAGTGGGCCCAGCCCTGCTAAGTCTCACTCACTCCCTTTGCGTCATTTTAGGCACAGATGGAGATTTCAGGTCTGCACCCAAACGTACATACACCCCACACTGATCGTGGAGCTTGATTCTCCCACTCTAAAAATCCCAGTAGCATCCCACTGAGGTGTTACCCACCCCCAGAGCTGCCCCTTTCTCCGCAGTGTGGCAGTATCCCTTGATCTTCACATCCTGTTGCCCATACCCCCACAAGCTGCATGCGGACTCAGGTTGGAGCACAATTAGCACCCCACAGCTTTGCCTTCCAGACCAACCCCATGCGGTGAATGCCAGCGCTCCCTCCTTGAGCATCAGTCACCCTGCTGTCCCAGGAGGAGATGTGAACTCCTCCTCCTTCCTATGCCATGTTGCACCCTTCCCAGCCTTACCAGGCTCTGCCCAAACCTCTGGTGTGCACTGGAAGCTTTTTGCCTTGCATCACCCTGGCCAGCCCAAAGGCCCGCTGTGCCTGCATCCCTGCATCACTGGATGGGGTAGGATGTAAGAAGCAAACGAACATAGCACTTTCCCTCATAATTTCCCTGCCTCGAGATATTTTTTCTGAGCAAGGCGCATTCTGCAGGGTGTATTTTCAATCGGTTTCTCATCCAAAGTCCGTGTCAACCTGCTATGATGCCCTCTCTCAAGGAGTTCCATGGCACCACAACACGTTGTGTGAAAAATTACTTCCCTCCGTCTGCTTTGAAGATGACTTTTATTGACTTTGCTCCGTGCTGCTGTTTGTCAGCTGGGAGAGAGAATGAGCAATTCCATCCACCATCCCTGCGCTGCTCATCTTTTTCTGGATCTCTCTCAACTATCCCTCAAGCATCTCTTCCTGCTCCGGCTGTTCATGAGAGGTTCGGTTGTATGTGTGAGAAACGCTGTGGCCCGCAGACTTGCCCGAGTGAAGCTGTAGCTTTGTGATACCCTCCAAATGTTGCTGAATTTATCTTTTCAGCACACCTGCCGAGCTCAGAAATCCTGTTTCCCCTATTCTAATGAAGCCAAGTATCAAACACTCCTGACTCGCCAAACGAGTGCTTGAGAAGCAGGGAGTGAACCCACACCTCTTGGTTCTCATCTGAGGATGCTTTGCTCAGGTCACCCGACCAGCTACCCAAAGCCTATCTTGTCTCTGCAGTCACCAACCCCAAGATGTGGCAATTTGCACAGTGTCTGGGAGCATTACCTGGTGATGTAGCCCGGTTGCATGCCTGAAAAAAGCTAATACGAGAGAAGTCACATTTCACAAACAAAAGAAAAGAAAGGAGAGAGGGAGAGCTGCAGCTGAGCCAATGTGTGTGTAGACATAAGGGTGGGTAGAAGCCCCAGGAAAGCAGTCCTTGTGCCGGCCTGGCCAGGGGACCCGGCTGACCAGAACTGCCCAGAGCAGAATCACCACTGGGGACTATGGCAGATGGACTTGGTGCTGGGCCCTGGGGGACTGGCAGGAGCAGGGCAGGAGGGGAGGAAACGGGACCACCACCAGAGCCAGGCTGTGGCTGTGTGCAGCCAGGGGGAGCCCACAGAGCCCAGTGTTCAGTGGTGCTTAAGTGCCATAAGCTGGGACTGGTAAGAGCACACAGCGTCCTCCCAGCAGCTGAAGCAGGTGGGAGAGACAAGGCAGACTTCCCATCCTGCTCAGCCCTGTCCCATACACGCATTTCAAATGAGAGCTGCAAGGGCCTCAGTTCCCCACGCCGGCTCCCCTCCCTCAACTCTGCTTCTCTCACTCTCTCAGCAGCTCAGCCCCGCATCCAGGTTTACATATAAATAAAGAGCGAGTGTGAAATCCACCCTGGGGTCTCTCCCAACTCCCACTTGGCTCCCTAATTGGAAAGTCTGCCAGCAGGAGATATTGCAGTGAGCTAAAGCAGAAACAAGCTCCCTTTATCCTAGGCTGAGATGGCGGGGTGGGGTCAGCTCCCCAGCCCCATCCGCAGGCTGGAAGGACGCCGAGCAGGTTTGCACAGCCCCAGCTGGGCTCTGGTTTTCCATCGGGCTCCTGTGGCTTCACCACTCTGCTTCACCTGGAGGGAAGGGACAGGGATGCATCAGACAGTGGAGACCCACTGAGACACCAAGCTATGGCCAGCTGGTGCCAGCAGGGAGGGACGGCAGGACAGAGCCGCCATCAGCACTCAGCACAGGGTAGGTGTGCAGCTCAAACATCCACGTCTTCCAAAACATGGATTTAGGGCTTCCCCTCTTTGTTCAGTGCACGCACAGCATCCATTGAAACATCATAGACTTACATGGACATTCCTTCCCCTTGATCATTCAGCCCAGAGGAATCACGAGTCAGAACCTCATCTGCAACACCTCCTGAAGGCAAAAGCTGCTCGTCACACCTCAGCTCTGTATTTCCACGTTATTTCCAATGTTAATCATTGGAGTCACTGTTTGAAAGGATCCAGTGCTGTCTCGCAGGAAGTTTGGATGGATGTAATATCCAGGTAACTGGTAGGGTGAACTTCTTCAGACAGAAATTTCCCTTTCAGATCAGTTCTTTGGAGGAAAAACAACACTGACTGAGGAAATACTGTATCTCTATATAATACTGCAATACTGTGCTCACGTCTGTATGAATTAATCAACACAGCAAATGGTTTACACCAAAACACCAGCAAACTCGGTACTTTGGTCATGACATTCAGAGCAAGAGACAAGGCAGCGCAGTGCACTCATCCACATCTCCTGCACACACAGATGTCCCTTCTGGCCTTTGGAGAGATTCTTGTTATCATCCCCATGTTCTGACCCTATAAGACTGAACAGGAGCCTGCAAAGGTACTGTTACGGCTGCTGGTTGAGTACTGCAGACTCTTCCTTTTAATAATCCTTCATCCTGGAGGCACTGAGAAACTAATCTGGATTACCTATTTCTACTGTTCTATGGGAGAAAAAATCTCTCATTGTTTCAAGTCCTGCGGGCCCACTCTGAGGCAGTGGCCCTTGGGAACATCCCCTTGTCTTCCTAATTTGACTGAGGTTGCTCCCTTGCCAGGACCCCTCAAGACTCACGTGAATTTAAACGGGCCATGATGTGGGCTCCAAACACACACACTCTAGCTAGGAATGTTCATTATCCTGTAGCAGCAAACCGCCCTCAGACCCAGGCTTGCAGCAGAGGATTACAGCTATTTAGCAGTGGCTTGTTAGCAGATGCCTTAAGGACATACAGACAGCACAGTGCTGACCTACAGACGGAACTGGAAATGCCTTTCGGGTATGATCTAGACAGGAGTTCTCTATTTCAGAGCATCCCTTGTCAGGTTTTATCCAGCCTATGTTACTGCAGGTCAGAGGATTCAAACAGGAAAGTCCATTTGCCTTCACCAGAACGGAAGCAAGCCTTTGGCTCCAATCACCCACCAAGTTAGGAGTCTCAGAGCTACCATGGATATGAGCTTTGCCAGCTGAACTGTTCCAAGACTGTGTATACAAAAGCCCCAGGCTCTGTCAGTGGTCCTAGCTCTCCAGTTCCCACTGGTGACTGCTGTTGGTGAGGTGGGGTGTGCAGACCTTCAGCAGCACTCAGTGCAAGGTCCTGGCCATGCCACTCACCTGCCCGGCTTTGCACGCAGGTCAAAAACTAGCAGGCTTTCCATATCATCCAAAGGACTGTGATGGGACAGTTGGTGACTGTGCTGCACAGAGCTCCCAGGGCTGGGCCCTAACACCATGGTGTATCCAGGGTTGGAGGACGGCTCAGGGAAGATGGCTTTGACACAAGAGCCATGGTTCCAGCTGTGGTGTAGAGGCAGTTTTTCCACCAAAACATTTTGAGTCCTCCCAGGAGCAACTCAGGCCTTCCACACTGGTGTTGCCATTAAGGAGTTTGCACGGCTCTGACAACATTCAGGACGTTACCGAATTATCCAGACAGACCTGCACAGGTTTTGAGCAAACAGAGCAATTGAGCAAATGTGGTCTTATTCCAGACTCCTCTCCACACCCAACAAGGAAGAGCATCATCTTGTCCACACAAGACTTTCCAGAGATGCCAGAGTCTCACGTAGGAGGATTACTCCACAGGAATCCTGTTTACTTCCACTCATGCATCTTGGTGGTTCCTCATTAAGGCCCAGCCCCAGTCCAAGAGCCTCTCCAAAGAGTGAGGATTTCGTTCAGCCCAACTACAGATGGATGATGCACAAATTTATTCCACAACCTACTCATGGAGAGGAGCAACCTGGTTTTGTGACCTGCTCCAGAAGGAAGGATCTGGTGGGTGTAGCTAAAGCCTTCAGCTTGCTCACTAAACCCAGAAAGACCAAAGCACCAGCTCGTCCCCAAAAGTAGCATCATGCTGGCCGTGGTGCCAGGCTGCCACACTGCAGTTTGGCATTTCCCAGGAAAAGCAATTCAGGTGGGGCCAGTCGTGTGAGAGCTCAGAGCTGGTTGTCACAAAAGCTTTTCCAGCTGCCTGCTGAACTGCTCCTCCTTCCCAGGAGCTGCTGCCCCTCCAGCCATCTCCATTTCATGCTGGGATCCAGAGGTGGCACCTGGAGGCTGCCCCATCCCTCCTTCTGTGCTGAGCGATGCACTCAGTGAGCTTCTCCCCTCCTGGCATGCAGTGAAGCTCCTCACCTGCTCTGGTGAGCCAGGATTGCAGGTGAGGTAAGCCTGGATTGCTCCAGCTCTTCCAGAACGCATGCTGAGCTCCAGCCAGCTATTTTAGGCTCTGCCCTTGCTTTTTCACAGAATCACAGGCTGAGTTTGGTAGGGTTCTTTGAGGTCCAAACTCTGATCGAGTAGGGTGCCCAGGACCGTGTCCAGGCAGCTTTTGAAGATTTCCAAGCAGGAAAACTCCACAGCCTTTATGGACAACCTGTGTCAGTGCTCAGTCCTCTGCACACCCTCTGTTTGCATCTCCTTCAGCAGGGAAGGCAGTGGCTCTCCTCTGCAATATACGACTGCCAAGAAATGATGTAGTCAGGTAGCTGGAGGGCACTTCTCTCTGCTCTGTGCGGGTGAGTTCCTCTGATGGGGTCTATCTGCAGTCAGCGTTGTTCTTGCTGAGTACACAGGCTGTTTTGAACGTGCCAGCCACACCTCCCAGCCACGCTGCACTCGAGCTGGCCCCGGGTGGCCAATGCTCTCTTCCAGCTTTCAGCCCTCACTGCAGGCCTGGGCGTCTCTGCTGCCTCAGAGCAATTTCAGAGCTGGTGAGGAAACAGTCCCCAGGCAGTTCCAGGGGCTGCTCCCGGGGACCAGAGATCGGCCTCCTTCCCTGTGTGTGGAATTCAGCTCCTCCAGAGAGACCTCCAAGCAACTGAACAGCTCCTTTCTCCCAGCCACCTTGGAGAGGAGATGACCTCCTCCACTGACTGCCGACTGGAAGTGCCCTACAAGTTAAAAGCAGCCTTTCTCCATATGCTGTCCTTGCCCTGTGGCCCTGGAAGCACTCCTGAGGCCCAAGGCTTGCAGAGGCAGCCAGCACCCTGCCCCACGCCGCTCCTCACCACTGCAGCACATCCCACCCAACCTCTACATCACCCAGCTTGATGGCTGCTCCCACCTGAGGCTGATCCCAGCCTGACTCCCACCTTGCAGCCCCCTGCTCCGTGTACTCAGCTGTTCTTCTGGTACGGTGCCAGTCACAACACGTGGGAACCAAGCCTTCGAGATCTTCCATAAGCTCAAACAACTTTACATTAGCACATTGTCTACAACCTCAAACCTACAGGCTGAGACCAGCAGGGCTTTCATGAAATATCTGGTAAGATAAGTGGTAATTTTACATGATGCAGAATGAAATGATGGAGTCTGTCCACCTTTCCAGCTCCCACTTGTTTCCTGGCTGAACACAAAAGCTTAAGGGTAGCATTAAATGCAGTGCCACCTCTTATTTCTGTGTCACCAGGGCCTGGAGAGAATGCTTTCCTCACAGCTTCCAGTGTCGTTTGTGGGGATGTGGCTCCTGATTGCAGCTGTTAACATTTCTAGGAATTTCTACCTGAATATTCAGTTTGAATCCTTGATTTGTTTCTGGGAGTCTCCCTTCTCCTACGAAACTGTTGCTATTCTCCTTTTGCTGGTAATGGAAAATCAGCTGGAAAAGGGGAGGTAAGAGGAATCAGCATCTTCATGAATCAATTTCTGCAACGTTTCAAGTTGGGACTACTCCCTTATTCCCAGTGACTAATTCCTTCTCTTTCTTCTTTATGAAGCCACGTTTGTTCCTTCTGAGACCGCTCTCCATCCCACTGCTTTCCCCAGCTGCCAGGCATGCGATCTGGAAGCAAATCTGTAACATCACCTTCAGGAAGCACACCTGCACAGAGTCCTGGCCCCAGGTCTCTCCTCCCCAAGGCTCCTGCCCAGCCACTGTGTGACAGCAGCTCTCAACCTGCTCGTGGGTGGTGTCCCTGCCCTGTGCCCATGAGTTGCCTGTAAGGTTCCAAGGACATCAGTCAGCTCCCCCCAGGTGAGCCATCACCCTTCACCTTGATCTCAGTCCTGACCTTTGCAACCAGCCCCACAAGCACTGGTGGGGCTCAGCACCACAGCAGAGTGGTCTAGCTTGGAAGCATCTCCTACTTTTGGAAAGCCCCATGGGTGGAGTCCCCTGTCACTGGGCCCAAAAAAGATAACCAAGGCTGGCTGTGTGCCTCCCACCTGTCCGTCTCCTGTGACCCAGCTGCAGCTAGCCCCCAGCATCTCCTCTCCAATAGAACCACAAGCCCACACTGCATCCCTCTGTGAGGCAGGTTTGCAGACCGCCCATCCCAGCCCTGCTCTTCCCAGCCCACTTGCTGTCCCACTTCTCCCACTCAGGCCAGACATGGGCACCAGCTCTGCCCATGCTGTCCCTCAGAGACCAGCCCTGAATGTGCTCCATCACCTCCTGCCTCCCCTTCCCTTCTCCTGCCCCAAAGCCCTGTGTTCAAGGCTGGCTCTGCATCTGGCCATGGGGCTCCAGCTTCACCATGGGGTTCTGGTGTCACCAGAGGGCTCTGCATCACCTGACCCCACAGGAGGACACGGCTGTGCCCCCCAGCCCCACACGCAGCCTGAGCCCCACTGCAGTCAGCCCCTCCCTCAGATGGAGGCCTTCCCAGGGCGCCGCGGGGATGAGCACCGCCAATAGCGTGAGGTTCCCAGAGCAGGTAACATCCCCCTAATTAAGATAAATACTAATTAAGTCTGGGAGTTTCAAAGAAGCCCTGGGAGCAGAAACTCCAACTCCTGTTGAATTTCAATGGGGATGAGACACCTGACTCCAGAAAAACCCGGCCTCTGATATTAAGCTTAAATGGGCCCTTCTCTAACGTTGATATATTACTGCTGTGCAGCTGTGAGTGCCTTCCCGTATATCCGAGCACACACCGACGTTCTGGAAATGCTAATGAGCAGCTTCAGGAGGGCAGCAGAGAACAGGCTGGGCGTCAGATGCCCCATCACCCTGTGCCATCAGCTGGCAGCAGACGGTGCGTGCGGCCGCAGCGGAGCCCTGGGCGCTTTGTGCATCCTCACTGCTGGCAGGGCTGTCTCCCCTCCTCATCCTCCCTGGCTGTGGAGCGCTCACGCTGGCCGGCCCCAGCCTGCACTGTCCAGGGTGAGCGAAGCAGAGAGACCGCGCACCCCAATCTGCTCGGCGCACGGAGCGATGTGCCGCGAGCAGCTGAGGGCCACCAGGCACTTCACCCCACGGACCTACAGAAGGACCTGGCAGGTGCCGTGGGGGTGGCGGGGGACGTGGCACCGGGGGCCGCCAGCACCCACGCTGCAGGAGCGCAGAGCACGCCGCGCTGGGGCCACGGAGCCGTGTGGGAAGCCCAGACCACGGGACCCCGCAGCCGAGCGCCACATGTCCAGCTGGCCGCGGCCCAGCATTGTGACGAGCCGCGCTCGCGGGCCGCTTGCCAGCCCCGAGGTCTGACAAACACAACCCCTCTGTCCTCCCGTCCCGCTGCCCCGCGCCTGGTTCGCATTAAGCCTCCCTGCCCCCACCAGGCGGGGCCGTGCCGAGGTGCGACCCGCGGGCGCCCTGCGCGGAGCGGGGACCTTCCCCGTCCGCCGTGCACTCTAGCAATTAGAGGGTTAAGTTTCCTCCCGGCCTCGCTGCATTAACTGGAAAGGAATGAAGTGTCAGGCATGTTCTCACCACAGCAGGCTGTTGGAAAGCAACTCCCTTCTCCACGCACACACACCTCCCACTGCTGCGACCAAATTATTTTCTATCCTCCAGAGACCCAGTATGCCAGACAAAATCTGCAGCATGACTCTGATTCATTGCAAAAGGATGCAGATGTAATATTCCCTTTTTCGCCGGGCTCCTCGCACGCTAATTCGCGCGGCGTCGCGGCGGTTCCAGTTTTACAGCTCTCCTCCGCTCGGCATTATTCGCTCGGAGCGCTCGGCCGCCCCGCGCTGACCCCTGGCCCCGTCCTTTCTGCCGGCACCGCCAGAACGCGGCGGCTCAGCCTCCCGTCTCCCGCGCGCAAATAGGCGGCTCTCCCCAACGCGCTAATTAGCCGAGTGTTTGGAAGTAAATAGGTATGATTGGTGGTAATTTCCTGGCTGAAGGGGTAATTATTTGTTTCAAACGGGCTGCAAAATAACCCCTGTAAGGTGAGATAGGAAACTGAATTCAAAAGAGGTTTCCTATTCCCACTAAGCAGGATTGAAAACTGGTTTGAAATTCCTTTTTTTATTTATAGTACATGGTATCCATGGAAACCTACAGAGGAGGTCATGGTAGCTAGGCCTCCGCTTCACCCTGCTCAGGGGATTACCGTTGCACAGTGGTACGCAGCCGTGTAAGAAAGTAGATTCACAATTCCCTTCCAACAGCCCCCCCGGCCCTGCCCGCGCCTTCCCGCAGGGCAGCCGGCATCCTGCGCTCTGCAGCGATGGCAGCTCAGCCCGTGGCCCTGCTGCAGCCAGCGCTGCGTCCTCACTGCGTCCCCTCTGCGTCCCCACTGCGTCTCTGCTGCAGCCACAGCTGCGTCCCCTCTGTGTCCCAACTGCGTCCTCTCTTCGTCCCCACTGCATCCCCACCGTGTCCTCTCTGCGTCCCCTCTGCGCCTCCACTGTGTCCCCCCTGCATCCACTCTGGGCTCCGGCGGCGAAGGAGGGGCTGCCGTGGGGCCCGATCCAACCCCTTGGTGAAGGACTTCTTGCCTCCAGGAGCCACTGAGGTCCCCATGCAGGAGCCTGCAGATGGGGGTGGCCACACACTGCGGTCTGATGTAGCAGCTCGGTGCTTTTTGTGCTGGAGGTAAAGCCCAGCTGCAGCCCATCCTGCAGTCGCATGGCATGTAGTGCAGCCGTGGGCACGCGGTGCCAGCTCGCTCCCTGTGCCATGAGGGCTGGATCGTCCCCTGGAGCCATCCTCAACCCGTGCCACCCCCGCAGCAGTCCCACAGTGCTGTGCGACACGGAGCCTGTGACCTTCACTCCTTCCCTTCTCCCTCCACGCTGCTGTCCCTTTGCCAGCACGCAAACTGATCCGCACCTTCATGGAAAACTGGAGGCTGAGAGCATCCAAATGGGGTGAACACAAAACTGTTCACATAGTTAGAAATGACTCTGATGCTGACGTCATCACAGGTGTGGCAAATCCAACTGCTCTTATCAACCACCTCTTTTGGTACATCACCAAAAGCACCATCCTGGCACAGCACCCCGAGCTGCTCACCCCGCAGTGCGCTCACCCCACAGCCAGTGGTTTTCCAGCACTAACCACACTTTTGTGCCTACCACGATGCGCTCTCTGCTATAGCAAGTACAGTCAATCAATCTCTCCTCCTCCAATGAGCAGGAGGGAAGCGATGTTTTCCATACTCCCCCAGCTCTCCACTCCTCACGCTTTCCATCAGGCGCTCAGCAAGTTCACAAGGGCAGCCAGCGCTCGGTTTCCTTGGTCACGCACAGCAGCTTGCCCTCCTGGAGTAATAAAAACAAATGACACGTCGTTGTTTGTTGTCAGGGCCCTCCGTTGAGAGAGGGTTTGGGGGAAGGAAGTGTTTGTGGGTCTGAGTTCCTTCTTGAAGAGGTGGAGGAGAAGTTGTCGGTAGATGGTATTTGTCAACAGATGTAATGGTGGAGTCAGCTGAAGAGGATGAGCAAGGAGTTAGAGGTACTGAGGGCTGCAGAGCTGAGAGAGGAGTGTGCCCGCATGTAGGGCTGGGGCTGCAGGAACAGCTCTGGGTGTGATCATGGGAGCGGTGGGACGAGGGGGTGTCCGTACCACATCCCAGTTCTGCTGCTGATGGACGTGGCACTGAATGCGGAACAGAAGGGCTTTCGTTGTAGGACACCACCTGCGGTGTGATTAACCCACGTTTGTGATCACAGCCAGGGTCTGCCCCGCTGACACGGTCCCCCCGCACCGGCACTGCTGTGTGCACTGAGATACCCGCATGCACAAAGCCTGTGCCATTCCCACATGTCCTTAGCACATCCCAGTACACAGCTGTGCCCCCAAGCATCATGGCAGGAGCCCAGGGCCCCACGCAGTGTTGTTTGGGGGCAGCGAGGTCCTCCCACCACCTGCAGAGCTTTGCAGTGACCCAGCCTGCCCGTCCCACAGCCCAGCACCCCATAAGCACCCTGCTGCCGGCCCCAAGCGCTCCGCGGGCGGCCAGCCGCAGCACACCGTGCCTGCAGGACCTCACCATCTGGCTGCTGATTCAGCCGCCAGCCCCCGCTCGGTGACGCTCCGCAGGAGGGAGGGCTTGCAGCACCTTTATCTTTAGCTGTGCTTCTCCCTTTTTTTTCCCCCTTTTTTAACTGGGAGATATCCCACCCTTTTTATAGCTCTAAACTTGAGGGTGATTGGATGATAGTGCACGGGGCTCCCCCACGGGCAGGTGGGTCGAGGAACCCAAAGGAGAAGCTTCCAGTTTTTGCAGCCCTAAAGATCGTCCCATAAAGCCACTCATAAAATCGAGGTGAGCTTTGGGTTTCCAAGTCCTGAGAAACTCAGAGCCATCCTCAGTACATTGTGGTGTATGCGGAGCCCCCCGCTGCTGTGCTATAGCATGTGCTGGGGGCAGGGAACGCTCCCCAGGTGGACACATCCATGCAGGTTTGGAGGCCATGGCCATGGTGGTGGGTGACAAGTTGCACTCGGTATTGCAGCATTTAGCTGGCTCCTGGATATGGAGCTGGATCGCTTCGGTCAAATTCTTGTCAATAAGCTGCAGAGCCACCTTCCCAAACCCTTCTGCAGGATTTATGGGGACTGGGTCCACTCCAGTTCTCTTTCTGCATCAAAGTGATGATTTAACTAATTGATGATCTAATTTCAGGCTAACCTGCCGATTTGCGAATCTGACCTCGGTACAGATTAACAGCAGCGGCAGTTAGCATTAGTCTAACGGCACTCCTAACAGCTTCTGCTTTGGTGATGCCTTCCTGTCTCTGCTCCTGCTTTTCTCAGCGTATCGATGGCGTGGATAGCGGTGAGCAGGGACGGGCTGCGCTCAGCTCCGAGCATCTCCGGGGGGTGCCCCTGGCTGCAGATGTCACTGTCATAACCTTTGGCAGCAAATGCCAGCTTTGAAGCAGGCAGGGGAGCTGATCTCGCTGGAAAATACCGCGGGCAAAACAAGGGAAGGTTCCGCTCTGCGGCAGCTCCAAGGTCACACGGACACGTGGGTCAGCAGGAGATGGGGGAGGTGGGGAGCGGCTGTGTGGGGGCTGCTGCCGCCCGGTGTGGGCTGAGACCCGCGGTGCTGGGGCAGCTGGCAGCAGCTTTGGGGACGTGGTATCCATAATGCCATGCCTCACTTACATGTGCATTGCTGCAGATGCGTGCACACACTTATGTTCGTGCACACACACTCCTGCTCACACATCCAAACCCACTTTACACACATGAACACCCACATGTATGTGTGTGCCTGCAGTTGTCCACAGGAGCTGCACCTGCAGGCTCGAGGCTGCAGCTGTGCCCTGTCCTCCCAGGACCCCACAAATCTCCATGCTGCATGGCAGCTCCTGGCTCAGCCCACGCCCAAACCAGGGGTTTGCAGAGCCTTCCACCAAGCACTGGGACCCCACTAAGCGGGACTCACCGCTCAGTCTGCCAGCCCTGCTGCAGAGCTGCCTCCTGGCACTGCAGCTGGGATTGCCTGTCTGCAACTGGGAGGAACCAAGCAGTGCAGTGGGCCCTGCAGGAGGAGCACAGGCTGCAGGAGGGGAGAGCTCAGCACTGAGCAAGTCCGCACACGCATGGCCAGATCCTGCCAGCCGGCACAGCATCCTGGCTGATTTCTGCATGGTAGAGCCAGTGCTGCTTCCCCATGCCAGGCTGGGGTCACCCTGTGCAAAAAGAGCCTGGCTCAGTCCCCAGTGCTGCCCCCACTCCTATGCAGCTGCACTAGTGGCTGAAGCACAAAGCCTGCCGTGGGGCTGGGTCCTGCCAGTCCCGCCGTGGGGCTGAGTCGTGCCGTGGGGCTGGGCCCTGCGCGGGCAGCAGGCAGGCATCTCCCAGTGGGGCTCTTGCAGCAAAGCACCGAGAAGGCGCAAGCAGCTCAGGCTGCAGAGATCGCCGCTGGGGCGGGGGGATGGCTGCGGGCTAATAATATTCCATGTCTCATTATGCCGCGTATTAAGCTGAAATTTGCAGATGCTCTAATCACCGCGAGGCATTCTGCACACACAGCTCTCTGCAGCCCGGCAGCTCTGTGCAAACACCGGAGGAGCGGCCCCGCTAACTGTCCTGCCACATGGTGTCCTGGAATCTTTACAGACCATTTCACCTTCACAAATAGCCTTGGAAATGTCGGCACACCGACAGCCCCTGCGGTCGGCAGATAGCGCAGCCGCCCCCTCACAGCTCCCCGGCCCCGTGAGCCTTTTCCCATCGCACCACACAAACGGCTCTCCGGAATTTGCACCGGCGCCGGGCGAAGCGCCGCACATCCAACGCGCTCCGTGCCCCGGGCTCACAGGGACGTGCGCTGCGTTCTACAGAGGATGAGAGGAGCTCCTGCCTGAACCGCTCGGGGATTTTGGTCCCTCTCTGCATCTCTCTCTTTCTAAAATGATTTTCTTTTCTTTCCCCAGATCCATGCCCTTCGCCCTCGCACGTGGGAAGGAGCCGAGGGGAGTGGTGTGGGCAGCGAGGGGTTAATGGCAGCCCATCCCTGCTGCTTTTTCCAGGCCTGGCTGCACCATCCCTCCTGGCAGGGGCTTCAGCCGTGGGGCTGAGCTGAGCATGAGAACATGGAGAGCCTCATGTGGGGAGCAGCACCCGGAACAAGGCAGGGAGGCAGCTCTGCAGCCAGATAGGAACCCCTTCCCTCTGCAGCTGCACCACTGCTCCAGGCATGCATGTGTGTGTGCACGCTCACTGCAGTTAGTAATGGGGGGAAATGTCACTCTGTTCATGCAGGCGCAAGGTGAGGTGTGGGGATGGCCCCACTGCCCACAGCCAGCCCTTCACTCTCCATCCATTTGCACTTGGCGATCCATGCCAAAACCCAACCCGAAATCCTTCACTGCAGTTAACTGACCCCCAGGGATGGCTCCGGTGGGCAGTGGAGCACAGGTCCCATCCCCACCAGCTCTCCACCTTCCCACGGAGGGAACCTGGCTAGAACATGCCCCTGCTCTGGCTATGGGGCCCAGCACTAATCTGTACCCAACTGGCGCTGACATTACTGCATGGAAGGAGACCTGGGCTCTAAATCAGGGTCCTCAGTGACTGCCCAAAGACAGAGGCACTTTTTGCATGGATCACCCCTGTTCAGGCCAATTCGGAGTGCCCTGTGGATGGCTTGATACCACAGTGTGAGCCAGGAGCTGGGCTGTGGCACTGCCATCCCCTGCCACCCATCCCTCAGCTGTCAGCCCCACAGGCACATCGCTGCTCCTCAGACCATGCCACCACCCCCCTGTGTCTCTCCACCCTGGGGGCTGCACAGAAACAGCCCAAGTACCCTCACACCCAGCACTTCAAGAGGAGAGAGCAACACGCCCCAGCCTGGGTGGAATTGGACCAACGCCTACTTTGCACAAGCACAGCCCCTGGAAGAAGGAAAAGAAGGGCAGGAATGATGTAAAAGGAGAATAAACCCCTCCTTCCGTAGGGCTGTGTCCTTGCCCAGAGGAATAATTGCCTATCACAGGAGCTGATGGGGGTGAGCAATAGACCACCTCGAACAGAGATAGCATCACTTATGAATGCGGCATTCGCCGTTGGACCGTCCGCACACAGAAACAAGCAGGGGCCGGGGGCAGGCTGGCAGTGCTTTCAAAGCCAGTTAATAGCGCACTGCTCACGTCCCTCACAGCCTGCTGTGTGATGCCAGAGAGCAGCTCTGGCCACGCCGAGCTCCAGGCCAGCACCGGGCAATGCCCTTCCCACCACGTCCCACCACGACCGGCAGCGCTGGGGAAGGAGTGCGGAGCTTTCCCCCTTTCCTGCAGGCAGAGACTGAAATGTGTCGGGCTGGAAACCTCCCAAGAGCAGCTCCCTCCTGAGCTCCACTGCTGCTTCCTGTTCTCGGGGGCAGGAAATACCAAGCAAACAGCTCCATGCATGACTTCAAAACTTCCACTTCCAGCACCGGCTGCAAGGCGAGGATGGAGCAGCCCCCTCTATCCCCCTGGTCCCTCTTTGCCCCTCGGAGCAGTTCCTTCATGCCACTAACATGGAGCTCAGAGGGTTGTCAGCCCGGGTGCTCTTCATTTGCTTTCGCTGTCTGCCTCCACTTGGAGCCAGGCGAATGTATGTATTAATAACTGCAGAAAATGAGGCCGTGCAGCGAGCGGTGCGAGGCTGCGGCATGTCGTGCTTGTGAGCATGGCCGGCAGAGCATAGCCGCGCTCTGGTCCCCCACTGCGGTCATTGTGGCCTGCACACTGCAAGCTTTGCAAGGGAAAAAAGGTGTGCAGGACACAGGTGGAGCCTGGCGGGGTGGGTCACCGCCCCACTTGCCCACCATGAGCTCCCTGCGCTGCTCGGCATCTCTGCTCTTGGCCCGGGTGGGGATGGAGGCAGCTGCTCCTGGCGCCGGCACTCGTCTCCGCCAGGCGCTGAGCCATCTGCCTGGCAGGGCCAGCCACACCTGCTGGGAAGGAGACAGAAGCTGGGCAACCTCCCTACCTCTGCGGCTTTCTGGCTGGCAGCATCAGCCGGCGGCTCCGGGAGGGCTCGGCTGTGTGCACAAAGGGAGGAGAGATAAGGGAGTGGGGAGTCTGGGCCTGAGATACGCAGCACCCAGCGCAGCACCTGGCCAGTGGTTCTCCTCCTGAATGAGGCTCCAGCAGAGCACCTGGGGCAGCAGTGGCAGGGCTGGCAGCTGCCCTGGGTGCACGGCAATGTTGTGATGCTCGCTGTCCCTTATCTCATTCATCTGCACCAAGAACTGCAGGAGTCAGAGATGTGCCAGGCTCATCTCCAGCTCCTTGTGCCCAGGACCCAGGGGACAGCGCAGCACTCAGAGCATCGGCTGCAGGGCTGGGACACCTCCCCTGATCCTGGCTGGGTGGAGGAATTGGGGTCTCCTGGCCTCTGGGGTGGCAGAAATGATGGAGAGCATCTCCAGACACAGCGCTGTATCCCAGCTGTGGGACAGGGTGGCTAGAATGGAGAGAAGCCTCCTGCAGCCCACGGTCCTCTGGGCCCCAGCACCAGCATGCGGAGCTCTTCCCAACCACCCCAGGAACTGATCAGACACGGCCTTTGTCTGCAACCCCAGGGAGGCAGGGAGTCAAACTCTGCCCAAACTCTGGGTGGGAATGCAGAAAAGCGATCCTAATGCCTCTTTCCCCCAGCCCCCTCCTGGGTGCCATTGGCCGAGGGGTGCCTGCAGAGAGTTCGGCCCCTCCTGGGCTTTGCACAAGGGCAGAACTCCTCCAGGCCCCAGGTGCTGTCTCGGTGGAGCTCCTGGATGATGGAGGGGAACACGGGGGCACGAAAAGTCTTTCTGGACAGTGGTTAATTCACAGAGTGAATTTCACCCATTTCTTCTGTGGGCTTCAGGGAAGGGGAAATGCCTCTTGACCGCATCTCCACTGGGCAGTGCAGGAGCTGGGGGTGATGTCGACACGCTTCCATGCTACAGACACCACAAGGATGGGGGGGTGGCAGGCCCCATGATACCCCATGTGCCTCAGGGCCGCCAGTCCTGCGCCGCTCACGGGGTGCTGGGCCCACAGCAGCACATGGCAGGCATGTGTGGCAGTCCAGATGCTGGAGCTGGGTGCTGGATGAGACCCATGGGTCCCACTACAGCCCACCTGGGAGCCTCCATTCTGCCATCCCACCCACCCCAGAGTGGGGCATTCTGGCTGCCCCCCCTAGAGCCCTCCTCCAGCTGACCTTGACCCGGAGCAGCTCCGGGCGGTGGCTGCAGCGGGACATGAGCTCAGCAGCCTGTCTGGTGGGAAAAACCCCGCGGCAGCCGCTCTGCTTCCTGCCTCCTCCTGCCATCCATTTGGTGGGCGATGCGGCCACGCTGCAGCTTTATCTTGGTTCTCTAAAAGGCTCCCTGGCTGACACGCACACCGTATGGGAGCAGTCAGCCGAGGAGAGCTGTAAATCTCGGAAGGCCTCATCTTGTGGGGCACATTAGCTGTTTTAAACTTGTCAGCTTTCAGAGAAGGAAATTGACTGCTCGAAACTGCCCTGCCCTCCACATCCTGCTGCATGTGCGTGGGGGGGAACGTGCCACGTCCTCACAGGGGCCACACAACCCCCATGAGTGTCCTCAGGGACTTCGCTTGGTTTAGCCCAAAGGTCCTGTGGGGGCTATGAGTGCCTCCGAGCCATCCCCTCCCACCCCTCCTCTGCAGTGCTGCCCTCGGTTGGATGGGAACATGGCCCCACAGAGCAGCAAGTCTGTGTGAGCTCCTGTGCCAGTCCACTCTGGGTGACATCAGATCCCACAGCTTCATGGAAATCAGCCCCAGCTCTGTGGAGTCCTGATGGGATTTAATGCAGCTGTGTGTGTGTGTGTGTGTGTGTGTGTGTGAGAGAGAGAGAGAGAGGGCTCAGCACAGCGTTGCATGCAGAGCCCAGGGACAGCCCAGCTGGTGGCTGAGTCCTCGGAGCTCTCCTGGGGGGCTTTGAGCATGGAATGCTCTCGTATGGGGGGTGATCCCATGTGGGGGATGCTGCTATCTGTGAGGATGCTCCAGTTTGGGGGATGATCCCATCTGGGGGATGAAGCTCTCATATGGGGGGATGTTCCCACTGGGGGAGATGCTCCTGTCCAAGGGGATACTCCCATTGGGAGAGGCTCTCATTTGCGGAGGACGCTCCCAGTTGGGGTGCAGCTCCCACCTAGGCAGCTCCTATCTGGGAGATGCTCCTGTCTGAGGGGCTGCTCCCATATGAGGGGATGGTCTCATCTGGAGGATGTTCCCACCCAGGCTGCTCCTGTCTGGGGGATGCTTCCCCATTGAGGATGCTCCCCCCGCCTTACTCCAGCTCATAAGATGTATTGGTAGCACGGAGTGGGGGCCGCAGGGAAGACAAGCTCTATGTGAGCAGCACTCGCCAAGGCAAACTCCCACTCCTTCGTTTCCCAGAAGGGTGTATGCCCTTTGCAGCGTGCAGCCCGGGCACCCAGGCAGTACCCCACAGCAGCTCTTCGCCCGCCCCAAAGAGAGGCGGCCGCAGCACCGCACGGGGCACCGACGGCTCAGCCCCAGCACAACCTCAGCCCTCGCCCCCCCCGGTGCGTGGGGTCGGGCACCGTGCGGGCAGCGGTGCGAGCCCTGCGTCAGAGCACGCCGCTCATTTCTCTCC
>JAOWBP010002052.1:5586916-5598658 GCA_028571105.1 Tragopan temminckii | reverse complement strand
AGAAGTGCAGTTCCAATTCACTTTATCCCTTGTTACCAATAACTTTATTACTGATTCAGTGTCAGTCTATTTCAAAATATGGCCGATACATCAAGCCAAATTTCTGTCACCTTTCATCTGTGAGACCTTTTTGTGCTAAAGAATTTTCCTGCGTGAGTGGCACCCTTAGAATTTGCTCACCTTACAGAGATTGAGGTACATGATCAAAATATGAGTTTGAATTTCAGATATAGAAATCTACCAGAAATGAAACGCAGCATTAACTTAGTATATCCAGTGAAGACTGCTAAAATGTAAGGTCCCATGGGATAAATGATCAGTGAAGGCCCTTTTTTGTAATAGATTTATTTGTGAAAGTCTTCTTTGTAACTTTTGTGTAGTTTATCCTCTGCTAGGGGGGAGATTTTGTTATGGAGAATGATAGGAAAAACAAATGCTAATCCTAAGCTAAATTAAAGAACTCAAATATACAAGATGGAATAGGAATTCGTTAAAATGTATAAAATATGCAAGATTGCAGAGTCTGTTACATAGCTGAAATTATGAGAGTTCAGGAGAAAATCACAATGCCCGTAGTTTAATGGAAAATTGACCGTTCAAGAAATTATTTTCAAATAGGTTGGCCCATGCTCTTAGGAAGATCTTACGCTGTTTTTTGAGAACATCCGTATTTTTCATAAATAGGAATCTCTACTTAAAATGTAAAACAGGCTAATCAGTGATTACTGAATACTGAAAATAATCCTGAATACAATTTAATGTTTGTGTTCATTTTCTAGATTAATATTTTTAGTAAAGGTGTGTGAAGTTATGTATATTTTTTTCTGTTTGGGGAAAAAACACAAATTGCATGGGCTCATAAGAAACTTTGTTTAAAATTTGTTTTTATAAAGAATCAGAGTGTATAGAATATACAAAGACTAAAGATCTTAATTATAAAAGTATAATTCTGCTATTAATTTGAACTGGAAAAATGTCCACTGTATTGGGACACTAAGATAAACTTGAGTATAATATACTGTACACTAAGTGACCTTTTGCATGGTTACATCAAAAAAAATTAGAGCAATTTCTTAAACCATTTCTTAAAGCTAAAAAATAATACATATCTGCTTTAATTATTCATATATGTGTGTCTGTTTTAACAGAGTAATGCAGGTAAGTTAAATCAAGACTCACTACTCCCAAAGTGATTTTGTCTGCTTTGTTATGGATATAATCAGAAAGACAGTAGAATTGACTTAGCCATAGGAAGTGGGAGTCCGTGGGAAGGTGTATGGGGAAGGCAGTAGGAGACTTGCTTTCTCTCTGCTTGGAGCAGCACTCTGTTGTGCAGTCAGGGCTCTACACCTTGCTAGCAAGTTCACAACCAGGGGAAGAATTCTTGATCTCTGGCAGTGTGGTGGTGGACGCTCACCTCTGAGCTGAAACTGATGCCCCTACATGGAAATCCCTAGAGATGTCTGATGACACTCAGAACTAGCAAAAAAAAAAAAAGATTTTGATTGAAATGGTCAGTTGTACCAAGTGCAACTTAGTCAGTGACCTGCATAAAGGGGTAAAGTGCATCCTCAGCAAGTTTGCTGATGATACAAAGCTGGGAGGATTGGCTGACACACCAGAAGGCCGTGCTGCCATTCAGCATGACCTGGACAGGCTGGAGAGCTGGGTGGAGAGGGACGTAGTGAGT
The DNA here is from genome assembly GCA_028571105.1 of Tragopan temminckii. Lineage (NCBI taxonomy): Eukaryota > Metazoa > Chordata > Aves > Galliformes > Phasianidae > Tragopan > Tragopan temminckii. The sequence goes on along the minus strand of JAOWBP010002052.1, from coordinate 5,596,968 downwards.
TTCAGCAAGGGCAAGTGCAGAGTACTACAGCTGGGGAGGAATAATCACATGCGTCAGTACAGGTTATAGGGGCTCTCCTGCTGAAAAACAGCTCTGTGGAGAAGGGCTTGGATGTCTTGCTAGACAGCAGGTTGGCCATGAGCCAGCAGCCTGCCCTTGTGGCCAAGAAGACTGATGGTATATTTGAGTGCTGGTATACTTGAAAAGATATGACTAGCAGGTTGAGGGAGGTAATCTTCCCCTTTTAAATGTTTTATGTTTCTTGTGTTTTTTTTTATTAATAGATCCGAGTTGAGTGAACTCAGTGTTCTAGAAAGACACAAATTATCACTGGTCAAGCTCAACTCTGTAATTAAAGCATCTCTGTCTTAATGTATCCAAAGTTCCTACAACCCAGTCAAGTACCATTTAGATTTAGGTGAACTAAGCATGCAGGACATCCGGTGACTTCTCTGGGAGCGTTTTTTCAGGTTTATCTCCAGAAACTCCATTGCATGTTGCTCTTTTTCATGAATTTTCAGCATTTCCTCCATCAGGAACATCTTATTTCATAACCAACCAACCATACAAATGCAAAACTTCTCCCTTCTGTGAGTGAGCGGTCTCCTAAAATACAAAAATGGAAGATGATGGTAAATGTTGTGTAACAGTGGGCATCTTCATTACGTGTAATGGCCAACTGAGTACTGTAATGGCACTGTAAATGGCAATTTGTCTAGTGTGTGAGGGTGAAGAATGAGGGTTTTCTGTCATAAATTTTTATTGACATTTACTAAAGGTACTTCAGTGAAAGTATTCAAACTCACTTCGTAGGCAGTCAAAACAGAAATGAGGAAAGTAGCCTTCAGTAAGAAAAAGCAAGAATTATACTTTATTTTCTGAATTTTGTTTTGGTGTTTTTTGTTTTGTTGTTGTTGTTGTTGTTTTTCCCCAGGAGGTTTAGTGGAGATCTCTTAATTCCTTGTTGAAATAATTCTTGCATGATTATACATTAAATTAATTTTAAGTAAGTTTTAAATAATCATTTTGATGACTCTTCAATTTATTATGGCATTTCTCTGAATCTTTTTTATAGTATTGTAAGTACTGTTGCTGTGCATAATTATACAAGGATTGAAGTCATTGCAGGATGGAAATGGAATTTGAGTTGTACTACCTGAGCCTTTCATTTGAGTGTTTTTATTCCTTTGAAAATAAAACAGGTATTAATAGGGATTAGAGGGCCAAGGTTCCTCTACTAAGAGAGATCTTTTTTTTTTTTTGGCATATTAGATCTCTGAGAAATTCTATACCATCAAAAATATCTTTATTAATATTACTTTGTTAAAGTTGCTTGGTAATCTCACAGAAACAAAGCTGGTTAGGTGTATTAGGAATGCTGTATTACTGTAGTAGAATTGTCTATAAGAGAAGCAACCCTCCATACAAAATTCACTACTCTTCTTTAAATAAGGGTAATTATTAGTGGCCATAACTGAAACAGAGTTAGTGACCTCACAGTAGTAGTAATATTTGTCTGATACTCTGAAGTTGGAATTATGCAGCTGTCTTAAATTTGTACTAGTAACTGAAGTTACTGCTTGTACAACTAAGTGCATCTGAACATTTAATAGAAAATAAAAATGTATGGAAAGAAAATACGTAATCAAAAATTACGAAATTGTCCCGTAGTTTCCCAAAGTGCAGTTATTCAGCTGTTTAGTTAACAGCATGCTGGAAAACTGCTTTCACTGAAATGACTGCTAAAACAAGACAACAGGACAGACTGCAAGCAAGGAGTTCTTGTCTCCTCTTTCCAGTTTCCACCATGGAATGCTCTGCCTTCCAGAGCTATTAATTAAGTTAACATAGATTTTGACATAATGAAACTCTGAACTTACGTGTGACTCATCCCTGTATTCAAGATGAAGAGTGTTGGTTTTTTTTTCCTTTTCCCATGCCCCTCTCTATAGAACGCAGATGAGATTTCTGTCTAACATCTGCTGAAATCACTGAAAGGTCTTTCACTGATTTCAGTAGAAACTGGATTAAGCAGGTTTTGTCTTTGAACTTTGTTCTTAACAGAAAGAACCTCTTTCCCTTTGACTTGGGATTTAATGGCATACTACCTATTAATTTTCAACAATCAAGGCAATGAGAGTATTAGCATCAAAAGAGATAGAAAAATAATATATGATTCGTCTTTAAACCACCTTCCTTTAAATTCAATCTGCTGAAAAGAGTGCAAGTGAGCACTAGAATAGCAGACAGGTCTTTGCAAGATTGAAGCCTGATCTTCAAAGTTTATCTATATTCTAAAACTTTATTTCTGTTTCATTGTTCAGAAATTAAAACAAATATGAATTGTTTACACATTCCTCTGATGTTCTATATATTATTATTTATTTTTATGAAGGTTATGTTCTTAGCATTGTTAATATATATGTTAATTGTTTCCTGTAATAGTATCCTTGATCTGCATACACTACTCTTCTTACTTACAGTTCCATTAACAAAGTGAGAATAGAATTTGTACCTACATGCAACTTTTTAAATCCGTAGTTTCTTTCTTTTTCCTTTTGTTCTTCTAACACAGTTTATTTATTATTACTTTTCAGAAAAAACAAAGAACAAAGGATCTGTCCCAGCTGTTTCATTCATACAATCCATATGATCATAAGGTAAGGAAAAATATGCTATCTACATTTGTTATTAAGAATAATTCCAAACATCCATGGTAATTATATTTTATGTTTATGCAGAAATAAGAGAAAATTGAAAATTGAAGGCATTAGTGCATTCACGTTACTTAAATTGTGCTGTCATATGAATGATTTTTTGTTTCTTCAAGCCAAGCTTGAAAAGCTGCATTTTCTGATTTCTGGAATCAGTAACTTGCTTTAACCTTTTTAGAAGTATAATTTATAGATTGTCGATAAATTGTGCAAAGTGACCATGTGTGGTATCTGATTTCCTTCTTTTTTCTCTCTATTCAAAAGCTACGTTATTCCTGAATATGATACTTAGACTGTTGTGTCAATTAGGCCTAGAGATGTATGATACTAATGAATTATCTATTCATTCTGAAGCTATCACTGAAAGATGCTGTTTGCTAACAGCCTCCTGGTTGTTTGGGAGAAAAGAAAAAGTAGTCATCACTATAATTTGATTCTTGTTTGTAAAGTCTGTGAACCCTGAAAGACTAGAACCATTGTTTGCTGCATCTTGGATCACGGGGGTAAGAACGCAAGATCACTTCCCAAAGAATCATGCAATGTGAAGTAAAAGAACTAAAGCTGTTACAAGGAGATTTTGGAGTACCAGGAGACACAGACAATAAAATCAGGTTGAAAGGCACCCATTACAACATTTCTGTGATGACAAAAGTCATAATGCTTTTGTGTAGACATTATGAGAAAGAATGCATTAAACAGTTTGAAGAGAGAGTTAAGAAAACTTGTACATATTTTCAAGGAGTTTGTCCAATCTTCGATCCATCTGTGGGCATGCTTTTTTAGTCAAGTACACTTGATTCTTCAGCAATTTGTCAGCAGTATGACATCACTGTCTTTGCTTCTGTTTTGCAAAGCATGTGCCATTTTGTAATGTACATGTGTAACTATACAGTGGAAAAAAGAGCTGAGTTTTATATTTGGGGGAAGAAGATGGCAGAAGAGTATGTGTATGCACGTCTATCTGTATGTATGAACACATGTGAAGTATGTGTATAGCTATACAAACAGCTGTGAGAAATAAATACATTCTCTATATATCAGCGGATTAAATTCATCAGACAGGCTGTTGCTACGAGAGTTCCACAGTTACCACCTACTTTGGCATTTACAGTTTCAAAAAAAAAAGAGAAAAAGTTGTCAAACAGTGGATATTCTGCAATTTTATTAATTATATATCATTTCAAGTGAAATCCATCTCTTTGAAGTATTTTTTATAGATCATCTTTGATTGTCTGTGAGACCTGATAAAGCAAAAGTTAAGGACCTATGAAAATTGATAAATATGAAGCATAAAAGAAATTAATGTGACAAGATTTTGAACAGGATTGTTATTTTTTTTTTTTGAGTTGAAGCTTATTAAGTTATATGTAATAGTAAGAAAATTAATATCTAATAAGGAGAGGCAACTGATGATCCAGAAGCTTTGATATTCTTCTCTGTATTGAAATTCTCCTGTGTGAAACCCTTGTTATTCATAGAACAAGGAAATTCCATTATTCTTTTATTAGCACTTTCAATGGACCTTGGCCATTTGTAACTCCTGCTGCCTTCCTGCTCATATCCTTTGTGGCATTATATCAAAGTATCCTCAGATGATTTTGGCTTGAGTTGTGAAGACTTTTGCACTCTTTACAAATTAGTCATCAGGTAATGTGAAATTGAATATAAATTCTTGGATATATTCCCTTTTGATCTTTGTTTTAGGACATATAATAAATTATTAAAAATAGCCCAATTGTCTGATGAGTGGTTTTGACCCTCCCTTCTTTTGCTGTTTCCAAAGCACATTCCACATATACATAGGAGAGCAAAAGAAAAAAAAAAAAAAAAGGACAAATGGAATCATAAAAACAAAAAAATCCCAATTTTCCGTTTGACAGGAAAGGTTTTCCTTCTGCTAACTGCTTCCTATTTGTGGTGGTCTGACTCATTTCAGGCTTCTTGCTTTGTGCTGTTCATTTTCACCTTAGTTGCCCACTTCACAATTGTTGCAGTCCAGGGAATGGCGGCAGTAATCAACATTAACAGTAATCAACGTTAGTTGAAAAGACAGACATTTCAAGTAGAGATCTGTTTTACTAGTTTTACTGAAATTCTGTTCATCTGATTAAATGTCTCACAAAGGATTGGATTTTGGGGGGATTGCTGTTTTGTAGATTATTTTCAATAAGTGTAAGGAGGATATTTTGCTTTATGAAAGTATTGGTGATCCAGAATCATGATGTGAATTACTTGCAGTACTGACTAACTTTTTTCTTGGCTGGTTAAAAGCCTTTTCTCTGAGTCCCGTTCTGGAGTAGAAAAGGGATAAACTTAAGGATAAGTTATGGCTTGGTTATAGTAGTTAAAACAGATGAAATAAAAATGATTGAAACAGAACAGTCTACCATGCACTGATAGAATTTCATGCTTTTGTGATGGGGTATCACATAGGAAAGAGAAAAACTAATCAGAAAAAAGTTCATTCTTCCAAGTTCATGCTTCACTCACTAAACCAGAAAATGATGTTTTGATGGAGTGACCACACTAAGCTTACATACCTTACCTTACGCTTGGTCAGAAGACTGATAGAGATAGCAGCTATTTCTTGAAATTCTTCTTCAGTACATATTTGCCTTTGTAGTGCAAGTTACTGTGTCGTAATAGGCTTTTTAAAGGTTTGTGGTTGTGCATTCCCAGATGAAAGGCCAGGTTTTCTATTGAGAGGGAAAGCAAGCGTTTTCTTTTCCTTCCATTTCTTCTGTGGAGTCTTGTCACATACCTTGCTGAGGCCTCAATTAAGCAGCAAAGGAGCAGGATCGTTAAGTTCTTGCATGCCAAAGAGATGGAAACGTGGGAGAAAATCTGCACCTGCTGATAACAGAGGAAGAGTAGTTAAGCTCCTGCATTATTTAATTCATAAATGTGTGTACTTTACCTGCCTTTGTCATTGGCTAGATGAAATCATAGAATAGCAAACCTCAAAAGCTGCCTTTCAGTTGTATTCTTATCCAGGGGGATTTGGTCCTGTTGTGTTCCGCCCGGTGTCAATGTAGTGCTACAGAGCCTATGGGTCCTCCAAAAACTGTGCCATCCACAGAGCTCGTTGTAGCGTCAGTCTGGAATGGGTGGGGAATGTCTTGAACTCTTGATGTAAAACATGTGAAAAGTTCCCTTTTCTTCTAAAATATATGCTTTCTAAAGCTGAATAATTGTTTTGAAAATGCTGATATATATCTTGGTTATTAAAAGTCATTCCAGGTAGATGTTTGACATCTGTTCAATCGTATTTCAGGATGTATAATAACATTATATTCTGTTTGTAGACAATGCCATTTCTTATTCTGAAGTATCTTACTTTCTCCTGTGTTTATGTAGAGTAGAAATATCAACTTGCTTTCCTAAGAGTCAAGTTCTGGCTGCTGTCTGTTCCTCTAGTTATCAGTAGAACAGCTCTTCTGATAACGTGTACAGTTTATCCTTCTCTAGCACAATCAGAAAGGTAAGATACAAATGAGACCCTCATAAAGTGTACCAACCATGGTTTAAGTGAATTAAATTTAAAAAAGAATTATATGTGAGAAATGTTCTTTTTTACCTTTAGCTGTTATCTGGCCTGTTGTCTAATAGCTCATTCAATGAAAAGTTGTTTGCACACAAGTAAGTCATTTCGACTGAACCTTTCTTGTGTGTATACTGAGAGAATTCACACTGCACACCTCAAGAATTTTATTCTGTCTGCTATGGATGTTTAAATTCCGTGGTATCTTCCGAATGGTGTTAGCCCTCTGAAACTTGGCCCTATTTTGATAGCAGGTTACTTGATCAACACAACAGGTTTGAGGAGCTTGATATGAGCTTCAGGATCCAGTACATGGAAAGCATCCAAATTCACCATCAGAGACCCTAGTTCCTTTTTTCTTTCTGTTGAATGAGTAAGTATTCAGTCTAGCCCCGGAGCAGATGTTTAAAATGATAATCCTCAATTTCTGCTCTGCAGAACACTGTTTATACTTACAAAAAACAATATAGCACAACTGCTGTCCATTTTGTTGCTCTGCCCTCTTCAGAGGATAGTCCGGAACAGAGACCTCAGGACACATCCATCTTTGCACTAAGCTCCTGCAGTGAGAAATCCTCCCTGAACTGTGCTTAAAACTCAGCTCTGGATTTGTTTCTTTTTGCAATCTGAATTTGTTGCCCAGGAATAGGACACAAGCTCTGAAAAAATAAGGTCATGCAATATATACAGTGCTAGTGGGCTATTATAGCATGCTCTGTATCCAACCAAATAAGAAATAGTCCATGTTTGCGTCATTGGAAACGAGTTTTTTGAGAAAATTCTTTTTCTGCTAAAATTGCTCAGGATTAAAAAAAAATGACTATTTCAGTAGATGAGCTCTAATAGATGCAATGCTAATCAAATAATTGTAAAATCTTAAAGCTTCACACTTTAAAATGTTCCATATTAATGTGTTACAGAAATGTTAAAACTAAAGCTAGAACTTCACAGACAATGCCTGTGTGATTGGCAAGTTATATGGACTATTGTATTGTGGCACACAATTAAGTGACAAAAAGCTTTCTCTTCTCTCTCTTTTTTTCTTTTTCTTTTTCTTTTTCTTTTTCTTTTTCTTTTTCTTTTTCTTTTTCTTTTTGTGCTAGCTCTTAACCTGGTATACACTTTGGGCTGGGGTGGGAGCTATGTCTAATATTCATTGAGCTTTGATAAATATAGAAATGATCATAACTGGCTCAAGGAAGATTAGCATGAAGATTACGCAAACCTCGAAGGTGAGGTGCTACTGTCCTTTACAAATTGCTGTGAGAATTGTTTTCAAGCAATTATTTCAGTCGTGCACTTAGTCTTACTCCTGTTTCTAACAAAATAAGTAACCTAATGTCAGCAGCCTTGAATCTGTGGTTGCAGGGCATCCTTTTCTTTTGCAAGGTTCTGTAGCTGCTCCAGTGAGTGCTGGCACTGGGAACCAGTGAGACTGACTTTGTCATGGTGTGCAGAAACAGGAGTGGGAAGTTAAGAGATCTTTTGAGACCCATTTCCCTGCTTGTGAAGTCCTTCCTTTTGTTTTTCTTTTGTGTTTGGGGAAGCTGGACCCTATCTGCATTCTTCACAAAGAAGCAAAATTGAATTTCTGATGCTCGCTGAAAGAAGCAAATCTAAATGCCTGATTCTTGGCTAACATTCTAATGGCAGGCATCACTGTCTGCTCTAACTGCTTTGTTAACTGGATCCTGAGAGCTACTTCTGAAGATGTGTCTGCACTGTGGTATGACTTGATTACATGAGAGGACGCATAAATGGAAATGTTGGACAGCTTGTGGAGTTGCAGGTGTTGCCATGAGAGTAACTGATTGAAAGAAGCTAGTGAAAAATTACAGCACTGTTGTGGTATTAAACATATTTGGTTGGTGAGATTTACTAGTTTCAGTAATCTTCGCTCTTATCTCTTTCATAATTCCTTATTTCCCAGGCTTTGCTGTCTTCTGTTTCTTTGTGGCTGACCATAGGTGACATTTCACTGACGCTGGTATCAGGAAGTTATTTCATCCAAAACTGCATTAACATTACACCGATGTTTGGTTGTTGCTGAGCAATGAGAGAGCATCTGAGGCCAGGCCACTCAGTGAGGCAGAGCCGATGGTGTGGCAACAGAGGTGGGGTGAGGCCAGGACAGTGCCTGAGTTAGACCTGTGGTTATTCTGTACCCCAGGACACCAGCTGGAGGGCTGTTGTGGTGAGACCTGGTGGTGCTGGCAGTCGTCACGCACTGATATTGTTGCTGTGCATCGAGTGGCAAGTAATTGCATTGCAGCTATATATCTTGGCATCATTGCTCTTCTGTTCCCATTTTCCTCTTCTCAGTAAATAGCTTTTATCTCAGTCCGTGAGCTCTATTTTGTTTCCCGTTCTCTCCCTCATCCCACCTGGGGGCAGGGGTCAGTGGACAGACAGCTGCAAGGTGCTGAGCTGCTGTTGGGACAAACCTCAGCAGAAGTGTTACCAGCTGGCAAGTTTCAGTAAGCCATGTTTGGGTGCTTTTAGAAGCACGGGGACTGGCAATTTCACAACTGCTAAAAAAACATGAGCAATTCTTGGCAATTTTTTAAGCAAGAGAGAAAGAAATTTGTTCTGAGATTTTTCAGGTAATGACTTGGGTGTATGATTCTGAAAAATAACAAAAATCCTTTTAAACTGCTTTCCATTTATTTGAAGAACAGCATTATACTAAATCATAAGGCAACTGTGAGTTTGCAGAGACTGTGATACAAACCTCAGTCTGAATTTCCTAATGCAGGTGCTTTGAGTTGTTCCATGAGATGAAAATACTTTCTAGATCATTGCTGAAAAGAAACAGAGCCTTTTGCTATCTCCTGCCTCAAGATAGATTGTAGTTTTCATGTGATAGCTCAGATGACAGATACAACCGCGTTTTATGGAAATATTCTTATTGTAACCTGCATCCATTCTTCTCTTTTCCCGTTCCTCATGCTGAGAACTGGTTTTTGGAGGAGATTGCATAAAGCTGTTTTGTGCTCTTGATGGGATGTAAGGCTTCAAAGTAGGCTGCTGAAAGAGAAAAGCAATTTCTATTTGGAAGAGTAGTGCAGTGGCCTTGTGCTAATGGCATACTTGAACATTACTTGATGATAGTGAAGAAAATCTAATGGCCTGAAAAGCTGCTGTTTTTTTGGTTTTTTTTTTAACTTGACTCTTATTGAAGTTTATGCAATCTGTAACACAAAGAAAACTAATATATAGACAGCTTAGAAATAGCTGTTCAAATACCAGGAATTGTTTTAGGGGTTTGGAAGTAGAAATAAAAAAAGGCAGTCTGATGAAAGGGCTTACTTCTCTATTGAATAGGCTGTATAGAAAAAGATATATCTGCTGTCTTAATTCTGTAGCTGAAATGTTGAGATAAAAGACATGCATTCTCATTTGAGGTGCATTATGCCAAAAAAGAAAAAGGAATTAAAAGCAGGTAGTGCGTATATGCTTAATGCTGCAGTTAAAATTCTATTTGGTGATATTAACTTTTTCTGTAATTCAGTGTTTACGGCATCAAACCCATCTGATGCTAACTGAATTGTTTGGGATTGTTGCCTTAGTTATCATTCAAAAGGGAAGCTTCTCCTTTTTTAGCTTAAATAGATGTCCCTGTGTCTTTCTACAGTGTAATTAACAGTGGCTTGTAAATTCACACTTTCATTTTTAGGTAAAGGCAATGCTTTGTGATGAGGCTTAGATATTTAATAAGTGATCACAGATATTATTGAAATATTTTTTATCAGTGGTCTTTGGAACAGTTAATGAAATACACTGATCACATCCACACA
>JAOWBP010002052.1:5508828-5527470 GCA_028571105.1 Tragopan temminckii | reverse complement strand
TGGAGGACCTTGCACTTGACTCTCAAACCTGTCCAGATCCCTGTGGATGGTATCCCTTCCCTCTAGGGTGTCAACTGCTCCACTCAGCTTGGTGTTATCTGCAACCTTTCTGAGCGTGCACTCAATCTCACTATCCATGACACCTACAAAGATGTTAAATAGCACTGGTTCCAGCACCAATCTCTGAGGAATGCTACTCATCAGAAGTCTAAATGGTGATTTAAGTGGAATCTAAGTGGCAGTCTAAATGGAGTCATACAGGATGACTCTTTCTAACGGGGCAACGTGTCATCTGACCCTTTTTATGGTTCGCTGCATGCACTTGTGACAGACTGTGGAAAGAAGAATGAGACAACTTAGAACAAATGTTTTCAGATACTCCCTCAAAAGTAGAGGTCCTGGATCTTCAACAGAATGCCAAGGCTGTCCACCACATTCTCAAAAGGACAGCATACAGAGCAAAAACCTTAGATAACTTTTTTGTTGAGCCAAGTTACCCAACTTTATAGTAGAGAGAAGGAAGAGATGAATAGAACAAAAATTGAAAACACGTGGCCCTCTCCCTTCCTGCTTTGCACTAAAATGAGGAAGAACTAGGGCCTACTTTACATTGTGGGATTGAGTGAATGCATAACCAGCTGCCAGGTGGCTCTTGAGATCAGGCACGTTTTTCTTACCCAGTTGTTGTCCTCTGGGCATAAACTCTTCTAGGAACTGACCAGCATCCTGAAGATGACACGTGCATTGCTATAATGGGATAATAATAGCAGGGTGGCAAAGTCTTTAGCAACAGCAAATGAGAACAAGCACAAATGCAGCAGCCAGAGAATCATGATTTTATATAAAAATGAAGGGAAAGAGCCATTTAACTTTGAAACACCTCAGGTAAGCAAGGATCTCCAACAAGAGACACTCTCATCTCCACTGCCAATCCTTAAATGAGGTCTGGGAAGGGATGGATCCTGGCTCCATCCTCTCTACTCACTCATGTGCACTGCTTGCACCTGAGCCCCCCCGGGTTGGCCCTGCCTTCCCAGCAGGTGCTCAATCACTGCTTCAGGCCATGACTTAGCATTTCCACTACAGCATGCTATCTGAAGTACCTGAGATGTTTCAGCTGGGTCTCTGCTCTCACCTTCTCAGTGGTATGACTTGTTCTCAGCTCCATTGCGTTTGCTGGTCTGTGATGGCAGTTAGTTCAGAGTGACATGTAAATTTTAATGTAGATTGAGGTTATTTAGAGCAAAACAACATGACAAAGGGTTGTACTGCGCTGAAATGTCTATGCTTTAGTCCATTCCCATTCAGCAAAACATTTAGCTCTTCCCTAATGACCATGAAATGTACTAGGACTGTAGCTTACAGTTCAGCATCCTTGCATAAAAGTGTTTTGCAAGAAAGGAAGAGGGATAGTGCTGATTGAGGGCTGTAATGTGATTGTACACAGTCTGCAGCAGTTCTGTAGGTACTGTTTTGGTAGTGTATTCTAAGGATATTATTCATTATCAATATTTTCAATAGCCTGCATAGAACACAGTGAAAGATACGTTTCAAAATGCATCACAAATGTATTTCTCTTTAATGAGGAATGTTCACAGGAGAGGGAAATCTTTCAGCATTGAAGGACATTAACCACAGGACTGAAATTTGACAAAAACTGAGAGCGCTGTAGCGTATAGATGGCTAAAGCACAAAACCATCTTAAGCAAAAATACTGTGATGAGGAATTACCTACAAAGGATCAGAGCTTATTTGACTTTTCCATGGTGTTTCTTTCTCACCTGCTACATTTCCCTCAATAATTTCTTCTGATTAGTTCAGAGGAAGCACCGAAGGCATACCGTCAGTTTGAAAGGACAGTTGTGGCTTCTGTGTTTTTTCACTTTGTTGGTTTGTGTGTTTTGTTTTGTTTTTTACCCTTTTGACTGCATTACTGTGGTAACTGGTTGGTACAAAGAAATGCAAGAAGGTCAACAAACGAAATCAATGGTTTTGATTGGAAAAGACAGAATTCACTGTGTCACACTCAGAAATGTGGACAGCCTGTGTCAAACTTCGGTACATTTTATATCTGTGCCAAATCAGAATCAGCCAAATTCTGATAACATTATTTCCAGACTATTTCTGGCATACATTTTTATCATACTTTTTCAGTCTGTACAAAACACACCTAATATATTCATCCATTTTTATACATTTACCCGTGATGTAGAGTTTCTTAGCAGTTAATGTATTTTCTAAAAAATAATTTTAAAAAAAAGTGTTAGTAAATTGCTTAAAATAAGGTCTTTACTTTCAGTAACATTAGGCTCTGTGGCAGAATTTATGAGGCCTGGGAGGGTGGAGGAATGCTGGAGCCAGTAGCTCGGGTTAAAAAGATGTCAAAATGATTCGTCTGACTGATTGTAGGGGACGTATTATGTATTAAAATATACAGCTGTTTACCAGAATTAATTTTTTACTTCAACATGCATCTTTGATAGAAGTTGCTCAAAAGTGAATTGTGTCTACATTGCACTGTTTTCAAGATAGTTAATTGAAGGCAAATACACTTAGCAATTTCAATTACCGGAATTTAAATCTAGTATAGATTTCTTAGTGCTTGAACTGTGCAGTTGCCAATTCAGTAATAGAACAAGGTTTAGCGGATATATAGTGATAGCTGAAATCAATAAAGGATGAGCAGAAGGCAGTTTTGGATTTGGTTCTGGTGAATCTAGCGTAGGATGTGTGGACTGGTTATTGATAGTAGACATTACAAATGATTGCTAGACAAAACAAACATTTCACAAGTAACTAATTGCAATTAAAAATTGCAAATAAAAAAACAGTCAATGAAATTTTTGATCAATAATTAGTTCTTCTAAATTTCATGGGGAAAAAAAAAGTGAATGCTCCAGATGTGATACTCTTTTATTGAGGAGGTTAGGAATTGACAAAGCTTTAAGGTTGTACCTCAGCATTTTGATATTCAGTAAAGCATATTAGCATGGCTACTACGTCATTAAGTGCTCTGTTAATATTGTCTGTGAGGTTTTGAAGGTGGTTTGCAATGCACAGGATACATGTTTTGTTATCACCAGATAATGAGTGAAGGTGTCCATGCAGTGTGTCAGTGGTCTGAATGTCATTTAATTCTAAAATTAAATTTTGATATTTTCATTTTTATTTGACCATGTTTAAGGATCTTTATAGTTTCTCAGCAGGACAAAATAAAATGCATAACAAATATATCACATCTACAGACAAGAGTTTATCCTAACCTAATCATGCAATTAATGATAAGAATCTGCAAGAATTCTGATTTGGTGTTAAGAAACTGAAGTAAAGTATTTTAGGCTTCTGTAGTTCAGAAATAACTAGTTGCTTATGTGTTCTGTGACTAAAGGAAAAAAATGCTACAATATGAGAAATAGATAAAGAAGAGAGGACTAAAGGATATAAATAAAAGGCTGGCTGCCTGCCAGAACTGTTGTGCATTATGAAAATCAAAGCCTGGAAGTCTGGAAGCCTTTGGTAGGAAATTTTAATCAAATGGAAAATTAAGTCAAAGAAAAATAATTTTAACAGACCACTTGATTATAAACTCATGCTTATTTTATGTTTAGAATTCCTGCTTCTATAATCATCTGTCACTGACTTTCTTTTGAAAAAAATATAGGCACGTCTTTGTCTCAGTTACCTGTTTTCAATTGCTTTATTGATAACATTCTCTATATCTAATGTTCCCCGTGTGAACAAATCGTGCAGGCAGCCTCTATTTTTCTCTGTTTGTTATTCTGGCATCTTGGTGCACATCTCAGTGTCTCCCAGGTCACAGTAATATCCACAGTTAAGCTAGCAGTTATTCCAGTCTTTGGGATCTTCAGAGGAACTGAGGAATAAGCCACTGATATACAGATAGCAAGGAACTGTTTGATCAGTTTGCTTGTTCCTTTTTCTCCGTGTCCTCCCTTCTTTTTTTTTTTTTTTTTTTTTTGCAGGAGATAGCACTGTACTTCTGGATGCTGCTAAAGAAGCTTTATGTTCCCATCCCCTAGTTAGCCACGAGTATTTTCTACTTATTTAGCAAAATATGACCTCTGAATGTTATCCAGCCTTTTCTTCCTGATTTTAGGAAATAGAAAAGATACAAAAATCAAAGGCTTCTATATAAGCTGCCAGAAAAAAAAGAGTCAACAAAGCATAGCTTGAAGGGAACTCTCTGATCTTAGGAAGAAAGTGCTTCACTTGCAGGCAAAATGAAATGAAGAGAGAAGAATGTCTTCTGGAACCAAAATGAGAGAAATCATGGCAAAATTGAGATCTTTATATTGGAAACTTCCTTCAAGGGCATGGAAGATAGGTGTAAAACTGCAGGGATTATAAAGCACAAGTTTTTATGTACATTAAAGTTTCAGAGTTGTGGAAAGCTTGGATTCTAAACAGGAATTAGAAGACAGTTATTTTGGGGGGAAAAAAAAGTCAAAGAAGCAAATTTTGGGTGAAAAAAGAAAATGACGTGCAGGTATAAGGAAAGGAATCTGACACAAAATGTACACAGTATGAGAAACGCTAATGAAAGATCAGAACTTCCAAAAAAGAAAAATAAAGCACATCTTTTACATCTGTTAAAAAGCTACTTTAGAAAGCTTTTACATCACAGCACCTAAGAAGGGGCAGTTTGAGGAATATGTTGGGAATTTTCTATTTAACGTAAATACATGGACAAACAATTGAACACTTCCAACGTAAAACAGATTTCAGGCAGTGCCACGTTTCCATAAAGTATGGTGCAATGTTTAGTGCTCTTGCATTTTCTACTGGAACATACCTTTCGTTCTGTAAGTTGCTCTCTCACCCTTTCTCCAAAACAACTAACTGTAGTGAGAGGCGTGCAAGCAATTAGTGCCTTTATAGTTATTAATCAGCTCCATTTAATGTGTTAGTCTTGTTCCCTTATGGTTGTAAATAGAAGTCGTATAAAATGGTGTAAAGAACTTCTAAATTTATCTCTTTATCTCGTGTTTTTTTTTTCCATTATTTCACAGAGGTCACTGTGAAGTTAGTGTCACTATAAACAGAGTCTAAAAAAATTGACCTTTCCTTTTTAAAAGTGGAGCTCAAAGCCATCTATTTTTGGTTTTAGGAAGAAATTTCAAAAGTCTTATTTTTCTGAGAAAAAAAAATGACAAAAAAAAAATCTGATGTTCTTTTCTTTAGGTGTTAGCTTTTGTGATTTACACATCATCTGTATTCCACATTGGATTAATTTCTTTGGAAATTTCAGTTGATTTAATTTTTTTCTTCTACTTGAAAGCCTCACATTTCTCAGTCTAGACTCTGAAATTCAGGACAGATTCTTTCTTACAGCCTGAAAACATTTTTCTTGCTGAGTTTGCATAAGAATTGGCTTGGATTGCCTGTAGTGGGTTGGGGATTTTTTTTTTTTCTTTTTTTTTTCCAATGCTGTTCTTTAAAAACAAATTTAGCAAGTATCTGAGAAAAACATTTTTGGGTACAGGTCACCTATCTTCAGTGATGGGTATGGGCTAGGTGAACTCTTATGTTTGTTTCCAGCTTTATTTTCTGTAATTTTTTGAATATTTCAATTCAGTCAGGATTTATTTGATGGCTCACAAAATGGAATAGAAGGTGGCTCATTTATCCAGAATTGGATAGAAGGTTAAAACACACACGCATGATTAAAGAAAGCCAAAGCCAAGAGCCACTGTAAGATCCCTATAGTCCTGAGGTCTTAAATTTAATGGGCGGGTTGCCTTTCTGCCCATCTCTCTGACAGGGCTGAATTTCAGCTACAGTGATCAAAGCTCAGCTGAAACAACACATTTTATGTAGCCCTTTTTCAAGCAAATGCTCTCTCAAGACCATTTCAGGTGGAAAGATAAGAACTGTAGTTTACTTCCTTTTCACTTACCCAATGGACAGTGTTATTTGTCTGACTGTTACTGTCTAATCACTTTAAATTTTATAATTTTGTTAATGCCCTGCAGTGCATGCAGAAAAATGGAAATAGTAGTGACTGGAATGATTCAACTGTAAGTCATCTTCTGAAGAAAGAGAGAAAATTAGACAGAAGCATTCTGCCCCTCCTGCCTCCAGAAGTAGAACCCTCAAGTACTGAAATAGTTGTTTCATTTTTGTGTATTATTTCTAGTACTTGACCCCATGCTGCACTGTAAGATGAGAGAGTGGGATCTGTTCTCCCTTGACTTAGAGACAAATTGGAAGTGTGTATCCATGGTAATTTTATCTACTTGACACTCCTTTAGGAAGGAGTTCTTTTAAAATATTTTTTCTTTTCAATTCAACAGACTGTTTGGAAAGGATCAAAAAGCATTGGCTCTCGGTAAAGCTTTGTTATTTAATGTACCAGTTCATAAATTTTCTAAGTGTTAATTGGCTTTCAGGAAGGAGAAAAAAAAAGGCAGCCACAGCTTTTCTCAATTTCTCTATTTTTTCACCTATTTCCAACTGATTCTGCCAGCAAAAGTTACTATAAAATTGTCTTTATTTCCTCTCTAGTGGAGTTCAACACCAGCGTAGTCAAAAGTAAATGAAGAATATTGAGCCTGTGTACATGTTGCGTTTTTACTTGCATTATTTATTTTTCCCTTTTCTTTTTACTAATCTTTAGATCACTAAAAAGCTCACACTGATAGTATGTCTCTCCATTTCTTCCTCATCTCCTTTCATTTCCTTGCAAGTGAATACACAGTCTTAGGATAAGTCATTTAGTCTTATGGATAGGAACTATAAGGTGGATGATTTTTCTACCTATTTATCATCTATCACTGCGGTAATCCTCAGTCTTTCTACAAGAATACTTAAGTAGGTCAGCATGAAAAAGACACATGGAGCACTCGAGAGGAAACAGAGGTTTAGAAGGGCACTACAGATTTCCCCAGTAACAAAGGAAAGATCAGTAGGAGGTTTTCTCACTCATGCAAGGTATTGAAATGTTGAACTTCTTCCTCTTAGAAATATTTTTCCTGCCAAAACCATTGTGGAGAGATATTTTGTTAGCTTTCAGATTCTTTTGAAAATCGCAGTCATGAGATTAAGCTATATTTTAACTTTAAAATGTTAAAAAGTGCATCTAATTAAAAAAAAAAAAATAAAATGTCATAAGCAAAATAAGGTGTTCTCTAGCCTTTAATAATATTATACCCTCAAAAGTTTTAAGAGATTTTCAGTAGATGACTGGTATTATAGTCTTCAGTAATCATCCCTTCTGCTCTTGTTGACACTTCTTATGATAATGAGAATATATACTAAGATATGTATGAATATACTTTTCAGGTAACTTTTTTACTCTGGCCAATCCTTTAAAGTCATGTTTACCTACTCCAGAAATATTAGGATTAATTCTGAATTATAGTAACATGCTAAGATTTATTCATAATCATATTTTCCCACTCAAACTAGATAATATTTGATGGTATTGATAGTACAGTGATTTATGGTTTTGTTTCGAATTTTGTTCCCAGTAACACTGAATTAGTGATTTTTTGTGGTGTAAGGGATGATAAAAAAAAATGTATGAGAGCCTTTTCAGTGGAAGAAAGAAATGGATTTTTAAGTTTTTATCAGTATCTATGCGAATGTGGCAAACCAGTTCTTCTTCAGAGATTGCATGCAGTAACTTTCTGTTTATCCAAACTGTATTCCATATCAAGTTTAACATTCACTCCAGATCCTTTGCTGCACAATGAGATCAAAGCCTTGATCATGTCATGAAGCAATAAAGCCTGTTGTTGCAAATCTACTGGACCAAACAATGATAGCATTAAACCTTTGCCCTCCTACCACAATCTCTCCCTCAATCTAAGATTTTTTTAAGGAGTACTCTCAAACTAAGAGAGCAGTAATTTGCTTGTAAAGTTTGAGATCTAAGAAATTTGGCTCATTGCCTATTGCACTGAAGATTTTCAGGAATCCTGATACTTAAATTTATTTAATTCCAGGTTTTGTTCTTATTTATAGCATGTTCCAAAGGAAATTGTTCCTGTGGGTTTTATCAAAGACCATTAAGTAGAAGAAATATTTAGAAAAGTAATTAATTATTTAAGCATTTATTAGCTTACTTGTGCTCAGTGCACAATACACTAATCTTGATAATCTCCCTCTGACTACTTCCTAATGGATATTTAAAGAACTTTAAGGATTCCCCCATACTTCTATTTATTGTTTCAGATGTTAGAACTCTGCTTAAAAATACAGTTTGTTTTTATTCTGACTTAGTCCAGTGCCAGGTTAAATAATACATGCTAGTTAAAATCCTGGAAGTACTATCAAAATAGAGACTTGGGAAGTATAGTGAGGGCAGTATATATACTTCAGTGGTGCTTCACCTATACACTGTTGAAGTCATAAGTGCTGGCACAATTTTAAGATACATTGGTGTAAAGTCACAGCCAAATCTGAACTGTGTGCAACATCAAGGTGTGCAAGAAATAATGTCTATTTTTCTCAAGTAGTCTTTATTGTAGGGCTGACAAATTTGTAAAATAAAAACATGGAGTTGAGAAGATTTCAGCGATCAACATTTCTTTAAAAGAAATTCACCTTTGTAGTTGTTGTGGGTGATGATAATCACGCAGAATAATTAGGGGCCTGTAGGCAGACAATATTTGACCTACGTGGATCACCATTTTGTAAGAAAGTAGCTATTTTCTGTCTTCCAGCTCATCCTAAGTCACCAGGTGCTATAATAAATGATGTTGCTGTGCAGTGCTGACAACTTCTTCTGAATAACGCTCTATTTTGCCTTTTTACCTGGCCTTATGGGTAGAAAAGCTGTTCTGTGGGACTTGGCCTGCCACAAAGCCCTTTCCAAGGTATATGAGGGTGTTGTCATTACACAAGTGCAGAAAGGGGCAGCCTTTGGTGTGGGCCTCCTCACTAGATACTATCCAGCACCCTCTTTTCCAGTGGACACCAGGACAGGGTCATACATGTTGGAGCATATATCGTGTGGAGAAGAACTAGGAACTATTCATCACATGACGAATTTATGCCATGCTTCGTAATTGGCAAGGCGTCGTAGTGTAAGGCTCGTAACAGACTCATGGCCAGTCAAAAAGGATTGACTGCTCCGTGCTACAAACTGTGATGAATATGTGATTGTTACTGCTTGTAAATTTTTTTGAAGACACTTTTCCTGGAACGAAGATGTATAGGCAGTATGCTTCATCTCTTCCTTTGTCAAAAATAACATATGACTATGAAAATTACCAATACCTAATATGAACAAGATGGATTTCTTGCCCCTCAAGAAAGGGTCTTGTTATCAAAGCTAGAGGCTTTTTTTTTTTTTTTAAATCTCATCCTTGTTTTGACGTGATTTCATACATGGTTGTAAGTCATTTCAGTCAATCTGTCTGTGCTTCATCTTATCCGTATGGAAATTATTTTTCACATTCAAAATCTCTGATAAGTGAAGATAGCATAATTATCATACAAAAAAAGATGTCTGTGAATATCCCATTTCTGACAGTTTTTTCTAGATGTACAAACTTAGTGAAGTAATGAAAGTAAGGCTTAGAATTACAGAAAATCTCCTATTTGAACTATTCAACGTACATTTCTGTCTAAAGAAACATTAGTTCATTAGTTTTCTACAGTGAGGAGCGCTTAACCTTCTGCAGCATAATCAGATTTTGTCACAGGACTGCAGGGGAAAGCCAGATGTATAGCTGTAAATAGCTGGAAAGGAATGAATTACAGATTTACACTTGTGAGAGTATCTTGTGCAGTAAAAATCCTGTCATATTGCTGTTAAGCTTTAGCATGTAGGCATGAAGCATTTTAAAATCCAAACCCATCAACTTGTTAGACTAAATTAAATCCTGCACTTACTCTTTTGTGGGCTTGTGCTTACCATCTCTGTAGGCACCTTATACATGTTAGCCATTTTCAGGTTGTCTTCTGTTTGTGTTTATCCTAGATCTTCTTAATTTATTTTTCCTGAAAGCAGCATGTATCTGTTACCTAACATTAGGAAAGATTTTGTTTTGTTTTGTTTTCAGAGAAGTGCAAGAAATGATTTAGAGGTGAGTGAAATTCCTTTTGAAGACTGTTGGTCTGTCTTAACAACCTCATACTTCCCTCATTTATAAGAAAATAGCCTAGAAATACTACTGCATTTGATGGAAAGTTATTACCATTTTTATTTTGACCTAACATGGCACATCTCAAAAGTAGATTCAATACCGTTGCAACAGCTATGTGAAATCATTCTCATGTCATACATTGTTCTATAATGGTAGGATCCAGTCAGATACATCTCAGCTATGGAAAGCCAGGAGAGAAGTGGGAAGTGAAGGTTATCTTTATGAACAAACTAGATTTTTGAAATGTTGTACCCCATCCCATGTTAAGCAGTGTCACCTCCCTTCCTCTCACATATTTATTCTTTATCCAGCTTTCATCTGGTCTTTCCTTTAGTTTTGAAGTGCTATGATGCAGAAACAGTCTTTTTGCAAGAATACAGTCTTCACAGGGTTAGAAAGAGAACGAAGAAGCGGGTAGTTGATCTAATGAAGCCTGGTTTTCCATAGTTTGAGTCATATGGTTCCTTCCATGTTTCTATTAACAAAAACGACAGCTTTGTATTCACATCCTCCCTTTCTTCTCTGACTACTCTGTGAACGTATAATGTATTGTAGGTGGCTTGTGTAAATATTGTAGGTTACTTGGAAGTATAGGAGCACAGATTAGTCAGCAAGATGAGGGCAAAAAGGCAGATTGCTGAGGTTGTTCTTTGACCTTTTCCTCAATGGGAGCACTGGTTTAGATTTTATTTTTTTTAATACCAGCCTTTGATGTTTATTAAACTTTATTGCTTTTCTATTGTTGAAATGGATGGGTAGGCTCAAAAGTTAGTAGCATGGGCACAGATGAGATATATAGAATCAAGGACACCAGTTGCTTGGGAGTCAATTCTAGTTACTCCTTGTATTAACCAAGAGACCAAATCAACAATCAAACACCAAAATGGAAAAAAAGACAATGTATTAAAGTAGTATGAGTTGTGTTCTGCTGGCTAGTATCCTTGTAGATGCAGAGAAAAGTGTAACACTGCAATGACACTGAAGATAACAAAGAATGACATTTCTTGTGTATATATGTGCACAAATTATTTGGAGTGTAAAGTAAAATACTCTGAAAAAAAAGGAAATTCTAGAATTTCACTTCCTCTTTTCCATATAGATGCCAACCATGTTATGTTTCAATGTCTTAATTATGTGCTTGTACACAGTTTTCTTACATAAGCATTTGTTTCCTTTTATGTGTAGAGCTGAGACTATCCATTTAATAAACAATTGCTGAATATTTTTCCTCTTCATTGTTCATTTTATAATAACTCTGTTATTTGCTGTGTACTGTTTACTCTCAAGGGATTTCCAATTTCTTTTCTAACCTTTCCTGTGACTCCCATTACTAACTTTTTGAGTACTTCAGGCACAGTATTAAGCTTGTTTTTACATTTTCCTTCTGAAACATAGCTTTCATCTTCCCATTTCACACATGAAGATGAGGCAGAGGAAGATGTTCTTACTGTTTACTGGTCAGCCTCATAAAGAAATGTGATGATAATCAATTCAAAGTGCTTAGAACCAGATATTTACAAATTACTAAACTTTCTCTAGCAAGTGTTCAAATTTATTTCAGCTGTGACTGCTCAGTGTTTAAGAGAAACTAACTCCAGGATGTTACAGTCAGAAAGATTAGCACAGCAGAAAGACAATACAGGAGTGAAATGGCAAAAGGACAGACAGGAAAGGAATGCTCACCCATTTCCAAGGATCTAAGCTTGTGAGGAAAAACTCCATAAAGGAGTGATGTCTAACCAGAGATCTTTCCCTATTGGCAGTCAGCCCTTAAATGGGGTCTAGGAGATGTGCAGCCAGGCTCCACCCCTTCCAGTTGCACAGCTGAATTGCCTTCATCTGTGCTCCCCCATCTTTTCCCCAGGCGATCAGATGGTGGTTCAGGCTGGGACTCAGCAGTTCCCATACACAGGATATGAGGTCCAGTGGATTTTTTGGAGGCTCAGATGAGATGATCTCTGGTATTTGAGTATTAGAGGGTGCAAGTTCATGTTTATGTTCTTAACCTTTTACAGATACAGAAGTTGGTTGTCTAGTCAGATCACCTCTGAAAGGTAGAAATGCTCTCCTGAGGGTAGATATTTGTTACAGCTTGTAGGCTGGATACTTACAGTTCTTTGATGTCTTATACATAATGCTAAGGTGCTATCGTGGTTATTTAGCATGAAGTACACAACAAGCCAAGAAAGATTTTTCTCATGTGATCTTTATTGCAGAGACGGGCTGATGAGTCACTTACAGAGGCTTGGGATCCTAAGGTTGTGTTAGATAGTTAGACTTGCTGCTCGCAGTATCTGTTCTTTGATGTTTCTATGAGAGAGTCCTCCATTAACTGCAGTTGAACTTGGCTGAGTGTGAAATTAAAAAAGGAGACTCCAATTTCAAGATACTCCCTTATGTGCTCAGGAGTATGCTAACTGACACTGTGGGAGACCTCCTACAACAAGTAAGGATACTTAAAGGAAAGAGGCCGTGACCATATGAAGAGCAAATCTTTGGATTATCACTGAACCCACAAAGTTGTTCAACAATTTATGAACTGTTGGATGTTAGACTTATATGAAATGCTCCTTTTCACAGAGGACTGATTCCAGCTGTGCTTTGTATACACGTATGTTCTCAGCAATTGGATGTATTTAATACAGGGCAGAAATGAATGCAACAGAAATTGTGAGGTGACTAAATATGAGGACATTGTGTAACTTTAAGAAAATGGATTTAAATCTTATGCTTGATAGAGATTAAAGGATTTAGAGGCTGTATTGGCTTCTGGTGACAACTGAAATCTAAGACAAGAATTGTAGAGCTCTATATTGCTGGCTTGCAGTATGGCTCTGGAGGCATTTTACTTTTGTTTCACTTCTTGTAAAGTGAAGGCAGCATATAGAACCCACAGCAACAAACTGATATGGAATTTGAGACTGTGGGAAGAAATATGATTCCTAAATATTAAAAATGCTCATCTTATACCATGTTTATGAGACTGCATGATACTGTTTGTGACTTCTTCCTGATTTTGAAAGAGAATGTCCCTTGAGATTTTTCCTGAATATTTGTCACAGTGCTCTTTGCAAATAACAGTGCTTAGGAGGATACTTTCTATTATTTGTGAGTATAGAATTCCTCTTAAAGTCGATGTATTAATAGTTCACTTCCAAGTAAAAGCAATATTACTCATTTCACTGTTGAAACGTAAATATTGTTCAGTTATATTGATGGTTCTTGTGGCATTAGTATGGGGACTGCTCTGAAAGTAATACTTCCTATTTTATGTTGGCCCACAACATCAGAGAACAAACTGAGGATGCGAGCACAGTGAGGCAATGGGTGGTGCGTTTTGTGAAAGACAATTCAAAGCTGTGAATTCTGTGCTGGTGATCTTTAAGAAACAGATTCATTTGCTAACCAACTAATTATCAGATAAGTGGCCAGAGCAAACAGCTGCCATCTCCTTTATAAGGGAGACGCAAATAGGAAGCAAATAGTGACAGATCCCGATTCTGAATTTGTCTGCATTGTGCTCCTACGTTCATTCTTCATTTCAGGTTGTTATTTGGGTTACTGTGAATTTTGAATCACAAATTTTCTGCTTAAAATCTCCCTCAGTTCTCTTGTGGTCGCTGGTTTCCTGTGGTGTGAGGTCTCAGTATAGTGATTGATACCCCACACACCTTGTTAAGGAAAAAGCTTGGAATCCAGTCATTACACTGTTCTTCAAAATGTTGCTTCTGAGTTTATTTTGAGAATGTTTACACTGTATGTTAGGAGTTTAATAGTATCACAGAATATTATTATATAAAAAAAGAGTCAGCTTCTTACTGAAGGGATTTATAGGTAGATAAAGAAACAAGCTAGAACAAGTGAATATAATGCAAAACAGTACTTCTCAAGTAGAGTGTGTTTTAAGGATTTTGGAGGTGTTTTTGGCTTACCTCTGCTTGGCTGTTTGTTGTTATTCTTTTTGGTTTTTTTGTTATTTGATTTTTTGTGTTTCCCACGTCTTAAAGAATACATTAGAAAGGAAGTCATATAGTAAGCCCCTGTTACTTAGCCTTTTGTCTAGCTTTTAACTAACTACATTATGAATTTTGAGGCTCAGTGAAGGAATACTAATGTTTAAAGATAACTTGGAGGAGCAAAAAGAAGTAGGTAGGTCTACCCTTAGGTAAGAACACAGGAAAGAGCAGGGAATCATAGAATTGCCAAGGTTGGAAAAGATCTCCAAGATCATTCAGTCCTACCATCCACCTACCACTAGTACTTTCCCACTAAACTATCTCCTTTGGTACAACATCCAAATGTTTCTTGAACACCTCCAGGGACAGTGACTCAACCACCTTCCTGGGCAGCCCATTCCACTGCCTAACCACTCTTCTGGAGAATAAATTTTTCCTAACGTCCAACCTGAATTTCCCCTGGTGCAACTTGAGGCCATTCCCTCTACTCCTATCACTAGTCACATGGGAATAGAAGCCAACCCCCACCTCACCATAACCTCCTTTCAGGTATTTATAGAGAGCAATAAGGTCTCTGCTTGAGCCTCTTCTTCTCCAGACTAAACATTCCCAGCTCCCTTGGCTTGTGCTCCAGACCCCTCACCAGCTTCGTTGCTCTTCTCTGGACATGTTCCAGGGCCTTGATGCCTTTCTTGTAATGGGGGGCCCAAAATCGAACACAGTGCTCAAGGTGCAGCCTCACAAGGGATGAGTGCAGAGGGGAGCACTTCCCTGCTCCTGCTGGCAATACTATTTCTGATACAAGCCAGGATGCCATTGGCCTTCTTGGCCACCTGGGCACACTGCTGGCTCATGTTGAGCTGAGCATCAGCCAACACGCCCAGGTTCATTTCTTCCACACAGTCTTCCAGCCCTTCTTCCCCAAGCCTGCAGCATTGTCTGGGTTATTCTGGCCTAAGTGCAGGAGGAAAGAAAAAATAACAGTGAAACCTTAGAATAATGGTGAGATCAGAAGCAATAACTTATAGATGGAGACTTAACTTCTTTTAGACTCTTACTTGGGAAGGCTAATTCAGTGGCTATTCAGTGAGACCTGGACAGGCTGGGGAACTGGGCAGAGAGAAATCTTATGAGGTTCAACAAAGGCAGGTGCAGAGTCCTACACCTGAGGAGGAATAACTGCATACATCACTACAAGTTATGGGCTGAACTGCTGAAAAGGAGCTTTGCAGAGAAGGATGTGGGTGTCCTGGTGAACAAGTTGGCCATAGGATAGCAGTGCGCCCTTGTAGCCAAGAAGACTGATGATATCCTGGGATGCATTAAAAAGAGCATGGCCAGTGGATCAAGAGAGATGATCCTCTTCCTCTACTCTGCCCTGGCGAGGTCACATCTGGAGCACTGTGTCCAGCTTTGGGCTCCTCAGAAAGACAGGGAATTTCTAGAGAGTCCAGTGGAGGGCCACAAAGATGAGGAGGAGCCTGGAGTGTTTCCCTTATGAGGAAAGGCTAAGAGACTTGGAACTGTTCAGATGGGAGAAGAGGAGACCAAGGGAGGATCTTATCAATGCTTATAGATATATAGGGCAGGAGTTAAGTGGGTAGGGCTGGGCTCTTTTCAGTGATGCCCAGCTATAGATCAAGGGGCAGTGGGCACAGACTATAACATATGAAGTTCCATATGAACATAAGGAAAAACTTGTTTACCTTGAGGGTGACAGCACGCTGCAACAAACTGCTCAGACAAGTTCTGGAGTCTCCTTCTCTGGAGATACTCAAAACCCAACTGGACATTTTCCTGTGTGACCTACTGTAGGGAACCTGCATTAACAGAACAGGCTGGACTGCCTGAGATCCCTTCCATCACCTACAATTCTGTGATTCTCTTGACATGGGCAGAAAGTCATGATGCAGGAAGAATTTCTATTGACATCTCTGCTTTTGTTTATTAGGAGAAGCTATATGGTCAGGTGATGCAGGAGGGAAATGGGGAGAAGTAGAAGGAAAACAGAACTGAATGAGAGGTAATTGAGGAATGGGAATTGTATTAATGCTGCACTGACCAAAGAAACCAGACAGAAGTGTTACAGAAACCAGACAGAAATGGGAAAGAAATGAGATTTTGCCTAATTGCTATGCGGGTCAGAGATAGGCTATAGTTAAAACTGATCACAGGGGATGACAAACCTGGAACAAGCTGTCAGATTTGATGGAGTTTTGCTTAAAGTCTGTCTCTGCATATTTTCCCACTGTTCAATTTATTTTAAGTTTGTATTTGACCATGGTCCAGCTGTTAGGACTATTGCTATAGCACTACCTGACTTGATAGAGTCACGTGTGGTGATATGGATGTAAATTTTGGATTGATCACTGACATGAGGTCAGCGTAGGGTCACCAGAATGGTCTGGATATGGAGTACTTGGCCTGTGAGAAGAGACTGAGAGAATAGACTTGTTGAAATCTGGAAAAGAGGCCTTTTCAAGGGAACTAAACAGAAGACCCCCAGTTCCTATGGGAAGACTGTTCGGAAGACTCCATTGTTCAGAGTGGTGCTTCTGGGAGGAGAGACAATAAGCATAAGTTGAAATGAGAGGTTCAGACTGCATATGAGGAGAAAAATTTTTGCCATGAATGCCATCAAGTAGTTGAACAACAGTCCAGAGGCAGTGCAATCTCTGACCTTGGAGGTTTTCAAGGCCTGACTAGTTAAGGCCCTGAGCAAGCTGGGCCATACCTGATCCTTCTTTGAGCAGCAGGATGGGTTAGGTGCAGTCTGAATTAGCCTGGGATCCTCTGACAGACAGTGAGATAGTTTTAGCAATTAATGACAGCCATTTGCATGATGCTTTGGTTAATTTATTTTCCTGCTATAACTCCAGTGGTAATGACTTAGGGATATTAGAATCATAATTATCACCAAGACTGATCATTTAGTGAGAATTTGATATTAGATTTGTATTTATCCTGGTTCAGTTCTTTCTGTGATGTCTTAAAACACATGCTCACACCACACACACATGCACATACTTATGCACACACACACACACACACACACACACACACACACACACACACACAAAGGAAAATAAAGTACAAAGTCCCTTTACAGAAGTGCTTGATTTCTTTAATTATTTTTTCAATGTTTCCCATTTCTTAAAACAAGCAAGCAGTGAATGTTGGAATTTGGAATCAGCGAGTTCCTAGGAGTGATATACAGATGATAACATTTGATGCAAGCATGCTTTTAGGCAGCATTTTCTCTGAATGACAAAGCACTGTGCATTTACTGGGAGTATATACATGGTGTAGGGGTGTTTCTTATAGAAATTATCATGTAATTTCATTAGGGAAAAAAAAGAAAAGCCATTCATTTTCTGCTTTGTAATCGTTGTTCCTCATTTGCAGAGGGAGGCTAGTAGAATACAGTACGTAATGAATCAAGGGAGCTCTCTTAATACACAACTAAATGTGTCTTCTGGAAGCATTAAATATAACAACATATATGTGTTTCCAGTGTGTAATTTGTGTGACCTTCAGTAACTGTTTGTTTTTTAAATCTGAAAAATGCCTCCAAAGTGTAATAGCCCAGAGTTTCAGATGGCACAGTAGGATATGTAATGCATATTTTTTACATATTTTTCTTTCTTCTAATTTGTCACATAGGCTACTTGTGTATGATTATATAAAAGTCCATATTTTTAAACCCAGTAGTACAAGTGTGTAAGATATACTTGCTTGAGCTAGAAGATTCAGAAGTCAAATTTATTTTGAGATATGCTCAGTCAAGTAGTTTTTCACAGCAGTCAGCTAACACTTCAAGCTCTAACTGTGCCCCTGAGCCATGAAAGAAATTTGCATGTAAGGAATGTTTTGAATCTATTAAAACCTCAACTCAGAGCTAAAGAGTTGCTATCATGTCTTTGTTGACTAACATGAAGTGAGATCTTACAGAAAGCTAGGCTGTGATCGACAGATGCCAAAGCTTAGGTTTTGATGTGATTGTGTATTTCTTTCATGCATAGCAGTTTAAGACTGTGACTGGAGCTTCAGAAAGACAGCAGTCAATGGGTCTGTGCAAGAGTACAGAAAATATATTACTCCTGGCAGTTGTCAAGGCAGAATTATGCAAAAAATAATCTGAAATGCATTTGATCATATACTAGATGGTTTAATAATTTATAATATACCTTATTAGCAAAGTCTTGTGTTTACTTTGTAGCCGCCAAAACAAGATGAAAGGCTAACTCCATGGAAATACAAGATGCTTAGCTCAAAATGCCTTCTTTGCATTTCAGTTTGATAATTTTCCCTCTTCCCCTCATTTTGATTAATAGTATATGTGTGAGTCTTGGAATAGCTTTTTCTTTTCAGTGAGAACAGTCCTCGTTATTAATAACAAGTCTACTCAAGAATTTATGGCCTAGCAAGACTTAAATTAGTATGAATTTATATTTCTGGAAACTTCTTCATTATTTCCCCCAAGTATTTTTTCAGATAAAAAAGACTCTTTGGATTTAGTTCTAAAATCCAAAAAGCTGAATCATTATGCTAATCTTCCCAGCTAATCTTGC
>JAOWBP010002052.1:5494179-5506479 GCA_028571105.1 Tragopan temminckii | reverse complement strand
GGGAGGGATTCATCTAAATCTTTTTTACCCAGAAAAATTTCAGACCAATTATATACCAGACTGAGTTCAGTTGAATTCATTATTGAGATAAAGAGAGGATGAAAGAAATGTTGAACAGAAATATTGAATTGTCTGATGCAAGATCATTTCACTTTTGTGTAATTACACCTTTTACTTTCTTTTCCACTTACACCTCTTGCATATGTCATCAGATTACAGTTTTAATAGATGCTCTTACTTTTAAATATCTCCACGGCTAGCATGCCAAACTGAACAAGGTTGCAAGACAGAGGAATCTCTTATTCTTTCCTCTTGAATTTAAGCTGAAATGGTGATTCAGCATCTGTAACTTGCACTGCAGTTAGAAGCCCACATGTTCTGGAGGATCTTGGTGCTTGCAGTCGGGTTGAGAGTGGTAATGGCAGGCACAGCAGGGAACTGGGATTCAGTATGCTGAATGAGAAGGTTTCTATTGGGAGATTTGTTTCTATTGTTAACGGCTTCATTGATGTGGCAGTTAATTCCATTAGAAAGATTGACTTTGTATGGCATTAGTAAGAATTCTGTACGAAAAACAGATGACCAGATGTTGATACAGTACAGATTGAATTGTTATTTGTATTGAAAAGGTGTATTGTCTTGAACTTCAATGCAAAGGGGAGATTTTATTTGTATTTGATATGTACAATCAGAAGTACATAGCAAAGTTTTAATCTTAATGTATGCATTTCTTCACAGGAATTCAGGCATGCACCACGGAATGGCACAAAGTGGAAAGCACATCTGTCTGCTGAGATCCCAGTGAAAGCACCGCTCATCCCCTGGATGGCTTTGCATCTCCCATGGCACCAAGAAGGAAGTGGGCTGAAGATACTGTCTGTCAGCCTGGCTCTACTGGCATTTCTTGCTATGGTTTATTATGGAGGAATTAAAAGAGAACTGTGAATTGAATGCAGCTTTCATAAAAAAAATAAAATTGCTGTTTAAAATCTTCAAAGAAAACACTTAGACCAACAATTTTCTCTCTCTTAAAAAGGTAAAAAGTGATATAAATCTGGCAATAATTTGTACTCACCCTATGCCTTTCCTGTCATTCGTAGGAGAGAATGCTAATAAGCTCTGGGAAACCTGAAGTTTGAGGTCTTTGTTTGGTAGAGAAGTTTATTGTATCTTTCTTCCTCTTCGTTTTTCTAAAATGATGCAATGTTTGCATTGCTTACTCTTTTTGTAACTGCCGTGGCAGGTTGAATTGTGTGCAGAAAACTCATAAAGCTTTTAATAAATCTTTCAATTGAGTGTTGTTGCTAATCTTTTATGTGCAGAACATTTAGAGCTTCCTTAAAGATTTTGCTTAATGCAGTGTGATGGTTTGATATGTATCTTTTTACATTAGAATCAAACACTGCTCAGCCATTAAAATTCATCATTTGTTGCTATTGATTTTGTTCTCCTGTCTGAAAGAATTCTTGGTCTGCCATCTTGCCTGTCAACTTCAGAAGGAGTTACTAAGCTTTGCTGACATGACAAAAATCATTTTTTTACAAAGACAGTTGTGTGTTTTTTTTATTGTTGAATGGGAATTCCAGTGGTAGAGTTCTCCTAAAGGGTGGGTTTAATGCAATCTCCATAGACAGTACAGCACTCAGAGAAACAAAAGTGAATCTCATATTAGCTGTGTACTAGATCATATTGTGTGTAAGACAATATTGCTCCTTTAGTGGGGAAGCTACATTTTGCCCACTCCAAATCTCTAATTATGTCCTACAAGCCATTTTTGTTAGTACAAGATCTCTCTACATCTCAGATTATGCTACTCAGGCAGGGACTGAAGTCTTCCCAGCTGTTATGTACATGAAATTGTTCTTTTGCTCAGCCCTTGTCACCTTTATAGATCTTCATCCAAACTACCACTTGCAAAGCCTGCTTTAAATCTTAAAGCAGGAACAGTGTTTTCAGTATGTTAGTGTAGGACTGAGTCTGTGTTCCACACGTGGCTCTACAGTGCAGATAGTAATCCCCTAGGAAGAATGCTTAGTGCTGTGTAAGTTGAGATTTTATCATAGATACAGGCAATTAATAAAGAAGTTCCACCACAGTGCTTCCGGTATGGCCTGTAGGATGTATCAGCAAATGTAACTGTCTCCAAGAGTTTAGGTGTGTAATCAATTAAATACTATTTTTCTTATTGCAACCACTAACAGTTACGAGCCAAAACTCAAAAACGTTGAGATGAAAGAAAGAAAGAAAGAGAAAGAAAGAAAACAAAATCCTGTACTCTTGATTTGCTTCTGCTTGCTATCCAGGTTTTTCTCTACAACCAGAAATATGTGACAGTCAGTAATTTACATTTGTAAGAAGTCTGGAATTCTTTAAAAAAAAAAAAAAAAAAAAAAAAAAGACTTGATTCCAGGAGCTGAAATTTGCAGGAAAACTATGAGTTGACAAAATCATTACATCTAAGCCAAATTTTTGCATTTGATAGGAATAAACTACGCAGATTTGTGCTATACCTCTCACTCTAGCTTATCTAATCATAGCAATTACAGACTCATTGCATCAGCTGTTGCAGAGATTTATGAAGCTTGTGATTTAGATTCCGTTGGTGTTAATGGAACCAACTTGTTTTCTTGGAAATAATGCAGCATATGAAAAGAGGGCAAAGAAAACTTTTCAGTAAGTGACAGTGCCCACAGATGCAGTATATCCTTAAACTGAGCTTTCCACTGATAAGTAGGAAGTGTTGTATATCAAGTGTTTTATTATTTTCCTTTAGATTTCGAGAGGGCTTTTTGACACTTTGTATTGTAGAGGAGTAGTGTGTTTTTCATGCATTTCTATTAGTTTTGAGATTTTGAAGAAGCCTTATCTCCTTTCTGGAACAGGTTGACCTGAAGATATCTGATCTGTGAGTTCTGTCCCTGTTTCATTCCCTGAATGCTTCTCAGTGCCTGGCCAGGTGGCACTTCGATTACATCAGAATTAAAATTAAGAATTAAAAATTAAAATTAAATCAGCAATATGTTTGAGACTTACTTATATCATGTATTCTCTTTTATAAGCTGACAGAGAGAAAATGTACTGCAGAGAAAAATCTATGTCAGAGAAATCTACTGCACTCTAAATTGATGAGGACGTTGCAGGAGAATTTTCCCCACAGTCGGTTATCTCACTCTACCAGATGCATAAACACACTCGTCACTATAGAGTGTGTCTGGCTAATAAGAGGTCTACATTCAGTGCTCTCTTTTGTTGTTTTCATTTTGCTTTTTAGCACAGAGTGTTTCTTCTTGGTGCCAAGGAAGGCTCAGCCATTTTTCTTACTGTCTGTCCCAGCTTTGAGTTCTCTTTGGCTGTTTTCAGTGATGAATCTTGCAATCCACAATACTTAAATAGCAAGGACATCCTAAATCTCTTCTGAAAAATACTAAGAGCATGCTTTCTGTGTTTACTTCTGCATGATTTTGGATGCTGGAGGAATTTGTCATTTAATCTTTTTATTGCAGTTTCCCATTGATGGCATACTTGCTTAGAAAAAAAGGAGTATTAAATAAAAGATGTGTTTTATGTAAGGATTGATAAAGCAAGAAAGAGAAAGCAGAAAGTACCTTTTGAGGAGAGTTCATTGCCCCCTATCACTTCATTGCCTGTGCATCTGAACATCTGATAGCTTCTGTTAATTTAGTTCACTCCCCAGTTCAGCTTCCCATACGGAAAGCTGGAGTGATTTTTGACTAACAGCAAGTAATATCTGAAGTGGCAGCAACTGGCAACCCTGACACAGAGCTTGGCTGTGGCCATTACTCAGAATCCTTCCACTCCTCTCGGGAAGCAATTACAATTTCACAGGTTGGAATTAAAGCTCCCTGCGGTATGCTGTAGAGTAACTGAAACTGTCAAAGTGATTTCAAGCTGCTAATCTCTCGCTGCTCCAAGAGTGGAAATGGAGCCCCTCTTACCCAGACACAGATCTGGCGTTAAAAACTACAGCCTCCCACTATGCTTAAATACACAGGGAGAGTGGTGTGATCTACTTCTCTGTAAAGAAGTTATGTCTACGAACATTTGTGTGTTACTAACAAGTCTATCGTTTTTAACTACAAGATGTGTGTCATTTCAGAGAGTAAGGCAAATAGAAAGCTCTGAGAATTTGGAGGAGTGAGTAGGCATTGGCCTATCTGTGAGGTTTGTTTTACCGTATAGAGAGAAACTGAGCCTTTAGAAATCAAAAACAGGAAAAAAAAATGAGAGGCAATGAAGCCTTTGTAAAGCTAGGGTACGAAATGAAAAATGTCAGCGCGAAAGTTGCAAAGCAGGTTTGAACCAGGAGGCACAGCCCACAGCATTAGGGACTGGCTGCAAAACGCCATTTGACTTGTTCAGAGGCAGGGTTTATCTGCTGGATAATAGCTAGATAATTAATGTTAGAATGGTGCTGGGAAGTGTTTCTGCAAATATCATTAGGGGTCTTTTTGTTGCATATTGAATTCATGCAGGCTTTTACATAAGTGATTTATTTTATTTTTTTTCTGCAAAATATGTAAAGATGCTTCAGCATTTCTTGGAGAGGAGAAGAATTGTGACTAGTTCTATTTTAAGTTTAAAAAAGCTTGCTACCAAAAAAAAAATCCTAATATATAATTGTGTCCCTGCACTTGCAGGTATACCAAAGTCTGCTAACTCCCACCTGGGAAGCAGTTTTGGGTAGGGGCCATTTATATTGTAGGTCTCATTGTGCTATGTTGTGACAAGTTGGGTGTTTGAAAAGCAGTGAAAGTGCCTGTGTTCCAGTCAAAAAGCTCATCAAACATGATGGCAGAAAAGATCCTCAGATCTCTTTGTTCCTCCTTTTCACAGCCTCTCAGGCCTTTTCACCGTCTCTGCAGACTTCCCATTTCCTTAACGCTCTGCTTGATCAAATCTCCCCTGTCAATGTCAGAAGCTAAAAGGTATGGTTAGATAATGTGCCTGACTTTCCTTGTGATCCTGTTAGGGAGGTAGGGTAAGAAATAGGAAGGTGAGGATATGGTCCAGTGATTAAGGTGTTATGATGATCAAAGAGTATGAGATATTCTCTCATGTGGGAGCTGATCACCTAAAAAGGATCATAATATCTGCCTTGTGCATCCTCTTTCTCTACCTGCAATGGATAGTTGCTCACTCTTATATTACTGTTCAGAGTAAACTGCGTTTTGTTATGTAATGGAAAAATCCAGAGTGTAAAATTAGATGTTTGAGAGCAGACTGAAATACAGTAATGTAGCAGGGATGTATATATGCACCCCAAAGCCAGCAGCTACTGAAGCATCATGCACCTCTAATGTCATACAGCTTCATCTTCTATTTGCAGCTGAACATTTTCTCTTTTTTTTTTTTTTTAATACTCACTCTACATTCCAAGGGTCCAAGATGAAGATTCCTCTGGAAAAACCTAACCAGACTGAGAGGAAAAATCTGCTTTTTGTTTAACGTTTATTTCACTGAGTGGGGAGAGGCAGGGCATGAGAATTATATCTCACAAATGGAGAAAGGCTAATATTTAAGCATCTTCCTTGCATCTTTGTTTTATTGGAAGCTAGTTAGTAATGATAGCTGTTATTGAAAAGCAGTGCAAATGTGAGATTTTATGGAGTACATTTTGCTTTGGATGGTTTGATGAGTGCTGGTTGTAGGTAATGGAACAAAATTCCATGCTAGTGACCAGAGTGTGATTCAGATTCATGCTTACAGCTTGCATGCTTTCTATGTCCCGTCTGTTGCTGAGTGTGAGAACAGGCTAGTTGTGCTCAGCTGAGCATAAAATACTGTCTACTCCCTTCCTGGGTGGTGTTTGTGGGGATGGGTGTACAAATGGTTAGTTGGCAATGAGTTACAGATTACGGGAGAACCTTGGGGATGATAAAACACACAACAAAAGGGGCTGTAATTGTTTGGCAATACTGTGAGTTGGGGGTCTGAAAGAAATTAATGCAGTGAAGTCCTGACATCATGGGAAATTTGACTTTGCATAGTTAAGAGCTCATTACTGTATACTGTAAAGACAAAAACTGTTTTATGGTGCTTGGAACGCCTTGCTGCATAGGCACCCTTCCCAGCTGCTCATGACTCTTTACCATGGTGCATTGGAGCAATTCATTTCACCCCACTAGGTCCTTCCCAATGGTACCACAGCTGGAGAAAAGCAGCCTGCCTCATCTGAGTTCTCACTGTGTTCAGGTGTGTGCAGTTTTATGGAGGAGGATGCTTTAACTTTTTGTTGCTTATCGCCCTGTTTTGTCAAACGTTACGCTTCTTAGGTAAAACAAGTGAACTGTGACCAGCAAAGAAACTAGCTCAATCCATTCAGTAATTAACACGTAGTATTTAAGGACTGCAAATTTGGACAATTTGTTCTCTGAGTACCTCCTTTCCAATCTTTCCCTGTGAGCCCGCATTCTCTTCTCCTTTCTTCCAGCAGAAGCAGCTTTGCCCAGTCTGTCCGCACCTCGTTTTGTTTTATATAAGATGACATGTCTTCAGATTGCAGTGGTTGCTTCCCTGAAAACAAAAATGCTACTCCTCCTTTTGGAGCTGATCTCCCAAAGATATCAGTGATTGGAAGCTATCGCCTTGCAGTATCTCTACACTGACAACTATGCAGTGCCTGGTCAGTGCAGCTTTTGGCCTAATTTTAGAAACTCCCATTTCCTATTAAGCAAAATTAAAAGGCCTCTTCTGTTGTGCTATTTTACTGTAAACTCCAGAAAACCAGTAATTCAAAGCAGGAGATAAAATACATCATTGATGTCAGTTGAGTGTATTAAATTTGTTATCCACAAGTGGCTTTGTGAGCCATAAAAGTCAACATCTAACAATCATTTACTGTAAGATCTCTGTACAAGAGATTATAAAGTGACATGGTCTGCAGAGTATTAGTATGAGACAGCAGAAGGAAACAAGTGTGCAACTTACTGACTCAACCAATAACAGAGAAAAGGATGTTCCTATTCAAAGGACAGTTTGTATTACAGTAGTATTAAGGAAATAAAGAAAGACAGATAACAGTTAGGTTATGCCACAGGTACCTTAATTTGCTTCTGTCCTGCTCGGATTGTTTGGTAGGCAAAGAGCAAACTGAATGATGGTGTCTAGCAGAAGGATAAACAGAGCCTAACAGCAGCTAGCAGCTTTGGCTCAATGAGAAATAAATTACTTAGTACAGATCTGAACCTCCCACACTTCCCTATCTCCTCCCTGCCAGCTCTAAAAGGAGACACTTTTTTGTTTCGGGCTGTTTCTTTCTTTCTTTCTTCAAATACATTCATGTTCCAGAAATCTTCATACTCTACCTTATTCTGAAATAATACTGAATTAAATTTTTCACCTCCACTTTTGTTTAAAAGATCAAGATAGTTCTTAGTTTGTTGCATGCCCTGTGAGCCTTAATCAACTGACACGTTATTGGTAGGCAGAAGGGGTTCATTTTTGTTTGAACAGATTTGAACCTAAACTGGAAGTGTTCAGTTGATCTGAGGACCACTAATAAGGGGATCAAGAAAATCAAGCCTAGCTGGCAGTCAATTTGCTGTATTTACTGTTTCTATCTACAAATTTACTGGGATTGCATACTGAAAATTGTTAAAACTGAGTAATTATGCACAGTGATCAATTTTCAGTTTCTATCAAATTATATTGCCGTCTTAAAATCAGACACGGATAATCCATAGCCTTGCCACAGCATGCATCTGTGGAGAAAACCAGAAACAGTGCAAGGAGGACCACTGCAGGGCAGTGATAGCATGCATTGCTCTCACCATCTAGGAGCCTTCTGCATGGAACTTCTGTAATGTGAGAAGAAAAACATTGAACAGCTGATAAAAAGAAGTTCTCACTCTTTGTAAAAAAGTGGCTATCTTGTACTGCTACAGCAGATCACCTCTGTAGAGGTGAATGAGCCTTACATGTGTTGTATGCCAGGGACAGAGCTTCTGGGGCAATCTTCTGTCAGCTGTGTTTCTTTCCATGGTCTTTGAAAGATGTTTACCTGCCCTGCATCCTACAGAAGCCTTGTATGCTTCTGTGTTCTTTAATGAGTTTGGAAACCCAGGATTACAACTTTCTGAGTAGCAGCAAGGAGGACAGTATTTCAGCCCTTCACATCAAAGTTGTTGCCATATAAGAGGGTTCAAGAGTGTACTTCCTTTTCTTGTTGCCTACGCTGCTATAAAAATTGAGTCATCAGCATATAAATGCTTTCTTGGCCTCTCAATATGTGATTTTTTTGTGTGTTGACTAGCTGCCCATTTCATTTCTTCTTCCACACTTACTGACTCATCTAGCTAAGAATAATGAAATTGGATAGCTGCCAGTTATATTTCGTATCGGTGCAAATGCAGGAAAGCTGGAGCTACTCAAAACTACTGTCTTATCTGTCAGGAAATCCATGAAGCTGCAGTTCTGATGGTTCCCACTCAGAGCAGTGGCTCGAGCAAAAGCCTTGGAA
Organism: Tragopan temminckii; assembly: GCA_028571105.1. Classification (NCBI taxonomy): domain Eukaryota; kingdom Metazoa; phylum Chordata; class Aves; order Galliformes; family Phasianidae; genus Tragopan; species Tragopan temminckii. The sequence goes on along the minus strand of JAOWBP010002052.1, from coordinate 5,498,000 downwards.
TAGTTTTAGTAGTAAAATCTGGTCTTGTGGGCAGGCTTGTGCTGTGGTCCTCCACGGTGTGCTTGTGAGCAAGGAAAGGAGGAAATGAAATTTGGCTCCTCTGGGAGAAGAAATCCAAGGAGGGAACATATTTATTTTTGTTTCCTTGAAACATTCTACAATCTGGTCCAAATTCACTTGACAGGTAGAACTGACAAGGTCTCCTTGCTTTAAAAAAAAAAATGACAGTACTAACTGAACTGATTTTCCAATTGTCAGAATTCGGTTATCTAGACATGTTATTCCTATTTCAGGCAGTAAAAGCAGGCTGGTGTAATGGCAAGAGACGAGCAAAAAACTTTTCTCCTCTTTTCTTAGGCTCTCCAAAGTTAGTTGTAAAACAAAAGTTTTGTCCCAGTGGAGAAGGAATACTTTGGGTGGTTCTTTCCATACTACGTAATTGTTATTATGGGACAAGATTTAAATAAGACAAAGACCTAAGGAAAAAAAAGATAAATGTTAAGTAAATGACTTTATTCTGTTGTGCAGTATGATCTTAAAGCAAGAGCAATAAGCATGAAGATGCCATTTAATCTTTTGCTCATTTTTTTTCTTTCTTTTCTTACCTTTTCCCTCAGTTATTTTCAGACTAAACTTTTTCGTTTCAAAATAGAATAGCTGCAGATCATCCGTTCCTCTTAAGAAAACATGTCATCTGTCACAATAGTTTCTGTAGGCTGAAACTAATTCCGCAGAAACTGGAATCAACACTGCAGCATCAGGGAGTGGCTATAATGGCCCAAACAGATTTAAACAAAGGCTGCTGCCTTTCTCTTCTGCCTCCTTCCATCTCTGGCTTTTGCTGGCACCACCAGTATCTTTTGATGGGATTTCTTTTGAGCTGGCTTAGGTTGCTGACCTGGCTTGCTGTGCGGCGGCATGAGCACTTTTGCAAGGAAAGGGATGATTTACATCATCTGGAGCTGCTGGAGAACCGTGCTTTGGGCCAGAAGACAAGGATTGCGTAAAGCTGAGAGCTGAACTGCCTCTTGCTGGTACAGCTCTGGAAAGTCTCTCGCTCTACCACTTGACTTCAATCACATAGTTGCAGTAGCATGCTGTGGCCAGACAAATACGTGCCTGAAAACAGTACGGTTGTGCAAGCACTGCAGAGCAGAGCTTTGAAGTTGTTCAGAGACCTCGACACAGCTTCAGAGATGCCATGTGGTCAGGAGCTGCAGAGCGGGGGTCACAGCCCACAGTGCAGGCAGGGTATTGCTGAACTACCAGGATTCACGGTACCACAGTGCTCTGTTCGGAGCAGCTTGGAATTATTGTCATAAAAGGCACGTAAAGTTACTCTCACTCTGTCCTCCTCTGGACTAGAAACTCCAAAGGTCCATATGAAATAGGACTTTTTTTTCTTTTTTTTCTTTTTTCTTTTTTGAACAGACCTGAAGCACAACATGCCATTGCCTCCCAGGACATGTTGTTTATGTGGGCAGAACAGACTTCATGTTTCAGGACTCCCCATCTGTCTCTTTTGTTAGCTGTAGAAATCACTTTAGAAAACAACTGGCATGTGAGTGGGTGGTTCGTGCTGGTTGTGGTTTGGGGGATTCTTTTCTTTTGTTGCATCACTTTCCTTGTGCACATGCTGCTAAATTTCTATTTGTTAAGGAAGTACAAAGGAGGAAAAAGTAAGTCCTGCGTCATTCATTTCAGTTTGCGTTTGTGCTTAGATCTGGTCAGAGCCAGCCAAATTCTGGGCACTCAGCGATGTCAGCAAACATAAAGCAGATATCTAGAACAAGACTTGGAGCTTTAAAGTCACAGTAAGACTTTGTTATGAACTTCTGCTATGAAGACTTGCAGGATGACACATGCAAAAAAATGTTAACTTTTGTTAAAGGCTCTCATGGGATTTCTTACCAAATGTTAGCAAAAACTCAGCAGGACATCTCAAGTGGTACATTCCAGAAGTTTTTATCACACATTTGTCGAAAACATCTTTGAAAAAACAGTTAGTACAAGGGAAGAAAAGCTATACTTACACTGGATTGATACTAAACGCAAATTAGGTTTCTGGGAGCAATTTAGGAAAACAATGACGTTTAAGTGAGAGCTTAATGGAAACATGTGAGAATGGAAATGGCCTGAGCCTGGCCTTCTGCCCACTGTTCCCAGTGTAGAAAGCAAGTGACTACAGTTAAATTGTGAAGAAGAAGAAGAAAAAAAAACAAAACTGGGGGAAAAAAAAAAAAAAAAAACAAAAAACAGAAAAAAAAGTTTATAATGATAAAGTATCCTTGATGAAATATTTTGGGTACCTTGCTATTTCTGGCACTATATTTTTGTAAGTGTTTCCCATGGATTATCTTGCAGTTATTTACAAGTTTGCCTGTGTGAGCATATATGTAGGTCACTCTGAAAATAATGGTTCCTATTTATTTCCATGTAAACTACAACAAATACAAAGAGCACAATAGCACTATTTGATAGAGCAAATTCTCAGCTACAAAACACCATTTTTCAACGTAGTCACCACCATTAGCTATACATTTTCACCATTCATGAACAAGAGCCCACGTGCCATGCTCATAAAAATCTGCGCAAGCATAGATGACCCACTGTTGCTGTTGCCACTGCTGAAATGCACCACCACTGCCTCAGTGTGCTCACATCTCCTGTTTGGCCTCCATCAATGTTCAGCAAACATCAGTGAATGTCAATGGGTGCCATTTTTTTTTTCCCACATGGACGAATTCAGTGACACACCTTTGCTTCATCTGCACTTCCGTATCAGATGCCACTTTGTCAGACTGCCTTTCTACTGCCATCTGTCACATGGCAATAAAATTTAACGGGATGTTGGTGGGAAGGTTCAACCTCTACTGCCATACTACCTGCATCTGCCACTGGCATTGTGGGCGAACATAATAAAAATAGGAGGCATAACTTTCGGAGCAGCCCTCCTAGAGTGTTTGCATGCAGGTGCTGGTATTTTTTTTTTACTTCCTCATTCTGCAGCCAGTGGTTTAAGAAAGCTTGCATGAGTTTAAGGAAAGGCAAATAAGGTTAAAGAAGGATACTATGCCTTGTTCTAAGGTTCCGAAATGCAGTTGGCTCGAAAAAAGTACCACTGCTGGGGCCAGCGAGCAAAAGTGCCACCTGCCCCATGCCCAGACCTACTTGCAAGACAAATGGGCCCATTGTTTCTGCGTGGGTAAACAGCACCCATCCTGGGAGGTCAAGGCTACATGAGGTAAGGAGATTCTAGATCAAATGCGTGTAGAAGATTTTGGAGATAAGGACAGTAATGATAAGACTCGTGTACTCTCTGACTGTGTTTTGGAGGTACAGTAAAACCACACAAGCACTGAGCTTGTGTTAGCTCACTCTGGTTGTTCAAAATACATAGAGGAGTTAACTTTCTACCAGTAGGCTTCATGCCAGGCAAGGTATCATTTTTCCCTCCATTGCCAACCTAAAGGTGTAATGCTGCCCTAAGCTTTCTATCATTTCCTGTAGCAAATCCTCCAGAGAGATGGCTGTGTACCTGTGCCTGACACAAGGCATGTGCATTGCAGGTGAGCCATAGCACATGGTGTGAAACTGGCAAACTGGGAGATGTATCTGAAGCTGGATTTGTCTGGGCGAAGCCTTCACAGCCCTTCAGGAGTATGGAAGTACCTGGGCCTAGCATGAGACTGAAGGTAAGCTGTGGAGTGGCGTATAGATCTTTACTTTTCAGTGCTTTTCAGGGGAAATGGTTTTAAGTTGAGGGAGGAAAGATTTAGGTTGGATGTCAGGGGGAAGTTCTTTACAGAGAGAGTGGTGAG
>JAOWBP010002052.1:5477449-5494056 GCA_028571105.1 Tragopan temminckii | reverse complement strand
CCCTGCCTGTGGCAGGGGGGTTGGAGATTCATGATCCTTGAGGTCCCTTCCAACCCTGGCCATTCTGTGATTCTGTGCTATAAATATGATGATTTTTATTTCCCCTTTAAATGCTAGAGCTGCTGTAGACATAAGGGCTAATTCAGTAGCCAGCGGTCTTATCAGATATTATAGAAGAGCACAACGGAGCTGGCAGTCTTTGCTTTGGCTGTCACTGGCATTAGGCTAAAACAATTCCTCAGAGAAGATCAGTGGTTTCACAGTTTTGGCAAATTCCCAAATTACTCACGTTTCTAATAAAAAAAAAGAAAAACTCTTCCTGTTGTATGTTAGAACACTGACTGCTGTTCTGGCTGCACACGGAAAATCAGGTCTTGTGCTGTTATTGAATTACATGCAGCTTCCACTGCATAGTGTCCTTCATAGTTAGCTGTCATGGAATTGGAGCAGAACCATGCTAAACAGCTGGCACCTTAAGATACCATCTAATCTCACAACGTTTTGGAAGGTCAGTTTCTCCCACTTAGGAGGAAGACCTCTGTTTATTTTCCTGCAACTTGTGCAGTGTGAGGTCATCCTTCTGTTGTGTCAGCTATAAATAGCACTTTACCAGGGACCATTACTGGCTTTTACATTGCAGACAATGAAAAACAACTTATAATCTTCATTGTTGTGTTGGTTGCTTGGCATCTACTTAAAAATACATCTGGGTAAGTTTTAGTGTATTGTTGAGGTCTGCACTTAGCATGAGAGCCTGTAGACAGCAATTGCTGCTGGAGGTCAGTGTGAGATTGAGACTCTTGAAAGTAAGGTAAAGTGAGCTTGTTTAGTTCTGATGTGGCAAAGAGACTTACGGGCCTGCTTTCCTCTTATTTTGAAGTTTATTCATCTGACACGAGGCTTCCCACACTGGCTGCTTTCTTGTAGTACTGAGGCAGCATCAGAACTGCATACAAAGTCACTTTTTTTTCAAAATGTTAGCTTATCCCCATATATTTTTGATACATCTGCATATTTCATTTGCCCACCAGGCACTCACAGCATGTTTTCAAAATTTTTCTTATATCCACTAGAATACAGAATTATTTCTAAGACATACTCAAACACACTTTAATGTATGAAAGTTGAAATCCTTCTTTCATTATCCTTTTAATTTCAGTGTATAAGGTCACTGCAGCCATATTTTTTCAGAGGTGGGGTTTAGGGCCTGTTTTGGAGGTTTGTGGGTAGGGGAAAAGTATGTAAGAGAACTGTTTTCATTCCACTAATGTTGATTCACTTGGCTCATAAGAAGAGCTTATTGCTTTGTTTACTTGGAAAGAATGAATATCAACACAGAAATAAGCAGCTGAGAACAGGATTTCCAGAAGAAGAATTTTTCTGCTCAGTTTTCTGTTAATTCAAAGCAATATCTTTTAAAATTGATGCAACTCCCAGTCCTGTGATGATCACATTACTTTCCCTTAGGAGTAAACACAGACAAAAATGTCTGCTTAGTTTCCAAACTAGAGGACCATTGTTGCCTCAGGTGCTCAAATTTCCATTAAAAAAAGCCTCTTATAGCTGTACATACTGAATGTATCAAAGTACCTGGGGACTTCCATGCCAACTTTTGAGAAATACTAGGAACCCTTCTTCAGAAAGACATGAGAAAACAATTTACTGAACAAGCCTCCCAAAAGTACTTTTTCAGACAGTCTTTCACCTAGCAGAAGCGCTCAGACCTGAAGTGCTTTAGCTGGAACAAACTAACCATATTGTGTGGTTTTAGAACCTGTCTTTCCCTTCCTTTCAATCTTGCAAAAATGTGCAACCTTACAGGACAACAGTGTTAACCCTTTCTTATGACCCCATAGCACTGCAAAACTCAAACCTCCTTCTGGAAATCCTCTTGGACTTGTACATTGCAATGCTACTTTTCAGAATGTACAGAACATAATGTATTTAGTTTTTTCACAGCATCCCACTGAGTCCCAGGTTCCAGGGACAATTCATGTCCTCCATAGCTCAAGAGATTTTATAAAACTCAGCAACACTAAGAGGTTTGTCTGAGAGGAAGGCCAGGCTGACCCAGTTCTATACATCGTCTGCATCATTACCCATTTCAGCTATATGGCTCAATTTTTGAGCTTATAATGGAAAGTGTGTTACTTACATTATGCATAAGTCATCAGATACTTTTATCAAGAGCTTCAGCTGTTCCAGTTTTCAAGCGTGTCTGTGGGCTCTGTACATTTAGCGGCTTATTTCTATGTGATGGTTTCATAATGCTGAAAATAGATAGAGAAGCACTCATATTCCTCAAACTGCCTGATGTGAGAAAATCATGTTGAACAGAAGGTTGCTGAGACCTGGAGAAGTACCGCCTAGCTTATAACTTTCCAAGATGAAAGGAATTAGCTATCAGCAGCAGAAATTTCCGTTCTGCTTGCCTTTGGAGCATTTTGCAGGGGGCAACACTGATCCCTGTCAACAGACAGGATGCTATACAGAAATTACGTTTCTGTAATTACAAGCAGCACATCATCAAATTGGCTTCTAGGTGGTTACAGTAGTGGTGGCTAAATCCCAACTTCAAGCATACTTTTATACCAAATAAGACAGCAGGCAAAAGAATTGAGCAACTTAGGGAATAAGAAATTGGAGGGAGAAACTGCAAGGGAGAAAGGTTTGAGAACATGCCATTGAAATACCTCAATGCACTTCAGGTGTTTGAGGGTGAGGTGGAGTTGCTGGCTGTTTAGGTTACCTAGAGTGAATTGCCATGTTTCGAGTTGCTAGAGTGGAGGACTGCATTTTCTACCCAGACTGAGACAGCTGCAAAAACAACTTCAGTTTTGTAATAAGGATTGCATGTGATTATTAGAAAATGAGCACCCTGTTGAGTTGTATTTTCAGAATGGGAACATATTGGTCTGGTCTGTTGGAAGATTTTATTGGTCAAAATCAGCTGGTTTTTTGGACACCATTCAGAACAGACACCCCTGGGGATGGACAAGCCAAAGGAGTTGTTGTAGGTGGGCAGTTGTCTGTTACCAGTAAAATAACTGTTTAATGTTAAAAAGAAGTAATGCTGCCAGTACAGTGCTACGATTCTCCACTTTTCCATTATAATTTGATTACTACAAAAATAAATAAATAAATAAATAAAAATCTGGCCTTGGACTTCAGCTTGCTCAGTGGGATAACAGAGACTGAGATATACACAGGCAAAATCAATGCGGTATTTTTTCCCCCGATGTTTTGAGCTTCCTGTTCATTTGCATATGACATTACAGAGAATTGATGTTAAATACTGCCAAGCTACAAGTGTAACAAATCTACAGCTACATTCCAGGAAGGTGGCCAGGAATCGGGCCCTGGAATGCTTATTCTCTGCAGACTGTCAGTAGTCTGGCAAAATAGGAGTGCGCACCCTTATCCAGAATAATGTTAGGGTGTCATTCATGCTTAGCATAATCTTCTTTGGAAATGGGAATACCTTGTGACATTCTTCAGCAGCCTCTATGGACAAGTAAAAGCTTTAATGGAGCCTTCACAGTAGAACATTGGCAACCAAGGAGGATCCTGAGGACTGGGTTGTATAAATTAAGCAGAACCTGGGACATTTCCAGAGCTCCATGAGGGATGAGGAAGAGATCTTTCATCTGCCCAAGTTCCTGGGGCTCTGAGGAAAAACCACACTGCACAGCACTGAGCCCAGGGAACAACTGTTGTGTTTTGAGGCTGCATGTGTGCATTAAATAGTCTGGCCTCCTTCCGTTGAACACATTCCTCTGAATTGGATGCTAGATGGTAACAGCTTTTAATATGTCAGCAGGAGATTCATTATGTAAATTGTGTATCGTTCCAATAGGCTGTGTAGATCCAGTGAGGTACATGTGATTAAAAGTAATATTGATTAAGGGCCTCCAATAGTAACGAGCACTCTGCAGTGTACCACACTAAGTCATTGAGTGCTCTGCTGCCAGTTACCTGTGGATTAAGGACTGATGTGATTTTAACCAGATCCTCTATGACCTGAATGGAAAGCCCCATATGGTTTTGTGTCAGTGCCTTTTGCAAATGCTTCATGATAGATCTGGTTTTGTTTCCTACTCTCTCTTTTTTTCTTTTTTCTTTTGTATTTTAAATCAAACTTAAAATAACTGCCTAACTTTTAAGATGAATATACCTTGCAGTATATGCCCCATGACTTTGTCTTGTCCCATCCATTGGCTTTCAGTGTATCTTCTGCACCTGGATGCTGAAGGGGGTGTGGGGATGGGCAGAAAAGACAATGCACACCAAAGAATAATTAATTGAGGTGATAAGGATTTTCAGCATCTTGGAGAAAGAATCCTTTCCCTTACAGTTTTTCAACCACTTTTGGCTTTCATATTAGCCTCTCATTCTTTGTGTGTACAAACATGCATACACATAGGTATGTGTGCATATTAAGCACACTGTTCTGTGTAAAGAAGGAGGTTCTTTCTGTCAACATAGCAAGAGCTCAGAAGCACTATGTCAACTTACATAAGCTATTAAGCTATCCACAGCTGACGTCTTTGAGGTCATCTTCTGTAGCCAGAATAAATTTCTCTTTAGCAGTACAGATGGATACTAGGAAAGCTAGCAGATGCATTGTAGCTAATCAGACAGAGGCTCAGCAGGGTAACTAAAATCTCTGTTAGAATTCATATCCCTTCGTGGATTTTAATTAAAGAGCTTTGTGTGCATCCTTTTGTTTTATCTGTTGCCAGTGTTTTGTCTCCTATTGCGGCAGTTCCTTCAAATAACCATCAATTTGCTGTGATAATCTAATGAGAAGAACAAGCAGCACTATTTAATTATAGGAAAATGATAATGAGCTTTGGCTGCTGAAGAGTTAAGGAGCTGCTGCTGGCCACTGGAACACAAAAGAATCAGTGCCAAAAGGCCCCTGGAAGTCTGTGGCACTTCAGACTTCATTGCTGAGCAGCAGTAGCTGGCTGCATCAGGCAGCAGGCCAGTGGAGCTTCCTTCAGGGAGAGACAACTGCAGTACTGAGCAGCCTCCTCACAGCGAAAAGCAGAACAGGCACGGTCAGATTTCTGTTTCACACCCCAACAAAAATACAAGGCGATCAAAAGAATGATCTGTTGTCCTATAGATGCTTAATGCCTTTGGCAGAGTGCTCCATCTCCATTCCTCAGCCTCATAGTAGAAGCTAGCAGTTGGGGCATAACCAGGTGTCACCTGGTGTCATTTTGCTGGAGGAGGTGGCAGGAGAACTTGGGGAAATAGGGTCCTGGCTCCAGGGGAAACATGAGCCAAGGTGCATGTAAATCAGGTATTCCTCTGCTATATCCAAGAATAATTTGGATTCAGGTTAGTCAAGAGAAAACACCTGAAAGATGTAAAAACTTTACATATTCAGACTCTTTCCTGCTGTTGTTTTTTTTTTTTTTCCTTTTGTTCTGAACTAAGAAGTAAGCAAAATCTTGATTGACCTTTTTATTTTGCATCCAAGCATTAGATCATTTAAGTTGTTTTCCTTTTTATGTTTTCTATAACTAGGATCATGTAAGTAAGCATGGAGTAAGGAGCTTTGGAACAGTAGAGGAGAGACTACTGGAAAACCTGTCAATGGTTTACGGGCTGGTTCAGCCCAGCTCCATGACTATTTGGACAGGGGACACACGGACCCACACCCAATGAAAGGGAAAGGGAAAAAGGGGAAAGAGTAGGGAGATGGACCTAAAAATAGAACAGCAGCAATGATCTGAGGAGAAACAGACTAATTTACTAAGTAAGATATTGGAATGCAAGATAACACAATATAATACAATGTAATTGGTATTGAAGATAATAAATCACAATACAATATAATATAATATAGAATCATAGAATCATAGAATGGCCTGGGTTGAAAAGGACCACAATGATCATCCAGTTTCAAGCAGGGTCACCAACTGCTAGACCAGGCTGCCTAGAGCCAGGGATGTGGCATTCACAACATTCCTGCTCCAATGTGTCACCACCCTGTGAGCAAAAAACTTCCTCCTAATATCTAACCTAAATCTCCCCTGTCTTAGTTCCATTCCCCTTGTCCTATCACTATTGAAAAAGAGAAGGTCTCGTTATTTGCAAATGGTTTTTATCTTTCCCTCTGAGCGGAAAGCAGTAATAGAGCAGCAAGCAGTCCTCTGGGAGATGTAGTTCTGCTTCTATTCTGGCACAGGTTCCCAGAACTATCCATGGTCCATGGAACTGGAAAATTAACTCTTTAACTCCCAGTGCACTAAATGATGCTATGATATAGAATGCCTATAACACAAAATCATAAAATCATGACAAGACCTTATAGTAGAAAACCAGAATTCAGCCTCTTGGCTGGATAGCATATCATGGAGCTGTACTGGGTTTGACAACACATCCAGAACTGACAATGTCTCTGAAGGCAATGAGATGTGACAGGACCTACATTTTCACTCTCAGCACATAGCTTGACTGCACCACTGTGGGGGGGAGGCATGAGAAGGCAAGAGCATTAGCACAGCTGAGGTAACTCAGAGCAAAACCTGTGACAGTCTGTGTCTGTAGAGATCTGACGTAGAATCACAGAATCACAGAATGGCTTGAGTTCTTGTTCTTTGGGCCTTTCTCTAGAAACTTAGGCTACTTGTTTTTACTTCAAGATCTTACAAAACATCCAGTTCCAACACTCCTGCTGTGGGCAGGAATACCCCCCGCTAGACAAAATTGTCTAAAGCCCCATCCAACCTGGCCTTAAACACCTCCACAGATGGGGCATCTGCAGCTTTTCTGGGCTGTTCGTTCAGTGCCTTGCAGCCCTTTGACTAAAATGAACGAATCTGACAGATGCAACCTATTCCTGTCAATGCTCTACTGCTGACACCCAGAGTATGTGGTTGGCTGCATGTGAGCAAGACTGTCATGGGAAGGGCAGTGTGGAGTTGGTATGAAATGCAGCTTTGCTGTTGTTGAAGCATTCTTCCTACAGTACGCCATGCTGTGTGTTAGCTTTCCAGCAGGCGGAAAGGTTAAAGTAAACTTACATTATGAGTATTTCTCATAGATGTAGGACTACAATTACAATTCTGCTGACAGTCTTACAGACCCTGTCTGCTTTGACCACATCCATAATTTTTTTTTTTTTTTTGCATGCATGCAATTCTGCAAATTTTTTGTGAAGTGAAGAGATGTGGTGCCATCTTCCTTTCTCTGTTTATTCTCCACATCCTCTTCTACATCTCATACTACCCATAACAGGGTTATTGGCCCGCTCTCATTCACGACACCTCCATGTATCACTTTATCTCTACTCTTCTATTTCACAGTATTCACTGCTCTTACTCTTCTTCTTAGCACCCACTTCCATTTGATTCTTTCTAGTCACAAATAAAAATGCCAGTCTTCCACATTCGAAATAAGAACTGAATAAACTTAGGTATTCCAGCTATTATCTCTTTTCCTTTCTCTTAATTTATGTTTAAATTGAAATATGAACTAATCGAATATGTCTTGCAACTTCTACATGGAATTCCTCCTCTCTGTATTCATTGTAGACAGTGCTCAATACATCATTTTCTCTTAATTTGTTGTTCCTAGCCCCATCTCAGAGAACAATTTTATCCTTGCGGGCTGAGAAACCACAAACCCTTTGGCACTGGCTCTTTTGTGTTCCAGTGGCCAGCAGCAGCAACTCCTTCACAGTCAAAGCACATTATAATGCTTACATGAAGTGTACCACATACCTTCCTCCATAGTAAAGATGTGAATCTGAATTAACTCCTCCACTTTTAGCCTCACTCTTTTTGACATCCCCTTCCATTTATAACCCAGACTCAACTTCATTCTGCATACTGTCTACATAATGCATCCTTTTCTCCCTACTGTCAACTACAGCTTTACTGTTGTAACTTCAGCTGTTATTGTGTTATGGATCAGTCACTGTACCCATCCTGTCATAAATCTGACAGATGTACCCCACCCATTGCCAGTGCTTCTGCAAAGAATATTTGCCCTGCGCTTGACTTAAACCATGCCCCCTGTTCTTTGGGCCTTCCTCCAGAAACTTAGGTTACTTGTTTTTACATCAAGGCTTTTCTTGGCCTATCTCCTCCCTACCTGTTTTCACTGCCTCAGTATCTCAACTTTGATAATGGATAGTGCTGGCCTCCTCTGAGCACTTGTTCCATTTTTAAATGCTCCTCATAACTGGAAGGAGTGTCTTGCAAAGTTCCGTATAGTAACTTCTTTTGGTGCTTAGAATCCCTTCATGCAACTGTTCCTTTCCACACTGTCTATTAAAAGGCTTTGTATACGGATGATGTGTTGGCTGGCACCATCTCATTTTACTGCGACCTGGCCAGCCTGCCCTATGCTGACCCAATGCTCAAGTCATGAATGCTGTGGGACTGGGACTTTCACGCTGTTCAGCTCCAGTGCAGCACATAGCACAAGGCAAATGAGGCTCATGAAAAGGACTTCCACACAGTAATAAATGCTTATGAAGCATAAGTACAGCTGTGCAGGCAAAGAGTTATGTGGTACTAATGCACTAAAACTGTCACCCTACCCATAGCGAAATAAACAATCCAGAAGAAAAGCAGAGTGTCTGGTATCTTTACACCCTAAAAGAGATTGAGTCTTCTTTTGTTCCTACATGACATGGCTTTAGTAGTTTTAGTAATATCGCCTTAGGGATACATCTAACTAGGCTGTGTTTTGGGAGAGGTGTCTGTGAGCACAGCAGCTGGCTTCACAGCAGGACTGCTGGAAAGGGTCCTGTGAGCTCTTCGTCTATTTCAGCACAGAATCAACAGCTTATCTCAAGCTACTTTACAGACGATTGACACTGGCAGTGCAGGGTTGGCACTGATGCAGTGCAGGGTCAGATGCAGGGGTGCCCTCAGAGCAGTAAATCCAGGCAGTGGAGTGGTGGCAAACAGCCAAGGGGCAGGAGAGGAAGGACAGTGGTAGAGTGTGTAGCTCCCACAGCTGCCTGCAGAGTGATTATACATCCACGACACCTTCTGCAGAGATTCAGGAAAATGTTGTGTGAGCTGAAATCCTTTATCATACATGGAGTTTGACTGGTGAGGCATTCAAAAGAACTTCAGGGAAACTTACATTGAAGCTGTCTGAGACTTAATTTTTCCTTGGTTTTGATAGAAGGCAAGCTGGCAACGCTTTTGATGAACAAAACTTTTGGTGGAACAAGAGGTTTCCAGTTTCTAATGAACGGCCTCCCATTCTCCACCAAGCCTAGTGTGCATTTACATGGTTTTCTTGTGAACATTTCACACAGCTTTGAAAATCACATGCTCCCTTACAGGAAATGTTTTTTCTCTGTTGCACATCTTTTGTGGCTGACTGCCATGAGCTCCTGCTCTGACTCCCAGCTGTGCTTCTATGACTGGCTTTTGTGACCATGGAAAGTCATTTCATCCTTCTGCCTGCTCTGCTTTCTTCTTTGTGAGATGTGTATAAATAAGATAAAGATCAGAGCCTGTATGTCCTCTGAAGCAATACTGGGCAGAAGTATGATAGCAAAAGATGAGGCTTCCTTAGTATCCTAAATAACCTCTGAGAAAGAGAACAGATAAACTATTTTTTTTCCTCTGATGAAATTATTGTTTTTTTCAAGGTGAAAACCATGAAATATTTCAATCTAAGTTGGAACTCACATAAACTATTAAGTATTAAGTTTTGTTAAATGGGGAGGAGATAAAGCTCTTCCAAGGAATATGGAAGAAAAACAGTTTCTTGTTCTGGAAAACATGTTTTACTGGTATACATCCTTTCATACTGTCTTCAGGCATTCTAATGTAATAGGGTTGCAAAAGCAATCTCTGTTCACTGCATTTTGACTTTGACAATGAGGTAATTACTAATGTGGTAATTTTATGTGGGCAGATGCGTGAAAACTCAGAAAGACACCCTGCTTTACACTTATGCAACTGCAAATGACTGTTGCAGTTATAAATACTGAAAAACAGGGAGGAGGGGGGCAGGCAAAGAGAACAGCAGCAGACTTCCCATCCATCTCTCCAGTCCATCAGTTGGCCTGAAACCGTGGTCTATGGTTCAATACTTCAAACCAGATTTCTGAAAATGATGGTTAAATAAAGCTATCTTCTTTTTTTCTCTTAAGATTTACTTTCTTACTTCTTAAATAATCATTCCGATACTGTAGTCAGGAAAACATTGAATAAGTTTGTGATAGCGACTTCCCCATGCTGTAATAGTCTATGTAAGTGGCATCATTTCATTTCTTTCATCTCCATTTTGGAATGGAGGCCTCGTGTTGATGATGCCAAGGTTTTCTGCACAGTGCTTTTTTCACTGATTTACTTTAGCGATAGGGAAAGAAGTGGTTATGGCCGAAGCCCTGGTCATGCTTCTGCAATAAAAGTCCACGTACTTGGTGGATAAGTATATTTGGTCCTTCAGAGATTTTCTTTTTTTCCTGACATCCAAAGGTATGACTTCATCTTGTAAGAGAGATGACTCAGTGCTGCAGTCCCCCTCTTGTGAGAGCAGGAAAGAAAAAAAAAGATTTTTTTCCTCCAGATCCCAGTGTGATGTTATCCAAATCCTTCCATTAGCTGAGGAAAAAGGGTAGCCTTACTTCCTTCCCTACTTTCTTAGCTAATAAGTCAGAGAGAAGCAAAGGATGTTCTTAACAGGCTGAAGCCTTTAGAATCCTATTAACCCCTTAAAATGAATTTTCATACCCTACCTCTTCATACCCAGGAGGACTAGTGAATAAGTCTTGCTTGCAGGCATGATATTTGCCAGAGATGTCAATAAATTTGTCATCAACAACCAGCTACTGTTGTTGGGCCATGAAACATTTGCATCGTAGGTTTTCATAAACGTAAAATAAAAAGCACCATCAACCTGAGAACAGTCTGCTTGCTAACTTCTAAATCAGTTAGGATCATAGTTAAAGCAGCCTACAAAAATAATAATAATAATAATAAAAAAATCTAGCCTCTAGTCTGTAATTACCTATCTGTGAGCAGTTTGGGTGTTCTTTTTCGCTTGTCTTTTCAACTACTGAAACCTGGTTAAAATAAATAGAAGCAGAAAAATCCTTAAATAAGAAAGAACAGAATTTAGACAATTTGGTAAACATTTTTTAAAACAAAAAATGAAGAAGAACAAGGATATTCTCTCTGTGATGTATTTTATATAAGGAAGGCTGTTATGGCATCTGAATAAGCAAGTTCTGTGCAGTCTCAGTGGCAGTTTTAGGCTACCTGTGTTTGCAGCTGAGGTGATTTTGGTCAATAAAAAGGTGTGTTTCATGGTGATTGGGAAAGCTTGAGCTGATGTTGCCACTGCAGTTCCGATGAAATATGACTCTGGACACTCATGTTTTTATTGCTAATTCCCAGAATTCATTACCAAAATTTAGTTTTAAATGGTGAGTGGGCTTTGTGGACAGCACTCAGGGACTTCTGCATTTTCTCAAATCACAGTACTATGGGTATTTGTAGAGGCAGAGAAGTGCCATAACATGGGATGAAGCTGGGGGCTTTCCTAGCCTGGATAAGAAAAGAGGAAATCTTAATTCCCTCCTCTACAAGGGCTGTTAGAGGAGCTGAGTGCTGTGGTTATTCACTTCTGTAACTGCGTATTTTCTTGCAAGCTTGTGTGACTTCAGAATATTTTCACAAAGTCACACTACCGATCACCTAAATGTAAGAGGATCTTATGTTTTCACAAAGCCAATTTATTTGCCTTGTGGTTGCCAAGCAATGTT
Organism: Tragopan temminckii; assembly: GCA_028571105.1. Classification (NCBI taxonomy): domain Eukaryota; kingdom Metazoa; phylum Chordata; class Aves; order Galliformes; family Phasianidae; genus Tragopan; species Tragopan temminckii. Next base: position 5,482,298 of record JAOWBP010002052.1, on the reverse strand, counting down.
TGGAAACTTTGCATAAGAGTTCTTTCCTTTTTCTTAAACTGAATTAACAAAACAAAACAAACAAACAAAAGCAATCTCACAATCTAATTACCTTTTGCATTTAATACAGTCTTATGATTTTTAGAGATGACTCATGATATCTGAATGTTGGGAGTTGGCAACACTGCTAGATGAGGTGTTAAATGACTTCAAGATCTCCTTTAGTCATCAGTTTTATTTAAAAAAACAGTGAAGATACAATATACATAACCATAAAGTAAAGCTCATGTGAAGCTCATGCTAGATGCTCAAAATGATCTATTGTCTCCCTGAAGTAATTTTGACCTGAGAGTGGATATGTTAATAGCCACTCATACATTGACTTCAAAGATCCAGGAAAAAATATGATTGAGCATCTCTTTCAGGATGATGCTATACTACTGGAATGTCTTCCATTACTTTGTGCTGCAGCATATTACTTGAAAGTGATAGTATTTAAATAGTGTTGCTTAAATAGCACAGCCCATTGCCATCTGCTTTGGATATTTATTCTAAAAATTCAAAGGAAGGGCAGAAGTATATTAAAATAAATATTGCCTTCTTGAGCAGGTCTTATCAACTCTTCTTCTACTTTCTCCCCAGAGAACAAAAATAATTTATATTTCTGTTTTATGCATGATCTTGTGGTATTTTCTCTTGCTATTTGACTATTTCTACCTTCATTTGGCAAGCTCACGGCACAGTGAAGGAGGATGTTTAAAATTAAGTGCAGAATTATAAATCTTTGATAAAATACAGATAAATCTTTATATAATCTGTATTTAAAATCACTCAAAATCAAGAAGTCGTGTTCACAAATTACAAGCCAGCAGTATTGTTTCATGCCACCAGAGCCCTGTGCTAACAAAATTTACTGGATTTGGAACCTTGTTCTTAGGTCCCACAGCCCTGTGAACACAATCTAAGATCACCATATAAACTGTAAGGTGAAGTAAATATTACTAGTTGTAATCAGGACATTTTCAGCTAAGTCAGTTTTGCAGGTACCTGAGTCACTTGCGACGTGTTCTGAGACACAGAGGAGTTAGAAGGTGTAGGGCATTGCCCATGCTATAGGAAGAACTGCCTTCCTGCTGTATTGTGCTTTAGAGGTAGTGCAGTGCCCTCAGCTAATAAGCTGAAGGATACTTCTTTTAAATAAGTTCTAGTTATCATAAGCTCGATATGATAAAAAATGTGTAAATGAACAATATATTATAATAAAAAATGTAAATTTAGAAGCTGGCTCACCAGTTCATTACAAATGTCATGGAAACAGTATCAGCTTTAGTAACAATGATGAGATCATAGAAAAGGGCTTTAAAAACAACGTGGAATGATTCTGTGAATTTCTTGCCTGCTGTGCTCAATATTTTTAATGTGAACTTACTGATTAAGATATTACTATATATTACTAACAAATATCAGTTGCACTGTCAGATTTCACAGAAGGGGTCCCAGGATGAGGGGTAAAGCAAATGCCTTACTTTACATTGGGAAGGTGGAGTTGTGCTATATGTATTTTTTGTTAGTGTTTAAGGCCAAGTGGAAATGCTACAGTTATGCAGTTTGACCTTCTACATAACACAGACCAGAGAATTCGACTTAGTGATTCCTGCCCTTAGGCTGGATTTCAAAAGTGAAGATAAGTTTATTTCTTTTCTTTTCTTTTTATTTTTTTTCTTCCTTTTGATCCTGTAGTGTATTCTATGGCCTGAGTCTATCTCTTTGTTAGAGTGACGAGACTGTAATTTTAGGTTGTTTTGTTTTAAGAATATGCATATCTAGAAGTATACAGGTGTGTGTGCAGGAACATTTAAATCAGTTTGCATTTGAAAGAAAAATTGGCACCACAATAGATAAGATCTAAGATTCAAAAGAATAAATATATATATATATAAAAATACAAGTATATGTAGGCTCATAGGAAAATTGAGAGGGAAAAGATGGAAGAAGGCTGCAGGACCTTCACATGCAACTCACTATGGGCCTTTCTGGTGAAGTGTTTATACTTCATATTAAGTTTGTGTAGGGAAAAATGAGAGGCCTGCAGAGAGACACAGCTTGTCTCACCCTGAAGAAATTACCAAACATGCAGTGTAGGACACAGACTCATTTTAAAAAGATGGAATCAGGCCAGACACTTGGCACTTTGCAGGGAGGTTGAAAACTTTCTCACTTCTCCTACTGTGGGAAAAGGCTGGGTAGAAACACGTGTGCTGAGGAGTAAGTATTGGGCTTCCTGCTTTGCCACTCATTGCTGGATTAGAGCTTTGAGGTTTGAAAAGGTTTTACTTTGAAAAGTTTTTAGTGAAATCTTCACTGAGATTATTTTCCTTCACCTTATCTGAGGTATAAAAAAGAGAGACGCAATCACTGTACTTATTCTAAGAAGTCTGAGAAACACGATAGATTTCTGTGAGAACTTCAACACTTGTTTGTGCACTGCCAGTGAAGGCCTTCAGAGAAACAACTTATGTTAATTGATCTAATTGGTTAACTGGAAGTTGATCTGCCAGCTGATTTTAACAGAAAACCGCAGTAAACTTACCTTGTTTTGGACAGATAAATACTTAAGAAGTAAGAGTATATCAAAATGACTTTTTTCTTAAGATAGCTATCCTCTTCTTCACGGCTCCTGTGATAACCATGATCAGTCCAAATGACCTCCCAATGGGCCATTTTATTGATCCTTCCCAGCAGGAATTTCAGTCTAATAAGTAGGTCAGGATCCAGTTGGTCAGATTCCTATTTGAATGCATGACAGGGGAATTTCGGCATTAACATGAAAAGGGTTCTTTTTCTTGTTTGAGTTATGTCTAGAGGGCAGGCACAGCAGTTAAAAAAAGAAAAGAAAAGAGAAGTAACAGTGGGAAGGATAGAAAGGAAGATGAAGTATTAAAATTTACTCTTCCGAGTGACAGCATAGCGGAGACTCCATAGTTTCTACTATGCCATTTCCCATCTACAACGAGTTGTCTTGCTGCAGAGAGTCCCAGAATATTTTGTAGCCCCCTTTAAGTTGTGATCTCCTACTTATCATCATACTGCTATCTCTTTGGAGTGGAAGAGAGGATGTGTTCATACATTCTGCCCTCCCAGAAACATAGATGGCCCAGGGGGAAAACCAAACTTGCTCTAATGATTCCTGCTTCTTCCTTTTTTTCCAAGTGCCATGTCCTGGGAAGGAAGTTCATACAGATTTCCCAGTGCTCCTCTGGCACTGGGACAGGAAATTTAACCTAATTTTACTAATTCACACATAAGCTTTTGATGAATAGAAAATGAAGGGGTGTGTCATTTTGTCCAGTGAAGTTGGGGGTGATGAGCTTAAACCAGCAAATATATTGCAGAAAAAATAGCAACCTGGACTAAAACCAAGTTTGTATTGGTGAACTATTAGTCCACTGTTCATTATGATGTCTCATTTCAATCCTAATAAGGTGGAACTCGATGAAATAATTACCTTGAACTATAAGATTCTGTCTTCCCACAACAAAAGCTTTATAGTATGGTATCATCTCATCAAGCCCTTCCCTTTTCATAATAGTTACTAGCTTTCTTTCAAAGGGGATGTTTTTATTTACTAATTTAATTAAAATGGCACAGTCACTGGAGACAGGTAGTACCTATCAGGATTTATCTAGGGATGGCAACCATCTACAGATAGTTCTTAACGTGGTAGGAAAGAATTGCAAAAAAATGTCACAGTGATGTCTTACTGACAAATCTAGTACAAAATCAGTACTACTATGTGTACTGTGATTCAAAAAAAGATGAAATTAACTATTACTGAAACATTTTTTGCATAATAAGTTTCAATGGGGCACAAAGCTAGATAATTTCCAAAAGGTGGATTGTAGTATCTGGATACAGGGATACAGGGCCAGCTAAATGTGATTCAAATCACCACTTGTGTGTGACAGAGGTCACTTGCATAATTTGCTGACCATTTGTCTTAGACCAGAATACAGGAGCATTAGTGAGTATTTCAGTTGAAGAGCTTCTGGATTTTTTGTTTGCTTTGCTCTTTTTGCTAGCTCTCGGTGTTAGAATATGTAAAACTTTTCACCACACAGTTGCCCGCACCTGCACCACGCAGGTTTTTTAAAAGCCCTTTTCCAAAAAAAGGATGTGATCTCCTAGTTGAGCAAATGTCTTCTCACTTTTTTGAGGAACCTAAAATTGCTGGATTTATGATCATTCAGTAAAAAAGAGGGATGGTGGACGCTACCTTCACATTTTTCTATAGATTCCAGTTTGAAAGATTCCAGTTTGCAGCAGTATGTTATAGATAGCATATAGTTTAGGGTCTATTTTTCTTTTTTCTTCACTGCAAACTTCAAATGAGGAATTTATTTATTTTTCTCTGGTGAAAGCTCCTTGGTTTTGAAATTGAATTGAAACAACACAAACTACATGGGGATGTCAAAGGGCTCAATTTATTTCTATTTTAATCTGAAGGAATGCCAAGATTGAAGAAACTGTAGAAGAACTGTGTTTTAAACAATAAAGACTCCTTGAAGGAATTGCAAGTTGTGATGGCATGTTATGGAACTAAGGAGTATCAAGGAAAAGAAGACAAAATATATTAGCAGTTGAGACAGAAACAAATTTAGCAAGTCAAGAAAGGAATTACTAAAACAAATAAACAAACAAAAAAACACTTTACAATGATTTTTCGCCGAGGATCGCGGCTTCGGAGCTGGTCCAGCCAGAAGCGCAGCGACTGACCGCGAGGTACAAGGGCGTTCCGCTCGGTTCCCTCACTCAGGGATCCGCGTGAGAGCAGAGCAGCCGGGCAGCTCTCGGCCGGGCAGTTCTCGCGAGA
>JAOWBP010002052.1:5431967-5455631 GCA_028571105.1 Tragopan temminckii | reverse complement strand
GCTGGATGTGGCTCTGGGCAGCCTGGTCTGCTGGTTGGCGACCCTGCACATAGCAGGGGGTTGAAACTCGATGATCATTGAGGTCCTTTTCAACCCAGGCCATTCTATGATTCTAGGATTCCTCTATATTCCTTGAGGATTTCTTGACCCTATAAAATTAGGCTTTCTCATACTAGCATTTTTCATTTATGTATTCAGCAAGTGTATTTCCAAAACTGATAGTTCTGAGGGCAGAGAACACGAATCTGTCACTTTTCAGTTATCTCTTTTACTTTTACACAAGAAGTCTGTGTTCTTTTCTAGTAATGCATTACATACAGCCCACAAGTTCACCTTTTCAGGAGACCATGCTCGGGTGCCATTTCTAATTTAATTAGTTCTTTGTACAGTCTCTCTTCTAAGCCCTTGTAACCTAAAGCTTGAGAGATAATTATTTCCATCCCTGAAGAGGTACCTTTCAAAATCCCTTTGCATTTTGTGGGTTAAGTGTTTAATGTTTCAGCTGGAGATTGGTAATCTCGAGAACAGAAGCTGAATGGAGCACTTTGTATTCAGTGCCCATCCATTTAAAATATTTTTTACCTCTTGGCGCTAAACTTTCTCTTTTTTTTTATGAAAAATATCTTTGGATTTTCCAGTGAAGAGGAACTGGAGGTTATTTTTACCCCCTTGAATTGGAATAAATAGAGGAAGAGTGCCTGGCTGACAATGGATCTGCAGCAACACAATTCCATGGTCCTTATTGTCTTTTGTTTCTCATCGAGTGATATATGTCTTTAAAGTAATATAGAACTGCTAAAAGAAGAAAGGAGAGTGCTGCTAAAAGTGAAAGAGCAAATAAATTCAAATCTATTTCTTGAGTCAAATAAATTGTCTTGAAACAAACAAACAAACAAAAAAAAAGACCCTGTGCTGGCAAGAAGACTTAAAAAAATTTAGTCTATCAAGGTATTTTATATGTGTGAACAGGCAGGTATTCTAATGTGAATTTTTAGTTGTATGCTGTTATGAAAATGATTTTTAAAAAAAGGAGCTTTTTGGGAATCAAAACTATTAGCGATTTTACTGTTGGGAAAGCATAGCTTATTTAATAGGCCTCTCAAAGTTGTTTTTTCTCTGCCTCCAAGCCAGATTGGACACTGGCACATAAGATGATTGCAAGCTGTGTGTTTTCAAAGAGGTTTAAAGTAACAAGACCACCCCAGTTGCACCACTAACACTGCTGCTGCCCTTAGAAAAAAAATCTTTAAGTGTTTGTATTGCAAAGACAGTGAAGTAATTGAGGAGACTTGTTCAGGAAGCAACTTATGAACATTTCCTTACCCGAGAGCTCTTAGGTCAAGAACATGAAAGAAAATATAGCTGAAAGGAACCTAGTAAAACCTTAATGGAACAGCACTGATTTTCTGATTTGTGTTTTTCTTTATTTTTTTTCCTCTTCTTCTGTTTTAATATATTCTTTCTGCCTTTTCTATCAAATTACAGTATTCCACACATTGCCTAAGAAGTTAAAAAGAAATGATTGAGCAATTAAATGGGTTTCCAGCAGCTTTGGTTAGAAAGCCATTGGGCTACAGGGGGAATATGCTGGCAACAAACAACTGGTATAATTTAATGAGGTTTCACTGAGTAATCTGGGACATCCAGCAGGTTTTTGCTATAAGGGTCTACATCAGAAGGCCTCTTTAATAAGTGTGCTGTTATTGGCTTTTGGAGTTGTCCTCACAGTGCAGTTATGAAGGGCCTTATGCTGATGCTGATCTCTGGTCCTCGAGTTTCTGTTGTGCACTCATTTAATTAATTAGTGAAAAACAGAGCCAGAGGATAAGTGACTCTGAGGTCTTAGACTTTCTTTTCACATTGCATTACTGACAGAGAACTTGAGAAGGGACAAGGTGACCTTGTTTATAATACTACTTAATTTTGATTTAATATAATGAAAAATCTCCTGTCCTCTTCTTTCATATACTCCTGGAGTTATGAATAGTGAATTTCTTCAGGTTTGGATGCTTTTTTAAAGAAGATGATCTTCCATTGTAGAAAAGGTTATCAACTTTACCAAACTCCTATCTTACTACAGTCATAATGCTATAGAGACAAAAGTGTTGCACACATTGAATGACATTATTTAAGTATTCATTTTTTCAAAAACTAAATGGCAATGCATCAGTACATACATAGATGTATTTCTCTGGGATGAACTACCATGAGGAAGTTATCATATAATCATAGAATCTAACAATAACCTGAGTTGGAAGGGACAAAAAAAACCTCAAGTCCAGCTCCTAGCTCCATATAGGACCACTCTATGTCTGAGAGCATTGTCCAAACATTTCCTCAACTCCAACAGGCTTGGTACCATGACCTCTACCCCAGGGGGTCTGTTCCAATGCCCAACCATCCTCTGGTGAAGAAACTTTTCCTCTTACCCAAGCCAAATCTCCCTTGTCATTCCTTCAGGTCCTGTCACTGTCACCAAAGAGATCAGTGCCTGACCCTCTGCTCCCCTTATCAGGAAGATGAAGGCTGCTATGAAGCCTCTCGTTGGTCTCCTCTTCTCTGGGCTGAACAAACCAAGGGACCTCAGCTGCTCCTCATATGTCTGGACACTTTATCATATTTGTCGCCTCCCCTTTGGACACTTTCTAACAATTTCCTAATCCTCTTCATTTTTGCACCCATGTTCAGATGCTTTTAAATAATTACACTTGTATTTAGGAAAAAAAAAAATGTAATTACTTTTAAACGCTTTGTCATTGTAAATGGTGTGAAAGATATTTTAAAAAGGATTTGGAGGGTTTTTTAAAACCTCAAATTCCTAACTGATTTTGCTTTAGCTTGAGATTGAGGTGGTTAATCTCTTAGGTCCCTTTCAATCTATTCTACCCTGTGATCCTCTGAACATGTTAGAGATGACAGTGGATACTCTCGATCCATTTCTTGAGGAAGCATCAATAAAACCTATTTCAGCAGAAATTCATTGTCTGCTTCTTTTTCCCGCATAGCCTTATTTTCACAGGAAGACTCGTCTTTACTCTTTTCTGATATTGGACAGTATAGGAGATGAGTTTTGTCCTTCGCTAGGCTAAATTTGTAAGCCGAACTTTGATTTACAGTACATTTTTTCCTATTCCACAGAAAACAAAAGCTGAAGCTCTTCTGCCCCCATGTTCCCTCCACCCCTAAAACTACAGCAATTTTCTTTATAGAATCTTAATCTCTTTATAATAGGCATGACGTGGCCTCGAGGAGCTCTGAGGGAGAAGGGAAGAAAGGGCCTTGTTTTTCCACCCTTCAGAGGACATTTCTCTTTCATCACCCATTGGGTAGCCTGCTCACTCTCAGACTGAGACAATCCTCACCTCAGGTGTATGAGGGCTCCCAGAGGTGTTGAATCATCTCTGTGATCCCAGGAGGATCCAGTCTTTTCTGTTTTGCTTCATCTGCCAATGGATCATCTTCCATGGATTCCTAAATGTCCACTGCTGGATGGGGAATCAATAGCTCAATGCCATTTTCTTCCCAGTGGAAACTGTTCCATATTATGCTGTAGTCTAGAAGATTCACCTTCGCTGGTTCCTTGATATCCGCCACTGGATAAGGGATCAACAGCCCCCTGAGATGGCCTGCCCAATGGGAACTGCAGGTTGTCATGCTATAATCTGTTCAATTCACCCTCTTGGGCTTCTCACCCTTGTCAAGATGATGGGTGTGTTCAGACCCTGGTTCATTCTCTCGGCTAGGGGCACACCTGTGCCTCTTGTTCTCTGGATAATAGGCATTCCTCTGCCCCACACTGGCCTGTGGCCCGTGGACATTCCTAAGCTTCAAAGTATTGCACGATGGGAACATCTTGATTCCTCACTGTTGTTTTGATGATAGGCATATTATTCTCCCCATGTTATCCTCTTGGTGGTGGGCATGCCTGGGCCCCACATCAGTCTCTTGGTGGTGTTTATATATGGCTCCCACACTGTTCTCTGGATGCTGGGCGTACTTGTGCCCCACACCATTCTCTTGATGATGTGCATGCCTACATCCCATGTCATTTTGGGGCAATGAGCATGATCAGCTGAGTAGGAGTGGGGCAAGAAGGACATACAATAACAGACAAGATACCCATTTAAGTGTATGGTACCTATTACTGGCTACTGATACAGAGCGTCTGAATAGGGATGGGGCTACCCGTGTCCTGTTTTTAACTCCTGCCTGAGGGTGCCTTTGATTGGAAATGATGTTGCTTCTTCCTTGAACCTGTAAAGTGAGTAGGAGAGAAGAAAGAATAGGCTTCCAACAACTGAAACTGCTGCAGCAAGCAAAGGTGGCACTTTCCTAAAATATCAGTAGTTGTTGAAATAAAGGAACTTACATGTAGCTTAACGGGACTGTTTTCCACCAAATGTTCATTTTCAGTCAGTGTGCATACTTTGCTTCAAAAAAAAAGTGTCCTACTTCTAAAGTGTTCCAGCTTGTTTGAATCACTCTGTTATCATAACTTCTTCATTAGTGCACTAATATTTGAGGTGCTTAATTTCTAGCTTTAACACTGTTGGCTTTTCTTTTTGTTTTACTGCTTTGTTCCAGCCTCATGACCTTATAAGTCTTCTTTGCTTTTTAAATTGTTTTTTCACTTTTAGTTGTGATAGTAAAAGTTGTGGGTACTTTTCCATCACATTCATGAAGATCCCAAGAAGTTATCTACTTTCTTAACATAACCTTAATAGCTGAACCTTAAAAAGAGGTATGTTAATCAAGACCCAGTTGATTTGATATTTCTGTCAAAAGAATATCTTTGACTGGAGCTCCCTTTGGATAACTATGATTAATAATCCATTGGCTTGTAGCATTAGGTGATTAGAGGAGATATGGTACTTTAGACAGTGTGCTCAAAAAAAACCCACCTGGTATAAACCAAGACTGAATGAGAGTTTAAGTGACGATGTTTCTTTACCTTTAAGCAAATGTTTTTAAAAAGCACTGTATTTTAATCATATAATTAAGCAATAAAGATGCACACAGGCCACTACATAAGCTGCTGGAAAGTTGTTTGGAAGTTAGCCTGATGATGTCTTCTTTTTTGTTTGATTTTGAGAGGCTTTTCAGGTATAGGTGCTCAACTTGTGTACAGATACAAACACAGTTATAAACATTGTAGGCAGGCAGTTGAAAGGATGCACACAGAATAGCTGAGGAATATGTTTTGCATAGGGAGCTACTTGAAATATTTTACGAGGTTTTTTTTTTTGTTTTTTTTTTTCCCCTCAGATGCCCTAGAGAAAAACAGAAGTCTGGCATTGCTTCCTCTAAGAGCTGAAAGCCTGGAGCTGGAGCCAAAAGTCTAAAATAGAAATGGGCAACATAGGAGAGTTTGTTGGTGATTAACATAAACCTTCTGACAAAGTTCCTAATTTAGGTCAGTCCTAAATAAAAAATCATATGAGCTAGGAAGCAGTGGAGAAAAACTTGTGGGAGAAAGAGCACAAGTTGCTTTCTCCTTAGCAAGCTTTATCACAGAACTGACTCACTGCCTAAAACTGGTTAAACAAGGATGCTCAGGTGTTCAGGAGGCAGATGCCTTTACAGGTATCTGCTTAAGGAAAATCCACACCTTTCATTAAAAAAAAAAAAAAAAAAAGATGCTTTTCTACATTAATGGGCCAACTTGTCTTATCCAGAAAACTTTGATCAAAAACTCTGGTGGTTCTTCAAAGCTGATCTTAACCACTGTGGGTGAAAAGCCAAAGAGAAAATTGTGTGAAGGTTTTTGTTACCTCCTGATTTTCCTTGAGCTGGAAATGCTAGAAGAAGGGCTTTACTGTTTCCCATGTTTTTGTATCCCCTGTTTCTCATCGCACTTAAGGAAAAGAGGATTACAGTTCATGATTGTGAAATCTCTTTGTTGATGAGAGAGCAACATTACATGAACAAAAGGACAGTCTTAGAAGTAGGTGGTATTACTATGCCTTCTGCATTTTTCCACAATTAGCATAAACTTGGACTTAGTGGTGAGAAGTCCCTAGCCTGTATTCTTTAGCTTAACTGCCCTTACCTTATCTGCACTGCATGGAGGTCAGTGATGTCCATCATTTCACAGGACTTGCCTTCATACTTTGGTTTAAAAGAAAATGTTAGGTAGATTGCAGGAGTGCTTTCTGTTGCCTTTTTCTTAAAAGTTGTGTTCTCCACCCCCTGCCTCAGGTACAAACTAATCTGAGAGGAGTGTTGGTTGCTAATGCAGAGAGGCAAAACCGAACCTGGTGAGCCCCTATCCATAAAGTCAAGGATAGCACTGCTGACATATAAAGTCAGTCGATTCACAGGGGAGTTTAAGTGCCTTCCACTCATCCAAAACTATCTCAGGAAGTTTTATGAAACTCTGCAAAGCTGTTGTAGGATTGTAGTGGATGGGAAGACCCAAGAAACTGGGTGGAGTGGTGAGAAAATGTTAAGAATAGCTGGCAATTAATCTTAGCTCCTGGGACTTAGGGACTTTCCAGTGCTGGCAGGTCTCAGTATGTGTGTTGTTATTCAGGCTACATGCCAGGAATGCTTATTGCTGTCTGCTGAGTGTGTTGGAGAAGTCATTGTACAGGCACTGTCACTCAAAGGAAGCACACCACACCATAATCATTGGTTTAACAGTCATTTTGCAGACAATGAACGCTGACATTTGGAGAGTAAATGGAGCAAACAGTAGAAAAGGGTGGGTGGNNNGGGAAACCTTTGTCTTTTTGGTAGTTAAGACCATTAAATCTGTTAGCATACATTGTCTGTACATGGGTTTTGTGATGCTGTTGCAGTTATGATAATGACAGTGCTGTAAGAGAATGCTAGGGCATGTGGGGAAAAACTGATTATTGAAATAACAACAGCCTTTTGCAGGGAAAAAACACTCTATCTGTCCTGTAAGAATGTACTTAAAAATACTGTAAAGAAGGAAATCCAGGAATGAGAAAGGGGTGGCAGAAAAGGGGAAGATGTGGTTTAGAGGGAATTAAAGATGCAAGTTACTATGCAAATTTTAACAAAGCCTGGACCTCAGTCTTTATTTTTTGTAATACATTACTCATTAGCTGTGACAGCTGTGCTGTGCCCTCGCTGCTGCAGTACCTCAGTGTTATGAAATAAGCACAGGGAGCTGGGATGAGTGGTGAGACCAACCAAGAGAGTGAAGAGAAGGGGGTCTCTTCCTGACCCAAGCCAAGAAAAGAGTCATAGCTATGGTAGGCATGTGTACATGTTCATGCTGCTCCATCAGATCACTCACAGCTATCCCCTGCTCATTACCCCTCGTTTGGCCCTCTGAGGAGTTGCCAAGCCACGCAGCCCCTGGGCCAACCAAGCTGTACACTGGATGGGCTGCCCTGGTGCCCAGCAGCAAAGCTGGCACTCCCTGGTACATTGCCTCCACCACATCCCACCTGTCACTCTTCAGCCATCCCAGTATGCTGAGGCAGCTCCAGGTGAAAGGAAGAGGCAGGAGGCAGAAAAGCAAACAGTGCAGCGAGCAGCAGCCTCTCTGTGGTTACTGTGGAGCCAGTCAGCCACCTTATCTTTGGGACTTGATTTGCAGATTACCAGCTAGTCACTGCCTTAGATGTGCAGGACGGGATCACTGCCACATTTTGCCACGGGCCTTGAGGGAACACAGATAGTGCTCTAGAACTCTTTGAGGAGAGCCTCAATTAATTAATTATTGTTTTTTCTGTCAGACTGTAAAGTCTTGCAGATCATTATAGATTATTTTTACATTCTAGTGCTGGTTGCACCAGCTCTATATCATCAGACCTCCTATATCTATCTTTCTGGCCAGCATCCTCTTTCCCATGCAGTACTACTGTTATAAAGTAAATGTAGTTTTCTGTCTGATAATTCTGCTCTTCCCACTATGGCTGCAGCCTTATTCTAGTGACTTCAGAAAGTTCAACCATGTCCTTAGTTTATTCAAGGAATGTTAGTGGTAAACTATAGGTAAAGAATATAAAGGATGTGTCAGGCTTGGTTTGAGTAGCTTAAGTTTGTGACTCATGGTTGTAGAAGTCTCTTCAGGAGTTATATTAGTGGTGCTTTTCACTCCATCCTCTTTTGTTCAAGACATCCTTTCTCCTTGTTCCACTGGTAGTGAGGTTTCCTCCCCTGCTTTTCAATGATAACATGGTGCCCATCATCAGTGTAATGGCTTACTTCCCAAAGACAACATAACACATGAAGGGAGTGTTGCCTCTAGCTTGGAGAACTTCCAGCCTTGGTCTTCTGAACAGTATCTTTTTTTTAATCCACCATTGGAATTCAATCCTTTGACGGCTTTCTTCTCTCAAAAAGAACCTATTTCTGCCTTAAAAATGCCTGCAAAAGAAGCAGTTACCTTGCTACCACTTCCTTTGTTTCTTCAGTGAGGGAGTTACCCTAGCAGAAAAATACTCTTTGAAAGTCTTTGACTCTTCAGAAGCTTGCACACTGCTAGGAGCAAGAGGTTGGAGAATTAGGTCAAGAAAGAGAAATTTTTGCATTACGTAATGGTCTGTTGTGGGAAGAGCTATATGTGTCATGTAGACATGAAAGGTCCATTTGATATAATCAAAACTCTCAAAACAGTGTCCTGGAGAAGCACGGGAAGAATACTAACCTCAACACACTCATTACTCTGAGAGATGGAGCTTTCCTGTCGAAGGGTTGGAGCAGGGTGTGTAAGCAGGGTGTGTAACACAGGGAAGAGCTGTACCGAAGGGCTGAACACCAAGAGTTAAATGTTGTAATAGGAGTATTTTTAATGTCAAAGTCCTCCTTAAGGTTTCACAGTGTATACATATGACCAATTTGTAGCACTGATTTTAACTTGTGATATGTAGATAGCTCCAAAGCAGTCATAAAAGCATATAAAGTAATTTATAGAGAACGTACATATACATTACAAAGAAAAAAATAACAACTGTGGTATATAAAATGTTATTTGAATGCTTATGTAAAGCTAACATCTGGTGTCATCATCGAGACAAGATGTTAGAGAGTGATAAGAAAGACAGTGATGTTACTAATGCTATTGACTAGCAAGAATAAGTAGCAGGAATTCATCCCTTTTGTGTCGTCAAATTCTGAACACACGGTTAAAGCTAGAAAAGAGTATTTGTGTCAGGGAAGAACACAACGGAATGTCGTTTTTCTTCAGTATTTCCTATGTTGAGTTTTTTTGCCTTTTATTTTCTTACAAAGAGGTCTGTCTGTTTAGCACTGAGGCTGAAATTGCCTGTAATTTCCATGGGCAGCAAATTTTGCATTTGCAGTACAATTAGTAATATTTTCCCAACGACAGGCTTGTGAACTCAAAAACTCAGAGAAGCTAACTTCTGGGATGCATCGTGATAGGTAAATGGAATTGGTGTTCAGAATTCAGTTACACAGCATTGCCCTGCGGCCCTTATGAGAAAACCCTAGCATTCTGTATTACATGTACAGACAGTGTAATGCTATCAGAAGAGATTCCATAAGTGCACGCGGTAGGTGGGACTCACCCTGAGCTGAGGGTATCTTTTAAATTAACTGCTGTTTCTGAGCCATTAAGTATGACCCACTGAAGGATGCCTTCAGCTTTAAGCATCCTGCTGAGTAATCATAAAGGAGGAGGGAGTAGCATTGTTGAGGACAGGAGGTTAAGAAGTAACCTGACCAGAGAAGAAGCCAAACTAAACAAAGGTTCAGATCTATAGCTGAAAATAGTATAACTTACCATTTTCCTCTGCCAGTGGCTGACTCATCACTTTTTTTTTTCTTTCAAACCACAGCGAATCATTCCCAAAAATGGAAGTGCAACCCTCTGTTTTCTACACTTCTGTCCTTTCCCCCATCTGGGGAAAACTTGCTTTTTTCACGCTGCATTTCTCATGACACATTTGGCTGGAGGGTTTCATCACAACTTTTCTGCTGGGGGCTATTTGTTTTATCTTGCATTTTGTGGTAGATAACAGACCTATGTGCTGTATAGATCAGACTAGGCAAATTTTGCCACAGATTTCTTTAGGCACAGATAAAATGCCTTAGTCTCCCCCTCATGTCTTCACTTGAAGCAAAATTGTAAAATGTCATGATGTTAATGGGAATGCTGAATGATTTCTGTGTTTCCTTTACTCCTCAGCTGGCCACTTGTGTACACTAATGAGACACACTAATATTAAAGGTGGAATTTGGAGCACAGCAGAGGCCAACCTAATAAATCTGCTTTTAGCTCAGGCTCTGCCATGATATTGCTGTACCCTGGGGGAGGAAGAGGAGCAGCTGAGCGTTGAGCCTGAGGGACAGAAAGGGAAACCATCCAGGGGAAGGCATAGAGACAGGATCTCAATTGCTGAGGGCTGGAGGCAAAAAAAAGCTTCTGAGGGAGCTCTGGGGGCAAGAGGATGTGCAGACTTCACTGTCAAGAGGTGGCTGGGCTGCAGTGAGATTGAGTAGTTTGGAAGTTAAAGGATCTTTATACTTAACAGAGACTGTATTAATAAATAAATTAGGAGGAGAAAGGAAGGTCTTGCTACTTAAAGCTTTTCCTCAGAATTTTCTTTAGAAGGTTGCCTGCATTTCAAAGCCTTTTCCAGAAGGACAAAGCAATCCATTCTTCTTCTTCATCTAGTATAGCAGAGATTTTCTCCTCACCAAACTCTAGCCCTTCTTCAAGCAACGGGCAGGACCAGCTGACCCTGGGAGGTCTCTGCAAACATGACTGGTGATTCCATGATCTTGAACACTGAGAGTAAAGCCTATACTCTGTTCACACCAGTGAGAAAGTTACCTGCTCTAGCAGGAGAGTTGGACTAGATGGTCTTTTGAGGTCCCTCCCAATCCCTGCAATTCTCTGATTCCGCTCAGGCAATCAGGGAAGCTGGAATCTTACCCTGAAAGGGAACCGATTTCAGAAGGTCATGGCCGAGAGAGGAAAGGCAATTTATATACGTGAAGGTCTCTGTAACTTACAAGTTTGAATTTGGTGGATGTAATCTACTATACCTTGTTTGCTAAGCTAGAGCTGTTTGGCCCCTGTGATGTACATACCTGCTTCCCACTAAGCAGAAGTTCTTACCCATACAGCACCGCCCTGGTTTCAGCTGAGATAAATTTCTTCCTGTTGTGATGCTGTGTTTTGACCTTAGGAGAAAAACAGTTTTGATAGCACACCAGTGTTTCTAGTTGTTGCTGAGCAGTGCTGTACAGAGCCAAGGATGATTCAGTTTTTCAGCTTCTTGTACTGTCCTGCCAGTGATGGGTACTGGGGGTCACAAGAAGCTGTGAGGGGACAGAACCAGGACAGCTGACTTAAACTGGCCAAAGGGATGTTCCATGCCATATGACATCATGCAAAAACTTTAAAAAACTGTGGGGAATTGGCCAGTGGAATAACTGCTACTTGCAGACTGGCTGGGGATCAGTCAGTGGTTGGTGACCAATTGCATTGTGCATCACGTGTGTTGCAAATATATAGATAAATAATTATTATAATTACTATTATTTTTCCCTTCCTCTTCTGACATCTTAAACAGTGTTTATCTCATCCCATGAATTTTTCTTTTTTCTTTTTTCTTTTTTTTTCTCGAATTCTCTCCCCAATCCCACTGGATGGGGAGAGTGAATGAATGGCTGCGTGCTGCTGAGCTGCTGCTGGGTTAAACCACAATAAGCACTTATTTAGAGGCTGGTTGATAACTCTTCAGCAGAGCCAAAGATTTGAGTTGTCACTGTAACATGCTGGCCTCTCCACTTGTTCATATTCCTTCCTATTATGTGAAAGAGTAAAGAATGCTTTAAGGAGCTAGATAATCACTGTTACATACTTCACTCACCTCCAGGGCAGGCAGGTAAGCAGGTTGGAGCTAGCTGTGTCTGTTCCACCCTTAAAGAGAGAGACTTGGGCTTAAGAGTTGCAAGTCTGGTGCTGTCATGAGCACCAAATCCACACAAGTGTGAAAGAAAAAGGCTGCTGGAAGAGATCAGTCATTCTCCAGAAGGGCCACTGGCTTGGACTGAAAACCCTATCAAAGTCAGAACATATAAATCTGTAGAAGTGAAAAGTTATAGAGCAGCTCTGAAACTATGATGAATTGGAGACTTTGTGGATGCCAAAATCTTCTCTGAAAAGTCACTTGCAAGCACTAAATTTTAGTATCCCTCTCTCACTCAGTGGTTGGGTTTTTTTGTGCCTTCAGTAAGAAGGTCGTGATTTGTAGCTATTCAGAGTAGTATGTTTTCCTGAAGTTATTTAATACCAATTGTTTCTCCTCAATCACATTCAGAAGAGACTTTGTAGAGGGAGGACTAGCAAATCTCTGGAAAGCAGATCTGAACAGCTGCACCTCATCACTGTGAAAGATTAGGAAGGGATGAAGACTCAGGCTTTTGGCTGAAGTTGGCCAAAGTAAATATTGAGTGGAATTTTTAGGGGTTGTGATGAAAATAAAGTAGCAAAGAAGTAAAGCAGTCAAATATATTCAAATCACTGGTTGAACCATATATTTGCATTTTTTAAATCTGATTGGGTTAAGTCAGATCACCATCTGTTTTGGACAAAAAAGATCTTACATAAGTGGGATTATTTATATTAGAAATTATTCCTTGATGTGAGTGGAGCTATTGCAATCAAGTCCGATGTTTGTTATATACTTGTTTTAGTTTGTTGGGGTTTTGGTTTTTTTTGTTTTTGTTTTTTCCCTCATTTAGACTTGGAGCTTTCTGGAAAATAATGCCCTTTAAAATGTATAAAATACAATTGATAGTGATTCCTCATAATCATATGTCTTATGATTATACTAAAGAAATTATATGAAGAACTTATACTAAAGAATTTAAATGTTGAAAGGAAACATTATGATCTTTATAGGACTATTCATTTTTACATGTATTGCACTGAATTTAGATAAAGAGCATACATTCCCATGAAATACTTTATTGGAGCTCAAATTAGCATTTCATTTGGCCAGTTCTACTCTAAGCAGAACTGTGGGTCTGATGTTTCCTACCGATTATTATTTTTTTTAATCAAAAATAAAAGTTTGCTGTATGTTACATCAGTTGGTGTTTACTTGTTCTATTCCATTTGGGAGGAAAGACTGTACTATGGGAAATATTTCTTCAGCTGAGATGGCAATGGGTTTGCCTAGAGTTTGGGGAGAATTTCTACAATCCAAATTGCTTTCAGCACCAAAGCTCAAGTACTGGAAGTAGCTTTCCTTCATCATCTTGGCTGGGCAGACACACCTGGAACTCCAGGGTGTCACATCCCAAGTAGCACTGCACCCAGCTGCTAGACCAGCTAGAGGCAGCACAGGCCACCTTTCATCAATTAGCCTTTAAGAAGGTGGCAAGGGCAGCCCTGATATAACAGCTTAAGGGGCTGAACACCACAAGAGGTGGAGTTCCATTAGCTTTCCCCAGTGGATGTGGACTAGAACAGCCTAAGGACTCTTGCTTTCTGCAGCAGCAGAAGCAGCACACTCTGAGAATTAGCTGTGCTTTGACAAAAGCTTATGTTTCTAGTGGGGCTAGAAAGACAACCAGTCCCCATGCCCACGTCCCCAAGTCCTCATCCCTACAACCCCATGTTCCCCATCTCATTTTGGGAAATATATGCAAATTTAAAAATTGTTGATGTTCTTAGACTACTAGAAGCACGTAAAGTCATAGCAGTTATTTAATCAAAAACTTGACTGCTGGCATTAAGCAAGATAGCATTCTTTTTTTTCCCTCAGTGATGCTGTAATAAATACCTGGGTTTAGAATAAACTTTTGTATTGTTACATGCATGTTGTTATATACACTTTACAGTACAGTTCTTTGTTGCTCAACAACATTTCTACAATTATTTATTTACCACCATTTTTACATTGCTGCTGCATTCCTCCTAGAGGAGGAATGAACCCATTTGCTGAGGACTGTATATTTCCTGCCCTATTGAGCTATAGCACCTATAGTTATTTCTGGCCTCCTTGTACTTACATGTCTTCTTTGTCAGACGTGTGCTTGAGTTATGATCGCCTTGCTGCATTCCAGCTATTATGAAGCTGCTCTTGACTGATTCTCCAAGAACTGCCATTAAATCTCTCCTGATCCTATGTCTCATTTTTCAAACCACATGGGAAGACAAACTGTGTTCTTCTTACTATTCATAGTTGATCACACTGCTTAGGAACAATGCATGTCAGCTCTAGGCTTTAAGTGCTAAATAACATTATTTAATAAACACTTAGCTATTTTGTCCAAACAAACTCCATCAAAATGTTGAAAAATTTATTGTACCACTGGGACAGTTCTGCCGTAGTCAGTTTTACTCCTCTCTCTTCTTTCATTTGTGCTTTAGGAAAGAAAAATAATATAATCATTTTTAGCATTCAAATATTTGTTCTGGAGCCTGGAGAAGAGAAATAGTAACACAATGTAAATGATATCTTTAAAAAAAAAAAAGCAATCTTGCAGACAGTGTTATATTAACCCTTCAGCAACACCTATCAGTCCTTTGGCTGTTGACAAACATTGCCAATTAACATTGGCAAGATAGCTAACTACAGCTCCAGGCAGTATTTTCATCCAGTCTATTGCCAGTTGAAGGCTTTCTTCTCTTAACCTCTTTACAGCCTGGTAGCACCAAGTTTAACATGTACAAACTGTGGAGTTTGAAATTCAGTGAGAAGAGAAAGAAACTACTTGTTTTCTTCTTATTAAAACAGTTGATGAATAACTATAATAGTGAAGTGGCTTCAGTTCTGATAGATTTTTTTTCCCCCCCAATTAACTTGCATATTTCAGGATGCTTTTTTAAAATTCCTTGTCTTCCATTTGGCAGATTATTCTTTCTTAATTTCTTCTACTTACAGCAAGGACACTCTGGGGATGGACCTAACTGGTGGTACAAAACCTGGGTAATTAATTATGCTGTTTGCTGGGGAAAGAAGAATATTACTTCTGAAGATGCAGCAGGCACTTTATTAAGTGATTGTACCAGCTGGAAACAAATTACTGGCTTTATTTTAAACTATAATTCAGAAGTTTAATACTTTTAGTTCAGTGAGAAACAAATATTTAGGAAAATTACAGTTCATGTGTTCTTATGATGTTTACATGGGCATGTTAGCTTCATACAATTCCTCATGCTGATGTTGTTTGCATTGGTTTTGATGAGACTCTTAGTACCTGCAAGTTCGAAGTTGACTCTTACCTCTCTTCTATCCGATACCACAACTAATTTTGGAGTGAGGAAGAGAACATGCACCAGGTGGGCTGTGTTTCTAGTAAGTGATTTCCTTGAGCACATTAAAGGAACCTTGCCAAGAAAATATCACTGTAGCATTTTGAGTCCAGCTGGCATTGTATCGGAGGCTGTTGAGGGAAGGAGAGAACAGCAGTGAATTTGACTCTCAGTATGCTCTAGAAATTGTTTTAGTCTCAGATTTTGTGGAATAAACAGGCAGCTTGTGTGCACAGTTTCAATTGTGATTTGCACATTCATTTTTTCCATCTGAATGTAGTCCCGAAAGCACTATCAAACAAATTTCAGTTCTCTGGTTCAACCGCTTGGGTGTATAAGCACCCAGAATGTGAACGTGCTGATGAGCAACAGTCTGGAGAAAACTCTAAGCCTTCATTTCCCAGCTTTCCAAGACAGAAATTGATAAGAGAAGGTTTAAAGCAACAGTAGGAAGACTGCAATATGGGGCTGTGCTTTGGCAGTAGGCCCGATTTCATGGTCTCTACATCAAGAATGCTTTATCCACATACTGCAGAATGCTGACACAGTATGAGCTCACACTAGCACTTCAAATCTGTTCCAAAATGTTGAGAGGTTGCTATTTCAACTGCTTGCCTTACTGTCAAATCAAGTCGTTATCTGTCCTGCTGCAAGCACAAACTCCATGTGCTCTGGCCAATCAAGTGAAAATGTGATCCTGGTCCCATTCCTGAGCTAAATCACATTTATGTTGCTGAATCAAATTTGTCATGCTGTGTAGTACCGTTGCAAGTGTTCCTCTCCCTTCTCCCAAATAAACAAGAAAGCACAAGGCTGGTGTTATTTTTCCTTAGTACTTTTCCAAAGATTGCTGAACTGTTTTGGCTGGACCTCTCACATAAATTCAGTTACATGAAACATAGAAAAGTTCACCAGTGTTACATGTACAGCTTGAAATGTGCCTGTTAATTCTACCAGCTCCGTGTCTCTTATAACAACTCAGTCGCACAGTATAGCTTTTACAGGTATCCATGATTAGCAGGTAAGGTGATAAGGCACTTGTCTTGCTTCAAAATTTGGTGTTGAGTAAACTCTGTCATATATGTAAACTTAACTTCTACAAATTAAGTGTGACTATTTGGTGGAAGAAACAAATCTGTTTCTCTAGGCTTTTAGATGCTTTTTTCCATCTTCACTAAAGAACTCAGATTAAAATGTCATCTAACTCTGTGACATTGCCTTTATAGGAACTTGATATGAAAAATGGTGATATCTGCAGTAAAAGCATCTGCTTTATACCTGATGTGCATAAACCTAAGATGCATACAGTATCTGTAGCATAGTGCTATAGCCTTCTGGCAGCCTCTGAGAAACAAGCTGTCCTTCTTCCTACCCAGTAGGGTAATGCTGAAAAAGTTGCCAGGATGCAGCCACCTACCTCAAACTATTGCTAGAGGCACTTCAGCAACAAGACCTATTTGTGCAGTAAAAACTGTGAGGAAAATGTTGGTGAACTTTAAAGACAAGAAGCACTGACTCCCCGAGGAAAAGCAAAAATAGGATCACAGAAGATAATCAGAATCTGAGGGCTTCAGGAGGACAAACAGGTGTTGTCTCAGCTGTGTTGCCTCCCACTTTGCATCTTAGCATGAAGGATGTGTTTTCTTTGACATTCAGGACTCCTGCTTCAGGAATTATTATTTTTAATTGAAGGTTGAGTCTTAATGCATGAGCTAAAAAGCCATCTGTGTGCTTTTTTCTTTTTTTTCCTCTCTCTTTTTCAGTGTTACTGTTTCTCTGCAGTCCATGGTTATAGGAAAAGGCAGGACAAGAAAGTAAGAAGCTGGTAATCCCCTTTGGGTAAAGGAAGAGGCAGTCAGCCACCTCAAGGTCACATAAAGTACAGTGGGCCTATGCAGTGGTGCACATTGAACTGTTTCATTAATCAGAACTCATAGTATATTTGCAAAGAATAATTGACATTAGCAGAGCTGTGTTACTTGCAAATGCAATATTAACCCCTCTGTTTAATTACACTGAGATTTAAACTCAGAAAATAAGCCTCTGCTTATCCAGTAACAACAGTGCCTCTTTTGTTAACAGAGCAAACTTTTTGCAATGTTATATAGGACAAGTTTTGTATTTTTAGCAATGAAATAACTACCAAGTTATTCTAACTGTGATCTGGTACACTGAAACGGATCTACATTATGAGGAGCTCTCTGTACACACTGGGGGAAACAAGAAAGAAAGTGTCAAATATTATCACAGTATTTTCCCAATAAAATGTGTATTTGTGAGGAGAACAAGGAAGATAAATTAGAAGAAAGAGTGTTCAGAATAGGGAATGTGTGGTTTCCTATAGGAAAGGCATTAAACCTGGTTGAAAATGGAAAATAAACAGAGTGAGAAAAAAACACAGTTGTATGCATATGTATTTAAAGGAAGTTATGGATGATTAGATTTTTCTCTACAGAGATAAAAGCAAAAGTCTTTGGTCATGGTCTGACATTTGCATGTTATGTCTACTACTTATGCTGCAGATTTCTTACTGCCATTGTAGTCTCCAGGCACCCGTATTCACAAGTGTGCAAGCTCTAGGATGAGCTTTGTTTGCTCAGTGTTTAGTATAATGCACTTTGACCAATTGAACAACCAATGAACATATAGATCTTACAGTATACCAGAGAGCTTGGCTACATAGTTATCACACCAAAGCAGAAAAGATAGGACACTTACCCATATCCTGAGCTCACTCCAGCAGAATGGATCTCAGAAGAGATCCTTCCCCACTGGTAGTCAGCTCTTAAATGGGTCCAGGAGAGGTGGAGCCAGGCTCCACCCCTTCCGGCAGCACAGCTGAATTGCCTTCACCTGTGCTCCCATGGCTGACTCATTGCTCACCTGAGGTGATCAATCAGAGGTTCAGGCTGTGATTCAGCAGTTCCCATACAACCAATGTAGCATCCATAAATACTGCTCCAACCCACATGTCTATAATGTCCTAGTCTACTCTTTCCATCTTCCTGATGTGAAGTATTACTTGTCCTCTGGGAAAATCCTACTGAAATCAAGATCTACAAAGGTGTTCCTCAGTTTACATGAGATAGCAAAAGCATCTTCTGCAGAGTTTCATTCTTAGATGGAGGCATCTTGTGCAGAAGAAGCATCCAGCTTACAACCTGTGTGATTACTCTGGACTACTAGGGTAATTAATGTCTCCAGTCCTGATGGCTTACTTTCCATAATCTGATTAAATGGATTTCTTCAGTGAAAGTGAACACGTGTCTCTAACCTTCATCACTTTTTCAGGAACTTCTTCCTTCACTGTTTAAGGGATGTTCAGCCAGCCATGCTGGGGTGAAGTGAGTCTGGGAAAGGTTCAGGCTGGAAGGAGGCAATTCATGTTCCCCATGTAGGTCTCAAGAGCAACTTCAAAGATGGTGGCTAAAAGAAAGAGCACGGATTGCTTATGGCAGTCTTTTCCCTTCTTCTTGGGCAGCTTCTGGGTAAGGAGCTGCCTGTCCCACCATTTATGAGTGTGTGTGTTTGGACTTCCCGACCAAGGCTGATGACCTGGTGGGCATCAGAAACAACATAGCATGTAGGTGCAAGGGTTTCATCATGTAAGGGGAGGGCTGTGCCATTGCCGTCTCCATATTCTCAGTGGAATTAAGGGGCATGCTTAACATTAAGCAGCTTGGTACTAGCATCCTACAGAAATAGTTATTTTGACATGATTCTTGGCTTCAGGAATAAGGGTGATGAGAGATTGTTCTACTAGGACAGTTGGTCCCAAATGATGAGACAGCAGCGTCCCTTCTGCAAAGCACTTCTGCAAAGTAAGAACCGACACAGTCTGACACACCTGTCTGTCTTCTTAGTCAAGGACTTCCATAACAAAGGAAGCATTTCACCTCCCACCCAACTGTTTTTTCTTTTCATTTCTTCTGTCTCTGTTGCCTCTTTTCAGCTGCCCATCTCGCTGTAATCCTCGGATTTTGAATTTTCCTGAATAAAAGCACTCTTTGCAAAGGGTTTGTTTGACTGCTCGCTGACCCAGATGATTTTCAGTATGCTTTGTAGCTAAAAATTCTTTACTACTCAATACTTGTTTCTTATTTTCTCTAGAGATTGTATCAGCTAGGAAAAGCAACACACTTTCTTTCTATTCGCAGAAGTTGTTTTGTCCTTACAGAAGACATTTTGACTGAAAGTGCTAATAATATCCATTCTTCCAGTACTGCAAATGTTTTTACTGAAAGCTTAACCAATATCTCCTCCTCTGTTTGCTGTGTTAGGTCAGGGTATCACTAGTAATGTCAGTGAAGCTTTGGCATTTTTCCAGTATTAGCTGACTGTTCATTTCAGGATTCAGTCTCAGTACCTCTGTATTATTGACCTCTGAAGCTATTGATTTCTGTAGCTGGAATACTCTCAAGTCACCGAAGGAAAAAATATGATTGCTCTTATAGCAAGATATATTTGATCCATTTGCAAGCTGCATTATTTTTTATTTCTTTATTTACTGCAGGAAAATGTCATAAACAGTGTATGTTCATTAATAGCATCTTGTTCATTATTTTATATCCAGGTACTTACTAAAAAGTAAGAATCAAGAGCTTTTTTTCAAAGATGGAAAACTGAAGTGCAGATTTATGGCAGATCTCAGTAAGGTTTTACAGAACCTCCTGGACTTCATCCTCCTGCTCATCAGATTGATGCATTCCTTATGTCTGGGGAGATGATCAGGGGCATCTGGAAAAGCTTGTGCGAAAGAGCAGTGCATTCATCCTCCCTCCCACCTGACGTTAAATGGAAGAGGACATCCTTCTAGGCTGTACTGATTAAGAAGAAGCATGGCTTTTTATTTGAAACATAGGAGTTCTTTCTTGCCAAATTTCAGTCGTTCTTGTGTTCTAGCCTTTTATTTTCCTACTTATCTGTAATTATATCTAACCAGTGACTGATGTTTCTCATGGCTGGAAAGTATTATTAAAGGTACCTGTACATCATACACAATATAGAATCATTTTCATCGTTCGTTGCGCATTACGGATTGTTGATGAATTCGCAGCAGTGATTTGGCACAAGAGTAGCAAATTGCATCTGATTTGACTGGCCTTCTCATTTGCACTGTGCCCACTTCACACTGTTTTGCTACAAAAGGCCTTAAATGAAGTAAAATTTGTTTGCTAGCTCTACTGACTCCTGTCACAGTCTGAGAAGATCTAGTGTTGATATATTATTTATTTGCTTTTAGACCAAGAGAGTTTGTGAGATTCTGTACGCTTGGGACACCATATAAACTGGGAAGGGTTGCATTTTGTGACTGTGGATTTCTTTGGGGTTATTTAGGTCTTTTTTGTTTGTTTGTTTTGAGGGGTTTGGGTGGTTTTTTTTGTTGTTTGTTTTCCTAAGTTTCTTAATTATGTGGTTTTGTGCAGCAACTTCAATGGCTGTGGTTTCAGAAGTCTGGGAAAAATAGGAAGCTGCTGAATTTGCAGATGTGTGTTCATATACCTGTAGGACGAAGGGCAGTATTATTTCTCAAAGTATTCCCATCAGCTGAAACATGAAGTTTGCTTTTACGAAAACTGCAAAAGTGAAACCTAAATGTCCATTTCAGTCCTTAAAAAAATACTTACTGCTGCCAAACAAAACTGTAAATTTTATTTTGTCTAAACCAAATGAAAGATTCATTCTTCCCGACATGAGACATTATGCTTTTTAATTCTCCTCTAAGGCCTGAAGGCTCTTGCAACTACTTTAATTCCTCCCTCTGGAGCTTGTTATTCACCAGTTAAGTAGATTGATACAAACTGTTATTTCCAGATCCCTGTCTTTACTAGTTATCTTTTTTAATTAACTATTTGTCTTTTTTTTCCTTCTTTTTTTTCCTTCTTTTTTTTTTTTTCATATTCTATCCATCTTCCCCCTCATTAGCAAAAAGCGACAGAGGTAGTCTTTCATTTGCCACATATGTCTGGCACACTGATTTTTTTCATATACTTTATCACCAGGTGCTTCTTGCAGGTTCAGATGGAGAGACTGTGTCTACTGTAGTTGTGCCAGCTTCCTTGCTAAATATTTGGCAGAGAAAGGTGTAAAACCCTATTCATGAACAGTGAAAATCTAGACCTAGAAGCAAATTCCCCTAGTGACTAGATTTTATATTTTCTCCTCATCCCACTGCTTTTATCTCATCCATGAAGTCTGAGTTCCTAAGGGAAATTCATTTTACTGAATAAGAATTTCATTGCAGAGAAAGTGATTTTTAAAAAGATAAAAAGATTTGCTGCCTTACAAGATGCTTGATTTAAAAGGATGTTCTTGCTCATTCAATACTGTCAAGTACTGAATGGGTAATTTGGAAATCAGAAAAAAATTCAGGGATTAGTGCCTACACCTCAGGTGTGTAGATCTGCCCTGGTTGGTGCAGTTCTAAGTCAAAAGTTCCAGATCTTTGACTTATTGCTGTAGAGACAGAACAAATGCCCCACTGTCTAAAACGTGAATAATGTTTGTTTTCAACCATGATCACGATATTTTTGCAGGCATCCACAGAGATGCACATAACTTTTAGTTTTCTTCCCATTAATCTCTTCCCAGTGTCTCTGGCAACTTTTTTGCTTCTCTTTAATTGCTCTGAATTGTCACCAAAATGTCTGACTTCCAGGTGTCATCCCACTCCTTACTGTTGGCAATAAAGGCTTACGTTTGAAAATGTTCCTTACTAAAGATCAACATGAAGGCATTTTCTTTTTTTTCCAGCAGAATAAAACTTCCTTCCATCCCAGCTGAAAACTGTGTCACTTTTTCAAAAACTCTGCATAGATCTGAGTGAAAAGATGAGAACTGTATACAAGGTGTACCTTTCAAACTTCCAACAAAATGAGGCTTTAAAGTTAGTCCCAGCAGCCTGAGTTACAAAAAATGAGTTGCTGCTGAAGTGACTGGAGGTCTGCAGAGAATAACTTTGTTCTTATGTTCCAACCAGATTTTCAGACAGATTAAAGGAGATTCCCTTGGGTAACGTGCCACGCATCATGGCACATTCAACAGATCAGTGGATGCCCTTGATACCACAGATGAAGAAACATTCTCTTTGCTGTACATTCTCAGGTATTTGCAGAATTGGGTTCAGCCCAATGCATCTTCTAATGTATTTGTTTCCACCGTGAACTGCACTTCTCTCTGTATTGTGTACAAGGCGGGTCATGCAAGAGCAGCAGCAATGAGCCTCTGGCGCTGGTGAGGCTGACTCAATCAGCCCTTGTGAGTTAATTACATTGCTTTTTAAAGTAAATTTATAACCAGATAACAAATCCAGTCACTAGCACTTCTTCCAACTTCAGATGCTGGTTCTTTCATAAATATTTCTGTAGTGCTGACTTTTGTTTTGCTTAGTTTGGTTTAAAATAAGCCTTTTTCTGAAATGAATGAGTGAATAAGAAATAGAATATAATACACACTTGGCCTCTTTGGCCAAAGTCATCTGTCATTTTTGTTGCTTCTGGCCAGTACCAAAAAAGAGCTAAGCAAGGACATATTTATAAACAAAAAGCAAAATGAGTGGCAGCAAGGTTGTCTAGTAGCTAGCTAGCTGTATGGCAACAAGAATGAACACTTGTAAAGGTACTGCTTTTATAAAGTCCAACTGGTGTTGCGGGTTTTTGTTTTGTTTTGTTTTAGTCTTGCTTTCTAATAAAATCTAACCAGCTAAAGAAATCTTAGCTATGTGACTAAAACTACTCCAAATGAGAGTTTCCCCCACTTCTAAAATCAAGTATAGGTGGGAGTTGCTATTTTTAGATTTAATTTTAAAAATAATTATGGCTTCTGTTTTAAAAATGTCTTATGTTGGTGTCATGCTCTAACCTTTAAGGATTGTCTATTCTGCAGTATTATAAGGGCCAAGTATATGAAGCAAGAATATGCTATAATCTTTCCAGATTTGAATCAACCCTTAGAAAGGCACAGTATTGCCAAAATCTAACAAAAGTATGTTTAGGCCAGTTGCCTTACACTGGCTATTGCTAGGATACCAGACTTTTGGATTCCTGATACCCAAAAGGATTATTCACTCTTGGCTTCTCTACATAATGTACAAATAAAAGGGAACTATAAATCATACCTTGGAAAACTCAGTCAGGCTTTAATGCCTTGAACTTGCCAAGATTGTCTTACTAAGAAGCAGCTGTTTCATACACTAAAGTAAATAATAAAAAGTAAGTTTTTGAACGTAAAGGTCGGGCATACAGGAGAAAGAGGAGAGATTGACAAGGGAGGTGATTCCCATACATGTAAATGTAGAGGGGCAGTTAAATCCTTGGTGTATGGAAGGAATATTTATTATTTTCTTCAACAGGCTGTGTTTAAGTTACGTTGAACCATCCTGATAAGGAGAAGCAAATCAGTGAGACTTTCCTGGGTTATGGAGTGCTGCAGTGCAAGTAACAACCACT
>JAOWBP010002052.1:5405234-5431867 GCA_028571105.1 Tragopan temminckii | reverse complement strand
AACCATCCTGATAAGGAGAAGCAAATCAGTGAGACTTTCCTGGGTTATGGAGTGCTGCAGTGCAAGTAACAACCACTGCATGCATTATCATCATCTTGTACCGTTTCAGGGCACCAGGGTGCAATGCTTTGCATTTGTTTTGGAGCAAAGTATGCTTTTAGACTCTCACAGAAAAATCAGTCATGAGTGCAGATATAACAAATGTTTTGTGCCTGACAGCTTTTCTCTCCCCAGACTATGGCTGCTGCTCTGGTGCCAGATCTGGTGTGGCCACCTCTTTCCCCAGGGCCCTTCTCAGTGCAGCCAGCAGCAGTGACACAAGTGTGCTGTCAATGTGTTAGAGGGTCGGTTAGCAGCTGGGGGGGCTGTAACCTGGCTAGGCCATGGAGGTGGGCACACGATGCTGCCCCAAGCTGAGGACTGACCAAACCTCACGGCTTGGCATGTGGTTCCATGTGCAAGAGTGCTTCAGAAGCACCCCTCTGCTTCAGAGGGGCACTTGTGGGAGGGAGAGGGGGGATTCTCCCAAGGACAAATGTTGGTGGCCACTTGACCAAAGTACCAAAAGTACAAGTGGATCACGCTTGTTCCTGAAAGGACGAAGGGATCTTCTCTCTTCTGGGGAAGGTGGATGGCAAAAGCAGTGTTGTCTGATGTTGTCACAGCCTATTATTTCAGCTGTGGAGGTGCCCAGACTGCTGGATCAATAAGTAGCTAGAAAATATATAGCTGTTTCAGAGGGAGACTTGCAAATAAACTGTTTCTACTGTTTTAAAGTCAAACTGTCTTTGAATCTGCTGTTTTCTTCCTGCAGTTATTTGCTTCCAAGGATACTGCTTGCAAGACATGTCAACTGGAGGGAATTGCATTAGCAAAATGGGAAATCCATATAGTTAGCTGTGCTGTGGTTGACTGGTTTTTATTCTTGGCTTACAGCATAGTGATATTCAAACTGTCAGCCACATCTAAGTTGGATTTAAACGAATGTGAGTCTAAACTGGCATGTGAAATTCAATTAAATCACCACATCAACTTCTGTATTTGCGTTCTGAGGATTGAGACTTAAAATAAGTGTTAACACTATGAGTTATACACAATGACGGAATTTCTGGGGTCAGTTTCCTGGTGGAAGGTAATCAACAAAGATACAAATGTAATGAAATCTTGTTTTGTAATGCAGTGCAGGTGCAATATCCAGCAGAAAAATAAGTTAATCAATGAACCAATTTGATATTTCAAATTCTGAGTACAGGCTACGCACTGGGCATATATAATTCAGTTTGAAAGATAGTGTAAATTATTAATAACATAACTAGATTGAATGTCTCTGTCCATTCATTCATCCTGCA
Source organism: Tragopan temminckii (assembly GCA_028571105.1). Lineage (NCBI taxonomy): Eukaryota > Metazoa > Chordata > Aves > Galliformes > Phasianidae > Tragopan > Tragopan temminckii. The sequence goes on along the minus strand of JAOWBP010002052.1, from coordinate 5,430,518 downwards.
AGTGGGGGCCTTACTCCTAAATATTTAACAATAGTTATAACAACTAACCTATTTTCTTCCTTTTCAGCCTGTAGGAGGAATTACTTCATTCACTTGTGACAATTTTATTTGCATATATAAATGTGTTCAAGTGAATCTAAGCTGGAGAAATACACATCAGTTAGTGCTGCAGATGAATTGGTTGCTGCTTCATGGCATCCACAGCTCTTGGAGATAAAACAAGACAAGACCAGGTTCTGCGTAGGCTTTGTCTGCTTTGTGCTTTATTTTTGTTGATGAGCTCTTTATTGTATAGATGTTGTGGTAGATCACGGCCATGGTGTTGTTCATACAAGTCTGGCACAAAATATCATTGTGGAACCTCTGACTCCATTAGAGTGGTGGAGAGTAGAAGGAAGTTAAGGTAAGTGGAAGATGTTGCCCCAGTTATATGGCCTCATATAATGAGTGCAGGTAGAACTGCTTTCCTACTTCTTTTGGCATGCCCAGTCCTGCTTGTGACTGTCAGTTGTTGGGTCAGGGTTGTCTCTCTGTGTTCATTAGTACATCCACAGAAGCTATGAAACATTTTGTTAGCCCAAGACTGCCAGAGTTATTAAGATATCTTCTTTTGCCAAGATAGGAGTCAGGAGCAGCTAGCCAAGACACTTGTGCCCTCTGAAGTTCAAGGCAAAGAAGGGTGGCACTGCAGTGGTAAAAGTTAAGAGTTTACATATCAGTAAAATGAGTCATTGTCTGATTGGTAGGCCAAAAATCCATACCTTGCAGTGATTAAGAAGTTCTTGGACTGAAGAGAGAATGTGGTCCCTTTTTCTTTCTGTCTTATATTTTTTCTTTGCTCTGTTCTTCTGAACAACCAGTGTTACCTACTTGAGTAGTCTTTTACTTGGAAAACAATTCTGTATCCTCACTGTTATGAAGAAAAATAAAGTCCCTGATTGATTATCTTTGCTTATCTTTTTTTTTTTTTCCTTGCAACATTGGGATTGTCATTCACCTGCTGTCCTCCAAACTTGAATTTGATGCTCTCCATCTCTCCTTTCCTCAGTTTTCTTATATTTCATTCTTGGTACCCTATTCCCAGAATAAATTTTTCGGACTGCTTTGATATTTTGGACTCTAACATGGCAGAAATATACCTGTTGAAGGTTAGAAAAAATTAATGAACAAGTCAAAGTTTCTGCTAAGACAAGGTGAATGACAGTTAGTTGAAAAGTGGATCCTGGGGTTCAATCATGGACTAAAACACTGAATCTTTGGGCTATGTCTAAGTACAACTGACCCTTCTTTCATAATCACTAATTTTTACATAGTAATCTATTTTTCCAAACTTGCACTACATGATCTGGACCTTTCAAATTTACAGTCTTCAGGAAAATTTTTTTTTTAACAAGCTTCTCAGCTTCTTACATCATTATGTGGGAAATTGTATTTGTCATAATATACCGGGAACCTGTAAAGATAATTTGGTTGTATTTCATCACAATATGATTAAGATAGATTAATTGTGCTGGCTTTTATCAGGTAAACACTGTACAAAGGTCTACTTTGGCTCTTGCAATGTTTTTAGCCAGTCAGTTTTGATATTCCTTTCTTTCCATGAATAAAATCATTTGTGCCTCTTTAGGTGCACAGGTCATTTTGCACATTGGGTGTAGCTCCTAAAATGAGCCAGAGAGGAGGGGACATAGGCATGGGGGAACAGCTTCAGGAACTGTTAGGAACCACTCCCAGCTTGTTAAAAAATTATTTCCATGTGAGCTAATACTATTCCTAAAGCTCTTAGTGGAAACAGAGTTCAGTATTATCTAGCTACATCTGGAAAGGCTCTTTTTGTCAGAATGTAATTTTTATAACATGGCTATTCTAGAAACAAAGTGAAAACTCTGGTTAGCTTTCCATCTAGTTCCCTGAATGCTCCTCTAGCTTTCATATATTTTTTTTCAGCTGTGCCAATATCTGGATTGTAAGAACAAACCAAAGATTTAGATACAGGTGTGCACGCCTTTCAGTGTTTACCGAGTTTTCTGAATAACTGTCATGAGTATGTTATTTGCATGAACAGTTTATGTTTATGCATGTATATTACACTAAATGTGTTTTATGGAAAGCATCAGAGTATTGAATGCATATATACTTCATATAAAACCTTTTCTTTGGTCACTTATGACTTCACATCAATACAGCTTGAACTAGCCCTCAAGATTTTATGAGTACCTGATGGACAGCACAGAGGCCTTTGTTATTAACAAAGTGTGTGTATGTTTGTGTGTATGTATGCACAGAGAGAGAGCTCAGCACAGGCAGTGATTACAGCGAGGAGCTGAGAACAATCAAATTTCACTGAAATTACTGATTGTTTGAAAATAAATTTTCCATTCTAAAACTTGTTCTTGTATTAGAAAGTCTGAAAAGATCTAAAGGATAGCTGGAAAAACGTGTGTGGTTTTGTTGTTGTTTAATTGTTTAATTATTATTATTGTTTTTTATTTTTGTTATTGTTTGTTTTTGCTTGTTGGCAATATCCATGATTTTTGAAATATCAGCAAAACTGCAATCTGTCTTTTCTATTTATTTTGTTTGTTTGTTTTTCTGAAGGATCTTCTGAATTTCTGACTGATATCTACCGCTAGTATAGTTGCACTTTTTCAATCTGCTTAAAACAGATACCTGTTTCTCTAAGTGCCTTCTTGCAGTCTCCTGTGACATGCCCAGTTGTCCCCCTGTAGGTCTGCACGTATTGTGGAATTTTCCAGTGCAGACAGGGCTGTTGTTTTGAATGAAAAATGGTCTGGGGAAAAACACACCCCATTTTCAGTGGCTTTTCTCCATAATGAATAAATTCACAGAGGAGAGCATGCTTGTGCTTTTCCATTCCTATTCTAAAGCATTAAATACAACCTTCAGTGTCAACAGTCAAAAGCCCCATGTTTTGGGTAGGTGTAACACTTTTAGGAAACAGATTTTAGAAATGCTCTCTGCTACAGGCTGAGATCTTTTCCCATTTTTGTTGTGTGAATATCAGCTGTGTTTTATTTTAATTTAATGTCGCTAGTCAGTGAATCTCCCTGAATATAGTTTATGTGCTAAACAGCTCATTTACATATATTGTACTGTTAGATTAGATAGCCAGTGAGCCTTCTGGTTCCAGAAACTTTGTAGATGGTTCTGTGTAGAAGTAATAGAGGAAATACAACCCCAGGTAAAAATGAGACTCGTTTCATTTAGGTATTGGGCTAGGTACTAGATGATTGACCTACAAAATGCGGCAAAGCCACTACTTCATCTCAAATTGAGCCCATGTCAAATTGTTTCAACTTTCAGATAAAATAATTGACCTACAGGCTGCAAAACAGAGAGAGGAATTCATTTTCTGGCAGGTGTATGCTTTCTGAACACCTCAGTAAATTCTCCAATGTTAGTAAACTGCTTTTAATTGAGCACTAGGTTAGAAAAAGTAGAACTGTGTTTGGAAAGCGCAGAGAAGAGAGAAAAACATTTCAAGTATTTACATTATTTTCCTTGCTATGCATAATTTGTAGGAATCTGTAGGAAAATTATAGCAGCATATTGTTCATTCCTTCCTTCTCTCTCCCCAAAGTTAGAGCAGAAGATGGGATTCTGCTAACCACTAATTGCCTGGAATTCTGTGATTTCCTCTGATGCTATGCTCTGGCCTACACAAGACTGGTATGCAGCTGAAGACACTGGCACACACAAGGGACAAAAGAGAGAACTTATCATGAAGGTGGTGAACATGCAGGCAAGATCACTCTGCAAGCATTAACTGGTATTTTTACTGATCTTCTGAAAAGGTAAGACTGGTGGGAGTCTTAAAAATATAAACAAAATAATCCAATCAACCAATAAAAAAAAAAAAAAAAAAAAAAAGCAAGCAGATTATGAGACAAAGGAGCCCATCATAAGGGCTAGATACTGTGATCCATGATCAGGGTATGCAAGCAGAGTCACCAAAGGTGGATTAGGCCAGGGTAAGGTAGTACCAAAATGACGAACCTAACATTACAACCAAATTTAATTCTGTCTAAATGTTTGAAAATAGTAGACAGTATCTTTCTCTGGCTCTTCATGTGTGTATATGCTGTGACCTCAGGCCAGAACATGCTTACACTGAAAAGCCCTTTGCTCACAGATGTCTTTCCGTCATGAAGAGGTACCATTTTATTATGTGCACTTCTGAAGATACAGCTACCAGAATCAAATCCTTGATAAATTTTCTTTGAAGATGGAGCCTTTTTTTTCTGTGATAGTCTTCAATAGAGAGGGATAACTTAGGTTAGCTTTCACTTATGGCCTTCAAAAACATTGTTTCTGCATTGGATGCTTAAAGACCTTAGTACCATCCCATCATTGAGGTTCATTATTGGAATCGAAACACAGAGAACAAAAAAGCAAATTGCTCGTTCCACCCTAATTTTCTGCTTTCTCTTAAACACCATTACTTTCTGGCAATCCTGATACACCAAGTGTAGCTTGTCTTTTTTTGTTGCCATATTTGTGATTCCTTTTACCATGTTCTCAACAGTATCAGGAAAGTAGCCTGTTTTAGTATGTTCAGATACTAGGTCTAACAAAATATGAAGTCATTCTAAAGTTTAATTTTGAAATGGAGTTGATTTTCTAGACCAAAAAAAAAGTGGTTATGCTCTCCTTTTCATGACTGCTTTCTATAATGTCTCCAGGTTTGTGCCATTTAAATGTTTTAAGAGAAAGCAACATGATTTTCTTTCAACACTCTGACTTTTGTACAAACATCATTCATCTGTTTAAACTACCGTGAAGAAGTCATGATTTCAAAGAAGAAAGATACTCCAGGAGGCTGGAAATGGAAAGAACCATGTATCATTTCTGTTTCCTTGCAGGAAAGCCTTCTAGAGCTGTATTGTAGCCAGAGGACTTCAGCATACACAAAGGCTTAGGCAGTAATGCAGAAGAGTTTGTGTAAACTTTTTGCTCCAGTTAAAATCTCCTGGCAATAGTAGACGTAGATGTTTAACACACAACTCCAGACCATGGGCCACCAAAAAAAGTCAGAGTTTTGCTACCTAATATTCAGTTTGGACACAAGTAACTCCTTTAAAGAACCTAGTACTCATTCGTGATTTAGCACTCAGTTTCTTACTCAGGTATATGTGATTAACAGAGAAATACCTTCATTCTCTAGCCAAATGATAGTTCTAAAGGGACAGTTCTGCAGTTCTGGCTAAATGGACAGTTCTTTACAGCCATTAGTGGAATTTTGTCTAAGGAGAGGGTATAAAGACTCTTTCAGTTTTCCATTAATCATAGTATCATAGAGTCATAGAATGGCTTGAGTTGGAAGGGACCTTAAAGATCTTCTAATTCCAACCTCCTGCTATGGGCAGGGTTGCCACCCAGCAGATCAGGCTGCCCAGGACCCCATCCAGCCTGGCCTTGAGCGCCTTCAGGGATGTGACAACTACAGCTTCTCTGGGCAAACTCTTCAGCAACTCACCACCCTGTAAGTAAAGAATTTCCCCCTAACATCTAACCTAGATTTCCACTATTTTAGTTTAAATCCATTCCCACTTCTCTGTCACTATCATCAAACCATGTAAAAAGTTGGATTCCCTTAAGTTTATAAGCTCCCTTCAAGTACTGGAAGAAAACCACGCAGTGATATTCACTGGGGAAAACACAACAGATCCTAACAGAAATGAAAATATGAGTTCCTTTAAGAACATCAACAAAAAATTAGTATCATGTTTGTACCACGACACTTTTTGTCAATATCAGCTTTGTTATGATTAGAGGCTAATTTGCATATGCAGATAATATAGTCACGTGAACAAGCCTTTACAGTATTATGACTATTTATAAATCTTTTACCTAAGTGCCTGTGGAGTGGTGTTTACACAGGCTTCAAGGCTATTTTTCCTGTAACGGTTTGGCAAGGATATTAAAAGGAAGAGGTAACATCAAAAAAGCAGCATGTGAAAAATGCAAATATCCAGGGGAAATAGCAACATATGAATCTCTGTGACAGCAGATTCCTTGGTGGAACTCAGTTAGCCCCATCTGTGCAGGCAGGCAGCTCACTGGAATGGAGGAGAAATAGTGAGGACAGGAGTTCTTCAGGCTGGTGATGGCAGGTTCAACACATCTGATGTTCCTATTGATGTCAGTATTTTTCAGCCTAAGGGAAAACACAGCCGGATGCAAACTGCATTAACTGTGAGGCACTCAGATGGGAAGCATTTTTATGATCAGTCTATTTCATGGAATGAAAGGAGAAGAATTACTGTGACATGCTGGGGTATATGTTGTTAATTGCTCGTCACAACAGTTCTTTTCTTCAACAAGATCTCTCTTTTCCCTTACCTCCTCACCCTATGAAATGATCTTGTCAATATGGAGAGAGCAACTGTGAGGAATCTGTAATGAAAAAGTGCTGTTGCCATGGCATAGAGTTCTGGTCTTATATTGAAAGAATTTCTTAGTCCTCATTTGCATTCCCTGACCCTCTGAACAGCTATATCAATTGTTTGTATTCAAACAATTAAAAAATCTTTATTACTAAGAAGAAATTAAAAGAAGTAATGAGCTTAACGCAACTCTAGATCAAAAAGCCCTTAGCTGGCTGCTAAAGGGAAATGGATAATTCTGTGCTGTTTACAGCCCAAACTAGCTTAAGTTAAAACATACTGGAGCAAGATTAAAAACTGAAGGAAAGATGGTGGAGAAAGAACTAATGTTTTCTTTTCACAGTGAACAATGTGAATTTTCAGCTGTTTTTGTTGCTGACATCATACAAAGATACTCTTCTGAAAACTACTATGCAGGTTGTTTAAATCTCCTAAATTAAACTCCTTAATATAGTTTTTTTTTTGCATCTGTTGATTTCCCCTGTTTATTTGACTGAAATGTTTGCACCACGCTTGTTCTTATTCCATCTTCAGTGTTTGAATTAGAGATAATTTTTCCCCTACCTTTTTTTTTTTTTTTTTAATTCCTTGGTTTTGTGGGTGGATGTAATAAAGTTTTATAATCCCGATGGACTGATAGTAACTAGGATGAACTTAACACAAGAAGAGGCAGATGGTACCTACGCCTCCTTTGGTAGTTCTGTCAGCACACCTCTTGCCATTGTTCAGCAGTCTTCCCATCTTGGATGTCTGCGGGATAGATGCTGCAAATTGCACTGCAGCTCACTAGTTGATTTCATGGCACAGAGGATGGTGCAATCTGTCACACAACCACCAAGAGCATCAGACAGCTTTCATGCCCCAGGTGAAAAAACCCCCAAACCGTGAAAATTTGGTTGCTAACTCCACCTGCTCCTTTAAATATCCTGAGCCAAACTTCAGGGTATTACAGCTCAAAAATACAAACTTGGGATTCCATTTTATTTCCATTGTTAGAGATTTTAGCTCAGAGTACCAGAGAAAGGCAGACATTTCTGAGATACTCAACCTTAAAGCTTAAACTATTTAAGGGTCTCTGAGATAACTTTTGTGTTTTCTATGGTGTCCTCTCTAGCTGGTCTTCAATAAGCTTATAACATTTTTGTTTTCTTTTCCCTCTTCCCTTCCCTTTCCAGAATATTCATTTCACTGTATATTTGACCCTAGATTATTTTCACATCTGTGGTTACAGCTTACCTCTAGAAATCCAAATACCATCTTGGGCACCGAATACTTCCAGGCACTGCTAAACTTTTAGACAGTCGTGTCTGTGCTCTGTGGTCTGGAGCAGTCTCAAATGACAACACTGACCTTAGTTTGATGATTTCACTCCTGTGTGGGTGAACATACAAACCCTAATTTTGAAGATGCAGCTCATTTTGTACAGGAGGCTTTTCATCCTTAGCATGTGACACACCACACAGTGTCCATGTTAATGTAGAAGTCCTAACAGTTTTCCAGCTTGTGGAGTTATATGCTTCTGAGTCTTAATCTCACTAAGTAAGTAGTTTCAAGGAAAGATGCTATTGTTCTCTTATCGATATACAGGATGTTGTTCCCATCTGTCACCTTCTGCCCCGGAACTGGCAGTGAGCTGTGCTCGTTACAGTGTGATTACATTTTGTAAGGTGGGTGGCCCATAGCTGCATCTCCAAAGCACTATTAAACCTTTGAATTGAAGTGCAGCTGGAATAAAAAGCTTAGCCTGTTCAAAGGCCAAGTGTGCTTACTTGCAAGGCAGTGGTGGTCCAAGAATAGTTTCTGTTTTTCTGACTTCCCATTCAGATTTCTCAGTTTGCCTCCTAAGATGGTAGGGCAGCTGATATACAGACGTCTTTTAATCAGCTACTTAAGAAATGGTTTCATGGTACAAGGTATGGTCTCTTTCCCAATGCTGGATGTCTGTTTGGGAAGGTCTGACTGCATACTTGAAATAATATTATTTTTCTTGCCCACAGCAGTCTTGAAAGCTGAGGTTGTTTGCCTGATGGTTTGGATATTTGTTTTTTTTTCCAGCCTGCTGCACCTCATTTAGGGCAGATGAGGAGGGAAAAGATGTGGGTGAAAGTCTTTTCATCTCTGATGTTTGATATATAGCATGGTTTTGTTGTTCTAACCTCCTGCATCCATCTTCAGGGTGGCGAAAGGATGGAAAATAACTGTAGAGAAGTATTTAATGAGCTTATTTGTTGCATCCTGTCCATCTCTGAACTTCAAAATCCTTTTCTGTATTCTTCTAGCCTCCAAAAATATACCACTCCTTCTGCTTCTTATTCCCTAGAGACTGAGTTACTAGAGATTGGTGATTTAACTTCTAGTGATTGATGTGGTAAAAAATATATATATATCCCACCACTTGCCCAGAGACACTAAGTTTTATTTCCATACAGAACATATTCCAAGCTTTTAAATCCCCTTGCAAATGCAATTGTAACTTCTTGGGAACCCCACTACACAATGGTAGCTGATGTTTTTGCTATTTTGGCACTCTGATTTGGTATTACACTGTGTGACCATCATCATTCATTTAAGAAAAATATTTTTACTCTTTACAGCTTTAAAGCAGAGGCAGTTAAATAAAAACTTTATCTGGGTCTGGTGACTTACTGTCAGAATATTTTGTGAACTCTCAGGACGTGATGATTAAAGAATAATGTTCTAAACGTGTTGATTTTATATATAAAAAAAATTTCTCTGAAGATGCTCGTGTTTAAGTGCTGAAATACACATATTGCCCTAGGCAATGTCCAAAGACTACCCAGTAAGGGTTGTACAGACTGGACTTCACTAAGGATCATTGATTTCCTGGTTGCTCTAATGGAAAGAAAATATTTGTGGTTATAATTAATAAGTGCAGTTATAAATAACGAGTGCATACATGTACATGTAAGATATGTCTTTTATAGACACATGCGAAAGAAAGCACGAGCTTGGATTATTGGTTCTTGTTAGAAAAATGAGCCTTCCCTGGAGCTTCATTTCCTTGGTGAAAGAAGTCTTTTGGTAGAAGGCATTTTAAATGGGATTACTGCTGTCCTTCATTACACTGAAATCCTCCCAGGAATTAGGTGACAATGTTTATGAGTAAGAATGCCCAGGTTGTGTCCAAGACTTAAACTAACTTCCGATTTCTCAGAATTATCTTCTGTGAGCCCTTATTGGTTACCTATGCAAAACTAGATTTACCTTTGTGTTCTGCCTCCAAATTCTTCCTACCTTTTGCCAAATGAGTAAATAAAATTATTTTACTCAGGTAAATACCACCCTTTCATAACAACAAAAGAACAGATTGTTATGAGTGTCCAAGCCTCATTTTAGCCCTTTTTTCTGTTTGTCAGTGAAACAAACAAAATCAAATGAATCTCAAATGCTCCTGGGAGCAGAGAAAGAGTGGAAGGCTGTTACTTCTTTTGCTGGATCAGGGAGTGGTGCCTGTGAATGAGGATGAATTTAAAGTTTGGGAAGTTGACTTCGATGTGACTGCCACCTGTTTGTCTGGAACCAGCTCTTGCAGACAGTGTTTTGCAAGAGAATTTCCCTAAGAAGTCAGATTTAAATTGGAATAGTTCTTCTCTGAAATACAAGAACAAGAAAACAATAATGGTAATGTCAGGAAAAATGCTCAGAAGCTCCAGTGTGCCTCCCTGAATATTATTAAATGTTGTGTATTACAGATAATAATACAATTATACAGTAATATTTACACAGAAACATATTTTCAATAAATTTGTTCTTAACAAAACCATAACCTTTTTTGAGTAAAGGCCCTTGCAAACAACGTCAGCTTTATACTTGTATATTTTATATGACAGCACCAAATTTCATAGCTGTATAATGCAGAAATATGGTAATCAGAGGCTTAAATATTTAAATAGTGAAAAGTTGATGATACCATGGTGAGGAATGTTCAGATACTATGTGAAAAACACCAGAAAATCTGCTGGAAAAGTATAAATATATAATTTGTGAAGTTTTTGTATTTTGCATTTGTAAGACATCATCTTATGCATATATACATTTGCAAACAAAATCAGATGTTCATCATTTGATGCTTCACTTGCTAATTGCAGTGTGGGATCCAGTACAGTGACAAGCCTCTACAGGGAACAGAGGCTCAGTCTAGCTCAAGAGTGAGTTTTTTTCCATGTTTGATTTTCACATCTAGATTGACAATCCCATTTTTTTTTGTTCTTTCTCCAGAACATTTTACTCCCTGTTTCAGTTTTCAACCCAGCCATCATTCTTAGTTCACGTAGCCTTGATCTGAAACTTACACTAGGAGTGTCAGGCTCTACCATAGACGTTAAGCCAGTCTATTTTAGTGAAATGTTGAGGGTCATTGTTGGAAGGGATTTTCTCCAGATTTTGACTGATAGAGTCAGGCAATAAGGAGACAAATCTCCCTCTCTATTTCTATCTCTGCTCATAGATTAGCTTCATTCAAAATCATTGGACTTCTTCTGCTCTTTTGCTTTACCTGTGCCTTTTTCTCTCTGTCTCCTCTGAGGAACTTTCTGCTGTCTCTAATGAACTGCTTCAGTCCCTGAATTTAGAAAGGTCAGCAACCAAGAGTGTGGATTACCCTGGTAGCATAGATGCAAAGAGAAGGAAGTATTCTTTTTTTTTTCATTCTCCTACCCCCTTCAAAGTCCATCTAAAACAATGTTTGCAATGTGGGTGTCACACACTTTTTTTTCTTCTCCTTTCACTGAGTTGCTTTCCATTTTCTGTCTAACCTTTTCATATGACGAGCCTGAAGATTTTTCTTCATGGTGTTTTCACTATGGATACTCCAGCGCTTGTGAAAATAGAGGCAATATGTTAATTAGAATGTGATTCTGAACGATTATCAGCATATCCAGATTCCTGAGCTACTGTGTAGGAGCTGGTAGAACTTGAGCCCTCATGAAGTTACTGTAACTGGGCAGTCCGGTGGGAGATGCTAGAGTGAGTTTTCTGTTATTGTATTAACATGTACCCAGCTAAGGTCCTCAGGAGACCTCTGACCATTATTTGTTTGAAGATATCTCTGTCTAAGATAACATTATGATTAGATTAAAGGAAGCAGAAAAAATTTAAAAAAAAAGGTTTTCTTCCTGAAGCAAAATGAAGGAAAATTTTCATTTCCCAACCTAAGAACCTCTGGAAGAGTAACTCAGGATGGAACCTGGCAAAAACTTATTATGCCCTTTGACAAATAGTGGCTAGAAATCTAGTAAATCTAGCTATTAAATGAGTTGAGCAGGAAGCTGCTTAGAAATACTAGCACTAGAGTCAGCAGAGGACAAAAGGTGCAGGGATTACAAACTGCATTTGCTGAGGCCTCCTGTCAGCTCAGTAAAATCAGAGTCAACAGTGGCTGGTGCACTGTGGGAGAAGCAGGAGAGGGAAGATGAGCATTGTCAAGGTTTGTGCGCTGCTATTGGCACTTGACCTACACTCATTATTCTTGCTTTCCTTGGCCTTTTATCTGATAAATAAAAAAAAAAAAAAAGGATTAGAGTCTAGAAACACAGACAAAAGAGAGTTTACCTACCTGCATAAGTACTATGCAGTGCAATTGCCACATGAGAACTATACTTCTAGAATTAAAGTGGTAACTGGTGGGACTAGCAGTAACGCTTTACAGTTACAGGCTGTAAGCGTGGTGGCTGACAGCAGTATAAAGGCTGTATCCCTAGACAGATTCAGGGAATGGCATTTAAACAGTTCAGAGTCTGGTCTGTAGCTGAGCTGAACTGGCACTAGTTGCTAGAGCAGATTGCATAAGTGACCCAAAAGGGATGGCAGAGAATATCTTTCCAACTCTCAAGAGCAGAGGGATCCTATTCAGGGAAGCTGTCTCAGCTGTCAGGGTAGCTCTTCTTCCATCTCGGAGGACTGAAAAATATCTGTATTTTTTCCTTTGCAAGTGAAAACAAAAGCTGGCATTTGAACAACTGTTTTAAAAAGTGGAAGAGTTTCCAGCTTCTGAGTGTTTGATCTTCCAAAATCTTAATGATGGCTTATAAAAGTTAGCATTCTGTAGCATTCTGCCTCATTTATTTGTAAAAGATGAGTGCTGAGTCATTACAGAGCATAATTCACTTGCTATTTTAAAGTCAGGGAAGGTGCAACTTGATTTGTTTCTGTAACTGTGTGAGCTTTTTTACTGTTTCAGTACTGAACAGGAAGTGCTGCTTCGTCCTACTGAAATCCCGTATAGGCACAATGGGTCTGGAGGCTATTTGGGAGTGATGTGTCTGGGCTTTCCGGGGTGGGTGTTCTCTGATCTCCCTGTAGGATCCTCACAGGAGGCTTGTTTGCAAACAGGGTGCAAACCAAGCGAGCTGTGCTGTGACTTGAAGAGAGCAGAGGGAGAGCAGCAGCTTGTATTCTGTGGGATTTCTGGGTCAGTAGACCAAAGACAAGTCTTCTGTATCTTTTTACAGCCAATCTTGGCCCCCCTTTTGTGCTGGTGAAAGAGGGCCTCCATGTGCTTGAGGCTTGACTTCCAGCTCAAAGGCTGAGTTTGAGAGTGGCTTTCAAGCATTAGCCAAAAATGTTAGTCTGTGCATGTGTATGGGGAGGTGTGGGGGAGGCCACATCGCTCCTTTGTGCAGTCGCACAGAATGAGCCACAATCTGTCATGCTTTTGGTTATTAATAGCCAGAATATGAAAGTAGGGCAAATATCCTTCCCGATTTATCCTGACCTGAATACTGTATATCATCTTCAGGCCACAGAATAGTAATTCTGTCTCTAGCTGTCACATTCCTGAATTTTAGGAGCAGATATCTGTGACTATTTTGTGTCACGATTATCCATGTCACGTTACAGAGAAAAGCCTGCAGGCAGGCATGCGAGCTATGTGAGTGCTGCTTGCTTACAGAGACACTGGGATGGTGATCCTGCTTCCTGTCACTCCATACTGATTCAGACAGTCAGACGAGAGAACCCGAGGGAGAGGTCACCCTGGCCTGGAGTGGCTCTGCTGAGGATGAGGGAAGAGTAAGACACAGAGAGGCAGGCCATATGATGGGGAGAGCAAAGAGGAATTAGAGAGCCATGAAGAAATGCTGACGGAGGCAGGAGGCTTTTGATTCAGGAACAGGGAGGGGGAAAAGAAAGAGGGAGAGAGATGCAGAAACCCGTAACCGTGTAGTTAACCATTCCTAGGCAGGAAGGATCAGAGTTATGAAGGAGTGCACAATAATGTGGGAATACTGGGCTGTTGAGAATCCAGGAATTAAAATAAAGAATGCTGAGACTGAGGAAAGACTCTGGTGAAACTAGAAGCCAGCACTTTTTTCTTCTTTTTGTTTCTAAAAACCATGAATATATCAAATACCATATTTTATTCCCCTCCCAATCTGCAGTTGGTGTTTTTCACTCCTAATTTTGAAATCACAGCAGCTTTTCTGACCAAATGTGCACATTCACCTCTACTTACATTCCTAGCATATGAAGAGAGAGAAATAAAATGGCATTAGCTGTGATAAATCAATAAATCTAGCAAAGAGATGTTAGAATCAGAAGACCACATTTGATCAGGTTTTTCCACTGACTTCCACACAAACTGGCATGGTTTTGGAATGAAGCATGTGAGCTTGAAGAATCACATCTCCATCCTGTTATTGTTCTGAGTGTTATTCTGGCAATAGTCTTTTTCTGGACAGACACACACACAAAATAAACCAATGAATATTACTGCTGATTGCATTTAGAAACTGCAGACATTAATCGAAATGTGGGCCTATTTGCTTGAGGTGGAATGAATACAGAGGGAAACAAATCCTTGCCCAGAAGTATTAAAATCTAATGTTAAATCAAAAGGCAATGTAAGACTGTAAGAGAAGCATGAAGTAGGAAAGGTGATTGCACTAACAGACTGTGCTTATTTAATCCTGCTAATTAACTACATGATCACTTCAAATCATCGTCATAAAATGTTTCTGTTTCTGTCATGTTTCTGTCATGTTAAATACAAGGATGGTTTCTACCAAGCTAATTTCTGGCATTCCAGTGTTAAGAGTAGTATATGTGACATATTAGGCCACTAGCACATATTGTGTTTTTAGTCTGTCAATACTTTTTCTGTGTCTTAAGTGTCAGTGTGAAATCTCACAGATAGCCCTCCAGGCCTCGATCCAGCACCCACAGACACACACCTCATACACACCTCATACTTGTGCCTCACTGCTGAACTACATCAGGAAGTAGCCCCTGTAGTAAAGGAAGTAAAGTAGTAAAGGAATAGTCCCTGGCTCTTCCTTTCCCAGTTTGTGCTCTTCCCCACAATGAACATGAATCTCTATTCACTCCTTTGCCGGAACCACTCAGCAAATGTGGGCACAGCACAGTAAACATGGCATGCATCCCCTAACACTAACAGCCACTTCAGGTGGGCTGAGATGGCATCCATGTGATGCAAGAGAGCCAGAGCAGGCTGGGCCCACCAGCTCCGGCCCTTGTCCTAGGGAGCAGAGGGCAGTGACTGCACCATTCCCTTTGCTCTCATAGCCAGGAGACCATAAGCTCCCCAGGTTCTGGCTCAGGGAGGCTGAGATTCTCACAAGCAGAGGCATGCTGGGATGTTCCTGTTTGTTTTTGAAATGCTGATGCTGGCTGTCTGCTGTTTCTGTCTGTGTCTGATGGGAAGCATGCACCAGCACTCCGGGCTCTGTGGCTTGGGCTCATGGTGTTCGCAAGCTTGGTTTGTCAGTGCTAAATAATTCTAGTCAGATTTCCAAGTAAATAGTAGATACTTACTGCTTTGAGTCACTACAGTTTGCAAAAAAACCCTATGTCTGAGCTTTGAAATGTGTCCTTCTATCTTCTGCCTTCCTGCCCCCGCTGCCACCACGTCCATCCTGTCAGAGGAGCATCCTCCAGGTGCAGTGTGTGGAAATGAAGGAGGGGAATTCTCACCTCAGAAACCCTGCCTGCCCAGGCCAGGATGCCCAGGCTTGTTGTTAGGCAGCTCCCTGCAGCCAGGACTTGTCTGTGGGACTCTGGCGTGTCTCTGGAGAGAGGGGGCAGGGCAGGAGCCTGCACACAGTCACAGTAGTTCTGATCTGTGATGGGCGACGGCTCATTAAGCTGTCACAGCTCTATGGCAACAGAGTGCATGGCATCCACATCTAAAGCAAACACACAGGCTTTGATCAGGTTTGTTCTTATTGTTATACCAGTGGAGCTCAGCCCAGCTCCTCTGGAGCTTGAGACATTGCAGATTGCAGAATAAGCCCTGTCTGCCTCTGCGGGGACACTTTCAGCAGGTTTCTTGTTGTTGCGCCCAGCCCATACCCAGACACACAGGGTCAGCCTTGTCACCCTCTGAAGCCATGTGTAGGCAGCAGAGTGGCTTCTAAGGCCTTTGTACCAAGACCTCCTCAGTGAGCTTCACATAGGTCCTGGTCTCAACATGCAGTGAGGTCTAAGTGTTCTGTGGAGGAATCGGCTGGAACAACCAAAATACAGTTGCTCAACGTCGGTCTTTGGAAGACGAGAGGACTTCTAGCCTTCAGGCATTGGAGTTTCTATGGGGAGGGGATGATTCAGTTCTTCTATCCACTTTATACATTTTGGATAACATCCAGTCTGACCTCTCCCAGCTTCTGTCTGGGTGTTTGAACTGTTAGATTATCTTTGGCAGCTGAGAATATATATATATATATATATTATTTTTTTTTAATACCAAAGTGAATATTGATGTTCAGCAGGTTATCAAAACACAAGCTTACATTACTGCAAAGAAACCATGGCTGTATTCTTTTCAGAGTGAAGTCGTGAATTGCTCCTCATCTTGGGGACAGATTCAAATATAGTCTTGCAGTGAGCAGATCTCTAAATACAGATGTTTATAGGAAAGCATCTTTGTGAAGGATCTGTTACATACAGCCTTCCCAGATGTTGCAAGGGGTTGCACCTCTAAGATGTCTAAGATGCAGCTCACATCCTTAATAAAAGTGCCCTTTTTCTTGTAAAGATTAAATCTTCTCACCCAAACACAAACTTTCTTCCCACAATCTCCTCCGCCCAGGTGTGTGAGGTATCTGTGCCACTGAAGAGTCCTACTCACAGAGGACAACTGGCTCCAGGTTAGACTCCATTCCTAGTTCCGTCCATTTCTTGCCATTGTCTTTTTCCTTCCGAGGCGTTCATGCAAGGAAGTTGGCTGTCACTGAGTTTCATAAACTCTTAAGAAAGCTGTTGTTGCAGGCCTTGGTGTAGCTCATCAGTGCGGGACCCAACCCTACAGGGTGTACTGGGCTGAGCATATCCCATTTCCCCATCATAGCATATACTGTGTGCCATATTGACAGGCATTTGGTTTTAGCGTAGGTAATCACTGATATGTTCTTTTAAGTGAGATTCATAGATGATGATTACATTTACTGCATAAATTACTTCATTATTAAAATCAGGTCATTTGAGCCCCAAAACCATTAGCATGCAAACTATTAGCATAATTTCATAAGCTAATAAATCAAGCGCAGGAAAAGAATTAAGTGGTTCCTAGTGATAAGTGTTTCTTCAGAGATTAAGAAACACAATTTTCTTATGCATATATTAACATTTTAAAAGTGAATTCATGCAAAAGCAATTTTTCTGCATATATATAACTTATGTTTAATAATCTTTATACTCAGCCTCCAGAGCTCCTTCAAAATTAATGTTTTTCTCAAATCACTGTACAGTAATTTGGAGTTGAACCAGCTAGCCTGTTTTGATACAGTCTACCTGTAAAATTCTCTATGCTTTTATTAAACAGTCAAAGTTAGGAAATAAGCCAAGATATGATTTAGAAGAAAAATAGCTTGGATTCATCCTAGATAATGAAATGTTCACCCAAGGTAAACTTTGTATTCTTAATCCTAAGCAGTACCAATGAAATTGTAATTAACTCCGTAATTGCAATCTAGAACTACAGTTGTCTTCTTATTAGAATGGTGCATTAAAATTGATTTAATTCCCATTTCTTATGTTTAATTCCCATTTCTTATGTAATAGAATGTAATATTGGCCAGAATGACACAGAGATGGGCTCTTCTATTCATCTCACTGACTAGATTCAAACTAATACAGCAATACAACTGTAATTATTTGGATACACAAAAGTTGCATGGAAATAAAGCAAACTCCAAAATAAATGAAACTGTAATAATCAGCAGATGACAATGCATAGGAATTATGTTACAAGGTGTCCATGATCTATTTATATTTAGATGGTTTTGTTTTCCAGCTCCTAGCCTACTGTTTTGGTTTTGTGTTATATTCTTTTTTTTTCTTTCTTTTTTTTTTTTTTTTTTTTTTCCCCAGTATGAGCCCTTCAATGATAGGTTCCAAGGAATAAGATAGTGTGATGTTTTCAGTACTGCATTCCCCATACTGGGTATTTTGGATTGTAAAATAGTAACACAACCTCAACCTTTTCTAGCCCACATGTGAAAAAAATGCTCAGTAGTTTCTTGTGCTGCTGTTTAATGACAAGCTTGACTAAGACAACACTGCACTGAGAAATACTTCTTTGAGGAGGGTGGCATGTTGCTGGCCATCTCCCTGCACCAGTTTGCCATGGGACCGGACACGGCCCATAGCTAGCACAAGGGAGATTACATGCAAGAGGACACTTCTTTTCATGGCAGCTGGTTATTTTACCAGCCTTACTGCAATTTGAAGCCACAGCCCTCAGACACAGTGTTGTCCCAAGTGCAGCAGTAGTGGTTTCCTGTGAGCAGCAGAGATGGTGGGACAGTCACCAGGCAGCCTGTGTAGAAGAGGAGGCCAAAAGAAACATATCATGAGTACTCTTGTCACAGCTGTGTAGACCATGTGCATTGAACAAGGTGGACCTGTGGCTCAGAAGACCAAGTATTAATTATGTAAATAAGGAAGAAGCGACGCACTGTCAATGTGCAATTTTCTGCGGCTGTTGTTCTTTTTTCTGTGATCCTTTCTGTCTTCTCTGTCTTCTGTATTTCTGTCAGGACATTGTAAATCTCCCAAACCATTAATGCGTTCTGTAACTTTCCCCATCAGAAGAATTCAGCATCTTAGTCCTCAATTATGGTCTCTTTTGCATTCTTTCTTTTAAAGCAGATATTGAATTACTGCTGCTCCTGGCAGGTCTTTAGTTTGTTTGGAGACTGTCTGTGCTGTTGTATATGCATTAATCATTTCTATCACTAGTATTTCTATCACTATAGATTCTCCAGGACTATGCTTCAGGTACTTCTTCAGAAGGGCTTATCAAAACCTGCTTCCAGGTCATAAACTTATTTTTCAGTGTTTGTATAACTAATTGCACAGAGGAGATTATGCAACTAGCATGTTGAAAACACCCATGTGAATGGTGTTTATGAAAATTTTCTAATCAAAATGTGAGAACGGTTATGAAGTTTGGCAGTGTTGCTTTCTGTATTACTGAAGCTGAATATTAAAAAGATGTGAAATCTGATCTGGACAAATTGGCATGAGTTATGAGTTTTTACAACACACCAGTCTCACCTGAACTCAAATAAAGGCTACTGTTCAAATGCAAAACCTAACTTGAAGTCTCTGTTCATTTAAAATAGAATACTATTGAAGTCAAAGAATATTACTCAGCTGAATAAAATTCCTGGGTCAGGATTTTATTTACATGTATGAATATATGTAAAAACAAGAATTTGCATTTCCAGGATCATTCAGTTGTTGTTCTCAGACAATGGTGGTATCTTACCTTTCATTGTGCTAGCTAATTTCTTTAGTGTGGGGCACCCAACATGAAAGACCTAACTTGGCCAAGCAATGTGCTTATTTTCCAGAAGCCTGTGAAGGAGGTGGTTCCTGTAGGCAGCGAGATGTGCACTGACCCCAGGCTTCTGCTGTGACTACATCTGGAGGAGTTTCTCCACTTGCTAGAAAGAAAACACCAACAGACTTTTAGTAGGCAAAATAAAGGCATCTCTGCTCGTGTGAATGCTCACCCGTGAACACAACAGAGAAACACATGAACCACAGAATTTGTTTCTCTACTTTTCTCACAGTCATTCATACTGTCACCTTTTTCAATGTATTGACCTGCTTTTTCTGTAAACAGTGACCCCTTGTGAAGGGGTAAATTCAGCTTGGAAGTAATGTCTAGTAATGTCTAGTTCAAGGCTCACTGAGCTGAGGAAAAGGATATTTTAAAAAGCAGACTTTGAATAATGCTTTATTCATTACACTAAATAGCTTATTCATTTACTAATCTGACCACTTCTGACTACTGCTCGCTCATTGTATTCTCTCTGACTCGTGAAGGAAGAAAATAGAGACAAGTAGACTGTGTTGTCTGTGCCCGGCAATTATGTGCACATCAGTGGTGGCAGGACCAGCGGAAGTTCAAATCCTTCTCTGATGTATTCCATTAATTCAAGTAACTGCTTTGTATGAAAATGCACATAGGGCAGCACTTCGCACGCATAGTTCAGAGCCAGGAAGGCTGAGGCATTCAGCTGTAGATGTACTCAGTTACTTTCTGCCATCACCTTTCCTCCCACAAAATCCAAACTACTCATGGATCCAGATTGTTGCTTTTTTTCTGGAAAAATGACATGTCACCAAGATCTTTCTAATGGCAAGAATAGCTTTTGTTTGTTGTTGATTCTTTCAAGAATCTCTTTTTACAACAACAAAAAAAAAATGCTTCATTTTCCTTCAGAAGAGAAAATTGTGTGGAGGAGGAGAACTTACGTAAGAAGCAGTGCTGCTCCAAAAATGTCAAACACGCATTTGTTCTTTAGAACAAAAATTGGAATTTTCTGTTTTATTCTCCTGGTAAACCACCAGATACAGTATTTTAATTAGAAGTAAGTAACTTTAGATGACCGAGACAGAAACTGGACCATGCAACAGGGGTTCTTCCAGGAGAGACGTCGCTTTCAAAGTCCATTAAGACCACTACGAAAATCTCTGTGGCCATTTCAGTGACTTGCTTTGTTACCAAATCTGCTCACTTCTTAAACTAGCTAGCCAGTTCAATCATTGCTTCATTTTGGAATGGGAAAATATTTATTTAACAACAAAACTGGGGAATAGTACTTATTTTTAAAAAGTCTACAAACACCAGTACATATGAAAGTG
The DNA here is from genome assembly GCA_028571105.1 of Tragopan temminckii. Taxonomy (NCBI): domain Eukaryota; kingdom Metazoa; phylum Chordata; class Aves; order Galliformes; family Phasianidae; genus Tragopan; species Tragopan temminckii. The sequence goes on along the minus strand of JAOWBP010002052.1, from coordinate 5,409,981 downwards.
TATGACTATTGATGAACAAAGCTTTTGTGCCAAAGAAAGCAAGGAACAAAGAAAACAAGAAAACAAGGATTTAACATACTGTTCCTGCTTTGCCATATAGATCTTGTGCTGCAAATTTGGAATTACAGAATTGAGGTGATTGTAAAGTTTATGTAAGTACCTGTTTTTCTTTCCCATTTTCTTTTGAAATTTTAAACAGATCAAAATGCAATCAATTTTTCTGAATAATGTGAAAATTTCAGGGATGATGGTGGTCTTAAATCCCAAGGTAAGAACATGAGTTTTTTTGAGGCAAATTAGTTCAAATGGAATTCAGATGCTAACTCAAGATTTTAAATTTTTCTGTTAAAATATGTGCAAAGCAATGAAAATCAATACTTCTAATGTATCAGAATAATCTGATAAAAAAAACAGCTGTTCTGTGCTGTTTTTGCTGTTTTGTGAATCTCACTGTGGCTGGTAAACAATTTTGTTCCTCTTCCTTGCAGATGATCTGCAGTTCAAGGTTCTTCTTCAAGGATAATTCTAAGAAGATATTAATAAAATTGGAAGAAATTACTAAAGTAAGCTGCAGAGAACAAAGAGAAGTTCTCCATTAAGACCAGAAACTTGGCCCACAGGACTTAGGTGAATCACTTTAGAGTATCTCCTAAATATAATATATTTGAGATAGTCTCAGCCTCTAAAATATATGAAAATCTATTTGTGGCCTGTATTTCTAAAAAAAATACTAAAAAATTACTCTAACACTGCAGTGTGTTTTTAAACTAACCAACGTTTATGATTTGATCATTTGTGGACATGTCACTCTCTCATTTCAACTAGCTCTATGGGCATTAGGGACCCATTTCTGAATCAAGACACTTCTTCCTCACTTTCCTGATACCTCTAGATCTGGGGTATCAGTATTGAAAGATTTAACTCCTACATGAAAATACAAGATCTTCAAGCCTATTCATTGTCAGAATGGAGAAAGTCTTATCTTACATTACAGTCAAACATTAGTGCAGCACATTTTAGGAAATCTGAAGAGCAGATACATGACAAGCTTATTATACCTGATGTGAATGCAGTTTTACACTTTTGATTACACAGCCTTTGCTAGTGGACCAACATCAGCCAAATTGTTAAAATGCTTACCAATAGGATGTCCTTTCTTGTTCTTTATATCTTGCTGATGGAAAACTGAAGTATGAAACCTGTTTTCTGTCAATTCTAACTAAGAATTGCCAAATGTGTGGGAAAATACAGATCATGGCCTGAACAGGTGACTAGTCCATGAGAACGCAAGTGAACTGCCTCTGGCTTCTGGATGCAGCTAGAAGAAACTCATTTGAGAAAATCTGCTCTGTAGTAACTATGTGTCCTTGCTTATCTGAATATGTGATGCTTCATTGTCTCCTGTTGTTGTATGTATGGCCACGCTACCAGTAGGTTGTGTGGACTTGTTGTCAGCTAGACACCACCAGTATCTGTTGGAGGTAATCCCAATGTAGATATTCTATCAGCCAGCCACCACCAGTAACGAGGACTTGGGGGAAGGTCTACCAGCCAGCCTCCCTGGTAACATGAGGACCTCTCTCTTAAACTGATGAAAGTTAACTTGCCTCCATGTACTTTCTTCGAGATGGGTAAACCTTACACAGAAGAGCTGCCATTTTTGCATTACACCAAATAAGTTAAGGTAAATCAAGTTAGTAATGTAAATTCAACTTTCATAAATTAAGGGCATTAAATCATTTCTTTGTCATTTAGTTTCTTCAGTAGTGCAGCTGTAAATTTGCTGAAGGACTGAACTCACTTCATTTTTGTAAGTTTCATGTACTTTAGACAAATTCCAAGAGGGAGAAAACAGAATGGCTGTGGCTTCCATGTCTTTGGAGATATTAAAAACCCAGCTGGGCGTGGTGCTGAGCAATCCTCATGGACCCTGCTTTGAGCAGAGGTGTATGACTTGACCATTTCCAAGGGTCCTTTCCCACCTCAGCCATTCTAAGATTCTGTGTAGACATGTTGCTGTTGCCAAGCTGTTAGTGAAGAAATATGAGCAAAATTTTAATCTTTAAATTTTCCCCTGCCATCACATTTACAGAACTGAATACTTTAAGATGAGCTTTTAATTATTAAATTATCCTTTACGTAATATAGTGAATTGTTCAAATGCAAGACCTTTTAAATGGGAAATTCAGATGTTATGCCAGCAATTCCTCTTTAGAATTGAGAATCAGTTGCCAATTAAGTGGTTACTGACTTTATCTTTGATCAACGAGAAACATTCTTGCCAGATCTTCTCTGATTTTTCATTCTGGATGACTTACAACATACTCCTTTTGACAATATTTACTGTTGCCTTTATTTCCCCTTGCTGTAAGATGTTAAAAAGTGAATTTAGCCATAAATGACACAAGCCTTTTCAGTAGTCTTAGTATTTTGCCCAGACTGGCTTATTTGATATCTCTGTTCAGATGTTTTGAATTTGCTCTCTTGCTGAATAATCCGGAAGTGCAGTATCTGTTTAAGAAGAACTGTCTCCACTTAATGGAAGCACGCAAAGATGCAGAGCACTGGAAAGCAGCAAAACTTCTCCTAATTTAGTCCACTGTCTGTATTTATCGTTGTTCAGTTTGTGTGCCTTCCCTCCCACCCCAGCTGCCAACACACAGATGGCATTCCCAGCAAAGTAAACAATTCGGATTCAGTACACTATTTGTGGTCTGGAAATGTGAGCAGATAACTGGGAGAAGGGAGGAAGGGGAGGGCTAGCTTTACATATTTCAGGTCAAGTTCTGACCTGAATTATACCCAGTCACTGCAGGGAGGTCCTGGGGGCTACCAGCGGGAGGGGTCAAGACAAGGTCTGGTACTGCACACACTTGGTACATTTTGAGGTTTGGATTTAAATTTTCATCCTATGAAGTTATTTAGTTCTAGCATTTTAGCAGCTTTAAATAATTAAAAGGCCTGGAAAAAAAATAGGTATTGTTTGCCTTAGAAACCAAGTGAAAACAATGAGGAAGAAGAAGGCACCTCTGCAAAGTCGCTACGATTAAACCCAGATAAACAGTGAAACATTTGCAGTGTCTACGAACAGATGTCTAATAACAAGCAAACAAAACAGTAATTCTTAAGTAATGATTTATCTTTGGTTTATTTTTAAAGGCCTTTTACTCAGCCCTTTCATATTAGTCATTTCGATATGCTTATAGTATTGTACGCTAGCCCCAGTGTCTACCTAGAAACATGACTGTATGGGGTTGGATGCAAGAGAAGAGGAAGGGAGAGACAAGTTGATTTTTAGACTAGAAGATAACATAGGCACAGGTACCCAGAATTTTTTCTTCAGAAAAAAATTCTTCAGAAATTTCAGGTGCTTGTAAATTTTTCAGACTTTCCTTTCCCGAAGTAGCATGTGACCTGGAGTGAAAAGCTTCAAATAAAATTATTTTGCTGAACAAAGGCTGAAAATGCTGCCTTTTTAGGCATCTTAAAAATATTTCTGCAACTTTTTTTTATTGAGAAACTGTAGTACCTCCATGTGTTGCAATGAGGAGCTGACATTTGGCACATCTGACAGCAGAATTTTTTTTTTTTTTTTTTTTGGCCACTTTGTTAAAACTCATTCAAAATACTGCTCACAGTACAAATTACTTAAAAATATCAGTTCATAAATGCACGGCGGAGTTCTTACTGCTCAGCTGCAGCGGGGCCACTGAAGCATCAGATCTGAGAGCAGAGACAGATGTCTTTTCCAGTGATTCGGGCTAGATTTAAGCAGGTACTGGCCCATCTGCTGGGTGCTGCTCCTGTATCTCAGATGTCATAGATGATTATCTGAATGCTCAGACTCAGATTCAGTGCAAATGCAGGAAAGCAGTGCCATTCACTGACAGTGCTATCTGAACAGTCCCCAGCTGCTCCCAGCCTATGCTGTCTTTCAGATGACCTTATAAAATTGTTTATGGGGCTGTGTGACAACCTGGATCAGATGTTCCCCACCCTCTCAAAACAAACAAAAAAGAAAGCTCCAGTTATTCTTAACCTGAACACTATCAGTACAAGGATGATTGCAAATAGATTTGCAATTGTCTGTGCCCTGAGAGATCAAGAAGAGGGAGACTGACTTTTCCATGCACTGATTTTTCCTTTTGCTTTTTATGTGCAGGTATCATAAGGAGACCAAACTGTGTTTGCACCTGCAGTGCAGTCAGGACAGCAAAGTGAGCAGCTGAGGGCTCGCATTCCCCCTTCAGAAGGCAGACAATTGTGGCTGGTAATCCCCTGAACTGCCACAGTAGGGTTTGATAAAGCTTATAAAGCTTCTCTGGCAGAGCCCTTCATGCTCTACCACCTTAAAAGGTAACTAAGAATTGTTAATAGTGTTTATGTATGATGTCAAAGTCTCTGCTGGTGTTATGAGCACTTTGTTATGTACAAGAAATGCATTAATGTTTCTGTCTAGAACCACAAACAAAATTCTGTATTGACCAGGAGGAAAGTTTTGTAATTTATTTGAATAATATCCCCTTAATTAGAATCAGAAAACACAGGACTATCAGACTTTATAATCAATCAGCTAGTGATAATGCAAAGATATCCCACTGTCCCTTGGACAAACCACTTACAAAAACGGTCTTGTATTTTTAAATAGAAATTAAATTTGAAAGAGATGTGGGATGAAGCTACTTAATAGTCTTTATGCACTATAAAGAGTTTCAACGGTGGGAATAATTTTGGCTCATTGGTTCTT
>JAOWBP010002052.1:5357472-5405134 GCA_028571105.1 Tragopan temminckii | reverse complement strand
GGGATGAAGCTACTTAATAGTCTTTATGCACTATAAAGAGTTTCAACGGTGGGAATAATTTTGGCTCATTGGTTCTTTGCTGTTGTTTTCCACGGGGAGCCCAAGGGGGCCTGTGAAAAATTACTTGTGAAAATTCAGGGAGTTTTGATTTGCATTGTAAAGCTCTGCTCTTCCACTGGGACAAAAAAAGAAAACTAGGAGCCTGCAAACTGGTATGGAAGTATATGTTTGTGCTGTAGATGACTGCATACTAATACCTCTGTGGTCAAGCATGTCTGTTTGCCCATTATGGTTTTATTCATCCTTTGAGTTCTTAGGTAGATTTCTCAGTGATCTGAATTCTTGGGATGCCAACAGAAGAAAACTCAAATTTATTTAAGGAACGTATAAGGTTTAAATAGATATATGAATTGAGAAACAAAATGGAATAATGATTTTAAATAAATACCAAAAAAAAAAAAAAAAAAAAAAAAGAAAGAACAAGCTGTGTTTCATTTTATTGTCTAATTAAATTTTTTGAGAACTCTCTTTTTGAAAAGCATATGTGATGCAGACTTCCTAGTCATTTGGGAATGAGTTAGATATGTGTCTGCATATTATTCAAATTCTAGCTGATTAAGACACTGCATATACCAGAAGTTTCCTGTGATATTTGTATGCTTTATCGTGAACAGCAAAGGTGGCTTGGTACTTTCAGACAAAATGATTTTCATCCGGAAACACATCTATTTGTCTAAGCCAAAACTTGATAGGAAGTGGATTAAATAAGATTTCAAAACACTGAAAAACTGAATTTGTAACACTTCAAAGATTTTGTTTTCTCAAAAATGGCTTTTAGTTACAAAATATACACTAATTCTAGTACAATCCAAATGTTCTTAGATAACCTAAAAGAAATATTGCCATTGACTCTTTTGACATTGTCATTATTTTCAGTTCCAAAACTTTGTCAAGGTTTTAATATCTTTTTTCTAATATCTTTTTTTTCGTGATTCAAGAAAGGAATCTTTTCACAAGATGGGAAACAGTCCAAATCCAGTCCTAATTCAGTCGCTTATGTTATACAGAACTTGGTAGAGCTTGGTAGAAGGGAGTGAAGGAGAACCACATAAGAACCTCAGGAAAAAAAGTAATTGTTCTACTTTCCCTTTACATCTGTTCCCTAGCCTTTAATCATCCATTATCAGCTGTAGTTCTGGTATGAATATTATCAGGTATCCATTCTAGAAAGTAAAACATAATGGTAATGAATAATATGGATCTATTATTTAAGCAAATGTTCACGATTCTCTACTCAATGACTAAAAGAATACAAAACTTCTTCTATTTCTTCAAGCCGGGTTATTTATTTTATACGTTATGGATAAATGTTTACAAATTAATCCTTTTTTACAAATGGAAAAATTTTGCATGTTTGTGTCTCTCTTCCATACGATAATGAAAATAAACCTTTTGTTATTTTGTAGTTGTTCTTATTTCAAGATAACCTAGAAAGAAACAAAGCATGTTGACTGGTTCGTTAGGGAGCAACGGAAAAGTTCTCTCTCATTCTATGTCCTGAACAAATACTGGTTTACCTCAAGTTATAATGTATGCTAAATGACTACAGTTCTGCTTCAATGGTTGAAAATGCAAAATTTATTTGTATGTTATTGCATTTTATTTCAAAGCAATCTTTTCTTATTCATTATAAGTTTACTTTTTAGTTTAATTACATGACCTAGAAATTCTAGTGACTGAAAGTGGACAGTAGGAACTGAGATATCAATTCTCAAGCTTCCACTGGGAAAATATGTAGAAGAAAGTATGATTAGGGATGTTTTGTTGAGGATATGGGAAAAAGGGAACAGAAGATTTCTGTCCTTCTTAGAAAAGAGCACTGTGAGAATTTCTGACAGCAGAAGTTAAATGAGACAGAAACAGTTTGAAATTAAGAGTATTACTGAATTTGGCCAAGGAATTCATTCATGGATAAACATGGATCTCTTAAAAGGCTCTAAAACTTCTATGGACCTGAGATCTGGTTACACTGAAGCAAACGATGAACCTCCTGAAAGCATCATGTCACTAGGTTGTTTGTCAGGTAGAAGAACATCTGAAGGCCCTTGAAAAGGAAAGTCACCAGACAGCAGCTCAGTCATAACTTCATTGTTGCCTGAGAGAATTTTGAGGTGACACTCAAGTTAGAAAATATTGGGTTTAACTGTAAATAACTCTTCCAGCATTTCATTAAAGAAGGAGTTGACAATTGAACCTTACAGTGTTCACTTGCAGGTGCCAGCAGTGGGACAACTCCTCCTTGCCTGACTCAGATTCAGAGAGGCTTTGGGTTGCCCCAGGCCCAAGAAAGCCAAAGGGCATGTACTGCTATCCATGAGCTCATTGAAAAAAGTGATTTCCTCAAGGCAGAATTTACAATTCTGCTGTGTTGGCCAACATGGTACGCATGTTGGGTAGATCATCAGCTGCTGTGACTTGTCATAGCTCTGTGGAATTTAGTGAAGTCTCAGCAATCTATACAATGTGAGGATTTCACCCATATAAGAAGTATCAGAGAACATTTTACATTCAGTTCTTTTTCATGACAGGACTTGATCGAGACCTTTTTATAGGGCATGGTAACTACAGAATTAATTCAAGTAGGTTTGGTTTTTTGTTTGTTTAATAAACTGGAAGTTCTATGATTTTTACACTTTCATATGCTCATATACTCATCATTTACTATGAATTCATCTACTTGCAGAGCTTGATATATATGTGATTTGACAATTAAGACTCTTTCTGTGTAAGGACAGATTTCAATTTTCCTGTATTTTCATCCACTGGAAGGATAGGAGTATTCTTTTACAGAGGTGAGTAATTTTCCATCCTCTCATGTGTGGTGGTACGTTTTTCTCAAAAATTTAAAGGCTAGATGAAAATTTAGTCCTACTTTATCTTCTCTTTACATTACTTGCAGAGTCTGCTCTCTTAGTTATCTCCTCCTGATATTTTTAGTCTTAGTCCTGTTTGGTGTCCTTTATCTGACTCACGTTGTTCAGGTTGACCCTCAGAAGATTCTCTAAAACTGCAGGAATTATTTAAAATCAGGATGGAAGAAGGGCCATCCTGACTCAGACTAAAAAAGACCCATCTAGCCCAGTATCTTGGCTCCAAAAGTGAGGAGAAAGGGTGAAAAGTGGATGATTATTGAAGATTATAATAAAATGAGAAGCATGCAGTGATAGCTACCCACCTTATCTTCCCAGCTTCCAGTGATACAATATCCTAAGTCTGAGGCTGCCGCTTTGCATTTAATAGGTCCTGAGAGATGAGTTTGTCCGAGAGATTTTTAATTCATGTCAAATTCTGTAAACCTCAACACCTTGTGGCAAGGAAATTCAGAGTTGCCTAACTGCTGTACGAGGCAATGCTCCTGGTTTTATTTGTTTTGAATTAACTAATTTGATGCCTCCTTGTTTACTATCTATTGTGATACAAAAACTTCCATTCCCTCTGTGACCTGTCTTTGCTACTCCTGATTTTAGAAAGCTCTTATCTTTCCTTCCACTACCATAGTGGATTTCTTTTTTGTTTTGCTCATGTATGCATAATAAGTTTGATTTCATTGCAGTTTACTGTTAATTTAGCTGTTGATATGGAAAGACTTAAATGATGTCAAATGTCTTTCCGGGCTGGTTTCAAGAAATACGGCTGTGGATGTTTTGTTTCCTAAATTTTCTTCCTTCCATCTAAAATGATACAATTGCCTACAATTTCCAAGTTAACCTGAACAAACTTAAAAGAAGGAAGATATTACTATTTTTTTTTAACACCTTACCTTTGTTATTTGTGCAGTTGTTGCAATTAATAATATTTGCCTTTTCTAAGATAAGAGATCAATGTTCAAGTGCTTCCTCACTGCTAGCAGCTGGTGAGCATCCATGGCTTATCCCACAGAGTGCAATCAGTGCATCACCTGACAGTACCCTCCCAGCTGCCCTGCTGCAAGGGACCACAATGTGCAAGGCTCTCAGCCACCTGCTGCAGTATTTTGGAGCATTAATTCAGCAGTGCTAGCTTTCCAAGGAGGCTGGAATTTACAGTTACACTCTGAACAAGCTTCTGGACAAGGTCCATCTGCAGCAGCTTTGTGAAACTGCAGTATATGTAGAATAACTTGGAAGGCTGTTGCATGGGGCACACAGACTCCAAATAACTTGTTAAGAGTGCTACCAAATGAATTTGTCATTTTTTCCTTGCACTTTTATTCTTGATTGATGGACTGACCTTGTCTGAGAGTACCCTGAAAGGCTCTGTCAGTTCAGGAGGCAAGAAAAACTTAAGATAAAAGACACTGACTTGTAACTGCACTTGCAGCAATGAGTGCTAACCAGGAGAAAATCACAGAATCACAGAACCATGGAATTATAGGGGTTGGAAGGGACCTCTGAAGATCATCTAGTCCAATCCCTTATTAAGGCAGTTTTCCCTACAGTAGATTGCACAGGGAAGCATCAAGGTGAGTTCTGAGTATCTCCAGAGAAGGAAAAGCCACAACCTGTCTGGGCATTCTGTTCCAGTGCTCTATAACCCTCAAAGTAAAGAAGTCTTTTCTAGTGTTCATAAGGTACTTCCTGGCTTTCAGTTTGTACCTGTTGTCTCTAGGCTTCCACTTGCTTCTGGCACTTTATAAGCATTGATAAGATGCTCTCAGCCTGTTTTCCAGGCTGAACAGTCCAAGGTCTCTCAGCCTTTTCTTGTAAGGGAGATGCTCCAGGCCCCTAACCATCTTTGGGGCCCTCTGCTGGACTCTAAGTTCCCTGTTTCTCTTGAACACAGGAGCCCAGAACTGGACACAGTACTCAAGATATGACTTCACCAGGGCAGAGTAGAGGGGGAGGATCACCTCCCTCGTCCTGCTGGCCATACTCTTTTTAATGCATCCCAGTGTACCACTGGTCTTCTTAGCCACAAGGGCACACTGTTGCCTTGTGGTCAACTACTGTCCATCAGGCCACCTGGGTCCTTCTCAGCAGAGCTCCTTCCCAGCAGGTCAGCCCCTAACCTGCATGCAGTTTTTAGTCCCCAGGTGTAGTGCTTTACACTCACCCTTGTGAAGCTCATAAGGTTCCTCTCCTCTCAACTCTCCAGCCTACCTAGATCTTGCTGAATGGCAGCACAGCTAGAAAAAGGCAGTAAATTATTATACGTTCCTGGAGGAAATTAAAACTTGAAAAAGAAATCTTTTTTTTCCCCCTGAATTCACAGACTGCAAAAACTGGAGAAATATATTTAAATGCAAACTTGCATCCTTGTTGTAGCTGTAGTATAGCTGTGGTATTAGTATGGTTGCAGGGCTGAGTCTGGGTAACAAAATGCACAATCTGATTTATTTTCAACTTATGCAATAATATATTTCAACAGCAATATGTAGGCAAACTGTAGGAACTACCTCCATTTTCCTTGAAATGTGTCCCGCATTACAAAGTGCAGGCTGGATGGGGCTCTGAGCAATCTGGACCAGGTGACACTTAAAGATCCTTTCCAACTCAAAACAATTATTTGATTCTATGATATGCTGAAATAAGCCTTTTCTAATGTGTGAGCTTCAATTTTGAGTAGAAATTAAAGCTTGCAGCCAGAAACCAAGATGAAGGGATGTCTGCATTTTGGATAGAATAGGGCACATTTGGATAGGAAGCATGTTGCTTAAGTTTCAAGCTTTGGGTGACTGTTTTTTGCCTCTTAGAAATATCAGTGTTCTTCTTGTCTGCCTGAGGCCATCCCTTGTCATTCACCAGGGACTGGGCCTTAGGTACTCTTCAGTGATCCTTTCTCAGTCTGCCTTGTGAGATGAGGACAACAGGCACACAAGTGAGAGACCAGTCTTTTGAGATATTTTGTGTCTTCAGCGGGCTGTTATATCTGACTAAAATGCTCCTACATATCTGCTTTGGTGTCCCCCTCAGGACATTCAAAGCAGTATTTCAGTAGTACAAACCAGAGAGCCCGCGATAATTCCTTGTCCGTAAGTGACTTAAGTTGTGTTTAATGCTCTAGAACAACCTTATTGCAACATCACAGTGATATCTTCCAAACCCAGCTCTTTATAAAGGCTGTATTGTATGCCAGACTGATGTTAACACACATGATTTAAATGATGACACAAGCAAAACTTCTGCTCTAAAATGAGGAAATTAAAAATACCAAAATATTATCTTTCCTCTTGCCAATAAGAACAGCTGGCAGGATGGGTTTACTGAACAAAACTTTGGCCAGCAGACATGGGTTATCATTTTCACAGACTTTCCCTCTGAAATACGGGATTAACAAAACATGCTTTTTTATTATTATTATTTTGAAATTGGAGGGTTTGTGTCTTTCATCTGGTGAAATTTAGCGTAAAAGTGAAAAAAATATCAAAGTTACAGGCGTCATAGGGAGGCTGTTAATGTGGGAACAAAGGGCATTTGGCCAGTTAAAATAATAAAAGGCTATACAACTTTCCCAGTGATGGCTGAAGCCCAATTAGTACTTTCCAAGTAGAGCCGCAATATTCCTTTCCAGATTATGCGGTTTGGCATGATTCAGAATGAGTAAACTTGCTTTCCTACAAGGGAAAAATATAATTAACAGAAAAGAAAAATAAGGTCATGCAGCATTACGCTTTAAATAAGCAATAATACACCATGGGTTGTACATTAATCAGTCAATATTAATACACCTTGGACAGGCTGAGGCAGAGGCAAAACTGTCTCAGCATACACAAAGATACATATGTTATCCTGACAAAACTTGCACCTATGTGCAAGAATGAAATGCAAATTAATACTGTATTTCCTTAGTAGATGATAGGAAGGGAATGTGGACTCAGTGCTCATTGCATTGTACTCAAACATCCTTCTTGAGAAGTACAATTTCTACTAACATTATATACTTTAAAGCAATATGTGGTTTAGCTATTTTCCCTTTGTTTGAACACCTGTTTTTTGTTTTGTTTTGTTTTTACTGTGCTGCTGCTGAAGGCAGGATGGTTTGGAAGATTCTTTTTTTCTTAATTTGTTAAAAGGGCTTGCAACCAAGATACACAGAAAGGCACTCAGAGTCTGTTCTTACTTATAGTAAACAACTTCTCAGGACTCTGGAAGTGACATAGAGCCTTCAAAGACTCAACAAACCTGGAAATAAACTAGCAGGATTAGAAAAAAGAGCGATTTCCAATTTGGAGGTGAATGTGCAAATGAATTGTAAGGGTTTGTTTTTTTTCTTCTGCCTGGTTTTCAACAGTGTTTTTAAAATGAACAGAATGTTCAGCTGAAGCTCAGAACGAGGAGAACACATGTAAAGCAAAGGAAAGCATGGTAACCCAGGGTAAACATATAGTATGGCAGCAGGATGAAAACAGCCCTGCTGAGAGATCTGCTTATTGCTCAGCTAATTATGCTGTTCATGAGAAAGCAGATATGCTGGAAGATGAAAAAAAAGAAAGAAGAAAAAGTAAAACTTCAAAAACCTGGGAACCACTCCCATCACCTGAAGCTTAGACCACACACCTGAAAGGGAGGAACCCACATCCAATCCCAGCACAGAGTATGAACATCCTTATCTTCCTTTCAACTCCACCATTTTGCAGTTATTTTATGTACTTACAGAGAGTGTTTGTAAGGGAGGAATTGCTTTTTCATTTCCTGCTTCTTCAATAGTTACAATAACCTGTGATATCAGAAACTTTAATGAGCTGCAGTGCAGCTCCTGCATTACTGTCCCAAGTTCAGTCCGGTCCCAGCCCCACACGTGTCTCCTTGCTCTGTGAAGATCCCACACAGTCATCTAAACAGCCCTCCCTGCTGAAGTTGTGTGGGCGAAGGAGAAGGAAATGCATGTGCAGTGGATGGAGGAGTCTATTTGTGACCTGCTGTATTTCTAAGTTAATCCGCAAGTCAATAACTGATTGTACGCAGCACTCTGCCATCATCTACACAAGTTAAGGTATGCCCTGAAACACCTGATTTTAAGGAGTTACTTGAAAGACAGGAAAATCCTCATGAGCCACAGAATTGCTCTAACCGATTTTTTCCCCAAAGGGGAAAATAAAAGGCCAAAAGCCTCGCACTGTAGACTCCATGATTTTAAATTGCTCCCACCGCTGATAGACTGAAGGGAAAGAGAAGGCAGCGCTGGGGCAAACTCAGAGAGAGGGGCTGTCCTACTTGCCTGCGTGGCATGAGAGTATCAGTGCTGATGCACAGCCTCTACTTCTCAGAGCTGAACTTTCTGCACTTCTGTTCTTGAATCAGCACATCTCTTCTTACAGTGTGAAACTGCAACTTGTGAAATCCTTCCACTGGACATACAGTAAAACAAGTATTTTTGCTCTTTGGAGTTTCACCACAGGTTCCACCATCACCTCTTTATCTAAAAACATACCTTAACCCTCTTCTCTTCTTAAGACAGATTCACCTCACTGATGTTAAGGAATGGAGGCGTACAGTTCCATGGCCTAACAGATTTATGCAACATAAGCATGAGGAAATGAAAATGATACATAAACACAAAGAAGGACCAAAAATTTCTGTGTCTAAAGACAACTCCTCTATATCTCTTAAAAATAAATCTCTTTTTAGGAAACAACAGCCCGATTTCACCCTAAATCAGAGCTCCAAAAAATCTTTTGGAAAGGAACCCACCACAAGAAATGAGGAGTAAATGACGGAAAAAAAAAAATCTTTATTTTGCATGGAAAATATTTTCTGAATAGTTCTTCATATAAATATCAAATGGGTTTTTACTTTGTATTAACTAATTAATGAGGCAAGCAGCTTCTGATATGAACACAACTTTCTTAGCTTGAAAAATTTTTATTGATTTTAAGTTTTTAAATGACATCAGAATGTTTTGCACAAGAGGAAAAATCATTTTACACTGAGAAAACAATGCAGTATTTCTCATACAAATAGCTGTTCAAGGGTGGCTCTGTGCTCTGAAGCCCCCCAGGCTGTTTCTAATAGCTTAACAACTGTTTTCTGCATAGAAGATTTATTATTGGCAAAATTATGCCATGGAAAAAACATCTTGTCAAACAAGAACCTCACGTTTACCTGCAAAAACCACTATCCTTGCACGCAGCAATTGTAATTTTCCTTGTGTTTATGTTCTTGCAGTGCTTTCATCACCCCTGTGGTTCCATGTATCCTCCAGCGCTATATTAAGCAATGCGACTGATATCTGTCACGTGTAGTTTAATTCTTTCTTAATTAGCCTAACGCCTCTATCAGACTAAAATCAGTCATACGCTACTATCATCTACGGCATGTTTTACTTTGTGTCATGTTTCTCTTTGTAAGGTGGTTTGTAAATCGCTTTCCTTTAGCAACTCAGTAAGTCTGTCGTTACTGAAAGAGGAGGATAATGACAAAGCTCTGTCTCAGTTTGGCAAATACTTCAGCTAACTTCAACCGGCAAAACAGAAAGTGAATTAGGGGAGAAGGTTGCTTTCACATTAATCTTGTCATGCCAGAATGATAACTTGGTTACACCCTGCTGCAAACCTCTGATGTCTGAACTTGTCTGAAATGTTTCTTAAAAATCATGAGTTGGAGGTCAAATAAAGTAATCTCTTCTAACAGAAATATCACCTCTTTTATTTTTGAAGCCACTATCTTCACGTGCTAAGTTTATAGACATCATGGATCTCAGGATTATAGAATCAAAGCCTTCCAAACTCACCTTAACAAGATGAAAAATAAGAAAACTGCTTCCTCCTTTGATGAAAGTCATTATGTTAACACTGAAAAATGTCCACAGCTTACCTGCTTGGTATACCAGCCATTAGTCCATGGCTATCAGCTCCACAGGGATTCTCTAAACAGAATACAACACATTAAAACATGACTAGAAACACACCAAAAAAAATTAATATGTTCACTTAATCACTTCAACATCAAAGAAGCTATCACACAGCAACAGTCAAGGAGGGCACATTAAGTAGAACTACCTTTTAATAACTTAATAAAATAATCCTGCATAAATACAAATTCCCATCCCAATAAGCAGATTCTCATCAACGTCAAAACTGACAAAAAGGTTTTTCAAGAATTCTATTAAGCTGTACATCCCAGCAATTAATTCCTTTCTGAATAAATGTTCTCTTCCTAGTACTCTTAAAAAAGAAAAAGAAAAAAGAAATTATAACACATTTTTAGAAGATTTATCTTTCTCCCTCCAAAAAATCCCTCAAAAGCCTACCTCAACTTTCTAATAAATAGAGAAGCTCTTCCTAGAAAGTGTGACAGTGCACAAGTCTTCTACTCTCTTTAACTAAACAACCACAGGTGTTTAAAATTGCAGGCTTCCATGACAAAATAAGGAAATTGAAATCCTTTTCTTAATGTTTCAAAGTTTCCAAATTCCCAGATACTGGAACTAATAGTCCAAGATCATTAAGATGTTTCTGAAAACCTCAATGTTTTTTAAAAGCTAATAGGTACAGATCCTTTGTTCCAAATGCGTGACCCTTAAGATGGAGCATTTACAACCAGATAGCATCAAAAGGCTTTTTACTGTGAACAACTCTGAAAGTATTGATACAAAGAAGTAAATATAAATTTATTTGGAACAGTCATGTAAGGAACATATTTCAGTTGTACATCAAACCATTTCTAGGAAGTGCCTTGTGAATAATACTGTCTCTGCAGACCTGTCTACCACAGAGACTACTAAAAGTATTTTGCTTTAGATACCACTACTGTTTTCTGTTAGTTGTCTACCACTATCATGGTAGAAGCAGTAGTCAAAAGCAGTGTGTTAAGATTTAGATCCACACCAGAAAAGACGTTCAGCTGTTTGGGCAGTGAATGCAATCCCAAAGGCTTTTCCCCAGCTCCTCTGAGGAGGTGTTGGGCTGCAAAGCCCCATATACCATGCACGCCATATTGAGAGATTCTGTAAGTGAGTTTGGGTTCTCCTGCTCTAGTACGTCTGAGAATTTTTTCTCCAAGCCAAATAAAATACAATATTCAAGCATCTCTGTGCACATAAGATAAACAAACAAAAAACAGCAACAAAACGACCACATTCCTAAGGTACTTTCTGCATTTAAGCCATTATGTTCTCTTACGCCATACTTCCAAAAATGTCTTATTCCTTAATCATTCCCAGTGCTTTCAGTGTGATATTTCCCTTAGTCTTGCAATGCTATTCCTTTATATTTTTCTATTATGTTTGGCATCAGCTTATCCAAAACATGTATTACCTTTGGAAGAAGCACATTGAGTATACACACTTTGAAACATGTAATGTTGGCAAGAGAAAGATTAATAAAAAGACCAGTATAAACTAGAAGCATATCAGTTGCAAGCAACATAGAAGATAGATCTGGGTATGCGTATTAGATGACTGTGCAGTTACTAAGTTGTCAGTGGGATACAGCAATGAAAAAATAAATGTCATGCAAAGATGGGCAACTTACAAAATTTCTCACAGAGAAAGGTGAAACAGCTGTACTTTAGTTTAAGGCACCTGAGGGATCTCAAACAGATTTTTCTCATCATGATCATGAAAGATGAAATAGGTAAAGAGCTGCAGTAATTACTAGGGAGAAGTCTTTTTGTGAGAAAGGCTGCACAATTTTTACTTGTTTAGTCTAGCTGAAACAAAAGCTGATACAGGAAATAATTATCCTCTAAAAACACAATAGGCTGGTAAACAGTAGGCAGAAAAAAGAACTATTTACTTTACTGGACAATGTTGGCACAGGAACAAGAGGGTGAAATTTGGACACAAATAAATGTAGGCTGGAAACTGGAAGGTTTCTGACTATGAAAGTGGTGAGATTCTAGAGTAGTTTTTTTAATAGATGTAGTGGGGAGGAAAAGAAACCACAACAAAAAATCAATCCTCAAGCTATTTAATGATGAGGATTGCTAAGATCATGGAAAATTCTAGAAGCATATTTCTCATGGAGGTAAGAACTGCATTTTGATCATCTGGGAGATAGCTTCCAGCATAATTGTTGCCCATTTTCTGAAAGCAGGATTAAAATATATATATACACATAACTATATAGAAATCAAACCATATTTTATATTTATATTCAATCATATTTATGTATTAGAAATATTGCTTAAGCAAATGTCATCCATATTTAGATGGTATCTGTAATTACGTTTGTGCTTCACAAAAAGAAAACAGTTTAACTTGATGAATAGGTATCACATTGTATTCCAGTGTCTGGAAGCTGATTTTTCTAACTGGAAAGATGCAATTTGTCACATGCTAATTTTCTTTCTTTTCTGTTTTCTTCTTTATGCTCTATTTTCGCTTTGTCAGCAAATCCAAGGAGCAGAAGGAAAAATTAAATATTGCAAAGGCAAAATTGTAGAATAAAGATATTCCTCAACCAGTGCCAAAATATAAACAAGTGACAGAATTCCACTGAAAACAGGGAAATGATTGCATATACATATTTGATAGTCATGTCAAATTTATGTGTAGACATCTGTATATAATTATACACATATTTTCATCCTAAACTGGTTATCATTTATATTATTTCTGTAAGGCCACTTTAAAAAGATTTATTGTGGAGGAAAAGATATGAACTGAAGTATGCATAAGCTATTAGCTTACAGTTCATAACTGCTCATCAAATATTACAAAAATACATCAAAACATGATATAATAAGATATCAAAAGTCACACTTGTTACTCTACTTGACCAGATAGTGGATTACCATGGCTGTAACGCACAGAGAAAAATGGCACAGAGAAACTCCCCGCCTTGCTGACGGAGAAGAAGCACAATTACATAGGCTGGCTATAAGAGGCTACACTCCACCTGCCGAAAAAAAATGTAACAGCCCTCATGGTGACAGAATTAAATTAGAGAAATTTAGATAAATAAGAAAAAAAGCATGTCCATGTGATTATATGTGGTATTTAAAAAAAAAAAAAAAGGCAAAATTAATTTGATTATTGAAATGAATTTGATTAAAGCAAGATACAAGATTTTGACAAGAGATTTTGATTGAAATTTTCCTACGCCGATTTATTTTTGCATACCTAATATTATTGAAATGTGCTGTTTCTTTCCCAAAGCAGATCTGAATGCCTGTCTTTTTTCCATCAATAAAGGACAGAAGTATGTATTTGGAAACAAATATGTTTATGGATAGTTATAGAGATAAACTATCTGAAATAAAGCAAAAATAGACATTTTCATACTTCTCCAGTTTTGTTGCTGACTGCAAACAAGTAGCACGAAGACATAGTAAAAATAATGCAAAATAATTAAAAATATAAATCTCAAATTTTGATTCATTTTAATTCAACCTTCAGCAGACATCCATGAATGTCAGTTGGTGCCATTTTTCCCACTTGGATGAATTCAATGACACCTCTTCTTCATACACACTTCCATGTCAGACTGCCCTTCTGCTGCCCTCTGTCACATGGCAACAAAATGAAACAGCATATTGGCAGGCAGGTTCAACCTCTACTGCCATACCACCAACTTTCACCTCTGGTGTTATGGACCAGTATAATAAGATAGGAGGCATTACTTTTGGAGAGCCCTTGTAGAACATTCGGGACACTGGCAGATGGAAGTCATGCAAATCAAATTACATTCTGCTGCATGTAAATGTATAATGTTACCAGAGCGATTGGTTAGTTATTAGTATTATTAAAATATTTATTTTTTCTAGCACCTAATCAGAGCATGAAATGACAGCTTTTTTCTTCGAGGGTTTGATAGTATTTTCTCTCTTTTAAATGCAGTCATCAAGCCAACACTACATTTGCATGTTTTTAATAAAAACAGATAAGAGACTTGCAGTGAGGTTGTTCAAGAAAAGGTGGTTGCATGTATAATGTGAATCTTTCAGATTTTGGTTTGTAGCTTTATTCTGCCTGTTTTCTAAAAGTAATCTCAAAGTGGCACATTGCTTTCTCACATGGTGATTGTTCATCAGCCAGATGAGAATCAACTCCCAAGTGTAACTCTTTTGTTTTCCCTTCATATGGTGTTTTGCACAATCGTACTGATGTTTTCTATAAGAAGCGTGAATAGTATATAAAAATGCAATTTTTTTCTGGACTATTGTTATGAATGCACAGAAATTCTAGAAGAAATAGAACTATTAATCTACCAAGAAGATAATCACTTCAAAGATGTATACCTGCCAAGAGTCCCTGGGCCACTACTATAGTGGAAGATGAAAGGACCTCTCCAAATCCAAGAAGGTTGGGAATTTTTCTATATCAAATTATGGCAACATTTTAATACTTTATAGATAAACTGGAATGACTACTATGGCTTGGTAGTCAGCCTGTTATTTTTCACTCCTGCCCAGAGTGCCCCCAGAGTAGCACTCAAAATTCATTCAAGTAGTCAACTTCACAACTTTTGTTTATTAGAGATACAATCACCAAATTTTGTGTATATATACACTGATATATGTATGTGTATATTTATTCCCAAGTACAGAGTGAGGTTATTCTTATTGCTCTTAAGGAAAAGAAATTCATAGTAAAATCATTATTTTCCCAGTAAAATGGAGGTATGCACATACAAATCGTGTATGTGGCATAGGCACAGAAAGAGTATGCAGGAACACTAACTTCTAAACACTAAAGCTTCTCAATGTTTCTCACCATGACCTTGTTCTGTGCTGCCTACAATACTACCAGATTTCATTCAATTAGTATTTTCCATGTGGGGCATTGCATTAAATGGGGAACGACAAAGGAGGCATTCTCCCTGGAAAACAAAAAAACAGAAGTTCAACTTTTTTTTTGTGGCTGATGGGAGTATAAAGAAGAATAGCAAAGGAAAATCTGTGTAGAAAATATTAGGATTGACCATCCAAAGACTTGGAATGCAGTGGTACTGATGTTGGGAAGAGTCTGGGGAAGCCCAGCGAAAGTGGCTTGAGTGAGCAGAGGGATTGTGACAAGAATGTTGGTACACAGAAAGAGGAAAATGCTGAGATACAGAACTGCTAACAGCATGTGGGAACGAACTTCCTCTGTGCTGAAGACAAATCCACTACTGAGCAGGAATTCAGTCTTTCTTTCCTCGTATCCAGGAGAGACTGCTCATGGTTTTGCACACATAGCACTGACAATGGGAATGCAAACTTCCTATGAGATTTTCCTCTAACACTCCCCACAATTCCTATCTTTCTTCCATCATTTATCATTTTCTGAGCCCAGATCATGGGCTTTGTTCATTTTCCCTCTCCCTCATTCAGCACATGGGGCCAATGCAATGAACTGCATATAACTTCAGAGAGTCTGGCAGACTCCAGATCAGGAATGTCATTCTGTTGGGGTTGACTACTAATAACGTAGGAGAAGGCTTTTGCTGGATTAAATGTCTATCATGCATCACTTCGAGATAAGTTTTCTTTTGCACACTTCCTGTCAAATGATTTACAGTGGGGTCTCAATATTCACTGGATCTCCCTTTTTGAAGGGATCCAAGTCTCCAGTCCAATAAGAAGCCTGTTGAGTTAATGACCAGGGTTCTGCTGGATCACTAATAGTTATGAAAAAAAATGCCAGGCCTCCGATATCCCTGTGCCTCACCTTCTGAGAACAAGATTTGATCTCTGCCACGCAGCGATACCTTCCATTCATATTCCATCTTGGTTTCTGTCTCAGCTAACTTGTATTTTTCTTTCCCCAACCACATTTTCTGCTCTTTAGAAAGGGTTGCAATTCTTTCTGCTACAGCACTAGGATTGTGACAAATGTTCCAAACCCACGTCATTTCCTGTGGGAAGGACATGCATTACACTTTTCCAACTTCTCAGTAACAGTGGAGCAGTCAAGCACTGGCTTTTCCTGGGACAGCCATGTCTTGCTTCTGCTTGTACCTCTTTCAGAGTATAGCCTTCCTGGTGTATAGCTGAGAGGTCGCTTCCTGACACTCCCTGCCTGCACTTATCAGGTGGAACATCAGTATCCCTCATACCTCTCTGAGTTTATAGCCTTCCTGGTATGTAGCTGAAAGGTGGCCTCCAGACCACCTTCCAAGGAGATCCTGCCAACTCCACCAAATTGTCACATCCCATCCACAAAGAGAGGGAAGGTTGACCAGATTCATAAATCCCACCTGGTTAGATTAAGGTAAAATGATATTCAAGGTCCAAACACAATCATCAATTTTAATGAGAATCTCTGTACTATGATTATCTCTGAAGTACTGGCACTCCTACATTTATATCTAAGCTGTGCAGCAAAGTGTGCAATTTCATAAGAAATCAAAATAAGTCTTGCATTATACAACAATTTTATGTAGAAGAGAGAGATGGAGGACGTTGTGGGGAGACAGAGAGATGGACGATAAAAGAAATCACCAGTCCACGTTCCAGCACTTGTCCAGCCAAGAGGGGTTTCCTCAGTCTGTGAGAGCATTCGTCCAGAATTTCCAAAGTTTTGAAGTTTCAATTGCCCCGACCTTCTCTTAGGCATCCTTTTATGTTATGTCTGCTAGATTTATGTGGTTTGTCATCAGTAAGATCACCACAAACAAGTTTGCAGTCAAAAATTCTACAGTGAACATGGGAGATTTGGACAGAGCAAGGTCACCTCCACAGGGCTCCCTTCTCCAACTATGTCTTCAGCCTTTACCCTATTGTCATGGCTATGGTCTCATCTTGTTAGAGATTTGAGACAATTCCATGCATACCACAGAGAATGTGTTTTTCATTGGTCTGCTACAGTTGTGAGAACTCAGCACTTCAACAAGTCAGACTCAATTGCCAAGCATTCAGGAGATGAAGTGCAGCTCATAAAGAGATCCATTTTAAGTGGTTGCCTAGAACCAAGGTCTGTGTCAGAGGAGAGGACAAACTTTAACTCCTAAATATACTAAAACAGACGTTGAATGTCAAAAAAGCTGAAACTGTATGCAATTCATAACCAGCTCAGGCCAGTTAGTTTGCAAAACTCTCCCTAGGGAACAGGTAGGTGATAAGTTTGATACAGTCAAGATTTGAAGAAAATGATTCAATTTTAGAAAACGAATTGCCATAATCCATGCTGACTCTGTGCATAATACCAGGTATCCTACATCACTTAGAGGAAAGGCAAAAATAGTAATTTTGCTTGCCCTTGTAAAGGGACATAGTTGCTTAGGATAATACGAAATGTGTGGTCTACTTATAGGTATTACTGTGCCAGGGCATAGGTAGTTGTATTGCTGTGCATGAATGTACATGTCATCGAACTGTACACTGGGTCACAGAAATTGTACTCCCATCTCAGTATTGATTGGTAAGTTGAATTTTTTAGGGAATGTGACAAGTTTACAGAAGAGTTGCCTGTGAAAACATAGAAACTAAAGATGTACTTACACTTTAAGTACCTTATAATGATCTTTTTTTCCTGTTTTTTTTTTTTCTTGTTTCTTGTTCTGACTTCTTGTTGAAGTCAGAAGAATCACAGAATCATAGAATTGCTCAGGTTGGAAAAGACCTTGAAGATCATCAAGCCCAACCACGACCTAACCATACTACCCAAACTCTAACAACCCTCCACTAAATCATGTCCCTGAGCACCACATCCAAATTTTTAAACACATCCAGGGATGGTGACTCAACCACCTCCCTGGGGAGCCTATTGCAGTGCTTAACAACCCTTGCTGTAAAGAAGTGTTTCCTGATATCCAACCTAAATTTACCCTGGCACAACTTGAGGCCCTTTCCCCTCATCCTGCCACCATTGAGAAGAGACCAACCCCGCTCTCACTGTAAGCACTTTCAGATATTGGAAGAGAGCAATAAGGTCTCCCTTCCCCTCCCATCCCTTCAGAAGTGTGCAGTAGATGGGTTGTCTCCCCCCCTCCAAGTCCCTCAGCATGCCTCCTTCTCCCCTAGGCAATCAACCAGACAGTTTCCACTTTTGACAATTACACCCATTCCCCAGGCTACTTAAAGTTTCTCAGCACCTTTCACTACTTGCAGGTCAGAGGAATGACTCACTGCTGCATCACTGGAGACACATTTTGAATGAATACAGATGGCAGAAGGAACAGAAATGAATGAGTATGAGAAAAGCCTTTCCAACTGAATGTTTCACTGAGTGTAACTGCACGTAATTCAACCCTACATTCAGTACTGCGCAATTTCTGTAAAATATTGAGTGTAAATTAATAGTACAATGGCAACCCTATAGGTAAATAAAATCAAATTTGGAGTTGGGGGGGGTTGGTTGTTGTTCCATTTTTAATTTTTATTTTTGTTTGCTTGATTTTAATAACTGCATTTCCCAGTTTAGTATTTTTCACTGGTGCTAATTCGTAGTGTGTGTTCTGGCTATTCTTGTCTAGCTACAGATGTGGTATACTGTTGCAAATAGGCTTTTGTATACAATTTGTTGGTAACGTTCGAGACAACACCTGTGATAGAAATAGTGTTAGAAATATTTAGGGGAAAAAAGCCAAGTTTTTTATTTTCTGTTCATTATGAAAAATTCTAGCATAATTAAGAGTTTAACTCGATTTGAACGCACAATAAGCTCTGATGGTATGAGAACTGGGAAAACCATTACCTTCACTGCAGTTCCCATTTTGGAATGTATTTTGCACATTCTGTCAGTCAGAAATCACTCAATTTTCAGAACTGATAACATTGCAGGAGTGTAGATAAAAGCACAGAGCAGGTCTACGTTTATAGCTCATAAAGAAAGTGAACAGATGCTGTGAGAAGTGATGCAGCTATTTTAAAGCCAAGGATTTTTTTAATATTATTTGTAATATAAACATAACTAGCAATATTGTTTACATCCATCACATCCCATGGCTATTATATGGCACTAAAAAGTTGGTAAACTTTCTAGGTATTTCAAATGTACTTATGAATTCATTTGGATTTTGATCTGTTTAACGCTGAGCTTTCTGCCCTGAAGTTGATGGTTTGGAAATGCTGTTGCTATTCTTTTAAGTTACTTCAGTCTTACTTTATTCCTAAGATTTTGCCTGGGAATAATGGTGTGAATTTCATAGCAGACAGGAATCTGGAGAAGCTTTGTACATAGCTATCAATAATGCATCTCTCTGTTTTCTCAGGGGATCATATTTCCATAGATAGCTACAGTCAACTCAAAGAAATAAGATGGAAAACAAAGAAAACATGGTGGGCTCTCCTGCTCTCAGGGCTTTTGTCCAAGCAGATGCAACCGTTACAGATCAGAACTTATATGTTTTAAAGTAGCTAATAAGAATGCAGAATTGCTGACCTAGTGAGCACAAATATTATCAGCAAAACTACAGTCAAGACGGTCCCTTCCATTTGTGAATAAACCTATCCTGTGTTGTTGGCTCAAGTGTCCTAGTGAATAGAAAACATCTTTGGTCCAGCATTATGTCAGATATACTGGACTAGACTCTTACAGTTAAACAAGAAGAAAATGAATTAACACTTTTTTTTTAATGTCAGTGACACATGGAGTCTTGCCATGAACTTACTGGTAGAAGATTGGGCTCCAATAGATTTTTCATGTGTGTAACTGAACAATGATCAGTGTCTAGATGTAGGTGAGGGTGTGGGTCCAGCAGAACACACTGAAGGAATTTTACTCAAGTGAATAATTCTGTTTAATTGGAAACTCATGTGAAGAACTGGTTCAGCCCTAATTTTGCAGAGTAATTTATAGACATGTAAAACACAATGGAAATATAAGCACAAAATCAGACTAATACATCTTGCAACACAATGTAGATTAACTGTTGAATCACAGTTGTTAAAATTAGTGGCTTTGTGTCAGAAGTTTAATATTGTAGGTTCTGCCATTTATTTCACCACAGACAATGAATGATACAGCTTAAGCCCTTCAGCTGTAGCTGCACCCAATTAGCTATAGACGTATCAGGAAATGCATTCATGATGCAGTTGGCTATACTATATGGGTTTTATGCTTTTTATGGGTTTACATCACAAATATTCACTTTGTGATTCCCATGGTTGAAAACTTTTTGATGTTTTTATCTTCATTAGATTGTGCACTCCATCCTATAGGCAGACTGTCTTCTTTGAAACATCCACCAGCCCAAAATGCAGGGCTTACTTGCTGAGGTTCTCCACCTTTTTCAGAGTACTTTGGAACAGAGTGACCTCACAGCTGACCTCACCTCTGAGGGCACTCTCATACATCCTCTGGGCATTTACACTAACAGACAGCAACAGACTTGGCCAGCACTGCATGTTTTGAAAGAATGAGGCCAGTGTGGAGCGGTGGGAGAAAGCCAAGGGCACACTAAGAATTCAGTAATACAGAGTGAGTTAGGAGACTCCAAAGTGAATCAGAGTACAATTGGAATCAGGCCCTGAGATGAAGGCTTCAAGAGCATTTAAACTCTGTGTTAGTTCTGCTATGCAGCTGCTAATGAGGACATCCAGCACCCCATAACCCCATGACCACTTTCTGCTGACCGTCACAGCAGACAAGACTGGTAAAAAAATCTGAACTTAAGGACTCTATAGAACCAAAATGGTTAACAGACCCTAATGTCAAAACAGTATATGAGGCTATGTGAATATGGTAATAATTATAATCACATAAATGATAGCAGAACTTTGCACTCAAAGTCATGTCTGCATGACTCCTACACATAGATGAGCGTGCATTATATTTGTGTACACAAAACCATAAAATACTCATCACGAAACAACTAAGCCAAAACATCTAGTTACATTCTGAAAAATTTGGTCTGAATCTTTTGGGTTTATTACCACAGTAACATAACGTTGGTTTTACACTTTCACCATAGTTTCAGTCTTTGTTCTGTGCAAGAATTTTTCTGTGTTAAGTTGTGGATACCATGGGAATATGAAGAACGTAAATATGGCACTGAATGGACTACTTAATTCCAGATAGAGTAGTAACTTGAAAGTATGCTGTCTAAGAAAAACTGTCTGTTAAATCACTTTAATTAATAATCTAAAATTCAGGATTTTTCCTGTAATCAAATTTTGTGCCCTTTCAAATTCCTTTGTTATCACAGCTAAAGCTGTAGAAAAGCCTCCTGCCTCTTATACCTCTGGAGAACAGTATTCACTCCTGTACAAGAAATTTAGAAATGCAGTAAACAGTGCTGTAAAAGACAGAATATCTGCAATCCAAAGGCTTAAATAACATTATTATTTACATATAGCAGGCTCTTATTTAATAATGTTACAGTCAAAGCTGAGTAAGAAACCAATTATTTTTGTGCAGCAATTCATAAGTGTTTTTTGAATTAAAAAAAAAAAAAAAAAATTAGATAGACTTTCTTGTCCAGATCTAATGTGAACCGATACTGAAATACCTAATTAGATGTCATGAAATCACTCTGTTTTATATAACTATGTGCTATAAACATGCATTTTCCCCAAAGAAATACAACACAGTCATACAAGTAAGAAGAAATATTGCTTACCTTCCTTAGCAAATACTCTGTGGAGGCAGAGTAAATCTGGTCATAAAAGAAAAAACAAGATTGATGCGTACAACTCACACACATACAGACAACAGACACAGCCTTCTCCAGGAGGAATGCCTGCTGTAGCCTTCTCTGCATGTTTCTTACTTATCCACACTGTAGTCAAACTATGCTTAAAATCCCATTCCGTGGCATTGCTATAGGCACCGACATGCAGCATAAATGGTACTTACTGTTCCAGAAGTCACGCATTGTCCTATAGAAAATATACACTCCAAAACTGGGATTTGTTACAACTGAGCAGATTGTGGCAAAACACTGTGCCTGACTTGTCAGAGAAATGTTGCTTTCGCTGATCAGCACATAATCACAACGCATACTATCCTTACCTCCTATGTACGTGCATGCGTGTATACACAAGCATGTTTACAGAAAGAGTCGCAGCCTATCTCTCACAGCCTCACGCTGATTGCTGGATAGGGGAAAAAATCTTGTTAGGATTACACATAACCATTTCCCTTGACCACGACTTTTGCACACATTTCTCATGTTGTGCAACCAAGATGAGTGATGCTTGGAAGCATTTATAACCCGGTCGCAAGTGATTATTCGCATTAGGCACCGAACTCATTTTGGCTTCCCCTGTGAGAGAGAGCAGTGCTACTGCTGCAGCAGTGCAGTCGCTGTGCTGTTACTCATGTGCTGCAGTCTTTGTGCACGTTATAAACAAATTAGTAACACAATAACATCCAATACTCAGAAGTAAAGAAAATGATGGAGAATCAATCAGATCCTACGGCAGGCATGCAGATGGGCTGTAAAAACATTTAACGGGAGATAGATTTTCCTGCGCTGTCAAAGTTAAAGGCACCAAAAGGAAGCACACACTGAGGCATTTTTCTTCCTCTGTGATATTGATCCAATGCCAGACGTAGTGAAGCACAATGGGCATACAGTCAACCTTGGTAAATTAGGTAAATTGGAGATCATTTGACGGTATTCTATTGTTGCTATTGTAATCACCGTAATTTTCACTGGTAATGGTGCTTCGTGATGAAGTGCGGCTCTCACAGGATAATTGTGAAAGGTATCGAAAGACACGGGGTGTAGCATCTGGTTTTAAAAGCTCTTCAGATTCAAATTGGCATTTTACTTTATCTTGAAAATTTATTAGAGATTCAGATCGTGCCAGTTTAAATGGAAAGGTGAAAGCAGGGTAATTTCAATCTATGAATTATTCAGATTCAGACTGGTGAAATTGCCATCCATGAACTGATTCCCTGACAGTTTCTTGCAGAGCCTCCATTATGCTTGTCATTTTTATTTCTTTATCTACGATCTCTCTCTCAGTTACTGCGCTTGTCCCTTAGGGCTGTGCTTCACAAACCAAGTATTTCAAATTGGCAATAACCTAAGCGTGTTGCAGTCTCCAATCGCAGTCTCCACAGGCTGTCTTTTCCAAATCATTAAAACCCACATCCACGATGGTGTCTGTTAGGCTCTTCAATTAGATGAATTGCAAAAAAAAAAATAACAAAAAGAAAACCAAAAAAAAAAAAAAAAACTCACAAAAAAAGGGAAGAGAACAGGGCTTCGTAGCGAAGAAGAGTCGGGCTCCTGTAGCAGTCCAGCAAATAAAGTGATGCTTTGTGCTGGCTCCTTTGTTGTCAGCGTAACCCGTTCTAGCTGCATAGCATCACGCAGAAAGAAACAACTGTTAAGGCAGGCTGACTTCGTGCCCTGGTTTCCAGCAGAAGCAGATAAGGGCTGCATTACCGACAGACTAATCTACGCAAATACCCACGCGGAGAGAGCGCGAGGAGTAGCTTCTCTCAGGCAAGGAAAAGCAGATGCAGTAGTAGTAGCAGTTGTAGCAATTGTATTATGAGAAGAAGAAGCGACTGGATAACGGGAACTGTTTCATTCTCAGACTCCAACCCATACAGATTGCAGTCCCAGAGCCTCTCCACTTGATGGCTGGTTGTATCACTGCCAGTTGCCTGCTGCCCTGTATCCCGAAGAACTGGGACTGATTTAGGTCAGAGCCTGGTTGCTCGCTTGAGCTTTGCTACATTGATGTAAGAAACTGCAGCAAATTATATTACCCATCTGTACGGCCCTGGAACGCCAGCACGGCTTCAGAAGGGGAGCACCTGCAAAGGCCCCAGTCAGGCAAACAGAGACAAGTGCCGCCATCTCCGCGGTCCTGTGGCTGCAGGTGTATCGTCACGGCACAGAGTGGGAGAGCAGCGTTCTTCCTCAGCGGCAGCGTGGGCACCGAGCTCCGCGCAGTCCCTGCTCAGCCGAAAGCGCTGCCAGGCTGGAGCTAGCATATCCAGGCTGTGTGTCTGCTCCTGTGCTAACACCAGGAAAATGTCTCTCGGACAAAAAAAAAAAAAAAAAAAAAAGATGAGAATAAAAAATCTATGCTGCTTTGTGCCTGGGTCTATGCGTCTGCTTTGCCGCACTGCGACTAGAAAACTGCAGCACTAAGAGCTCTGGCAGTTGCGATAATGTAGAAAGCAGCAGCTCTGTGACACAGCAGTCAGCTGACTTGCAGTGTTATCATTCAATGTCCTCTATAGAATAAGGCCAGTTTCTAAGGTAGAGCCAGAAGGATGACCTTGAATACAAAAATTGGGCTAGACAGAGCGCCTGCCGTCTCGTACACCTGCACATTATTTTGGGGTGATATACACCATTTGCATCAGGACCTGCAGGTCTTTAGCGGTTTCTTCTCCCTTCCTCCCTTCCTACTCCATTTTCAAAACAGAAGTGATTTCCTTCCTACCATAAAACAGTCCATATGGTAACATTTAGTTGACGAAAACACCTTTAATAGGAGTTAAGTAAATTCGTTCTAAAGTATTGCTTGTAAAGAAGGTTCCTACAAGAGGAGTTGATGGGTTTTGGTTAGAAAAAAAAGAAACTACATACTCACTCCTGGAGAGGGAAAGCAATCTGGTGAACACCTCTGAATTGCAAAGGTTAATTTGCAAGAAGTAGTTTCTGCAGTCTCATCCAGGCATCTCGTTACCTAGGCTGATTTTCATGCTTCTGTGCAGCTCCCAACTAAGTTCACTGGGAACATTTGCTTACTCCAATCCTCCGGGAAGTTGGAGGGCGGAGCTGTAAAGTGGGCAGATAGGGGAAATGATCAGAGTTCTGAATCAGCAGGAGGCAGTGCCTCACCTCCACTGGGGACTTCAAGAATTGAGGATGTCGTGCATGCTCTTGAAAAACTTCACCACGTGTCTGCCTACCTAAGGGATACGTAAAGGTCCCTAAATTGTAAATGTCCTAAATTGTTATAAATCAACTACCCAATGGTTATAGGAAGAATTGTAGGACAGGCCAGCTTTCACTGATCTCAATGGACAAGGCATATTTTCACAGGTCCGAACTTCATTGGTTCTCACTGTTACTGCCGACTGTGCATTTCAGTGAGATGCTTTATGAATTCATTATAAAGTACTTGTAAAGTCAAGTAAGCAAGCAAGCATTATACACCAAGTTGGTATTCCTTGTTATAGCTCTTCTTGTGCAAAATTACATCAGCATTACAGTGGGCGTAATAAAGAATTCTGCTGTAAGAAAGCAATTTGTACCAAAACTAACAAACAAACAAACAAGCAAACAACAAAACTTCAACAAAACCATAAAGATGGCAAAAGCTGTGTTGCATCTTTAAGGAGCAGTTCTCTTGGACAACAGAGAAGAGAGCACAAATGCAAAGACTGCATGTCCATTGCTATATTGCTTTAGGGAGAGAAATGTCTGTTCTCATACATATCCAGTTAATGGATGAGTAACACAGCCACAGCCCTGTCTCTTCTTTAACATTTTTTTATTAAATGCCCCTAAGGCCACTATTCCCGCAGTCAGCAAAATCAGCACAGACGTCTGGTGCAGAGATTCCAGCCCTCTTTCCTCTCCTTTGCATTTTATCAACTGTCCTCCTCAGCTGCTGGCTGTCTCTCCACAGCACCACACACTTGCTGCTCAAGAACACGTTTTCGTATTGCCATGATATGATAGAAGCTGGGAAGAAGCATGATATCTAGGCAAACTCCAAAAAGCCAACGATGTCAGTTTTCCTGCCTTTATGGACCGTGGTGTTGTCTTAATAAACCTCATGCAGTGTCTGTTGGTTCTTCTCAGAGCCAGCGTCAGAAATCTCTGATGATCGGAGGCCCCTCAGACAAAAGATGGGGAAAGAGGGGGAAACTCTTTTTGTAACTGGTCATGGTTCTCTTCTTCTGCTGAGCTCCAGTTTCCCTTGTCTCTCTTTGTCCTCACGATAAGCTGGGTGGATGTTCCTCCAACAGGGGTCTGTCGAGCACCACGTCTTCCTAAGCAAAAGGCAGTCTGTAGATGGCAGAAGATGTTTTTCCACCAACCATCATAGCTGTGGGTGAGGAGACGGGAGGAAGGAGCATTTCTCTCCTCTTTCCAGCTCGGTGGAGCTGGCTGCAGATGTATCAACCACAAACACAACATTTCTCCCAAGATTTTTCCCTTCAGTTCCATCGTCTCTTTGGGAATAGGCAGATGTGCTTTATTTGCCCAAAGCTCTGCAAGGCTGGAGTATCTATCTTGCAATCTTTGCTGATGAAAGGGTGCAGGAAGCCAGCTGGCTCTGGCAGCAGTGCAAGGAGGGGGCAGGCCCCGGGGGGGGTCAGGAATGAGTGAAATACAGGATGGGGCATATCCACTCACTCGTTTTGGAGCTTTCCTGAAACCCACATTAGGTGTTGGTTCTGAGACTGATTTTTCATTTTAGTTTTCTGATGTTGATGAAGGCTAATGCAATTTCCTGAAACACAGAGAGAGCGCCTTCTCTGGTCATTACATCTCTCACCCCCAGCCACTCCCGAAACCAAGATCTTAATTTGGTCTGTTGCAGAAGGTTCAGAGTTCAGTGTTTTGATCAGTTCTTGGCTATGTATGCACATGTATGTACTATATTACACTGCATATTACATTATATTTAGAGTAAGAAATCACACTTGGACAAACTTGGGAAAAGTGACTGCAACATTGAAAGTTTCACCTTGTTTACCACTTAATAACTCTGGGAACAGAACAGATTAAAATTCTGCCTCTTTTCTCCCCCCTTTTTCTTTCTTACAAAAATGAAAATTGCATCCAAGCCCCTAATTGTATGCCAAGTTTTAGCTGAACACAATTAGAAACAGCTTAAATATTAAAGTAAAAACTTGAGGGCTGATGACATTAAAGGGTTGTTCTCTCACAGGCTCTTAACCATAGCAGTGCTGACAGGACGCTGTATCAGAGCTGAATGGCATCACCAAATTTATCTCATGCCATATCTGAAATTATGAACACAAGACATTTTATATATCCTTCGGATGTTGTGTTCCCCCTTCCTAAACACAAGCAACTCCACGTTCATTCAGCTGCTATTATTTTAAAATGATCAGAGCATCACTGCAAATTAATGAGGCTGTTTTACGCTGTACGTTTTTTCTGTTTCTTAGGTTTGTTACAGATATTAGCTAATGCATGTACTTCAGTGTTAACCTTTTACTCAACTAATGCTTACTTTAAATGGCATTCTTCGTTTTTTCTTTTACTTCTCAGATTTTAGTAAATTTGGTTGCTTTTATTTTGTGATACTATTGTGTAACCAAGAAACAGTGGATACGTTAATCTATAGGCTTTTCCTATCCATTATTAGGTGACAAGTTAAAAAGTAGATATACACATTTTCCTTCCCAATGTGCAAACCGTGGACCTTCAGGTATTACAAATAATATACATGCATTGTATAACATCTTCCCAACAGCTGGTCCTCTTAAGGTATTGATATAGCATATTCAGCACCACCCCCTGCTCCCTGTATCTTTATATAAATAAATGTTAAGGCTATTTATTGAGAGAAAAATAGTCCAAAACCCTTAGTTTTATCCAACAGAATTTCTCAAGGAACTAACTTTTTAAAAAATCTGAAAATGTTTTTAGAACTGGTTCCTAAGTACAGGAAAAAAGGCCTTATCAGCACTTGAGATACAGAATTAAACTTCTACAGGCTGCCCTTGGAAGACTAGCAGAGACTAATTAGAAATATAACTTTTGTCACAGAAGTGAAAGAGAATCCTGTGTATTTCCCAATCCTGCTTCTGCAAATCCTTCCTGCTGAAACAGCTGAATCAGAACAAATTGCTTGTGTGCAAGTTACTTCAGCCATATGGTGGAAGAAAAAAGAGCTGTGGGCCTCCTCAGCACTGCAGTAAATAGGAACTACCTCCATGTGGTTTTACACATTTATAGCTAATGCAGAGACCTAAATGTGAAATCAGGGAAAATGAAGTGCATTTGTGAGTCTCCCTCTGAGACTCAGGGCTCAGAACCTATTAAAAAGATGAAACTCATCCAATTAACCAATAAATATAGATACATGCATTTCATTGCTGATTATCGTGCTTTTTCATTTGAGTGATTAAAATACAAATGAGGCTAACTGAAAAATAAAACAAAATGGCAGTACATACAATCCTCTTACAATAGCACAGGCATTTTTGATCCGATACAAAAGAGGATCACTGCTCCAGGTTGTTGAATAGGATGCGACAAGGGTATAAGCAAAGGACAGGCACAAAAGAGACATCTTTTTCTCCATGGCACACCATTGGTGTCAGTCACTAACAATCTCCTTGACGTGTTGAGTACATAGCTCAGAATGTATCAGCATTACTTCTGGTTGTTTTTCTTTGTCACTAGTGGAAGTCCCTACAAGCTTTCCACAACAAAAATCAAAGCTTGTGCAAAGCAATGGCTGTGCGTCTTGTAGAAGGTTACAATTACATGTTTGACCTTATTTGGATGTGACATTTGATAAATCTGGGATAATTAATCATGGAGTAATCTATGAGATTATCCATGTGGGGCCTCTGTTTCTTCAGCTTTTGTTTGTGCTTCAGCTGGAATTTTTGTTAGTTAAGAAAGATGGCAGCAGTGCCAGGGATGAATGAGGAAACAATCCTGGAAAGAAATAAAAAGAAAAAAAAAATAATAAAATAAAAATTAAAAAAAATTGGCATAAAGTAGGGGAACCTCTATAAAAGGACAAAACTGAGTACACTCTACACATAGGCCAAATGCAGCAAGCTGCAGATAAAAAGCCATCAATCTGCTACAGGCCACCCAGAAACCTGAAATTCTCCTTCAATAATCTAATAAAAACAACTCACACCTACATCCAGAACCCCCAACTCTCATCAGTGTTTACATGGCTCTGTATTATTGTGTGTCAGTATGCCATTATTTTATTTTAAATTTCTTTAAGTTAAGTTCCTTCAAGATACAGTTAGCTGCAGTTTTAACAATTAATATTGCTTGCAATTAGAAAACCAATCCAGTTTGTTCATTTAAATCGTTAAAATACGCCCAGCTAAAAATAAAATTTTGAATTAAAAATTGCAAATAGAAACAAGCATGCAGGGAAGTGCTGAAGTGAATGCAATCAGTTCCAGATTTAAAACAGCCTCACCCCACACACATCCCTGTTTCCACTACTGGGTGGTCACGGACTCATGGCTCTTACTAGTGGTTTTCTTTAGAGTCATTCCAGATTTGTGTTTCTCACTCATTCACTTAAAAAAGGAAAGAACGGAGGTATTAACTTAATTTTCTGCAAGCACTCCATTAAGTTTCAAAATATATCACTCCTAAGGAATCAGGCTCCTGAAATGGTGGTGGAATGTTCCTAACCAGTGGGGCAGAGAACACTGGGAAGTCTTGCAGGAAGGAGAACTTAGGGTAGGGAAAAACTTATTATTCCTCAAGACCTAACTTGGTAAGATTACAGAGGGAAGGATGTGACTTAAAGGCTGCGCTGTAAGCGTACTGAACTCCCAGGCATCAGCTAACAGTGGGGCTTCATGCCAAATAAGCTGCTTAATACTGTATCCAATACCCAAAAGAATATCAGCATCTGGGGATTTTGTGTGAAATTAAAAAAAAATAATAATAAATCTGAATATGAATATTTTGATAATATTAAACAGACTGGTGTAATGTAATTAAATGATCCATTAGCACAATTACTCTGTGGTGTTGGTTCTTTGTTTTTTTTTTTTTTTTCTTCTGTTTCCAGTAAGTTAATAAACAAGAACCTAAAAATCTATTTTATTTTGTCCCATTTTAACTTGTATATTTCTTAACTTTCCCCTCCTCCAACCACATCCCTGGTGGACACATGGACTGTTTCATTTTCCAGTTCTCAGGCACAACTTTAACGTGTTCTGGCCTTCCCTAGTCAGAGGGACAAGAGCTCAGCTTCATGTCCCACCCATCCAGGTGCGTTGATTTGGCAAGTCCCAGCTTGAAGTTCTCCTACACCTATGCAGTGCAAGGTTCAGGGGCTGAACATCCTGCCTTGCACAGGATCAAAAGAAGCATCTAGCCGTGAGGCAGCAAGGAGATAAGCCACATCTCCTCCAAGGGTCAGAAGGATCAAAAGAAAGCATGCTGCAAGCCTGGATTGGACGCAGGCAAAACCCTTAGGTCCTCCTGCACCATCCTCCTCCCTGGACATGGGGCTCCCTGTACCCCAGATGTCATCTTAGCTTTCCTAACTCTAAAATATGTCTTTTGAAGGAGATTTAGCAAGATTTCTCCTCAAATCATCTTTCTGACATTCTAAAGTAAATGGAGCAATAAATTACCACGTAATGCAGGTTTCATGTTTAGTCTGCTGGGATCTATGAAGCTGTGGCAACACAGTCACTTAGAATTAACAAAATCATCAGCTCATTCTCTAGCTTAATGGAAACCATTTTACATGCAGATTTATAACTTGCCTTGCTGTTGAACCGTAAGAGTACTTCACTTCTATAGCATTTTATACTATATATACACAGCATAGTTCACTGTTCTGAACATGCCTTATATTAGACTTACTTTATTAGAATAAAGTATTTTTACTCAAAATGAGTAAGACTGTTGAAACTGCTCCCTATATGCTGCTGAAGGCTACCGCTATTATTTAATTTTAAAATTGCATATTGTTAAATGTAAGGAACAAGAAAGTGGTGTGCATAAGCTACCGTATAAAGGAATAAACATTTTCACAACACTCAGTCAAACCTGCTTTGAACAGGGGCCAAGTAATTGCTGATATAAATGTTTTCTGCCATGCAGCACCAAGCAGAGCTGAAAGATAGTCTTGATTGTACAGAGTACTAAAGGGAAGTCCTGCAGATTCTGGAGCTGTATGAAGAGAAAGTGTGCAAAACTGGAATGTTTTGCCAGCTCAGGGTTGCATTTTGTTTTATAGGTCACAATTACTCCTTAAAAACTCTGTGGCAATTATGATAGACACAGAACAAGTGCAAATTACAGTCTAATTGCACTCAATGCAACCTGTGACTCCAGATACAGTGGTCGTCTTCTGTGTCATGTTTGCACCTATCAATGCAGTAACCTCGAAGAAAAGCACAACCAAACTGTTGAAATCCTCAAAGGCAAATTTGTTTGGTGCACGTGCACCAGAAGACAATGCCTAGAGGACCATACACACATGTACACATCCTCCATGCATGTGCATGGTTTTTGAACAGGCCCCGCAAACGCTCACTGTTTGCACACATGCAAGCAAGTTCAGACTTGAGCACCGGAGTCTGCTGTGCAGATCAGGACCACACACCCTTCACTCTCAATTTCATCCTTAACCCAGGACCCTCCACCTTTGTGGAGGGGAAATCACACTTACATGTTGTAGCAAGACACAAATGCAAGCGGGCAAATACAACACTCCTCATATCAGACAAAGAGCTGATAGCTAGGGTGAGGAGAACGTCCCTGTGGAAGTTCCACCTTGGGTTTTCCCAGCTTCCCATGTGTTACTTCTCACTGGCATCTGCTGCTGGGAAGCAGGAAGCTGAGCCTGATGGACCCTCACCCACTCAGAGGCACCCCAGCGCAATTAATGGAGCGCACACAAGCAGGCACCAGCTAGCAGATGTGCATCTAAATCCGCAGTGCTTTCATGAGCCGTGTGAAAGCATCTTGCAGTCACACGCAGCTTATGGATGGCTCTGCTTTTAACTTTTAATATCACTGCATTTAATGGCTTCTGTAGTTTTATATGCCCCTTGTAAAGTCCTTGTTTCTCCTTATATCTGTACATCAAATATAGCTTGATCAAAAAGAAAACAAAGGGAAGCTAAATCTCTTCTGGGGGGGAAATAAAAACGTGACGTTCTTTCTGAAACCTGAAATGAAAGATAGTGGTTATCCTTTCCCACTGATCTCACAGGGCCAGGGTTTTATGTGCAGTGTTGCTTTTGCTCTACAGTCTGAGGATGGGAATTGCATTTCTGTGCGTCTTTGACACAACGCAAATGCAGCATATTTCTGATCTTATCTGAAACTATAAAGTGCTGCTATGCTAAACAATATAATGAATGATTTAAAAAAAAAAATAAAAAATCAGCAAATGAAGCTCAACCAGTTCTTCTGGCTGAGCTACTACGTACCATTAACATTCATTTTGAAAGGATCCCCTTTTCCTTTCTGAAATAGTTTAAAAACCTGAACTAAATGGCTTCAGAGCAACAGAAGCCTCAGTTAACAGATAGTTTAAAACATTAAGTGTGTTTTTTCTTCTTTGTATTCATATTTCATTTCTAATGTGTTTAAACATGTTTCAAATCTGTTAAAGCACTGTTCTGTATAGAGATTTATCTGAACCGTGTTTACCATTTTCCTGAAAGTTCATTTACAGTTCTCCATCTTGGTGAATAGTAATAAACCACACGATCTTGTTCCTGATATCAGTGGACTATTTCCCTGCAATGTAGCTGAAGCACAGCATGGACAGCACATCCCCATTCATCAGACACCCCAAGAGACAGGGGCTGCTGTGCACAGAATTCTCATAAATGTGAGATTTTGAACTTTCAAAAACGGAGTAGATTTTTGCTTTTCTCGTTTGATCGTCCTAGTTTTTGGACAGTGAGTTTGCTGTACTTTCATTGTTCATTTGGTAATAAGCTTACGCAATTCAATGTGTCATATTCAAGATCAAAATTCAAGGTTTGAAATACAGTATGCTTCAGTGAAAGTATGAACAGTATTCTGTGCGTTTACTGTATTATGAAATGAATCACAATCCGTGTAGAAATAACTGGTATCAGTGCTTATGAATAGTATTATGAAATGAATCTGTGTAAAAGTACGTGATACCAATAGTTATGAATGAACAATCCTCTTCCTACTGTTCCCATTACTCTTATTTTTGCAAAATTTACAGCTAGTTGTGCTGAAGTTCTGCATGTTAGACATCTAGATACGGCTAGGAATTTATTAAAAGTTTTGGTAATATCTACTTTTATATTGTGACCAAGGAAGAATCTGTCCACATTAACAGCTTTTCACAGGTTTCACAACATTTTACAGCTCTGTTGGGAAGCTGCTTTTATGAAGAATGGGCAGAAAATCTGATAGCACAAAGAGCTGCTGTTTGGCATCTCTGTGAAAATCTGCCAAAATGTGACCAAATTATGTATTCCTGAAATACTAAAGTTCCCACATGCCTGGGGCTTAAGGTCTGTCCTTCAACGTTTAGGAAGGTTGGGATCTGCCCACCAGGCTTTGCTTGTTCCACCATGCGCCAAGAAAGCGTGCACCAGCCTGGGGCTACGGCATTCCCCTCTCCTTGTACTTCTCAACTGCTGAGGGCTGCTGTGATACCAAGACCAGAAACATCTTTTTTCTTATATGTTAAAAATGGATCTCTTATGTAAATATGCACAAAAGAAGTGCTTTCTACTGAATGTCAAGATTATGGTTAAAAGAAAATGAGTTTTAGTCATATAGTCTAAAGATTGCTGGGCAGACATTTTAAATTATGCTTTAAATAATCTTGCTCTCTCCACAAAATTTCACTGGATAGAACTTGGGATTTAATAATTTCTTCTCCTTCACTCGTAGATCTTTTATAGCCATTTAATCCTTTCGTAACCCCATTTTCAGCTAAACTATTTAAGTTTTCCTTATTTGCTGTCTATCCTAATTAGGTAGAAGTCCAATTCCCTTTCCACGTTTACTCTGCTGACCTGATGAAGCTAGACTTCGTTAGCTTTTTTACATACCTAAGGTTTCTTCCCTCCCTTGGAGTGTAATCCTTTGCTAAATTCTTTACTAGTCTAAATTCATCTTTCCTGAAAATGGATGGTTATTATCCCAGCATTTTCAGTTGTGTCTTAGCAAAGCCTTGCACTGTGGTACTGATTGTTGCCATAAACTCTGTTGAAATATAGATAGTACAGATAAATAGATCTTAGAAGCATTATCAGTCATGAAATTATGAAATCTATGGCTTTCTGTAGTTGTTACACCTCGATAGCTGATACTCTTCCTGTGACAGGCTTCTATATCTATATCTCTGCCTCCTTGTTTATTGAACTCTTATTCCACAGAATAAAAGACTAGCACTTTGTGCTTCTTTATCCCACTTCTCCTGCCCCGTTCGTGCAGAAACTTAGTGCTCCTTGTATGTTATCCCAATCCTCCTCTATAATAGCTGTGCCTTCTGGGTTATGAGTGGAATTCCTTAAAGTGCTTCTAAATCATTAATGAAAGTACTAAACAAAAACAACATCAAGACTAATCCTTCCACACTTCACCTCTAGTTTCACTCCAGCCCAACCCTCCCCTTCACAGCAGGGCCCAGAGCTGGTATCCCTGACCCAGTTTCTCACCAACTTCAAAACACTATAAAGATCCCCATCTTCTCCAGTTTAATTAATAATTTCCTTTGCAGCACTATTACAAATACTTAACTGACCTCTAAATGCTTCTTTTTTTTTTTTCCCCTAGATAATTGTTTATCTTATCTAATGGATCTTTTGAGTTACTCAGCAACAATACACCTTTTGTAAAGCCAGAAGTGCGTTTGCCCCATTTACCATTTACTTACATCTGCGTGTTACGCTGTCTGAATTCATGAGGGTCACAGACATTTCTTTTTACTGTTCAGATCTAATTTTGTCTGGAAAACTTTGCTATTATTAATAGTACCAGATTATCACCAGCTCTAATACAGTACCACAGTAACAATGATTTAATCAGTCCCTTCAGTGCATCACAGGCTTAGACCTGTAAGTGCCAAAACTGAGAAGCATCACCAAACTCCACTGCCATGTCTTGCCTTCCCCTGCCTAAGTCTATTTCCAGAAGGGGACTTGTGCTGAAGACACGAAGTCCAGAGCACAAGCAGAAGAGTTCTTACAGTAAGTACCTGTGAGGTTTGTCACATTTCGTGGATTGGCAAGAGCCACATTTTCTCTTACGTGGTGTTTTCAGAAACAAACGGGGCAGCATCTAGCAGGAACAATCCCTCAAAGTTTCTGCACTGAATGGAAAGTGAAGTTCCTGCATCCCTCAGCTGATGCTAAATGTGTAGTTTCATGCCTGTTTCCTTCAGAGGCAGCATATGAGACTGGGAACATCCCTTGTAAGGTTCAAAATCCAGGTATCTCTTCACAAATTACAGAAGGAAAGATACTTTCTTACACCTGCCCATAAAACCCCCAAAATCAAAAGATAGAAGAGAGACTTCAAAAGGTTACCTCTCAAATTCAAGTGCTGTGCTTCAACAAAATGGTCCTTAGTAGAAATAATACTCTGTGAGGGGAAAAATAAAGTCAGTTGTACTTGGTCACTCTGAAATCTGCCAGAAGATGTAATTGGTAATGTATTCTGAGTTGAATATGCTCACCTGTAAACTGTCAGGAATCATTACTACTCAGGTGTCTGAACTATCATTATTAAAATAATGGTGTACTTAGTCATTAAAAGGAAGAATGAATACAATTCCATTTGAAGTTTTAAACTGGCAGATTCGCAGACAGCTTGTGGATTGACTTGAGTACTGAATCCAGTACTTAGAAGATCTGAACTGAGGAAATCCCAGGATGAGAATGCTCTGTGTACTTGTGGTAAAAGGGCAAAACTTAGACGTCTCAAGGCACAGAAATCACCAACATAATGGATTATCTGTTTTGAAGGCTGACTACATGTTATTTAGATCTGGACCACGCTCTGCACTACAAACCACAAAAGCAAACAAACCAAAACACTCACTAGAGAATAAATCAGATTAGGTAGCCTTAGTAAACATTGCTTCAAATTAGAAGATTGCCACCATTCAAGTACCAAAAATGCAGCTAGACATGGACAAGATGATGAGCACTTGATGGTTTGTATTGCACTGAACCCACATGAGGAATAGAGAGTAGCACTTCTCTCCAGAGCTGCACCCATTCCAGCTCTGCATTCGCCCATGTTTCTAAATGTGTGTACATATATATAGTCTCCTTCTGAGACTTAACATTCCTTTGTCTTCAGACCACTGCAGTCAAAGTAATAGTAAAAAATGAGGTGTGTGAACTCCTGATTCCCAGAGACCTGCGATGGCCTCAGCAGCTCAGCGTTTGCATAGCAAACAAGTAACAGGCTCGTGCTCTCCTTGATCTGGAAATCATGAGTGTTGGAAGTGAAATCATGAGCTGACTGTAGGAGATGCTGAGATACGTATCTGAGTCAGCAACGGACGTCACAGGAATGATAATGTCCAATATCTTGCCCTGTCCCAAGAGAAGAGGAGCCTCTCCTGTGGGGAGCTGCAGTGCTCCTGCACACTTGCAGTAGGCTGGTGGGTCTCTGGTGACCAGCTCTCCCTTCTTGAAGCATCACTTAACGTGTTTTTCTTAGACATCCTTCCGCTATGGCACCAATGCTTCCTTTTTCCTTGCTTTCATCAGCAGTGAAACCGTTATGAGTGCCAGCTCTGAAATCACATCAATGGATGCTGAAGATGGAGCTGAAGACAAGAAAAGTGTTTTCTAGCCCTCAGTGCTGATAAGAGCAGGCTCCGTAAAGTTTCTAATTTATTTATTTTTGCTCCAGCCTTTCTGAGTTTCCTTTAAAACCATCAGGGCTGCAGCCTTTTTTTTTCTTTTTTTTTTTTTAATGAATAAAACATGGAATGAAAGCTGCAAAGATGTCTCATTCAGCATCATCCAGAATGGCCAACAGGGCCTCTGAGAGTTACTGCAGCCACAGAAGACACAGGCGCAGGGAAAACATGGCCTCAATGAAAACTGTTACTGTCTATATCAAATGTCGCTTCTATTCTTCAGGTCCTCAGAAGAAAAGCTCCAGCCTATCTGCCTTCCTCCAGCAATGCCAGCCAGAGCCCTTCAATTTTGGAGGAGATTTTTGGCTTTCCATGCTGAGCACCTGGTCCTGCTGCACTGACCCGGAACACAAAGCCCTGCTGAAGTCAGTGGCTGCCCTCAGGGAAGAACAGCAGCAGGGTGCTGGCTGGCAACAGGAGACAAGCCCCACACCGCACTGCATACAGTGAGGGACTTGCTGAGTGTGAAGGACGAGGTGCTGCAGCAGGTAGACGTGCACACATGCATCAGTGTCTTCTGAAATAGACTGGAATTAGCATGTCTAACCAAGCATAAGGAGTCAATTATTCAAATAGTCAACCTGTGAAATAAGGTTCAGATTTCAGAAGTAAATCAGACAGCGCAGTATCTTCACCTCCCAACAGCAGAAATTCCCTAAACAGGAAGCTTAGAAATTGTGACGATGGCCTTATTTGCCTAATTGTATGTTCATACATTTTACAATGCATTAATCAATCTGGATGATCCTGTCTGCAGCCCCAGTGATAGAGTAACTGGTGTGTATGTAACCCTGAGTGGAAAAATTTCAGCACGGCCTGGACAAGAGTCTTCCCATCAGAAAAAAAGTCATTGGAGGGAATCCCAATCCATCAGAAAACAATATCTGCAGAGAAAGGGGCTCATGTGACAGACAAATTATTCCCTGCCATTATTTGCTCAGCTCCATTGAGTTCATGTATGTAATGGCTGCCAATTACTATGCATATACGTCAGGCTGGGAAGGAAGGTCTGATGTACTCATCCATATAGATTTCAGCCAACAAGGACATTCAAGATCAGGCTGGACTAGGCTCTGAGTGCCTGGTGGAGCGGTGGATGTCCCTGT
This sequence comes from Tragopan temminckii, assembly GCA_028571105.1. NCBI lineage: Eukaryota > Metazoa > Chordata > Aves > Galliformes > Phasianidae > Tragopan > Tragopan temminckii. The sequence continues at coordinate 5,367,675 of JAOWBP010002052.1, read as the reverse complement.
TCATTGCAGAGGAGTTGGACCACACGACCTTTAAGGGTCCATTCCAAGTCAAATTATTCTATGGTTCTTTAGTGAGTACTATTGGTGATAGGTGGATGGTTGGACTCGATGATCTTGAAGGTCTTTTCTAACCCTGGTGATTCTGTGATTCTGTGATTACGTACTTTAATACCATATTCAGCACCAGGACCTAAGATTCTTTTCTCTTTATGTCACTTTTTTGTTAAAATTGGCAATATGTGCACCTTCATTACTTTTGAGAACGCATGGTTAATTTACAAACTCATTGACACATGCCAATAGCTGTTCTCTTTGTTATTAAAACCCCTTTGTTGGGAGGCAAATCTGAAGATACGTGTAAGCAAAATGCATCTAAGTGTGGAAGTCGTAGAGGAATTATTACAGTGTCACTCTGTCTAACACAAAACGGTCTTGATGTAAGTGAAAGCATAAAAAGAAAAGCAAGACAACTGAAACTTTCACCCTGTTACAAAGTGAGGACAAGATTCATCATTACAGGCTAAATAGATTAATTTTAAAGAGGCTCTTTAATTTTATACCATTCTATATGGAGAGCTGTGGATATTATCTAGTTCTTGGTTTACTGCTGTATGTATATCTACATATCTCAGTGCCCACAGCGTGAGCCATAAGGCTAAGAACAGAATTTAATCCTTATTTTTTTATGACTACTATTAAATTCAGCTTCTACAGGTTGTGACTGATGACTTAGAGGGACTGGTGGTAAATCCACCACACGGCTGATGGGCACTAAATGGGCAAACTGAATTCTTCATCAGTGATACATCATTGTTTTGTCTTTTAAAAAAGAAAAACTTTAAATTTGACCAATAACTTCTGTTCTACCTTAGGCTAAAAACTCAACAAACTGGCTTAAAGTCTCTAAATCCGCAGAAAAAGAAGTGGATCAAATGAAAACAAAATGGATTCTCTGAAAAACATCTTCCTTTTCTTTCTAAGAGGTGCAAACTAAATAATAATAATAAAAAAAAATCCACACACAAAAATTAAATATAAATTCAACAGCCAGGACAGTTTACAAATCACTTCTGTAGCCCTGAAGCAGGATAAAAGGAAATAAACACACTTCATGGTTAGTAACCTATTAACTGACACCAACTGTTGCAGCTGCGAATAAAACAAATGTGCGATAAGATTAGATATGTTGATTGCACCTGGCCATCTGTAAATTACTACTTAACATAAGAATCACATGCTTTATACGAGCTACTGGGATGAATGCAGACTAACTGTTGTCCTTTATGTTTTTCCCCTTCGGTAAATAATAGAGGAAATAATAAGGAACAACTTGCATGCAGCTGATTTGTTTTTCAAGTTTGTATGAAGTTTGCCCCTGCTTTACAAGAGGGAAGGAGTGAGCCGAGCAAACGCGGCTGTATCTCAGCAGCACAGACCGAACAGCTCTTCTGAGTGCGGTTGTTTTGGATCGAGAAAGCAGCCTGCAGTGAGAGTGCCTTCAAGGAGTGCAAACCCCTCTCAAGATATCCCATGGTTTTGAATGAAAGTGCAATATGAATACAAATTAACACACCAGCAGCTACAGCAGCCGTATTTTTCCCCTTGAGGAAGCCACCAACATCCTCTGAGTAACAGTCCTCTTTATTTTTAGGCCAGGAGGAAAAAAAATAAAGGACAAAGAAAGAGGAGACTGGTTGCACGCGCAGAATGGGACGCTGCTCACTACGCTCAGGAGAAGGTATGAAAGAGCTGGGAAGTGGAGACAAGCACAGTGCTGCCTGCGGGACATGGCCCTGGCAGCCTAGGAGGGCAGCAGGGTGCCTGGCAGGGGAGCAGCCCTCCGGCTGCAGGGCCACTGCCTGCCAAACTGCTCGCTGGAAGTGTACCAATGCTGCAATTTGTCCTCCTTGCACATGCAATGTTAGAGTCAGCATTAAACAGCAATTCCGCTACTCCTGTCCTGTTATCCACTGTGCTACTGCCCCATATTCCTGAGGGAGAACAGTTGCAGGCAAAGAAATTGCAAATGCAATCAAATATCTGAGTGGGACGCTGACTGCCTCTGTGAGACACTCGGGTGTCAGATGTCCTTCGTGGCTAGATTTGCTTAGAAATCCATGAGCAATCCAAAGAGCAGTCAGACATCAGCTCTGCTCCCCTCATTTGCAGCAATTTTTGCATTAGATATTGAGCACTTCCAAGAAGCAGCATGAAGCCTTTTCATTTTGCCGTCAATATCAGCATGTACAGCAGCATGCATTTTGAGAACTCAGCAACTGAATATAAGCATGAGGGGTAGAAGATTACAAAATACATCAGCATGTGTCTGTGTGTGATCAGCAAAGCTTCCTTCATTTATAGCAAAAAGGACAGGGTTTTATGTAGGGGATAAGAAGATGCAAGACCAGAAATAGTTTGCTTGAGGAATGTAAATTGAAATGATTTTTATCTTTATTGGTAGATGGGCGTTTCATGTTGCTATGTGTGATTCTGAAGATGAAATTAATAACTTCAGCATGCAGTGGGACAGGAGTTGGAGTGTGGGGCACAGCCACCCCACAGCCAGAGCCCAGCTGCTGCCAGGGCCTCTTGGAGGATGGAGAAGCCTTTAGCCACAGTTGTGGGACACACGAACTAGGGGGAGATCTCAGCACCTCCTGATGTTCCTGGTTCTTGGGTTGGCTCAATTCACAGTTTGCTCAGGCAGTTCTACGCTACACCCTGCAGGGTACATCTGTCCCAAAAAGCAAGCATCTCCAGTGTCCATTCCTGCAGGAACTCTATACTCTCCACCTTTTTAACTCTGTAATCTAAATGTTAGGGCTGTTTTGTTTTTTTCTGTTTTCTTTTTTTTTTCCCCACAGTGGTTTCATTACTGGTGTCTGATGATGAATATTTTTTTTTCCTTTTGTACACAGAGGCCATACACTGGATCCCTCAGGACAAGTGCCTGTGTGTATGCTTGCTTTAGCAATGTTGCCCCCCAGGGTGTTTCCTGACAAAGTCACACACCTCAGGAACGAGCATTGCTTACACCCCAGGGGCAAGGCAATTTTCAGAGACGCATCACGGCGCTGCATCCTGGTTACTTCCACCCTGAGCAAAACATTTACCTTAGGAACCAGCTGCACTGTTCCATGCCACACCAGCAGAGGTGTGCAGGGCATGGGGCAGCACTCCACATCCCTGGGGACACCACGTCTACTCTGCCTGTTGGCAGAGCTGCCAGCACCCGGTTTGGGCTTGCCCTGCATCTCCCTTCCTTCCTTTTGTCACACCACCTGGCATTTGCATAACCACTCAGGAAAGCAAATCAGAATAATGATGCAAGTTAAAATGCATAAGAAAGAAAAGAAAAAGAAAATAAAAAAGGCATTTGCCTGCTTGGTGCCCGTTTGGGGGTGGCTTCCCAGTGCTGACTGTAAAGCAGCTGCACAAACACCAGCCCTGCACAAGGTGGCTGGGACTGTGGGGAAGCTGATCAGAGCTGGCCAGTAGCTAGATGCATGGGAGTGAGAGCACTGAGAAACCACAAGGTCTGCACTTACAGAAAGCACATCCAAACCCCCACAGTGGGGCACAGGGTGCACAGCACCTACATGTTCCAACTTGGAGGTTGATGCAGTCATTGTTGGCGTTGGGTACCCTACTGGGATTTAGTTGGTATCTAAGTGGGTAACGTTAAAAGCTCTGAGCACGTTGTCCCTCTGTCCAGCATTAACATAAGTTTGTTTTTCCTCCGTATGAAATGGATATAAGAATAGACTAACTGGTTGTACGTGGTCTTTCCTGAATACAGGCAAGTTTTCTGATATACCAGCAAGATTTGCACTTCAAACTTCAAAGGCAGTCCTGATAAACTGAACAAAGTGTGGTTCAGCAGGTAATCTTTTCATGCGAGTGCTTTGATTATTGAGAGCAAGATATTTTTCACATTTTTCAACTACTATGTTTATAATCTGCAAAACAAACTGGCATCCTCTTATACAATATTCTATAAATCAAAGATTTTATAAAGCAAGAATCCAAGAATCAACTGCTCAGGGTTTTTTAGTTCGTTTCTGATACTTAGGTAAGATGCTAGACTGTGTCTATTTGTGAAACACATGAGCTGAGGTTTAAAATTTTGTGATAATATATGCAAAATGCCTGAATCTTGTCAACAAAACAATGTATACTATTCCGGCTTCCTGAGGTTCCATGCAGATAATTCGTTATTTCTGATAGCAGTTAATCAAACTTAAACACAGACTCTATAAAGCAATGCAAATTTAGACATCCTGCCTCACTTAAGCACACCTGCATATTCAGATTACTGATATGTACACTTCAGGAGTGTGACTGCTAGATCAATGTTGGTAGAAAGGGTAGTATAGAACCCTACCACCTCCTTTTTCTGACATTCTGCTCAAAAAGATGTAGTTCTTTCAGAAAAAAAAAAGCTTTTGAAAATACCTCTGTTTTTTAAAATAAATATTTAATATTTCAGTTCTAATATTCAAGCAGTAACCTCATTCTGTGCAAGTTGCACAAGAAAAGTAGGTAGGTGACAGAAATCACAGAATAGACAGTAGCAAGGCAGAATGGTATCATCTGAAAAAGCTACTCAGAAAAGATAAAATTGTCACAGCACCACCATCATTAAGAACAATTACATGGAAGGAAACCAGGAAGAAAGCCAGCCTTGGTTTTGTACTGAGCACAAAAGGAAAAAAGAAGCTAAGAAGACTACTTTTTTCTCTGTTTTGTTTTAGATTAAAATGTATTCTGCCTCTTCCCACCAGAACTTGCTGTTGCTCTGTTGAACTGTGCATCAGAAACATCAAATTGAAAGAACAAAGGTAAGTAACATTACGAAGGTAAGTAACATTCGTTTGACAGAAATTAACCTGTTATTTTGTAAGGTCATAGGGCTATATGAGGAGAAGGAAGAGTAGAATTTCCTAGTACAAAGGTAGTCTTATGATAAAAATTGCTAAACGTTGCCTAAAGCTGGCATATCAGAAAATGATAGGCCACATGAAGGCCATCCTTAGCAGCAGGACACTGCTGCCAGGAACACTAAGTGTAAGCCATGTTTTATCTAACATCAGAAGTCATTCAGACACAGAATCATACAGCAAGCAACCTCCTTGTAAATGGTCTTTAGAAAACAGCTAGAATTTAAATGAGCTCATGGTGGTTTTGTAGCTCCATCATGACATCATGATACTATGGAAATGAGTGGAAAGATTACTTCATTCTTGATACAACGTGGGCTTCTGCTGAGCTGTGTTCTCGCAGCTGTTTGCTCCCTTCTAGAGATGACAGGAGAGGAGCTGAGTTATGAGAGGGAGGGCAGTAAGTGTGCAGGAGGAGGCATGGGGAACTGAAGGAGCACAAGAGGCTGGGAAGAAGTGGACAGCACAGAGATGTGTGGTGGTCTGATATAACAATATAAGGGGGAATGGCTTTAAATGAAAAGAGTAGAGATTTAGGTGAGATATTTGGTGGAAATTCTTTAGTCAGAGGGTGTTGAGGCACTGGCACAGGCTGTCCAGAGAGGCTGTGAACGTCCCATCTCTGGAGGCATTCAAGGCCAGGTTAGATGGGATCCTGAGCAGCTTGGCCTAGTGGCTGGCAACCCTGCCCATGGCAGTGGGATAGTCTTTAAGGTCTCTTCCAACCCAAACCATTCTGTGATTCTGTCATTCCTCTCTTCTCCCTCTCCTCCTGGGCTGCCCTTCATGGAGCAGCCTCACCACAGCCTCAGCTCATACCCGTGCAATCTGCTGATCCGTATGCAGCAGACTGGTAACTCCTCAGCAGCCTTTTCAGAAAAGACCTGCCAAAGCAGCTTTAAAGTAAAAGCTTTTCTTACCTTCAGTTGTTTTTTTGTTTTTGTTTCTGTTTTGTAATACATTTACTATGTCTTACATGATTGCATAGAGGTTTCCAGTTCTTCCCTAAATAAATGCAGTGCGTTTTCCAAGTTCCTTCTTCTTCTTTTTTTTTTTTTTTTTAAACACGGCTTTTGAACATGTGCTGCTCATAGAGAACAAGTTGAAACTTAAAACGTCACCAAAGTGAATCCAGGATAGAAAGTATTATCATATTTTCTAATTAAATATCTCTGGGGAGGTGCTTCTGCCTTCCCAAACCAAACATTTCCATATAAGTGATTAATATCTGAATTAAATATGCATAAATATATAAATATAAATATGTATACGCAAATGGCTCTTTACCTACTTACTGTATTAAATGAGCTAGCATTCTCATAGCAAGAGCACTGCATTTCTGTGTGTATTTAAGTGAAATGTAAGGGAATGTACATTTTCAAAGGAAAAAACACCGTACAACTTTAGGCAACAAATTTTCACTCCTGAGTAAATGACATCCTCTGTAATATACTTCCAAGCAATAAAAGCTCTTCTTAACAAAGAAAGCAGAGGGTTTAAAGTGTTAGTAAATTGCACTGAATGAAAGCAGTATGAATGCGAATGATGCAATTGCACAGTGGAGTTTCCTTCTCACCCACAGGATGAAGGAGGGCCCACTTCAGTGCCTCAGTCTACACCTGACCTCTAGGCACACTCATCTTTGATTATGTAGATATGCTACTACGACGTAATTTGTAAAGCCAGGCTTTTTGCCCCTTTCTTACCACTAGTATCTCATCAATCTTGTAATCCTTGTATCAAAATGGGCACAGAAAGATGGTGGAAAAGGCACTTGTGGTTTGGCCTTGTCATTTCCAACTCAAGAAGGCTAAAATCGCCACCATACACTTATTTAAAATGCAGCACAGAATGTCAAGGCAAAATATATGTCACAGAGATGAATTTCAGCTGCAGACAGAAATACGCTCCTTGTTTTTTTAAGGGATATCAGACGCTGTCTTTCTTCACCACGCTGATGCCTGTCACAGACTGACAGGAAGCAAGATGTCCTGGGAATTGCTTTAATTAGCCGGAATATTTCATTTTGCTTTGCTAAGTGACCAACTGATGCTATTGCTCAAGACGTGCCTGGGTGAAGCATCCGCCTTGCTGCTCACAGGTGAATTCGGCCTCCACGGGGACCTCCATGCCTGTCTGCACCCTTTTTCCCCCAATTAATCAACTAATGAAAGCTTACAGAAATCCAGAGTGGACTCTGCACTGTTTCTCACATCTTACAGAGCAGAGGGTGTGGAAAACATTGAGTACAGGAGGTGCAGATCAGTGAGGTTGGGCACTAGCAGCCATCAGCTTCAGATAGGGGGAAAATCTGCTGCAGCGTTAATTCATTGTGCTTGAGAGGTTTTAGCTGATGGAGCTGGTTCAAACACTGAGCCTTGGGTCCATGCTTCTGGTGCAAGCACTGTCTGCAGTTTTGGGCACCACGATGTAAGAAGAAAAACTTTTAGAAGGTGTCCAAAGAGGGCTATGCAGATGGTGAGGCAAGGTGTATGAGGAACGGCTGAGGTCCCTTGCCTTGTTCAGCCCAGAGCAGAGGAGCTGAGGGAGGCCTCATGGCGGCCTGCAGCTCCTCACAAGGGGAGAGGAGGGTCAGCACTGAGCTCTGCTCTCTGGTGGCAGGGACAGAACCTGAGGGAATGGTGTGGGGCTGCATCAGGGGAGGGTCAGGACTGGTGTTAGGAAAAGGTTTTTCACTGAAAGGCTGGTCAAGCGTGAGAGTCAGCAGTGTCCATTGGGCAGGTGAGAGCATGGGCCAGTGCCTGTGTCCAAGGACAGACTTTCTCTCTGCATAGCAAAATGGTGCAGGGGAGCCATCTCCAGGAATGGGGCCCTTGTTTCCCTTGTCCCCATATCCAACACAGCCAGGTTTGGCCACATCCATCAGCCGCTGTCATAGTGGCTTCTGGACATTACAGTGGCCACCACCATATAAATACAGCACCATCGCAGCTGATCCGCCACTTGTGAGCTTAGGCCTTCTGATACATGCAAGTGTGAAGGGGAGAGGAGCCAGTGCAGGAAGGTGAGTGGCCCACCTGGGTGTGGAGTGAGAGACAGGGGGTTCCTGGCAGATCAGGGGACAGCACCTCTCATGGAGATCAAGTGGAACGGGAGCTACAAGAGCCACAACTGCATGAGAGCAGTGGCCAGCAATCATGTGCCTGATGGCAAGCAGCACGTGCACAAGGACTGAGCAGAGAGAGGCACAAAGCACAGGTGTGGGCATCGGCCAGAAAACATCATGGGGCCAAGGCATGCTTACTAGTCTGAGAAAGGCACAGGAGACAGGAATTCCCACCATCAAGAGAATGGTGTGTGGCACAGGCATGCCCCATATTCAGAGAACAGTGAGAAGACTGTGTGAAGCAAGCCTGCCAGCCACCAAGAGAACAGCATGGGGTGCAGGCATACCAACTACCAACAGAATGACATCAGACTCAGGCATGCCTACTATCAATGGTGCAGGATCGAGGGGTTTCCATCATATAGAGAACACAGTGAAGCTCAGGCATGTCCATGGGCTAGAGAGCAGAGTGGGGCAAAGGAATGCCTATCGTCCAGGGAACGGGGGGAGATGCAGGTGTGGCTCTATCCCAGAGAATGCACCAGGATCCAAATGGACCCATCATCTAGACAGGAGTAGCCCAGGAAGGTGAATCGACCAAATTATGGCATGATGCCCAGTGATGAAAATGTGGCTGTGCAGGAAAAAGCAGGAGACAATGAATCTTTACTGATCTGGGTTTCAGTAATGTTTCCACAAGCAACAGATATAGAGTATCCACTGTCATCTCACACATTCACAGGATCACAGAGTAGACCAGTTTGGAAGGGACGTCACCCAGCTTAAGCTCTTGCCTGTTTTAGCACAATCAGCTGTAAACCTGGAGGGTTCCAAAAACCCCTCCTGATTATTTCTGTTTATATCTTTAACATCATTTACAATTACAAAGTTTCTTAAAAAAAACATTAAGAAATGTTAGCTGGTTTTGGTTTTTTTTCTTTTTCTTTTTTTTTTAAATACGAAGCTACTTATTTAAAACGTCTGCACACGGCCACCAGAATGTAAGAGGATTATGAAATTATTAGAAAGCGTCCGAAGCGGGGCTATGAAGACAGCGAAGGGCCCAGAGGGCAAGACGTAGGAGGAAGGAAGAGGACCGAAGGAGCTGCCCCGGCCCTGCGGTCCCGGCGCTTCCCACGCGCGGAGCAGAGGCTCAGCGCTGCCACCTCGCGTCCCTCCGCTCCCGGGGGCTGCAGCCTGCAGGAACACGAGGAAGTTTCCCATCTTCCCAAGTTTTAAACGGCAGAGAAGCGTTGCCAATGCTCTTAAAAGCGCGTTTTAGGTGGAAGCTGAGTGCTTACGTTTAACACCCGCGCTTAAAATTTGGGGAGCTTGAAGCACTTTCACCGCAGCGTCGGAGGATTAGGAGTGGAAGCAATTAACTTCAAGGAAGCAGCCAAGAAATTGTAATAAAACGCTTTTACAGAGTTTCACATCGTATTCTTGCGATTGCTTTATTAAGCAATTCTAAATTGTGCTTTTACAAATGCGGGAAGCTTTCATATGGGAAACGGCACGCTGTGCCCATGCACTGCTGGGAGCAAATGGGGGTGGCCGCTTGCATCGAGGCGACCGCTCACCTGGGGACAGACGCGTTCCTGGAAGGCACGGCCTTTTGCAATGAAACACGACGGAACGGGAACGCTCTCCGGAGCTTTTTATTTCTATATCCGCCTATCGCTTTCGTTATTTGCTTCCCTTTGACCTGCGCATCGACGTGCGAACATCTTACACGCCGCGTAGTTGGAAAAACTCCTACCTATAAGCCAAACAAGGGGGGGTTGGAGGTGGCTGCCTACGGATGTGCCCCTGGATGCCCCGTTCACAGGTGGGCTGCCGGCTGCGTTCGTGCCGCTGCACGCTGCGGTGCCGGGAGCACCGGTAGAAGCGCCGCGGGCGCCGCCGGTCCGCCCTGCCCCGGAGCTGTGCCGCTCTGCGCGGGTGTCAGCCCGGGGGGGGGAGCGGGCAGCGGGAGGCCGAGCGGCCACACAGCGTGAAGTTGCGGGGCTGCTCTGATGTCAGAGGACGTCGTCACGGGGCAGGGGGCGAGGTTTTAGCCAGGAGGAGGACACGCGGCAGTAGCCCTTCAGGCGGCGGAGCGGTGCGGGCGGCGCCCGTGGCCGTGCAGGGGACCGCCGAGCGTCGGCCCTCGGAGCTGCCGCAGCCGCCGCACGGCAGCGCGCGGCTCTTTGTGCA